>OX422210.1:82052440-83252440 GCA_949130495.1 Sambucus nigra | reverse complement strand
ATGCCCCTAAAATTTACAAAAATACCATATTTAATGTCAAATAAATATAAAAGTTCAAATCAAGGACTAAAAACTAAATATTAAATATTGTCACGTTACCCACTCACCACATCACCCTCCACATGGGAAGTAAAGGACAAAAACACATGGCTACACTATGTGACCATGTGGAAAAAAATTCCCACAATCCTATCTTCTTAAATCATGGAAGAATATACCTCCCAAATACTCTAATAGGATCTCCTTACCATCTACTATAAATTCCACATGACCAAAAGCAACAAAACCTACCCATTGAGCTTGCTCGATGTTTGAAATTTTCTCTATAAACTGGTATTCTATCATTTTATGCACTAAACTTCATTCTTTCAATTCCAATGGTTTTTTGTATTGTTAGTAGGTTCATATCAATCAAAACATCAAAGCTTTTACGTCCAAAATGGCCTATGTTCAAAGAAACCAGAAAAAGCTTCATTAAAGCTTGAGCTTCAATAGTGGAATTTGATTCCTTGACTTTGAACTAGTTTCAAAGTGAGGAAATGGTTCCTTATGAACTAAGGAGCTCTAGTGCAATGATCATTTTAAAAAATCATAAGATTTAAGATTCAATTTCTAGAAAGTATTTTCTGTTTCAGAAAAATAAAACTTCAAATTATCCATAACCAGACCACCTTAATCCCTCAAACCAAAACCAAATTCTTCCTTAGGATAGCAGAAACACAACCACATTCATAAACCCCTTGCCATATTCAGTATAGCTTCGAAACTTCAGTCAAATTTTTTGAAAAAAACATAATTTTATAACTCGATGGGTACTGAACCTCAATCCACAAAACTTATATGTTTGGATTCCTTGTGAAACATTTGGGTGGATTAGTTTAGGAATCATCTCAAATGGTTTAGAAAATTAGGAGTTATTCAAGTTCAAAGTTTTCCAAACCCTAAGTCAACTTTCGAGAGGTTGAAGATGAACTTTTTCAACTAAAATCATTGACCAAGCGCGTGAGAGCGCATGGCCGATCAAAAAATTATGATTTTTTTTTCAATATTTTTATTTTGTTTTTCTTATCAAAATGGTGTAAGGTAAGACTATGTTTGGTCAAGCCTAGCCCAATTATGAAAAATTAGGGTTTTAGGTTATAAATAATTTCTTTAAATTGAAAATTGAACCCTCCTTGCCTTTTCAAGTTATGGAGATCTCAATTTGGGAGGGGTTAGAATCGAAGATATACAACAATCGATGAATATAGATCCCCATAGAGATTATATAAGAAAGTGATAAATTTTCTTTCTTTTCATATTGCATAAAATCGCAATGACATTTGATTAACAATTAAAAAAAATAAATTAACATGTCATTAATACATACATGAATATTCTGGAGCATGATAAAAAATTATACAGTCGACAGAGAAATTGTCCCCATCTTAAAGATCATTTGGAGAGATAGACCACTTGTTTGGTGTTATGGCTTGGGTATATATCTCCCCATTACTTTCCAACTTATAAGAAACATAATAAAATTGTTGCCCAAAGTAACCAATTGCAAGTTTTTCTCTTCTCATACTAGTTAACTACATTTTCTTTGAGTCAGGATATAGATAAATTCAAAATGTACTCACGTATGTTCTTGAGAGTTGTATTTTACCTTTTTCATACTTTTAACATTATGAAATTTAGTTCTTACCCATCAAATTGGGGAAAAATAGCAATGACAACTCCCCTTTTCATTAGACTCTATTTGTCACAAGAAGGACAATCTTTTTATTTCAACTCTATGCTGCCTAGAAGCAATGAACAATATCATTACATACATGATGCATTTATGGTGGTAAAAATATAATAATAACTATAATATAATTGCATTCACTTTTTGTAATATGGATAAATTATCTGTGTAAGATTCACTATGATAATAAACACAGATTGACTGCAAACATATAATTGGTTTTGAATATTTGAACACCTCAAAACTGAAGACTATAGAGAGGGTCACTCTTGAAAGACGAATTTACATTCAAGGATCTCAAACAAAACGACCTCACCACTAAGAAATTAAAGTGCAAAATGAAAAAAATCATGAACTGTGATCAACACGACCCTGGATCGTATGTATCTTCAAACTTGGTTGATATATTAAAGAAAATTTAATTTCAGATGGATCATTGAATGACATGTTTACTGTTTCAAGGTTGACTACGGTGTTGTCATTTGTTACACTTGAAGAAACTATCAGAGATAAAGTCTATCCTATTCGAGTTAAAAAAGAACGAGATGATATTTTTTCGATCACTAGTGATCAAGAAATTTTTTTCCCAGGGGTCGACAACTTGAAGATTTGTAGTTTGATGATTGTTGTGTATTTCAAAACTAGATGTTTGGTGACTTCAATTAAAGTGTTTTTGATGGGTAGTCTGTAGTGACATAGGTAAGTAGTTGTAGTTTGATGTTCGTAGAGTAATTCAAAACTAATGCTTACTGACTTTAGTAAGTTTGATGTTTTCGGTGTAATTCAAAACTAGATGCTTATTGACTTTATTTTGAGGTTGGTGTTGTAATTTGATCAGGGGCACATTCACGAGTCCTCATTTTATCATGTATGGAAAACTTGATAAAATGTTTCAATATGAACACTGTTTAATAAACTTTGATACAAAAATATAATTTCACTAATTTACTAGAAAAAAATCTCATGGATGATCTAATGGGTTTCTTCATGGTTAAAAATCTTTATCCTCACAAATAAATCCCAGGCATAAAAAATTATCTCATCCACCAAATTTACTTAGTAAACTTCATAACTTGAAATGAAAATTCAGATAAATTCAGAGTTTAAGATAGAGTACATTCACTATTGAATAAAAATATTTATTTCTACTTTCAAACATGTAAATATAACCTACTATAAAAAACTACTGCCATATTAACATTTAAATTCGGAAAAAAAATTCAAAAATAGAGCTTTCAAATCAGTTTTGTCTAAGTTGTTGAAGTTTATTCTATTTTTTTTTTGTGTTCAACCCACCTTCATATTCCACACCTAAATTGCCTCTTATCTTGACCCCGGGAAGATATCCTCTTCTTTTTGGCCTCCCAGGACTATGCTTAGAACTAGGTGGACTAATGACAATTTTGGAATCAGAATCCTCATCTTGACCAAATGTTAGAACTGAATAAAGAATTTTAGAGTAAGAATTCAAAAAATACTCTTTCGTGAAATACTTGTCAACATATGCATTCAGATCCTTTCCGGACATCTGAATTGTAACAATTGCATGAGCACAAACAAACATATTTACTTGCCACTCACAACATGAACAAGTCTTATTCAACAAATCAACCATCATACTATGCTTCGAATTCACCTCAAATACAGAATCATATGCTTTATTAACTGTACAATTCTTTCCCTCCTTTAACAAATCATGTATCCGATGATCAATTTGAGGACACAAACTTCCATTCCACCCATTTACCATCTCTATGCGCTCAACAGTCATCTTCATATTGTCCCCGAATGTGATCAACAAGATCCATGATTGAAAATGACGAGCCTCCAGAATCCATGAATTAAATGATTCCATAACATTTTAGTGTATCTCTCTATACATTTGACCCTCAAAGTAAACACTACTCCAGTGCTCCTTTCCCAAACTGTTCATAAAGCTATGACCTGGAACAACTCATTTCTTAAGCAACATATTCCACTTATGTTGAAACTGGCCATGGCTAACGCAGAGGCAAAATTCCTAAACATGTTCATGATCTTCTCCCTCACTAGCCTTGAAAATAACCCGGAAAGGTGGTCTCTTAGGTTATTTTTCAAGTGCTTCAAATAGTAAAAGTGATGAGAAGTAGGAAACTTTGGGAATAGACTTCAAGAGCCCCTTGTTTCTATCTGATATATATGTAATATCGCAAAAAGGAAAAATAACATGTGATAAGAAACCATTCACAAGTCTTTTTAATTTCCGAGTTGACAACCACCAACGCCAAAGGAAAGGTTCATACTTCAAACAAATAAAACAAAATATAATAATACCTATGACTCTAAAAGAATAAATAAATTATTTGTAATAGAAAAAATACAATTATATCTTGATTTCCATTCTTGCCAATTGCAACAAGAACCACATCTATATATCGAGACTTCATTAATGCACCATCAAGAAATAGTAAAGGCCAACAACAATTAAACCATTCAATGCATGCATAAAAGGACACAAACAACCTCTTAAAACGGGCACTACTGGCATCATAATCAATATCAAAATGACTACCAGGATTTGAAGTCATCACAACTTCTTTATACCAGTGAATCCTGAATCCTGTCAAATGACAACAATTGAACCCCATAAGCTTATTGTTTCCCTCTCTTAACATCCCACCACGTAAAATGGTAACTAATAATCAACCCACAGCTACTATTTAAATGGTGAATGATGTCAACAGGACGTGTAAGTGGTCTCTCCCAAATATGATGTAACAAAAGAAGCTACAATATTATAACTCATTCTTAGATGTTTTCTAGTCTTGTATGCAGAACCACATGAATGCTCATTCACAAGATCATTAATATTGAAGAAATAATTAACTTTCAACTCGACCATGTACATACCATGCACAACCAATGATGCCCTTACAAAGACATTCTATTATAATCCTCACTATATTATTTTTATATACCGAAACTTAAATCCAACCTCAAGCAAAAACATACACAACACTTTTTGAAAACCGCTCACACCTCCCTCAAACTTATAACCGACATGAGATAATCCTTTCGACCAACCAATATACATTAACACCTTCTCTCCATAAGTAGAAAAGGAACGTACCCATCTAATTTCATAATCTTTCTCACTTTCAACATAAGACCGAAACACGCCCCGACCATTCCACATTAATTTATCACAACCATTAACAATTATCTTATTAACAACAAAACATCAATACTACGAACAAAATAACACTCACAATAGAAAAATAAATTCTTTAAATCATCTTCACTGTCAAGCACACAAAATGAATGCCCAGACAACGTATATGACAAGCCAACAAGATCAAACAACTACTCCCATTTGAAACATATATGTTCCACTAATTCTTCAAATTTCATATTAGAATCATATTTCATTAGACAATTCTTCGCACCAAATTTAAGCAATAATATAACAAATGAATCCATAATACCTACAACAACAACAAAATATATATATATATATATATATATACATACATAGAAGTACAAGAATCTAGAAAAATTGTAATTAAAGATTCAATTCATAAATGTCATAAAAATTTCAAAAATATTAATAAAAACATGACAAATGAAATTTATTTGTTTCGTACATTAAAACAGATAAATATTAACATGAAAATCAAAATAAATAGCTTATTCATTGAAACCAAATAACATCAAACAAACAAATAGTAAAGATTCAAAGAAAAATAAAAAAAAAACAAACAACTTCATCATTATATATCTAATTCAATCATGTGAACAAAAAATAATGAAATCCTAACAAACAGATGAATTACTACTATATCACAACTACACGAATCAAGATAAAAGCTTATATCAATCCTATATTAACCTAAAAACATATAGACTCAGAATCAATCTCCGATCAAATAGCAATCACGAATCGCCTATCACTTTAAGATCATTAACATATTATCTCTATTCGACAGTGAAGAACAACACATAACAATGATCAAAATCAAAAATCAAATCAACAATAAGTTACAAATAAACACCAATTAGATACGAAAACTCACCTACGATAGTTGTACTAATAATCACATATCAATCGCAAATCAATTGCAAATCAATCCCAAGGAACAATCAAATCGATATATTACGATCGATTCTCTATAAAGAAATCAGTGCTACAAAGAACTAAAGAATACGAAGCAGAGCTACAATGGTAAAATGGTCTTCAAAATTCATTGAGAAGCTCCGTAACCGAAAAAAAGGACCCCTGGCAAATTATTTAAAAGACGACGGGACTGTTTGCACGAGAGGAAAACGGGAGTCCTTTATGCACCATATGGGCCTAAAAGGGGCCCAACCATAATTAAGCCTTCTAAATACTTAAATTTATTAATTAGATCATATATGAGGAGGTATAGCCCATAGCCAATGGCTTAGAAGGTGCTAATATACCAAAATACCAAAGGAAACGATACAAGATTTACTTTTTAACATCTTGAGGAATGTCATTAATGCATTTAAAGTGAAAATTTTGACACTTACCAACATCCAAGTTAGCCAATCCATTACCTGGACAATTGTTCTGTGTATACACATGGTATATCTGATACTCCATACCTTCCACCACTTGCAGCAGCTACCAATCGAATTGTAGCTGTTTTAAAAAATTTCAACTAAGATTTTTGAATCATATTCAAAAATGATATTGTCAGCCCCAATTTATTAGCCAATATGACACCAGAAAGTGTCATGCTCTCAGCTCTAAGACTAGAATCAATCTGAAGGCCTCGAACTGACTGCCTTTTCACACCAGTTAGTAAGAATGACAATGTTATTTTGCTTTGGAAGAGAACTCAATCTCAGATCACCAGTGAAAAATATATTTAATCTGCTGGCCAAATTGAGAGGTAGAAACAGTGCAATTGTACATATTTGACTCTATTTCTAGCTAACCACACAACATATTCTGTGTAATTATCCCAGTTAGACAGTGCTTTGCTTTTCACCCTGCAGAAAAAGCATGTTGTATCACTTTCCCCCACACTTGATTGCCATTTTGAAGCAGTTCTCACCCACAACTTATAGAGACAATCATAAATAGGTAAATTTTGTTCTACGACTTCCACATAAAGATGGAAAAAGTATTATATCAATAGCACCAGCAGTACAATAGCCCTATTCTATAGTGATTCTATAGCCTTCCTCTTCCAAAGCTGTAGAAAAAGTTTAGTGGCTAATTGCATTGTATATTTTTATTAAATACAAAAGTTGTCAAGCATTGGTGATGGGCATAAAACTTACATGTGACTTGAACCTTAGCAGCCTACAACCCCTGGGCCTTATTTAAGAAGGATTTGAAGAAAGGTTTGTTTACGACTCTACCTAGAATGAATGACCTTTTGGATTTTGGCGATAGCCACATCCTTTGAATTAGAAAGAATTTTTATCATGCACCATATGTACAAGTGTTACGATGCATCATAGTATGATGAAGCATAACAATTATTACCCTCTTTCTATTAGTTGCCCAATCTAGGAAATTTAACTCCGTTTTCCTGCATAGATAGTCCAATTTTGGTCTTTTGGATCCTCACACCTTCTAGTCATTACACCAATTCTTTTTTACATTAATGAAGAAGAAAAGGACACAAACCCTCTCAATCCAGCCATAAAAAGTTACAACTCTCTTCGCAATTCTAAATCCGTGCAGCTTCATACCCTAGTGATATAAGATGGCAATATATACATGTAGTAAATTATTATTGCACTTTCTTGATATATTGCATAAAAAATTGTTTTACTCACGTACCAAACTTAGGGTCCCGTACTTAGCACTATTTGTCACATTCTCAATTGTGATTATCAATTAATCCTTGAACAGAGTTTCTTCTGCAGCTGGACCAGTACTCGGCCACAAGCTTAGAAAAACAGGAATTGGTCTCCATAAGCTTTGAAGGCTTGTCGTACTCCACCAATTTTCCTGCAAATCCATCATAACCCACATTTATATGGTAACGTTTAGTCCCCCTTTTAATTTGCTAGTATAAAATCAAGCTTTACTAGTTGTTATCTCTGACGACACTAACCAAATGAATTTTATGTAATTGTATATGCTAATAATGAACCTAGCTTTACTTTTAGTGCTTACATAAAATTTAACATAATGAGTCACTAAGTAGATGTATGCAAGTTAAATTCCTTCTTAACCTGCAAATGATGGTAATGAAAAAATTATAATGTTTCTATCCCTAAGCATGATGACAGTAGGGATAAAAGCTTTTGCTCAACTATTTCTACTTTAATTCCCATTGATCGAGGTGCTGGAAGGGGTTGACTAGTAATACAGACCCAATCATTGGTCTTATTTTCATAAAACAACTGTTAAACTCAAATACACAACCTGACGGTTATCAGTCCAGGCTTTTACCATTCTACCAAGAAATGGCCTCTATGCTGAACATAGAGATACAATAATATTTTAGCCACGCTGTATGATCTACTACGTTTAGCCTTTGTTTGGATTAAGAGGAGGGATAGGAAATGATTTGTTGCTAGGGAAAAGAAATGAATTAGTGTTTGTATTAATTGTTGCTTGGATAATTAGTAATGAAAAGAAAAGAAACCAAATGACTTTTTTTCAGTGAAGCTCTCAAGGAGCTAATTTATTGACGAAAAACAAAAAGTGTACATGTTGAGGGAAGGATAAGAAAGGAATGTGTTCAATGAATTTTACAATAAAAAACAAAAGTGTACTGGGTGAGGGAAGGAAAAGAAAGGAATATGTTCAATGCATTTTACAATAAAAACCTTAAGATTAAAAAGTTCTTAATATTTCACTTTACAATTAAAAAGTTACTTTTGACGTGACAAAATTTTCATGAAAGTGTCTTTCCCTTCCTATATCACTCATTTTTGGAAGGAAACAAAATAAAGGATGAGAGATAAGGTATCCTCCCTTTCCTTCCCCTTCCCATTACCCTAGTCCAATCGCAGAGTTAATTGGAGAGAACGAAACTAATATATAAAATTGCATATTTTTGCCATTCCTGATACGCAAGAATTGGAATCAAGTGGTAAATTAGTATTGTGATATTTAGAGAGAAGATATAGAATAAAGAAGCTTACCAAAAGAGAGAACCATGACCATATCACTATCTATGACAGTTGGAACTCGGTGAGCTACAGTTATGACTGTGCAATTTGAGAATTCTTCCCTAATGATTCTCTGTACAATGGCATCTGTGGCAGAGTCAATTGAGGCAGTTGCTTCATCCAAAACTAGAATTTTATTCCTCCGAAGAAGTACTCTTCCAAGACAGAAGAGTTGTCTTTGCCCAATACTCCAATTCTCGCCTTCGTCACTAACTGTTCAGATAAAAAAAATGATCTTGATTTGCTACGATATCCTTACAAACATTATAGGAAACAATAGAGGATAGAAATTTTCTGAGAATGCAATTATTAAAATTGATGTAAATCTAAGAATGCGGAAGCGTTATTACAATACTACTACTACTACACAACAACAACAACAACTAAACAAAGAAATGAGTTTCTTTCTCTCTCTATTCTCTTTCTCTTTAAGGGCTCGTTTGGTTCGAGGTTTGGCAAGGGAATGGGAATTCATAATTCCAGGAATTCTAAGTTCCTGGAATCTTCAATTCCTTTCCATTGTTTGGTTCAAGCAGGAATTCCTTTTTCCCGCCATCTAAAATCCCTTCTATGTAAACTGTTAAAAAGATATTAAATATATGCTATTTTTTGAAAAAGTTTAAAAAAACGTGTTTTGTTACACTTTTATTTAAATATAAACAGTTTTTAGTAATTTTTTTTAATTCTTTACAAAAAAATAAAGTTGTAAAAAAACAGTTTTTAAATAAAAACAAAAAAAAGTTTTGAATAACTTTTTTTATTAATCTTTCCTGAAAAATAAAGTTGTAAAAAATGGTTTTTTTTTCCCGTTTTTTTCCTTAAGCAAAAAAACAATTTTTTTTGTTGTAAAAATACAATTTTTTGAATGTTTTTATATTTCTAATAAATAAAAAACAGTTTTTTTAATGTTTTTATTAGAAATATAAAAACATTCAAAAAACTATTTTTGTACAACAAAAAAAAAATGCAAAAATAAAACTGTTTATATATAAAAACTGTTTAACAAAACATATTTTTTAATGTTTTAAACAAATAGCACATATTTAAAACATTAAAAAATGTGTTTATAAAACATTAAAAAATGTGTCTATATAAATAAAAATGTGTTTATATATTAACATATTAAACAGTTTTATTTTGCATTTTTTTTGTTGTACAAAAACAGTTTTTTGAATGGCGAAAAACATTTAAAAAACTGTTTTTTATATATTAGAAATATATATTAACATTTTATTTAAAAAAAATCAGTTTAAAGAAACATTTAAAATATATTTTTATAGTTTTAATCTATAAAACACTGTTAATATATTAAAAAAATGTTTATATATGAAAAACAGTTTTAAAAAACACGTTTTTTAACTTTTTAAAAAATAGTACACATTTAAAACATTTTTAATAATTTATATAGAAAATTATTTTTTAACTTTTTTATTTAAAAAAAAAAAGAGTTTTAAAAACATTTAAACATTTTTGTAATATTTTTATATATAAAAACTGTTATTAAAGAAAAAATTTATTTTATAAAAATGTCATTCTTTTTTTATATATAAATGGTCTAAACTATTTTATTTCCTATTAAATGAAGTGAGAGAACGTCACTTGAATATGAGATAATGAATCATTAAATGAAGTGAGAGAACACTTCTTAAAAAACCATGTAATTGGACGACATCAAAACTTGATGTCGTTGAACACATCAAAAAAAAATTCGAGAAAGAGAGAGTGTGCATGTGTATGTGTATGTGTATGTGTATGTGTATGTGTGTGAGAGAGAGTGTTTATGTGTGTGAGAGAGATAGACAGAGCATGTGTGTGAGTGAGAGAGAAAGAGAGTGTGTATATGTATGTGTGCGCGAGAGAGATTGAGTATGTGTGTGAGAGTGTGTGTGTGTGTGTGTGTGTGTGTGTGTGAGAGAGAGAGAGAGAGAGAGAGAGAGAGAGAGAGTGTGTGTGTGTGTGTGAGAGAGAGAGAAAGTGTACTTATGAGTTTATGTGAAATGGTATTTTTGTCATACCACAAAAGTAAGGTAATATGTCCGGGAATATAGGATTACCCCCATTTTAGAGAGGAAAGGAGAATCCAATTTCGTGGGAATTCTAAATTCCAGGAATTCTAAGTTCCCCCTTAAATCTCCAACCAAACATTGTAATTCTAAATGAGGGGAATTCTAAATTCCAGGAATCCTAAATTCCCTTTCCAAACCTCGAACCAAACGAGCCCTAAGTGTGTTTACAAATGAGGGTCAAGGGCCTATTTATAGGAGAGGTTAGCTTGCTAGCCAAGCTAATACCCAAAAAGAGTAAACATAGCAAATAATAAATAAAAATGACTAATTAGCCCCAAACATGCTTGGAGACCAATTAAAGACTAAAAATAAAAGAAAATAACAATAATATCCTAAACTAAAATGCAAAATACCCTAAACTAATTAAGTCTCCATTTTGTTTGGGGTGAAGTATTTTCACCTGTATGAGAGTTAAATATTTTTAAACTTTTGTCAGTTGAAAAATGTTCAACTTCACGCAAAGAAAAATATTTCACCTGGAAACAAAAGGAGCCCTAAATATAAATTTCTAATTATAATACATCAGAAATAGGTCACCATAATCCTGTGGCAATAGAAGTAATTATTTATCTTAATTCTTGAGTTACTTCTGACTTTATAAAATAAACTCACCACAAGAATCTAATAAGCACGGAAGACTGCTGATGGTAGCCTTTAATTGGCATTTCTCTAATGCCTGCAAATCAAGAACTAGTTAGTTTTGACATAAATTTATAGACAGAATAGTGTTTTCAGATCACTGTAAATGTAGATATTTAAGGTCCGGTTAGTTGTCGTACTTTCCATATCTCATCATCAGAGTAAAGGCCTAACGGGTCCAAGTTTGTTCGAATACTGCCCTTGAAAAGGGTTGGCTCTTGAGGGATAACACTAAGTTTCATCCTCAAATCCTTAAGACCTATAGAGCAAATATCAAGCTCATCTATGAGAATTTTCCCACTATGGGGATCTACCAAACGAAAGAGAGCAGTTATTAGTGTTGTTTTGCCACTTCCAGTCCTTCCAACAATGCCTATTCTGGTCCCTTCTTCAAATGTGCAAGTGATTCCTTTGAGAACTAATGGAGCGTTTGGACGGTATCTTACCTGAAACAAACCAAATAATCAATCACGAGATTTTGTATCATAAGTATTTAAATTACTAGAAGTTATGTTTCGTTTGACCACAAGATTGGAATGATATGAGAAAACAATCAATTTCATAAAAATTTAAGAATAGTGGGAAAATATATTAGTTTGGTTTGCGCCTTTATTTTTTTCAAATTTCAAGGAATCTAACATTTTCTGTGAAACTATTTTTTCACTTTTTAAATGAATGGATTGCTATTATTTTTTTTTTCCAAATTCACCCGAAAGTTTGAAAAACAGTGGGAATGAATTTTACAGAAAAAAGGCCCTTACTTTACCAAATCTTGAGGGTTGATAACTAATGAGCTGTAGATCAGATGGTAACCCACATTTTATAGAGGTTGACGGGGTTTGAATGCCAATGATGGCACTTTCACACCTCTATGAATTAAAATGAGGAAGGCTACTACACCCAACTCCTACCCGTCGAACCGAAGTTCTTGCACATACAACTCTCTCTCTCTCTCTCTTAAAAATTGATGCTCCCTCAATATCACTATACAGTGATTTCCTTAAGGAAATAAGACACATTCTACTCAATATAGGAATCCATCATCAACTCACAGTAGTCAGCCAATAATCTCAACAATGTGAACCAAGTCCTCTTCAAACAGGATGACAAATTCAAGTCAATATGTATAACTGAATTCATTTTCTTTTTGATAAATAAGAAGAGGAGCATATTAATCACACCATCTTGACAAATATAAGGGGCGGAAACTCGTTTACAGGAGGTATGCAATGTTTGACAAAAAACAAAAGCATAAAATGTGCGGAGATACAGAAACCCAAGCAACAAAAAGAATCACCACCTCCTCCAAAAAGTGCTATACAGAAAAAAACATATAAGAAACATACAATTATCCCCTCTTCTCTAACTCCTCCAATAAATCTAGCAAACAAGGAATTGATGCCTGTGCCGCCTCTTTGAACCACATTCACGAAGACGTCAGAAGAAAGTAGCATAGCCTCGCTGGATCGATCTCCCCTCCCTCGAAGCAAGGTCTATCCCTCTCTTTCTAAATTGTCTATAAATGATGCAAGGGGCTACTTTCCACACTGAGCATAACTCCATCCCCCACCCCCGCCCCCACCCCACCCCACCGAATATCTCAAAGCTGCCACCTCCTCTTTTACGCACACACCCATCTCACCCTAAAAAAAGAGTAGATAATCTCCCAGAAGCCCCTCACCACCCAACAATGCAGAAGCAAGTGAATTACCGTTTTCTCAATGCTCTTACACATCCATCACAGCACCTGCCTCTTTTCTGTAAACCATCATTTGTCAAGATGGCCTATGTCACTGCTGTCCACACAAAGAAAGCAACAGTCCATGGGGTCTGTGAATGCCAAATACTCTTCCATGGAAAATCTGTTCCACCTTGACCCACTAAATCACTATACAAGGCTCTCACTGGGAACTCACCCTTCTTACTTTCCATCCACCGCACTAGGGTCCTTCTTCTCCCCTTTGGGATGTCCCTCCCACCCAGCCAATCAAACAGCTCCTCTGCCTCATTCTTTTTCTAAACCTTGGGTTGTTGGAAATTAATGTTAAGTGACGAAATTAATTATTTAATTTCAATTGTATTAAATTCTGAATTTCCCATTTATGTGGTTTTAATAAATGTCAGATAATTAATTAGGAATGTGATAAATAAAGATATTAAAAGATTTGGGTAAACCTTATCCATTAGTCACATGATGGTTAGTGGCATTAGTGGGAGACTTGGAAAGAGTCCCACCACCACTAGGATTCCGGCCCTCTTCCCCTTATAAATAGAGACCTCTACACCATCTAGAGTCATCTCAATACACACTGATTCTAAGGAGGGAGAGAAAATCCGAAATTCGTTTTTCTCATATTCCGGGTTGTTCAAGAAAGGAGCAGTCAAGTCATTTTAATCCGTTCAACAACGATGGACAAAAGTCAGTTTTTTAAATCGTAGTTGTAAGGAATTTTCGGTTCTGTGATTGCATAAAGATAAACATCCTGGATTCATGTCAAAACTGTTTTATTCATGATGCAACGTTATGATTCATATTCGAATTTATGATTAACAAAACAGTATTAATTAACATGGGTTCCATCCTGCCTTGTCATCATCTCTCCAAAGATGGTGTGCCACCGAACCCTCCCTCTCATTCATAATACGAAAGAGCCTAGGAAACCTCTCCTCTAAGGATCCCCCCCCCCTCAATTTATCTCTCTAGAACCTGACCCCCTCCCCCAAGCACAATAACTTATGACTGGGTAACTCCCACTACCCACTGCAATGTGCTTTCACAAACCCACCCCATGAGGAAAACGTCCCACACCCGATCTCCACCCATTATAACCAAGTTCAAATCTAGTAGCCATCACCCATAACTGACTTCATCACTAACACCCGGTCACCTAAGTTTAGTACAATCTAAATGCAATGTTTGATCCAATTTCCACGTGTTAATTTGTGAAGGTAAGAAGAATCTGAACCATCCATATTGCAATTCAAACACCCATAACTGACTTCATCACTAACATTCGGTCACCTAAGTTGAGTAAAATCTAAATGCAATGTTTTATCCACCTTTCCACGCGTCAATTTGTTAAGGTAAGAAGAATTTGCTCCATCCATATTCCAATTTAAACTCCCATTCTAGCATAAATATTTAAGGCTTCATTTGGTTCGAGGTGATATATTTTTCCATGTATGAGAAATGGTAAAAAAAAAAAAAACACTTATTCAATTTTTTTTTTTTTTTTTTATATCTAAAATCAAATGATTATAGCATGTACACATATTTATAATTTTATACAAATAAACTACCAGCTCCAGATAAATGAGAACATTTATTACTATTTGCCTTTTTACCTAAGTGAAATAAATCACCCCACCAAACGGGGCAAAAAACTTATCCATGTAATAAACAAGGTCAATTAGCCTCCTTACCTTTAGTTCATGAAGCTCTATTCTACCCTTAGAAGGCCAGGAAATTGGTGGTCTATTGTCCTCCAGGGTTGCAGGAGACTCTGGTGGTATGTGCATAAATTGTTTGATACGTTCAACTGAAATAATGTAGTTGCACAAGCTACTGTACCATCGTATCATAAACACTTGGGCACTTGTCAGTCCTAGAGCATAAGAAAAAGAAAGCCCCACAAGCCCTGCGAAAGAAAAAATTAAATAAATAAATGGGTTTTGTAGCAATAGCCCCCTCAAAACTATTTTATTTTTGCAATTACTCTAAGCAAATATATTTTTTTTAGTGATAAACCCATCTGTTTATTTCTTAAAATTTAAATTAAAATATCCTTCCAAATATAAGTAAGTGTTAAATTCATATTTTATAAAGTACTCGATGGGTTCTTTCAAACAAGATTCATGAAACATAAGAAATTTTGAACAAAAAAATGATAGTTAACTTTCAGTATATCGAAAATTGTGAGTTTTTTTCTCAAATTTTAATTTGTGGGCAGAACCTTAGTGGATCAATACACATTGTTTTGTGGACCTATCCATCTTAAATCTGCCACAGGGCTCTTTGTCATTTTGAGTTTGTAACCTAATTATAAGCTCAGTTTACAACATTTATTAATTGGCGTAAAACTGTTATATGGGAACTGTTTCAAGCAAATGTGATTTCCCCTCTTTTTTTTGGACAGAATAAAAAGGTCCCCCTTTTATTTTTATTTATATCTCCGGGCTGCTGAAACTCTTAAGAGTCTTGTATGAATGCTGCAAGTTGAAGAATGTATGTATTACAATTGTGCTTGATTAATATCAAAGGACGGGCCAATCATCATCTGTGAACATAGTCATTGTTGATGTAAAAAATTAGATTGCTTCTAATTATTTAATCACAGATAAATATAAAATGAGATAAAGAAATTTAAAGTGGTTCAGCCTTATATGAATGGTCTACGTCCACTGTTATGTTATTGCCGAATGTTTGGGGATTCTCGATTACAAATACTATCAAGAAAATCCCGGTCCCCTTGAATGAGGGTAATACAATGTATTTATAGCCTTGAGACTATAATCTGAAAGGGTGATACATTAAATGATATACATATGAAAGGGTAATTCATTTAATGCTATTCAAGCGTGTGCGTCAAGATGATAAGCATTCAATGAATAGTTGAACTGTTGATTATCTGGCAATCAATGCTGTGGTCGAGATGCAGCTCGAACCGCCTTAGTTGCTCGTCGTTCAAGAGTTCCTCGGAGCGCTGGAGTTCCTCGGAGTACACCTGTTGCTCGGAGTGAGTATGACTAGGTCGGGGGAATAAACTTTCTCGTTCCTATTGTGCCACGTAGATTGACGCGTGTCTTCTTATTATTCGTCCACATCAGCATATTAATTTTGGTATCAACAGAAGCCCCCAATGTTTCATATTTCGAACTTTGAGGAGTATGGAACATTCTTTCTCGGTATATGGCAATATTAAATGATCTTCCTGGTTTTTAGGAACATTTCTCCGTATTTGAATTTCCTTCCAAATTCGCAGAATCCGCCTTTTTGCATTTTTATAAGCGCTTCGATCTTCGTGTACTTTTTGTCCTTTTAGCCGCCGATAGCGTAATAGTTTCTTTTTGTAATCATTTCTTTCGCCGCTTTCCAAGGCAAAGTATTTAAGCTTCATAGGCAGTCCCATCGTCTTCTACCTTTTGCAATTTCTGCTTTCGAGTTTTCCATAGTCTTTCTTTCTCTTGTGCGTTCATCCTTGTTTTCGTTCGTTGTCAACAGATCTCCCTATTTCTTGTAAGATCTTCTTCCTTCTTCTTCATTTCTTTTATTTACTATGGTTTATATTATTGAATCTCTCGAGAAATTCCGTTCTGATTTCTTTATTCCATCTTGGGTAACTGTGGAGGACCTTTCTGAGCCTTCAAATTATTTTCGCTTGGCTGAGGGACATTGGTTCCCCAGCCTCTTTATTGCTGAATGTGGATTTTCTTTTCCACCAAACCCTTTGTGCTTAGAGTTCTGTCAGTATTTCGATGTTGTTCCTGCAAAAATAGCCCCCAATACATGGAGAATAGTTAATGGGGTGCATAGGTTAAATCAAACTCATGGAACTCGTATAGGAATTCCTGAGATTATGTACAGTTATAGATGGGCTGTTCTAGACAATGTTTATTATTTAAAAACTAGATTTTTGAATAGGGCTTTAGTAGTCAATCTCCCTGATGCTAATAGGGAATATTTTGAACATGGGGTAGTTATCAAAAATTGGCAACATGCCCCTCTGGTTGGAGACGAAGTATATGAAGGTCCCAAATGCCCTCCATATGGCAATGGGATAGGTTATTTTCATTTTATTTTATTTCTGAAACTATGATTTCATTATGTTTGAATAAATGCGTGATTGACATTTCAATATGTATTTGTTTGCAGTTGACACCAAAAGAAAGACTCCAAAAGAATCAGAAGTTAATATCAAGCATTTGAAACATATCTGGAGTTTGCATCAGAAAGTTGCAGACGAGCACGTCAGGTCTGCTTCCTACTTGTTGCAGTACAGGAGCTATACATCATCCTTTACTGCTCATCCTGTGGTCAGCATTAGTGAACCATTGCCAGCTTCTGAGGATTCTTCACCAGACTCTCACATTCCTCTGAGTCAGAAAATGGGCAAAAGAAGAGTTCCTGCTATTTTTGAGGAGACTGCCTCTGCTGGAGAGGGTAAAAGAAACAAGGCTGATGTCCAAAAGGGGACAAAGAAAGTAGATGCCACCACTTCTGTTGCTCCTCAGAAGGCTGCCGAGAAGCCCCTAGTGGCTCCTAGTAAGAAGGATGCACTTGTGGAAGTGATCACCATTTCCCCAACCAAAAGCTCTTCTTTGGTTGAAACTGTTGAAGTGCCACCGAGGAGACTGAAGAAATCCTCCTCGGTCAGTTTTTCTGAAACCATTCCCCAGCTCCAAGCTAGTGGAGCTGGTGTTCCAACTATTATTCCCCCGAGTTCTGCAATGAGCTCGGTAAAGACTTAGACCATTCCTGAAGTCCAAGGAATTGAGGAAAACATGTCTAGGGATATGCTGACATCCCTAGCTACTCGTCACATTGCTTCAGTAAGTTTCTCTTATCCTGAATTTTTCTTTCTTTCCGTCAATACAAGTATCTCTGCAATGACTTATCATTATTTTCTTCTTTTTCCAGCTGGTGAGTTGCTTTAACACCATAGTGACGAAAGATGAAGCGATCAAGGCTTCAATCTCCTCGTCTGGAGTGGAGGATGCTTTACAGGGCTTGGCCCAATCTTTGAAGGATTCTCGTCAAAAGTATGACGAGGATAGGGGTGAATGGGAGAAGAAGTTGGCTGCATCTGAGGCAGAGAAGGTGCAGTTGGGTAATAAGGTGAAAGACTTGGAGAGAGAGAATAAAAAATATGCCGAGAAGCTCACAAGCTTTGGGGAGCTTGAAAATAAGTTGAAATCGGCTGAGGAAGAGCTAACCCTTCTGCGAGAAGTAAATCGCCAGAAGGAGGAGGTGGATGCCAAGTTGAAAGCCTCTGAGGATCTTCTATCCGAGAAGCTCTCCTCGGAGAGAATGAAAAGAAAAGTGGTTGTGTAAAAATCTTTTCGTACCGGTTGGGATAAAGGATGGGACAGGGGGGTAGCAGCCATGATGACCCAGGTGCAGTATGGGAGTTTGAAATACTTCCGAGATGGTTGGGTGGCTGCCCTGTAAGAATTAAAGGTTAACGAGGACTCTGAGATATTTCAACAACATCTTCCTGGCCCCCCTCCTATAATTGAAGATGAGGAAGAAGACGAAGCTGCATCCGAGGAGTCTTCAATGACAGTGGGTGATCAAGTCGTTGCTTCCCAACCTATTCAGACAGTTACCGAGGAGATTTCATCTTTGCCTGCTCCTCCTGAACAAGTTCCAACTCCAGCCGACCAAATTATTGTTTCCACCGAGCAACCGAGCTCCTCGTCCCAGCCTCCCGAGAAAGTCTTGGGAGACAAGAAAAAGGTGTGAAGTTGTTCGGTATCTATTTTATTTTCTTTTACTTGTACTCTGTATTCTGAACGCTGTACTCCTTTTGATGATGTAATAAAAATCACCTTTTTGTTCCTCTACGTTGTTGATGTTCTGTCTGCTTCTTTTATTAACTCTTGCCTTCTCTTCTTTACTAGTTTATAGCTAGAATGGAATTGCTGTCTGCCAATGATACAAAACTGATGCAGCAATGCCATGAATATTTTAAAGCTGGCCATATGTAATACCTCGTACTTTTGGCTATATTTATTTTTGGGATTAATTAAATGCGTATTAATTGGAAATTAATCCGGGTTATAAATACTAATATGATGCGATTTGGTATTTGTTTATGTACATATAAGATTATATATGTATTTGGTATTATGAAATTTGTCGTGGGATTCATATACGGCAATGTGGAAATTTTGTTGAGACGCGTGGGACCGCCGCGTCACGGTATAATATTTTGACATTAAAAGTGAATTTAAAATCTATAATCCGTATGGTCGTTTTGAGTGCGCCAACGCGTCCGGAAGGGTCGAGATAGTCAGAAAACACTAGCCGGGGGTATAGTTTGGGTCCCGGGGTAATTTTAGACCATACCGGTAACTTAAAGGGTATTTTAGTAATTTGGTATTTTTGGGTAATTAAAAGTGACGAAAATTGAGAGTTGTAATCTGATAAGGATTGACCCCAACCAACCTTTATTAACCCAACAAGCCACGGAGGCTTATTAAATTAGGTTTTCATAAGTTCCCCCAAAGCAAACCCTAGCCACCATAGCCTTTTGGAGAAGAAAGCTTGGAGAAGGAGAGAGAGAGAGGAATTCTGCAGAAATTCTACACCAATTCCACATCAAAACCAGAAATCAAACCAAGGCAAGTGACTTTATTTCCATTTAATTACTGAGAATGTCTTTTCCATGTTAGCAAATTCAGATTTATGGTTGTTCTTGATGAAATATGAAAACCCATGTAGTCTAGATGATAAAACTTGAGGAATTTGAGAAGGATGGCATGTAGAAGGATAGGTAAATGATTAATCTGATGTTAATACATGTTTTGGGTGAAAGAAAAACGGATTTTAATTGACGAATTGAAGGTTCCAAATTTTAGGGTTCATGTTCATAAATGAATTGGGGAAAAGTTTAAGTTATTGTAAATTGATTGATGATTTGGGGGAGTAAATCCATACAAACGTGATAGGATGTGGTTATACTATGTTTAGAATTGTTTAGAGAATTTAAAACAATTGTTGGGATAAATTTTAGAGGTGATTTGAGGAGTAAAAATAGTGAAAAACGATTTTTGGGAAGTTCTGGGCTGAAACTGGCATCTCGTTAGAAGCAGCCCCAGGTCGTTCGAACGAGCTCGTTCGAACGAGCTTCTAACGAGTTGACCAGTCGTTACTAACGAGAAGGTATTTCGTTCGATATCTCGTTCGAACGAGATATCGTTAGAAGTAACAGTTCGTTCGAACGAACTGGGATCTCGTTCGAACAGCCTCGTTCGAACGAGACTTCTAACGACCTGACAGTCCAAACTCGTTCGAACGAGACTTCTAACGAGTTGACAGTTTGACCCCTTTTGGACTGTTTTGACTTTTGGAGTTCCGGGAACTGGTTCAAGGGTAGAGTTAGCATTCCTTTGATGATATAGTGATTTATTTGGGACTTTTGGGTTATTGAGATGAGTAAATCATATACTAGAATTATATTCATTGAACCATTTGGGTTGAGACGTGAGTGTCTACTACGATGTGAGGATGAATTATGGCGCGTATACTTACAAACCGGAATAGTACGAATTGTGTTGATTATACTTAGTACGAGAATACGATATGTACTACGAAAATAATGCGGTATTACTAAGATGTGTGTTTACTTAGTATTGATATATGGATTGTATGTATGACATACCTACCATACTTGCTATCACGGGAGGTTTCGTTCGCATAGGACCCTCTAATCCTTGTGTGCCTACGGGGGGGATATAGACTGGTACCTTGATGAACATAGGTCATAGAAAGACTTATTGTGATATTAATAAGTCCGCTGACCATGGGAGCGTAGGTATGTGCGTGACCCATGTGATGGTGACTGTGTTCGCCTCCACTATTTGTGATTTGTGTTATCTGAACTATTCCTGAGAGATTCGGAATATGTGATCCTTATGTACGTGATGTACCGGGATGGATAGCAGAGTATGTGTGCACTACAGCTTAAATTGCGGGGTGCTTGTATTGTATATTTATGAGATGAATAATATACGTTATATTAATGGGAATCCTCATGTTAATGTTGTAAAAATATTACGGCATTGTTTCGAGATATATAATGAGTTAGCTGATACTTATATCCATGGCATAGTTAGTAACTGAGTTTACGTTAAACCTCTATTTAATCACGAGCGTTGTTATGTTAATTGGAACCGAGTTATATGGGTAGAACCTTTGGCAGTTTAGCTAGTTATGTTGTCAGTTAGCTAGAAATATGGGTCGTTATAGATGGGTACTTGCGTTAGGAGTGCACAGTTAGTCGAGAGGTGAGAATTTAATGTGAGTGCACGTCCTAACATGTACTTTGCATTTAATGTTTTAAATGTTTTTAAAGCACTTGCAGGTTTTTAAATATAACACATTCGGGCTCTGACCCGTTTGCTTTTCAAATCTCTTTTTCTTGTAAAACCATTTTAGGTGCCCAGCCACAAGGACACCAAGCATAGGTACTCATTCAGGTGACGAGCTGTAGCTGTTGTGGAAGCTACAGGGATTTGTTCATAGACGCTTCTATTCTTTGGATTCCAGAGTCACCATCTATCCGTTGTAGGGCATGTTGCCCATTTCTATTTAGAGACATCATTTTTATATTTCAGTTTTCAGACTCTAGCATGTATTGCTCAGCATTCAGTTTTAGTTATTTATTTCAGTTTACTTTTCAGTTGTGGGATTCGTATTGAGGAGTTTTTCCTCCAGACTTTATTTACTCTATTGTGTTGGTTATTTGTTTTACTTCAGTATGGTGAATGGTGTTATTTATTTCTTCATTACACTTGTTGCATGTTAATCAGACTTAAATTAAAATTTGGCAACTTGCTTTTTAAATACTAGGTGGTTAGATATAATAAAATGTTTTCGACAGTGATGCTATTAACTGAGCCAACTTGGCATTTTGAATTAATTTTATAAAGGAGTAGCTACCCGGTGTTTAATTAGTTGGGGTGTCACACCATACTGACCTGAGTGCATCAGAAATTGCTGATATCCTTGGTCATGATGCTTCAGACCAAGCAGTGGAGGCATATCAATACTTGAAATGTCTTCTTGATCGTGCTGTAGCCAACAATGTGGCTTATTACGAAATGATTGAAGACTTGCAAGGTACTCTCGATGAACTTCAGTAGCAGTATAAAGAGTCTTCAGTTCTTTTGCATGAAGGGTATGAGAAGAAACTCAAACAACTTAGTGCTGAAACAGGTTATGACAAGATGCTTGCTGGCTATGAAGTGAGAGAGAGAACCCTAAAGGATGAAGTCGAAGCATGCAGACAGATCGACGAGCTGCTGGAGCAAGAGAATAACAATTTGCAGAAAGAGTTGGCACAGTATAAGTCTGCAGCTTCATCTTCCACTGCCTTGGTACCGGTCACCGATGAAGGATTCTCATTTTTAGAGGTTGAGAATGCCAAATTGAGGCAAGAGTTAGAGGCTTTGAGAAGAGTTGGGCCTTCCACTACTATTCGGGGACGAGGAAGAGGTTCTCGTGGACGAGGAAGAGTTGCTCAGAATGTTGACGAGGAACAAAGTACTCAACCTGCTCGGGGACGACCAAGAGGTCTTCGTCGTACTGTTGAAGAAGCTCTTACTCAATCAACATTGGAAACCCAAGCGTTCCAATTGAATGCAAAAGATCGGGCTTTGTCTGAAATGTCCAAGAAAATCCAAACTCTGGAGGATCAACTTGCTTCGACAAAGTCTACTCTGGATAATAAGGATGTTTTTGCCAGAAACCTTCACGAGCAGTTAGAGAGAATAACTTTCCAATTCCACAAACAACCTCGTGAGTTCTGGATGGCAGGCTACAATGAGGCCCTTTGTCACTTGGATGCTCGCATTGAAAATGCCAATAATGAAGGTTATAAACAGGGATGGTTGAACGCCCTGGGTGTATTAAAACTAGAGCAGGGCCATTATTTATGGGATTATCATGATCCTGGGCTGCTCGATCTACCAAATCCACCATTCAAGCTTGATATGAGTTGGATCCCTGCTCGGGCCATCCCTCGTTGTTTGATCTCCCAGTATCTTGGTGACTATGCCCTTCATTCGCAGGTTGAATTATCTCGTCCGGAGCATTTACTGGATACACCATCAATAGTGAACGTCAGAATGCTGCGAGATCTTAACTTCATTAATTCTCCCCTTTGCCTGGAAGATCCTCCTGCTGGCGAGGAGCCTATATCGAAAGCTGAAGGAAAAAATCCAATAGAATAGGAAATTCTGATGTAATAATTAGTACACAATTTAATATCAATGTAATAAACTTGTGTAATTCATTTTGACTTTAATGAAAGAATTTCATTTTTGTTTGCAAATTTGTATTGCTCTTGTCTTGTATTTGTCAAACACTTTATATTTGTGCTTGCATAACAATATTGTGTGGTTCATCGACCAACTTAGTAATAAAAAGTTACAAGTATCAGAAATGTTGCTCGATCACTTAATAATAAAGTAATGAGTATAAAAATGTTGAAAATTCTTCCAACCAACCAAGGTTGTTAAGTTGTGCTCGTCGACCAATTATAGTTAATGGGTTTTTATCCCCGACCAGCTATACTTGGTACTGTTTAAAATATTTTCTCCTCGTCGACCAACTACAGTTAGCGGGTTTTTATCCCCGACCAACCATACTTGATTCAGTTTGGAATATTTTGTTCTACGAGGAACTTTTTTGTATTTTCTTACCTCCCGACCAACATAAGTTGGCATTTGAGAGTATATCTTGTTTCCTAACCAACCGAGATTGGCATTTTTAGGAGTGTTGTTCTCACCCTTTTACCAACCGGAGTTGGTCTGAGTTCGAACTATCTTGTCCACTTGCCCTTTTACCAAAATTGGTCTGAGCCAGTGTTGTCAGCCTCCTAACCAAAGGAGTATGGTTTGTTCTCGCTCTTTTACCAACCGGACCGGAGTTGGTCTGAGTTCGAACTATCTTGTCCACTTGCCCTTTTACCAAAATTGGTCTGAGCCAGTGTTGTCAACCTCCTAACCAAAGGAGTATGGTTTGTTCTCACTCTTTTACAGACCGGAGTTGGCCTGAGTTCGAACTATCATGTCCACTCGCTCTTTTACCAACCGGAGTTGGTCTGAACTAGAGTACACCTCCTAACCAAAGGAGAATGTTTTGTTCTCGCCCTTTTACCAACCGGAGTTGATCTGGGCTTGAACTATCGTCTTCTTTTTGCTGCCGAGCAGCGTAGTGTTATACACTATATTCCCCGAAAAACTTTCAATAAAAGGAGAGAAGATGGCAAAATGTCACCGTTTTATTCATATTGATGGAACTGTTTTACATTTTACATCACTGATAATACTTGCGTAGGTGTTCAGCATTCCATGCATTTTTAAATTCTTCTCCTTCTAGAGTTGCTATTCGGTAAGTTCCTGGTCGAACAACTTCTGTAACTCGGTAAGGTCCATGCCAGTTTGCTTCCAGTTTATTGTGCTTCTTAATGACCCTCTTTAGCACGTAATCTCCTTCTTTTAAGTCGCATTTTTTCACCCTCTTGTTGTAGAACAGGGTTGTTCGTTGTTGATAAGAAGCATTCCTAATGGATGCCTCTTCTCTAACTTCCTCGAGCATGTCCAAATCTAATCTCCTCATCAAGTCGCTGACTGGGGAATTGAAATTCAGCACTCTGTGTGTTGGAAGACCCAACTCGGCAGGTATTACGGCCTCACTTCCAAATGCCAGCATATATGGTGATTCTCCAGTTGCTGCTCGGGGAGTTGTTCGGTAAACCCACAATACTGATTGTAGCTCATTAATCCAATTAGCTTTAGCCTCACTTAGCCTCTTTTTCAAACCATTTAATAATGTTCTGTTCGTCACTTCAGTTTGTCCATTGCTTTGAGGATGGCCTGGTGCTGAATGAACCTTCAAAATGTTTGACTGATGACAATAGGCGGCAAACTCCTCGTTATCAAATTGTGTTCCATGGTCTGTGATGAAGGCATGAGGGAGACCATATCGGCAGATGATGTTCTTCCAAACGAACTGGTACACCTTCTCGTATGTCATATCAATAAGTGGCTCAGCTTCTACCCACTTAGTAAAATAATCCACTGCGACAACGAGGTACTTGAATCTTCCTCGGGTCGTAGGCAGTAGTCCAACCAAATCAATTCCCCACATGGCAAATGGCCAAAGGGAAGTTATGGGTGTCAACAATGCTTGTGGAGTTCGTCGGATGGAGGAAAAACGTTGGCATTTATCACATCTCTTAGCATAGGCTATACAATCAGCCCTCATCGTCGGCCAGTAGTATCCTTGCGTCATCACCCTTTGCAAAAGCGTCCGACCTGCTACATGGGCTCCACAGGACCCTTCATGGATCTCTTCAATCAATTCTTTCACCTCGGAGGGATGTACACATCTCTGCACACCTGCCATAATTCCTCGTCTATACAAAACACCATTAGTTAGTACATACCGAGCAGCTTTAAACTTCAATTTCTTGGCAGCGAGCTTATCCTCCGGCAATTCTCCCTCCTCAATATATGCCCTGATAGGATCCATCCAAGATGGTCATAAATCAAGGGTAATAATATTCATTGTCAGATCTTCATCTATACTCCGACTTTCTAAAATTTCAATTGGTATCGTTCTTCGCAGCTCGGTATGAGTAGCTGATGCTAGTCGGGCCAGTGCGTCTGCTCGTGCATTCTCCATTCTTGGTATTCTAATCAACTGAATGGCATCAAATTCTGCCAACAACTTCATCACCTTTGCATGATACTTGACCATTAATTCCCCTTTAACTGCATATGTCCCCATCACCTGATTCACAATTAATTGTGAATCACTGAATACCATCACTTGTTGCGCTTCCATGATTTTTGCTAAATTAAGACCTGCTATTATGGCCTCATACTCCGCCTCATTATTGGAAGCTTTGAATTGGAATCGCAGGGCGTATTCCATGTCAATCTCGTCTGGGGTGTTCAAAACAATCCCCGCTCCACAACCTGTTGTGCAAGATGACCCATCTACATATAATCTCTATGTAGGTAACTCGTCTTCAAATTTCTTCTCTGACAAAGTTCCTCGGTGAAATACCTGCTGTTTTCTTTCATCCTCCCCTGATATTTTTCGCTCCTCGTCGATCATCTCTTCTCGCTCTTTTACCAACCGGAGTTGGTCTGAGCTCGAATTTGATGATCTTTCTACATCCACAAGCCCTTTTACCAACCGGAGTTGGTCTGGACTTATGTCTGTTGATCCTGTAACATCCACAGGTTGGTCAGCGAACAACTTTTGTTCCTCGGGGGTATCAGGATATGTAAACTCTGCTATAAAATCTGCTATAGCTTGCCCTTTTAATGATGATCTGGGTTCATACACAATATCATATTCACCGAGCTCTATTGCCCAGTACATCAGTCTCCCTGATTTTTCTGGATTATGAAGGGCTTGTCTTAATGGCATGTCGGTATACACGACGATGGTATGGGCCTGAAAATATGGCCTCATTCTTCTACTTGCTTCAATTAATGCCAGTGTTAATTTTTCCAGCTTTGGGTATCTGATCTCTGCACCTCGGAAAGCCTTACTTGTGTAATAAATTGGCTTCTGGACTCCATTCTCCATTCTGATCAACGCGGAGCTAACTGCATTCTCTGATACTGCCGAGTACAAGTACAACTTTTCTCCCATTACTGGCCTGGACAACAGTGGAGGTGCTCCCAAATATTTCTTCAAGTCTTGAAAGGCTTTTTCACATTCATCGTTCCACTCGAAATTTTTCCGAAGTGTTTTGAAGAATGGGAGGCATCTATCAGTTGCTCGGGACACAAATCTGTTGAGCGCTGCAACTCGTCCTGTAAGACTCTGCACTTCTTTCTTCGTCGTTGGAGATCGCAACCCTAAAAGAGCTTTGATCTTTTCTGGATTCGCCTCAATGCCTCGCTGGTTGACAATGTACCCGAGGAACATTCCTTCTCGTACTCCAAAGGTGCACTTCGTCGGGTTGAGCTTCATTTGGTATTTATCCAGTTGATCAAAGGTCTGACCTAAATCAACTAGATGATCAGCAGCTTTCTTGCTCTTTGTCAGCATATCATCGACATAAACTTCCATATTGCAACTGATTTGTTCGGCAAAAACCTTGTTCATCAGCCGCTAATATGTCGCTCCTGCATTTTTCAAACCAAAAGGCATAACATTATAACAATAAGTTCCTCTAGGGGTAATAAAAGAAGTACTTTCCCTGTCTTCAGGTTTCATTTTGATCTGGTTGTAGCCAGAGTAAGCATCCATGAAGTTGAGCAGCTCGTGTCCCGAGGTAGCATCCACTAGTTGATCAATTCTGGGCAATGGAAAGTGATCCTTTGGGCATGCCTTGTTGAGGTCGGTGAAATCAACACACATTCTCCATTTATTGTTTTTCTTCTTTACCATCACCACGTTTTCTAACCAGTCTGGATATTTCACATCTTCAATGAATTGGGCCTTCTGGAGCTTCTCGACCTCCTCTTCTATAGCTTGATTCTTCTCGGGACTAAATACTCTTCTTCTCTGTTTTACAGGTTTAATCTCCTTATTCACATTGAGCTCATGACATAAGAAGTTTGGATCTATTCCTGGCATGTCTTTATGACTCCATGCAAAAGTTTTCTTTCTGCTTCTCAAAAAAGTTATCAACTCCTGTTTTATTGAAGCATCCAACGACGAACCTATCTGGGTTATTCGTTCAGGGTGCTCGTCGTCCAGAATAACATTTTTTGTAGATTCCATCACCTGTCCTTTTACAAGTTGGGATTCATCTCTAGGATCAAGTGTTTCAATTTCTGTACCTTCCTCCACCTGGTAGGTAGTAGTCTTTTTCCTTGACTCTTCAAGCTCCTCTTGCTCGGCAGATGAATAATAGCATTCCCGAGCTACTTTTTGATCACCTTTCACAACTCCTACTCCGAAATTTGTTGGGAATTTTAAGCACTGATGTACTGTAGATGGGACTGCTTCGAACTTCTTCAAACCAACTCTTCCCATGATGATGTTGTAAGCTGACTGCACATTCTTATCCATCACAAAGAAGCGTATTCTCTCTGTTCGACAAGCAGGCCAAGTTCCAATGAATATATCCAACTTGATCGTCCTAAGTGAAAAAACTTTCTCGCCAGCAAAACCCAGGAGAGGTCTGTGATAAGGTTCCAATTGAGATAACTTTAAATTTAAACTGTCAAAGCATGAGTAGAACATGATATCTGCCGAACTACCATTATCTACCAAAACTCTTGAAATCATTACTTCTTTCATCCTCATTTTGATCACCAAAGGGTCGTCGTGAGGGTAAAGAACACCTGCAAGGTCGTTTTTTAAAAAGCCAATGACCAGCTTCTCTTTGTTTATCTTCCTCGGGCGATCCTCCTCAACCAAATTTATTCGCTGAATATATGAACAAGCTTGAGCCTCTCCAAGGTAAGCCTTTCTTTCTGCAGTAAGGTCTCCTCCTCCTGCATCTCCTCCTGTAATAACATTACAATCAAATGACCCAAAACGTATAAAAAATACCTCTCGTTCTGGCTGCCTTGGTTTCTTGGGAAGATCGGGGTCATCATCTGGATCATCTTCATGGTTTCTCTTCTTTTTCTCCTCTGCTCGACGAGGAGATCTAGACCTCTCTCTAGTTCGGTCATTATTTCTTTTTTCACCTCCCCGATCAACATACTTTGCTAGCTTTCCTCTTCGGATGAGTGTTTCAATCTCGTTCTGAAGAGCTATGCAATTTTTGGTCATATAACCATGATCCTTTTGGAACTCGCAATATTTCTCCCTATTCCTTGTATCAGGGTCTGACCTCAGTTTCTTCGGCCACTTTACCTCCTCGCTATTCTTGATTTCTTCCAAGACATGATTAATACCCATTTTCAAAGGAGTATAATTATCGAATTTTTTCAGGACTTCCCATGACGACCTACTATTCTTGGACTGCTTGTCACCGCCATTGCCCTTATGCTCTTTCTTCTTAGATTTGTCGACTTCCACCTTGGTCTCTTTATCCATATTCTTCTTCGCAGCCATAGCCTCCTCGGCATTCATGATTTTGGCCGCTTTTGCCATCAACTCTGACATAGTTGTAGGTGGATCTTTGGCCAAAGTGTAATACAACTTGTTAGGCAACAACCCACTCATCAGGGCAGTGATTGCTGTCTTTTCTTCATAATCTATGACCTCCAGCTTCTCGTTATTGAAACGAGTTATGTAATCTCTAGTACTTTCACCAGATTTTTGTTTAACACTTAACAAGTGTGCTACTCTTTTTACTGGCTTTGCTCCAAAACAGAAATTGCCAATGAACAACTCGGCTAACTGAAAGAAAGTTAAAATCTTACCCCGAGGAAGATTGTTGTACCATATCTGGGCAGATCCAGTAAGAGTTCCTGAGAATGCTCTGCATCTCATCTCATCGGGGACGGCATAGATGTCGGCAGCAGCTTGATATTGCTCTATGTGAAGAACAGGATCTGTCTTTCCATCATATTTGGGGGTCACCACAGGTGCTTTGAATTTTGACGGTGTAGGAAAATCCACAATGGCCTGTACAAAAGGTGTCCCTTGAACGAAAGTTCGTTGTAGGGGGTTCTTTGCCTTAGCCATTTCTCCCAATCTATCCTCCAATCGCTGAATGGACCCTTTCCACGCATCATTTCCTTCCTCGGGCCTATTAGTTCGAGCAATTGACTGTTCTGAAGTGGCCTCCTGAGATCTATCTTGACGAGCAACTGGTCGTGATTGTGCTGATCCTTCTCTTAGATCTGATGGTCATCGGAAACTCCTCGACATGGTCTTAGGTGCACTCCTATTCCTCCTAGGGCCTAATCGACTGAAAAGAGACACCCTGCTCAGTCTTTCCAAGGCACTGGGTCTCTCTGGAGAGAGAGTGATACGTTGCTCAGTATCTGTAGCCCGTATTGACGAAGTTCGCCCAGGTTGATAAGAGAAATCATTAGATTCCTCATTACGATATGACTCAGTACGCCTGGATCGTGAAGAAAGTAAATAGGTTTGCCTCTGACCACTTCGCTGTCCCGAATGCGCAGGTGCGCCGCCATGAAGGGTTTGTATGAGTTGACGCATTGTTTCTTGCATGGCGGTTTGTCCTTGAGCTAGATTCGTCATAATTCCGGCCAGATCTGGAGGTGCAGAGGGATTTGGAGGACTTCCAGTATTTCGATTGCTAGATTCTGGATTATCTGCCATTGATGATGAATGATTTTTGGTGAAAAACGATAACAACAGTCGTTTCCCATAGACGGCGCCAATCTGTTGATGTAAAAAATTAGATTGATCTAATTATTTAATCACAGATAAATATAAAATGAGACAAAGAAATTTAAAGTGGTTCAGCCTTATATGAATGGCCTACATCCACTGTTATGTTATTGCCGAATGTTTGGGGATTCTCGATTACAAATACTATCAAGAAAATCCCGGTCCCCTTGAATGAGGGTAATACAATGTATTTATAGCCTTGAGGCTATAATCTGAAAGGGTGATACATTAAATGATATACATATGAAAGGGTAATTCATTTAATGCTCTTCAAGCGTGTGCGTCAAGATGATAAGCATTCAATGAATAGTTGAACTGTTGATTATCTGGCAATCAATGCTGTGGTCGAGATGCAGCTCGAACCGCCTTAGTTGCTCGTCGTTCAAGAGTTCCTCGGAGCGCTGGAGTTCCTCGGAGTACACCTGTTGCTTGGAGTGAGTATGACTAGGTCGGGGGAATAAACTTTCTCGTTGCTATTGTGCCACGTAGATTGACGCGTGTCTTCTTATTATTCGTCCACATCAGCATACTAATTTTGGTATCAACAATATATTGGTATAACCACGTATATTTTAGCTTGTTCTATGTTTGTGATTGGCTTTCTTTTATCTCTCACTTGTTACTTTGTATTTAGATTGGTTTTCTTTACGTTACCTCTTGAGTTTGTCTTTGAGTGGTATCTTGGGCGTGTTTAAATCACTCTTGATTGTGATTTCATAATTTTTGCAATATCAATATACCAAATTAAACAACTAGGGGTGAAGGGAAACCCTAAGAAACAAACATGAAGATGAAAATTGAGCTTACCACCCTAAAAAACAAAGATAGTTTAAATAAATATTGAAAATTTTAATGTTTTTGATTCTGGACTTTTCTAATTAAAATGTTCAAATAATGGAGTTATTAATTTTTTTTTGGAATGGACTATTCAACACTATGAAAATATAATGATGCTCTTTTCACTAATTTTGACTAAATATATTTTAAAACTAAATGAATATGCGTAAATAACATATGAAGCATGTAAACGATTACCTGGTGTTATATAATCTTTTGGAAGTAAAATCAGGAGAAAAGCAGCAGTGAATAGAGTCAGGTTTTGAAGTGCTTCTGTTCTCAAAATTAGCCATTCCATGGTTGCATTTGAGTATAAGAAAGTACTTGCATCTGTGTCCACAAGCTTTAGGTAATTTTGGAAAAACCAATCTGTCATTTTAAATGCTCTTATTGTAGCCACCCCGAGCGACGTCTCAGCTGCATAATTCATCACCGGAGCTTTTGTTGTTCCGTTTATTCTCATTAGTTCCCGTGCAGAGGCTTGATAATATCCCTTCACCCAAAAATCACTCTTTGAACATGTTTTCACTTTCTGAACGAAATGTAAAAGAGAAAAAGAATGAATTTCAGATACCTGAACATATTTTGAGGCTATTGTAGCAAATATGGCTATGATGAGAATTTGCCATGTCACCGAGGCCATAACACCAATTGTTGCGAGCAATTCAAGTCCACCTCCTATTAAAAAGGCAATGCTGAAAGGGATATCAAAATCCAATACACTCAAATCTGAAGAAACCTGCAGGACAAATTGTGTGCAAAAAAGTAGGTGAATGAGTACCCTCAAGAGTTAATTGAAAAAAGATAAATTGAAACAAGGAAAGAAAGAATATCTTACTCGTGTTAAAATCCTCCCAACAGGAGTAGAGTCAAAGAACAGCATGGGAGCACTGAAAACCGAATCTGTGAAACCAGAAAAGAAGGCTTTTGAGGCTTTTAATCCCAGAAGAGTTGCAAATAGAGATCTCAGGTATACAAAGAAGGCACTCAGTGTTGAAATTACTGTGTAAACAGTAATCAACATAACACTGCTGATTTTAGGAATTTGAAGGCCAAATGCTAGCCAATAACTAGCAGCAGCCTGAAGAGCAACAAAACACGACTGCATTAGTACACTTAAACATAATAAAAGTGACCCTTTTGAGACGACAACGTAATCCAAAAATGGCTTCCACCCAACATTGCCAATCTCTGTCTCTTCTTCTTTTGTCAATTGTTCTCCTGGCAGACCTTGCATAGATATTTCTGCCTCACTATTTTCTTTACTAAGGTAAGACCTGGTAATCTCTTCACCATGATATATATTTCTCTTGTGAGGTTCGTGTTTGTTTTCATTAACCGAAGGTTCTAATACTGTCATTGAATCTTTATGAGCATTTACAAGTTGTTCAAATGCCGTCCCTGCCATTAAGAGTTGCTTATAACTTCCTGATTGAGTAACATGTCCACTTTCTAAAACCTGAAAAAGAAATAAGAAAAAACATATGAGTTGATGCAAATTATAAATATATCCTACATGAAAATACACGAGTGGCAATTAACACTTTGTGCCCGCTTTCATGGCTCTTCTCCGACGGTTCTTTTATTTTTCTTGTTGTGTAAAAGTCATCTATTGATGTGACAGCAGTTCTGATAAACCATAAGAACCATAAAATAATCACCATTACCAGAATATTATCAACCTCCGAGAGAAACTCAACTTGCTGCGTCACAAGAACAACAGTCTTCCTCTCTAGTGCAACCATCACACAATCCTGCAATAACATCATTTAACTAAGAAACAATATGCATAATGTACTATAGATATTATGTAAATAAATTTAAACATACATTGAAAAGAGTTGCTGCTGTATGTGCATCTACAGCACTAAAAGGGTCGTCAAGAAGATAGATGTCAGCATCATTGTAGACAGCGCGAGCAAGTTGAATCCTCTGCTTCTGTCCTCCACTCATATTAAGTCCTCTCTCACCTATCTCTGTGAGATCACCATGGTCAAAACTATCAATATCCTTATCCAAAGCGCACACTTTTATGGCCTTCTCGTATCTGCTTTTCTCCATTTTCTTCCCAAAAAGTATGTTATCTCGAATCGTCCCACTTTGGATCCAAGAAGCTTGACAAACATAAGCAATTGACCCTGAAACATCCACCTGGTTGCAAACAAAAAGTTAAGTTCAATCAAGAACGTAAATTTAAAGGTGATTTGGACTTTGGCCTCCATTTTTTCTGTCACAGTACACTATGGGAACCAAAGTTTATAGTGTTACACTTTTGACTCTCAAAATGACTTTTTATGGAGCGTAACCTTTGGCTCTCATTTGTTTTGCCATAATTCAATCTGAGTAGGAAGGTTTTCACTTTTTACACTATGAAATATATTTTCACATTTCGAGTGACTTTTGTAAAAGAAATCACGAAAAGCTACAAAAATCTTCAAAAGTGTAGCTGAAAGTAAAAATGGGCACCAAAGTGTAAACTGTAATAGGTCAAATGACCCAAGTTATCATGTCGCGTTTGTGGTTCAGAAGCACCCAAATTAAATTAGGCCAAAACAAATAGGGGCCAAAGTTCAAATCACCAGATATTTGATATGTAAACGATGAACAATGACTATTTTGTAACTCACAGTTCCTGATGTTTTGGTTATTTCTCCAAGTATAGCATATAAAAGTGATGATTTTCCACACCCAACTGGCCCACAAACTGCAATTTTTTGCCCCCATCTTATTTCCATATTTAAATCTCCAAGTGTTGGAATGGCTGATTTTGGATCCCAAATGAAGTTTGCAGTTAGTATTCTGATACAATTATCTGAATCTCGCGATACCGAATCTCTCCTCTCTCCTTCATTTTTAAGCTCATCATCAAGCAAAAAAGAATTAATCCTATTAAAAGAAACCTTCACTTGTATCAATGCAGATAGAGCCTCAGGAATCATTCTAACAGGCTCTGACATAGTCCTCAAAGCAGCCAAAATTGTGAAAATTGTGCCAGCATCTAATGGGGCACTCTTTAAAAGGACACAACCAAAGAACATAACGGAAGAAACAACAGTTGGTGATAGCCAGTACAACACAGTACCATAAACCTTATTGTGCTGAGTCTCCGATAGCCATTTGAATTCAACTTCTCTATAGGATTCAATGAATTTCTTGAATTTCTCTTCCCAAGATTGTAATTTGATGATTTTCATATTGTTTAGGATCTCAGACATGGACCTAAGTCGCTTATCTTGCGCTATCATAAATTCAGATTGACATTTTTGTAGTATTTTCGCGAAAGGCACATTAATAATCGCGCATATGAGAAAGGGGACTAAACCAGGAAGAACACTAACACCCACAATTCCAAAAAGGACCCCAATTGCTAGAAAAAGTTGAATAGCACAACTCCATCCTAGGTGGAACCACATTGGAAATTCCCCCATTCGATAAGCATCAACTGCGATGTAATTTACAACCTCGCCCGTTGAATGCCTTTGCCGTCCCAAATTTGAAAGCTTCAGTTGCTTTTGATAAACCGCCACCATTAAAGCCGACCTCATTCTCATACCAGTCCTTCTTGACTCAAAATAGAAATGCCGGTGAGATAACGATTCGACTAATTTTACAACAACTAGGAACCCCACTAACACAAAACCCTCTTTTATGTTTTCTGCATTGTGATTTGCGTGGTTTACAAATGCGTAAAGCAACAAAGGGGAAACTACGACAGAAATTGTCCTGAGAAACACACAAGTCCCTATAAATACCATTTCTTTTAAGTAAACTCTTGCTATTGTGTGAAAAACCAAGTTTCCTTTATGATTTGAACTCCTTTCTCTTTGAAGTAAATCCCACGCATGAGAAAATTTCTCACGTGCTACAATTGCTTGGTCTTGGGTGGCTAGGCAAGGAATGTCTTCGAGAACTAATGGTTTTGAGTAACCTAAAGAAAGTAAAGGATTAACCCAAGAAAACACCAATTTGCTTAGAAAACTTGTCTGCCCTAGTTGGCTGTCATTTCTTTTATATTCTTTAACTAATAAAGGCTCAGATAATTTCTTATTTAGCTTCTTTTGAGAAATAAAGTGACTAAGCTTTCTTAAAGCACATAAGAGAAGCAAGAAGTTCACAGGCCATTGTAGCATATCAAATAACAGAATGCTGTGTTTTTCCATTAAAACCTCAGTGTTTATAGCTGAAACTAGTAGAAAAAATAAAACCCACCAAAAATAAATCAAATTCTCGGACCATTTGGATTTTTTCGCGAGCAAGGAGACTGTTAAAGTGATCCATATCAGTGCTCTAGCAAAATAAACCAACCAGCTCAATTGACTAAACCCATTATTTTTAGCTATTAAATCCCACAAACCAGCACTGAGATATGCTATGCTAGTAAGAGAACAACAGAATGAAACTGCTACTGTGATCCAATCCCTTCTGTTGTGTCCACTAATGTTTATTTTTCTAACAGCGCTTACAAGCAATGAAAGATAGAAAATAAAGACAAATAACAGGTTCAAGACATCTATTATAGATCTTTGAACACAAGATGAGTTTGTATCGAACTCTTGCTCACAAATCCAAGAGAGTATCCCTGCAAAACAATTGGAACAGAACATGTTAAAATCACAATATCTTATAAACAGGAACAATTGAATATATATATATATACTACTCTTGTGCTGACCGATCCGCATTTTAAGAGTGCGAACCGGACATGTGTCACCTGGCGGTAAGCCTACAAATTATCGGCTAAATTATAGGCTCTCTCTCTTTTCTGTGCTCACCGTCAAGTGACACATATCCGGTCCGCACTCTTAAAATGCAACCTAAATTGTAGGAGTGTGCTGACTGTCCCGCATTTTAATAGTGTGGATTGGATATGTGTTGCCTGGTAGAGAGCCGAGAAATTATCGACTAAATTGTAGGAGCTCTCTCTCTCTTTTCTGGACTCACCACTAGGTGACACATGTCCGGTCGTGACTATTGGACAGTCCGCACGAGAGCAGTACTATATATATATATATATATATATATATATATATATATATATATATATATATATATATATATATATATATATTACCGTTCTTATTCGGACTAGTCCGTATTTTAAGAGTGCGGATCTGACATGTGTCACATGGCGGTGAGCTGAGAAATTATCGCTTAAATTATAGGCACACTCTCTCTCTAATTATAGGCACACACTCTCTCTTTTCTCTTGAAATTAACCTTCCAATCAATCCATATTAAAAAAATTAGGTCAAAATATATTTTGTAGCTATTTTTAAAAATCCATAAAAAACTGTTGTCGCAGACCCTTATAAATAAGGTATTTTGAGCAATTTTTTTTGTGAATTTTTTAAAATAGTTACAAAATGTATTTTGACCTAATTTTTTGAACGTGGGTTTATTGGAAGGTTAATTTCAAAAGAAAATTTTAAAATTAAAAAAAATATTTTTACAACCTACAACTAGGCGTGATGTATAAATGATATATGGCGCATGATGTAGGTGAGAATTCTCCTATATATATATATAGAGAGAGAGAGAGAGAGATAGATAGATAGATAGATAGATAGATAGATAGATAGATAGATACATACAGAGGAGATCTCCAACGGATCCCTAAAAACGGGTGTGGAATGGACCAAATTTTTATAAATCCAATTTTGTTGTGTTTAAATATTTCAGTGTACTGATAAAAAAAAATCATTTCAAAATGTATTTTTTGGTATTTTAAAAAACTGGGTCAAGTATATGAGAGCTTAAAACTAACATATATTTGACTCATTTTTTTAAAATACCAAAAACATTCATTTTGAGTCAATTTGTTTTTGTTTGGATATATTGAAATCTTTAAAGGATCAAATATCAAAAAGTCCCTCAAATATTTTTTAATACACATTTAGTCCAAGTCTTTTGTATCAAAAAGTCTCTTATTCTCTTATCTTTAAAGGTTCGCGCCAGCGGCTTTTGGTACAAAATAAAAAGCTTGGACTAAACGTGTATTAAAAAAAGTTCGAGGGACTATTTGATATATGTCCCATCTTTAAACACCATACAAAAAAATAAAAAATAAAACATTTTTGTATTTATAAAAAATTGGTTCGATCTATTGGAGATCCCCTCCACGTGTATATATATGTGCAGTCCTGCTCTTGTGCGGACTAATCCGCATTTTAAGAATGCGGACCGGACATGTGTCACCTGGCGGTGAGCCCAGAAAAGAGAGAGAGTGTCCCTATAATTTAGGCGATAGTTTCTAGGCGCACCTTTAGGCGACACATGTCCGGCCCGCATTCTTAAAATGCGGACTAGTCCGCAGGAGCATTATATATATATATATATATATATATATATAGAGAGAGAGAGAGAGAGAGAGAGAGAGGCTAAAATAAATTCCAGTATTCTATGTTTGTTTGTGAGGAGGGGATAATACGTTATCTAGGAAGTTAAAACATGAATTTGGAAACAAAACAGAGTTTGAAAGAAAGATTTGCATACATAAAACAGCAGAATCAAATTGCATCTTATATACTCAAGACCAAAAATGTGTACAAAATTGATTCACACCCATTATGTATGCTACACCACATAATTATGCAAGCATATACATGATGTACATTATAAATTTATAATGAAAATTATGTGGAAGATAACTAACATTTAATTATACTTAACCGTCCTCCTTTTTTGTTGAACTAAAATTTATGTGTGTACGTGTGTGTGTGTGTGTGTGTGTGTGTGTTGGCATTGTAATATTAAGACAATATGACAATTGAAGAAATGGGGTGGTACTACCAAGTGAGCTACCAAAGGAAGCCATTGTTGGAGGGATGTGTCTGCTCAGATTCTGCCCTTACTGAAGCTAAGCTCACCAGAATGAAGTATATATACCACTTCCTCAGTGATCACTCATTTATTTATTAATTTTCCTTTAGCCCTTTTGTTGGATTGGTTTCGATTGCCAATTCAATGCGAAATTTATGGGGCACACCTATCTTTATTTATTGTTTTGCTTCAATAGCGGTAGACATTATATATATATATATATATATATATATATATATATATATATATATATACATATATATATATAGAAGATAGATGATGTTGATGTCAAAATATAATATCATGTTAAAAGGTAAAATATTATACATATTAAATTTATATTATATATACTATATTATTATTATACTATTATATTACTAATATACTATTATACTATTATTTTTCAAATACATGCTATTAAATTAATTTTTAAAATTTCAAAAAATATATTTTTTTAAATTTCAAAAAATATATTTATTTATTTTTAAATATTTTTTTTTAATTTTTGTTTTCATTTTTTTTTAAAAGGCAGGTAATTATGCATTGAGTTTTATTACGAGGACAAATTTATCGTCGTGCCCTCAACACGAGCATCCGCTAATATATATATAAAGAACAAACCTCACCACCAAGATGATAAAATAATTCCACAACAGCTCTTAGGACCTGTAACTATCAGTGTACTTACACCATGTGCATAGATATAAGGGGAGTCAAATCTATACCATAAAGAGAGAACCCTGTTAGGTAACATTTAATGAAATATATAAATCTTCAAATATATATGGGCTATCCCCACACCTTCTTATATATAATAAAACAAAACATTTTTAACAAATAAAAATAATTTATAACAAAGAAACAAAATTTTAAAAAAAATTATAAACAATAGTTTTTGGGGGTGAAAAAAGCTAATAATAAAAAACAGCTTTTTATCAAAAAAAACTTTTTTTGAAATTAAAAGAGTTTTTAACATTAGAACAGTTTTTGAAATTAATGTTGTTCTTTTAAAACTGATTTTTTGTTAAAAACTGTTTTTTTTTTCACTAAAGTGTTTTTATTTTTCTAATTTTTTAAAATATATTTATTCTTTAAAAACTGTTTTTTTTTAAAGATATTGCTTATTTGTTACAAACTGTTTTTATTTTTGTTAGAAGATTTTTTTAAAAATAGTGTTATGTTATAAACAGTTTTTAATTTGTTAAATAAAAGTTTTATAAACTGTTTTTATTTTATTAAAAACAGTTTTATAAACTGTTTTTATTTTATTAAAAACTGTTTTGTTTTGTTCGAAATTATTTTTTTAAACTATTTTTTGTTATAAACAGTTTTTATTTTGTTAAAAAAGTGTTTTCGTTTAAACTATTTTTATTTCGTTAAAAACTGTTTTAATTTCAAAAAATGTTTTTTTAACCCCCAAAAACTGCTGTTTATAATTTTTTTTTAAATTTTGTTTCTTTGTTATAAATTAATTTTTTTGTTAAAAATATTTTGTTTTGTTATATATAAGAAGGTGAGGGTATTTATGTCTTTATATATATATATATATTGAATCTTATATATTATATTGAAATTTGATTGATATACACGTCAATATACACCTTTATAAATGTGTATGTTCTACTTTAATATAATATATAAATATTTATGTTAATATATATTTTTAAACACAATAAATTTTATTATGTATATTAATGTACATCAATACATAACTTAAATATATATAGATACATTCAAATTAAAATATATAAAAACTTATGTTAATATATACCTCTATAAATATGTAAATATCTCTATATTAATATAATATACAGTTTCATTAATTTATACGTTAATATACATCCTTATAAATATGTATCCACATTTATGTTGATATAATACATAAATATTTACATACATTATATATGAGTTTGTGCGTGTATGTTATTATTAAACCTTATAAAAACGAGCCGCACTCAATTTAAACCGGTGTAAACTAAGTGAAATTTTATACCCCTTGATAAGTTTTTATCGGATACATAATTTAATAAACCGATCATTAGATTTGACGTACTTTTTTGCTATAATATGCATGAAATATATCACTTTTATCGGATGTTGATAAGGATTTGATCGGTTGGTAACAATTTTCTGAATTTAATTGACAATATAGTTTTAGTTTAAATCATACAATCATAGACATATAAAGGTAACTAGTTCTTTAAAGTACATCAGTGCTACTCTTGACATATCCAAATAGATTGATGGGGTTTACTAAAAGCAATTTAAGTATAGTTATAAAACTATTTAGAAGAGGTTACTATCGTCGATATCGTGCAATAGAATGATACTACTGTGTGAAGTATATTGAATCCAAATACCGAATGGATTGTTCACGTTTATAATATTATTACGAGTTCTAATACTGAGCTCTTGGAAAGAATCCGCAGTATTTACTCAAGAAAAGGGTAGAGTTTGTGAGCCAGTTTATTGTCATCCATATACAAAATTGCATCTTTGGGACATACAGGGCTGTTCACGAATAAAATCCATAGTGATGTGATCCTATTTCCATTTCGGGATCGTAAGAGGTTGGAGAAGTATACCAGGACACTGATATTTTTTTTACTTGCTAAGGAGTAAGATATATTCTCACAAGGTTATCAACATTACTTCTTATGTTGGGTCATTAATACTATTCTTTCAGTATAGGATATATTTTCAAGCTTTGGGATGTATCAGGAATCTAGAAGGATGAGTTTCTAGTAACATTTTATTTATCATGTACATACACTGTATTTCTAAATCATAGTCATGTTTCCTTATCATATGATAATTCTAGAGTCTTACTTTCGATTTTTGGTCTTATCACAAGGGGTGCTAGGAGAGGTTGTTCTAAGATTTTCTTTCTCAGGTTTGGGTAAGCAATGAAATTTAGTCAATTTTGAAAGAGGTGGGGTTTGGTGAAGATCATGTTGCTCTATGTAACAACAACAGTATAGGAAATCGGGTTATTAAGTCTTCCGATCGAGTTAGGGCTTAAGGTGGTGTCTACAACGTTTCCTTTTCAAGATGGTTTGTCTAACTTGAATCAGCAATCCTTAAAATTCCATTCAATGTTCTGTCTTAAATTCAAGTTCCTTGGGTGATGTATTTAGACTTTTGTGACCTGAATTTACCTTGGGATTTCTTATCGTATAATAGAGTTTCCTATATTTATATAGAAGATAGCACAACGAGTAAATAGGAATTTCTCTTGAAGAGGTACTAACTGATTATCTAAGAACTTGTACTAGGGTTGAGGTAAATAATTAGGATGAGGTTTGAATTGATGGTTACTTTGTTCGATTTCTGAATTGTTACAATATATCACTCTGAACTCTAGAGGCTCATAGGGTACTATAGTTTAAAGAATGTTTTTACTGAGAGGCAGTGTAAACACACTTGTAACGGAATTCTGAATATAATAATCTGTTTATCCAAAATATTCGTTATTGGCCTAAGAACATTTATCGAGGAATCTTGTATAATTTGAAAGTAAAATAAATTATACATAATCAGGAGTTGGCCAATGTTGTGAGATAGCGGGAATCTAAGTTTTCGACAGAGGTATAATTGCAGGAGGGAGGTTATCAATGTGGTCAGGGGTTCATTATAACTCAAGTATTAGATTCCGGTAAGTATCTATAAATTAATTTTCTATTAGCTAGTAATTTGCTGATGACTCGTATTCCTTTCTTTCTTATGACCTTCACTTGGTGGTCTAAAATTTGAATAAGACGCTCCTCAAATTCAAGGTTAGGTTGAATAAGAATATCATGCCAGTTAATGGCATGTATTGGGGTCGAAATATAGTAGAAAAATTAGGTCACATGGAACACAAAATGGATATTAGATACTTTTGTTGGTAAATCTAACTAATAGGCTACAAAGCCAATATGTTTGGTAATACTAAAAAGTTCGATGTATTTTGGGCTATCTTGGGCCTTTCTCTAATATATTGTATTTTCTCAATAGTTTATTCGATTATTAAATAAGGAAAGAACGAGTATTTTGAGGCTAAGGGTTTCAAATACTGCAAGGTGTGTTATAAGGGTCGCACTGATTAAACTACACATATAACTTAGGCATCCTTGGTAATTGATGCAAAATCATTAACACGAGTTACTTATATTCACATGGGTTATCTATAGTCTTCCCAGATTTAGAACAACAAGGGAATACGGTTTATTATTCACCTTCCAGGGGTGAAAAGCCATATTATTTATTAATTAAATTATCTAGGTCTCAAATTAAAGTTTCCTTTGAGAAATGGTTTAAAAGGAAAATGCATTCATAGTATCGAGGTCATGTGGAGGGATTAGGTAAGGTTTTATTTGATCAAAATTGTTTGGGGTAAGAATTATGTTTCACTACGGAGCCCGTAGTGTTTTCGGGGATATTCAAATTCCATGAACATCATGAATCACAGTAAACTTGGAAAAGTATATAACTATGGTTATAAGGCATATGGTATTTGGTTAAATAATTAAAATTCATAACCAGGATTGTGTAGGATTCGGGAAAATTGTAATCATGGGATATGATCTAGTAAGTAACACTATTACGTTTTAAAGAGTAGAACAATCAATTGTAATATTTCGAGTGCATCCAACTTCATTCTAGAGAAACTCCCAATTTTCACTAAGGAACTCTTTTGATAGTTTCTCATCTAATCCTGGATAGGAACCATTACAAAATAAGTAATTTCTTCTCTTAATCTAATGGGAATAGTATACAGTATAGCGAGAGTACAATGCACAAAATGAAAATAAAAAGGTCAATAGAAAAATGAGACAAGTGAGTTCCAAATGAAGCAATTCATTTCAAGGGGAGTATCAATTGAATAGTTTAGACAAAATAACTGTGTTCTACGTACAAACTTGTGGAGTATATTGTATACAATCCATTCCTAAGATAACTATCTTAGTATACCTCTAATCCTCAATCACATCGTTGATAAACCCAAATTCATAATGATTTTTTCAACCATATAAAATCTGAATATCAGAATTAATTACATATCTCCAAATTATAGTTCAAGGATTTACGCTCATAATCCTTATATATAAATATCTTCACCTTACCTATAAGAACTTATACCCTTTCCTAGATAGAGAATTGATATCTCGTATGTACTTTCGAGATCAATTTCCTTACTAAAGTCTAAACATCATATCCTTATCATCATTATGATATGAACCACTTTCCAAATAATAATGCTCAACGTATGTCCTGCATAGGCTACTTAACCTGGTTGAGCTCTGATACTATGTTTTCACATCACGATTTCCTGAGTGTGAGGTTTATCTGGATAAAAACTAAACCATAAGTGAACCCAATATTTCTTTCAAAAGCTAAAATTGTCTTACTAAATCATGGTGTTACAACCCATAATTTCAACTGAACAATGTTATATACATACTTTATTTCCTTCCTAGCAACTGTTCACTTATAACTATTCTCTAGTCAATAAAATTCTTGAGCTTCTGATAATTCTAGCTAGAATTGTTCATCATCGCCTATAGGTACCTATTTAATATAACTGGAAGCAAAAGAATAATCATAACTTTGCCAAGTAGATAATTTTATCCCTCTAACAAAGTATATATGTGAATCTGTTTAAATATCGTAACTGAGGCTGAAATGCTGGTAATGTAAAATAATGTATAGTAATCTGAAGGAAAAATAAAATATCAACAGTACTAAACAGGGGCATACTGAAGTTTATGATATATAGAAGATTTATATGGTAATTATATCTGGATATGTTGTTTATTGAGTTATAACTAAGGGTTCAGATTATAACACGATAACCATAAATTATTGGTTATAGGGGCTACAAATGCGTAGTCATACCGTTACAATATCATTCAAAGAATATAATACATTTGGACATGAAATCCCAATTAATTGGGGAACAATAAAATAGATTAGCACACTTAGGTAGAGTGGCACTCATACGTATATAGTATAGAAAAACTAGGCACTTCACATATAAGTCCTATAGGTCAATTAGAACTACCATGGTATATCAGGGGTCTAATCCCTAAATCATAAGGTATGCTACTAGGGGTTTCACTAATAATAGTTATAAAATGGAAGGCTATACTACAGTCAGATATAATTATTAAATCAGGGTTTAATAAGATGCAAGGGTATGCTGTAATTAGGGTAAAATAATTGAAACCAGAGTTTTAATAAGATATAAGGGTGTATTGCAATCCGAATAATTTGCTGAAATCGGTGGGTTTACTAAAATCACAGGCTATTTGGGTTGGGCTGGTCCGAGTATAATCATATAAAAGATTGAATAAATAATCACGATAAAGTTGATCTACATAAAATAATTCATAAATGAGAACACGAGTTCATGGGCTATCACATAGTGATATAAACCATACAGTAATTTCAAGGACACAAGCTCAAAGTATAATAGTGAAATAAAATCACCTACCATAGTTACGTGTGATGTTGACTGGTTTCATACATGTTATATTTGATATCTCTCGTTGTGAATTTGATGCAAGTATTACTATGAGTATTCTAACATAAATATTTCACTTTACACGTAGCTTGATTCGTAATTAAACTATAGTGATGTGGGTATTCGGGTAGACAATTCACATTTATATATAACTCATATACGATCTGCGTTACGATCTCTGCTTAATTGTTATAACATATCGAACCATTTCTTTCGAAAAATATCCTAAAATAATATTATAATGGTTATTTGGGACTTTTACTTGATGCAGTGGCCTAATTTTGACGTTGTGAAAAAATAGTATCGAAATAAAAAAATTTATATACTAAAATATTATATTCGACACTGCGATTCGAACGGTACATTCGGAGTATTTTTCTGAATCACGGTTTAAAATACATGATTTTTAATCTTTAAAAATGTGACATTTTAACGTATCGACTTATAGTCACCATTTCGTTTTAAAAGAACACTATTTTTCTTTCTTGACAATATATATATATATACACACTGTTATATATTTAACACACACATTTTTAGATATATATATATTTATTTAATTAATTTTATACATTTTTTTTCTCCCCTAAGTTCTTATGTTTTTAATACACATAAGCTCTATCTTGGATTAACACTAAATTTGTTTATTTTCAAAAAATGATTTCGAATTTTTTTTAATATGATTTAATAGGAAAAGTTTATTACATATACACGATATTTTATACGTGTAGAAATTTGTAAAAAAAATCATTATTAATTTATCAACTTAATTTAAAAAATGTCATTTTGAGAAGTAAATAGTTGAATTTTAAAATTGTTTAATAAAAGGTATCTAGGTTGTTTAAGGGTGTTTAGTTAAAAATCAACGGGCGTACACAATGAATCTTAGTTATGTTTATTTTGTCACAACGCTATTCATTTGTGAAATCATCAATATTCTAGGCTTGTGTGCATTGTGCTCCTATTTATTCATTAAGTTCACTTTATCTTGTCATTTGAAGCTAAATCTTAGTTTGATAAAGTTTTGCGATCTTCTTGAACATATTTGACTGTTTGGATCATAATTCATTTGATTCCAGTTCATGCCTATTCATTCCATCCCACATGTTTAGACACAACGATATTATGCTAGCGTGTAAAGTTTATGTGTTTTGTGTCGAGTTTTGTGGTCTTTTATACCTATATATGTGTGCCATATTTTCATTAGTATATTTTTCATATATTATATATGGTATCGTGTTTTGAGTCTTTGCGGTTTACATTTAGTTCATGTTTACCATATGCTTGATCGTTTGGATTATTTGTGCTTGAGTTTCCATGTCGTGTGTTTAATACACTTTACACCATCGCATGCTTCATTCCCTTCTCTCTATGTTTAAAATTGGTATCAAACTTTCTCACATTGGTATCTTAAGAACAAGTATTTAGGGGGATATTTGATTTTGGGGAAGTAACTCTTTTATGCTATCTTGTTTTGTCCATTCCTGAACAAAAGAGGGAGAAATGGTATCCTTCCTTTGCATGATTATGATATCTATATCTTAGGGAGATATGTATTATCTAGGATAAAATTATTTAGACATGGTTAGATGTTTAATCATTTGCGAATTTATACTTGTTACATTCTCTTTTCATTTGAAGGTGTGTTTAAGTGTGCAGGATTATAGGTTTACAATAATGCGACAAATTTTTCAGGCAAAGCAAAGCTACTCATGTTTGTGTATCTGTTGAGCGCCAGTACTCTTTTTCCTTTTTGGGGGTTTGGGAATGATTCTTTTCAAAGAGCTTGATGGCCCGTAGGATTTTTGTTTTGGTTTTGTACCGAAATAGCCAAAAGGGGAGATTTATAAGGATAAATTTCCAATTGAGTCAATTTGTATATAATTGACATTATTTCGGACACAACGTTTGAGTCATAGTATAGACTATATTTTCCCATAAGCCTATGACATTGTTTTATGATGACGTAGCGGCTAAGCTTCATCGATTGGATACATCGTGTCATGTTTATCGTGCCAAGTTTGTCTTTACATTTATCGATGATCTCGCAGGTATGAATGTGTATTTATTATGCGCCCTTGGAAATACTTAAATGGTGTTGGTTTTTTATTTAAAATTATTTGGAACTATTTTTAATATTTATTTAGAAAATATTTTCTAAGTTTAAACTCGTTTGAATGAGAATAAGTCTCGTTCGTATGAAATTCATGCTTCGTTCAAACAAACTCCTCTTTCGTTTAAACGAAGTTCTATCTAGTTAGATCAGACATCAAACGAGGATCCTCTGCCAAGTAGAACCAGCCTCGTTAGAAAACTGTTAGAAGTTGGTTCAAACGAGATTGCATTCTCGTACAAACGAACTATGGATGTCATTCCAACGAAGTGTAATTCTCGTTTGGACAACCCCAGTTTTCATTCGAATTATCCGCAACCTCAAAAATTATGCAAACGGTTTTTAAAGCATTGTGTACTCAGAATTTTTAAGGACTTTTGGAAAAAAAAAAACGATTTTAATAGAGCTTCCATGGTTACTCATTACTAAGACGTTACTTAAAAAAAGATGAGTTGAAAGGAGAAGATAATTCTCACCTAAAATGAGTTTAAAGTCCTCTCTATATTTTCTTCTTTGCACTTCCTTCCTTTCTTCTTCTTCTTCTTCTTCTTCTTCTTCTTCTTCTTCTTCTTCTTCTTCTCACCCTCTCCCCTTCTTCTTTTGTTTTGTTAGAGTAAATTAGGAATTGTATTACTTTGGCTCACAAAAGAGGATAAATATTAGAGGATGCTAGGAGTTGTTTTAATTTGGCTCATGAAGAGGATAAACACTTATCCAAAACCATTAGCCTTTGGGGTTATTTTGCTTGGTGGTTTTAACATGGGGAGGACAAGTGTTGGACACTTGTCCTTGCTAGACACTCATCTCTTTTTACAAACTTTAATTTTTTATTTCAACTTTGAACTAATTCCAAATGTTCCACTTAATTATATATGTTTATTTATTTTTTATTTTTTTAGAAACTTTAGTATAATTTTATTTATTTATTAAAAATATGTGATTAAATTCAAGGTCTTACTAAATGTGTCACGTCACTAATATTTAAAATAAAAATAATTTAATAATATTCTATTATTTCGGAGTTGGGTCACTACAAATATGCTTTACAGCTGTCTTCAATACCAAGTCTTCTTCCACAATAATCTTTGGTCATACCAAGTTTTCATAAGCCTTGAAAAGTTGCTTCGTGAACATTTGGAAGTGTTGCATCGCATTCTTTCTATGTTCATCTAATGCTTCCAACTAAACATGTCCACTCTAAGGGAGCATGCTTCTTCACAAAGAATATCTGAAAAAGGGGACTTCCAGCTCTACAGACAAGATGGCTTGATCTCCAAAGACAAGCAAGAATGGTGTATATCATGTTAATTTCCTCTTAGTCATTCGATACGCCCATATTACCGCTGGGATCTTATCATCTTATGCTCCTGGGGAGTTTTTCATCATCTTGGCCAAAATATTAATCAAGGTCGTCTTGTTGGTTGCCTCTGCTTGACCATTGCCTTTGGGGTAAGCCACCATTAAGGTGTGTATGATAGAGTATTTTTTAGTGAGAAAAGTCACCTACTTGTTAACAAATAGAGTTACATTATCAGACAAGATAACCTAGGGGATACCAAAATGGCAAATTATATTCTCTAATTAAGTTTTCCATGACCCCTACTATTGTTCTCTTCAATAGTACTACCTCTGCCCACTTTGTGAAACACTCAGTTGCTATGAGTATTTTTGTATTCCCCTCTGAAGATGGGTGTATTGCCCTTACCAGATCAAACGCTCAATTATGGAATGGATAAAGAGTAGCCAATGAGTGAAGGTTCACCGAAGGGTCATTGATCACTACAAGAATTATGGCTTTTAGCAAGGAAAAAAAATCATTACAAAAGATATGTTTTCGTTGCAAAACACCTTTTGCAACGAAATTTTTTCCTTGCAACATTCCTCACACTAGCCATCATGCTATAGATCTTTTGCAGGGAAATTTTGTCATCGTCACTAAAAATATTTTGCAACAAAAACCAGAATTTTCGTTACAAAAAAGTTCTCATATCTTGATTATAAAGCTTTTGCAATGAATATTTCGTTGCAAAAAATACTAATATATCCTCGCAAAAGATATTTTGAGCGAATTAAAATTCCTTGCTAAATGTTAATTTTACATTGCTAAAAGTATTTTTTAATACTATTTTTTGTTGCAAAAAAATTCTAGTATTTTGACAAAAAATCGTTTACAACGAATATTTCGTTGCAAAATATACTAACAAATCCTTGCAAACGATATTTTGAGAGAATAACAATTCCATGCCAAATGTTAATTATACATTGCTAAAAGTCATTTGTAACAGTTTTTAGTTGCAAAAAAGTTCTCGTATTTCGACTAAAAATATTTTACAATCAATATTTCGTTGCAAAAGATACTAATAAATCATTGCAAAAGATAATTTGAGGGAATTAAAATTCCTTGCCAAATGTCAATTCTTCGTTGCTTATAGTCTTTTATAACACTCTTTTTCATTGCAACATTATTTCGTTGCATAATTATATTAAATGATGAAATAAATAAAAAGAAAGTTAAGTAAACACACAAAATTAAAAGATGTTAAATTATATTCAAAACATAAATGCACTACTGTTCATGTCACAATGAAGCTCAAAAGTAACTAATACTTCATAACTAAGAGATGAGTTTAAACTAGTTTTCTCATCATAAACAAAATGATAAATTAACACTTGTCATCATTCAACTTGATTCGAAGGGACAAAAGATTCTTCAGAACATCTTACTTGGGAGCAACGTCTGTATCTAGTAGTAAGGTTGCCTTCATTGTAGCCATCTCTGACACAAGACCTTGGACTAGGATTTTCAAATCTACGATCTCTGTTTGTAACCTTTTATTTTCCAAATCAAATTTTTTCCTGCATAATGATTTCAAAGGTCGGGTACCAAGACCCTTCACGTATCCCAACCTCTTTCCAAGGACTCTTTGACACATTGATACTTCATCAGAATCTTCTAAGCTTTTTTGCAATTCAATCATCTCTTTCTACAAAGAAAAAGAAAATAAGATGTTACACTATCGGTTTGAATATTTTTTTAAACTTTAAAAAACAAAATCAACAAAGATTCCTTTGTTTATTTATGAAATCCAACATATTGTGACACACAAATAACTAATTGTAAGGATATTTTTGTCCATTATCAATTTGTATGTCGTACGCCGTTACACCGTTAAAGAAATTCAAGATCGCATCTACAACAACGGATTCGAATATCAAAGCGTCTTCAACATCATAGCCTCTGCGAGAATGAACTTGGTAATGTTTTGTTTTTAAGATCCTTAAATTTCATACTTAGTATTGGGAAATTTTCATAAAATGTTTTTTATAAAAATAAGAAGTAAGTTTTTTCAAGCAAAATGAGGGTTTTAAAATATTTTTTATTTTCTGGTAAGTCGGACCGGTCCGCCCATATTAAATGAACCGATCTGCCCCCGGAACGGTTCGCCTACCTACCGGACCGATCCGCTTTGCACCAGTGAACCACGGACCGATTGCGAACCGAAGAGGCCTATTTTAAAAAAGAACCGATTCGAGGTCGGACCGATCCGCCTCCAAGCCGGATCGGCCCGCCTGGGATAAATTCGAACAGTTTCGTGTAATGTTTTTCCACCGACTCTTATTTTCTATATATATTCCTACTTCGTTGGTATATTTTTTAAAGTCTTTGAGAAAACGGTTTTAAGAGTTCAAACACAACAAGACTTTATTTTTTGATATGCCAAACATCTTTTTGATTCACACACAAAAATCCCAATTACTTTTGTAAATCTTTTGGAACCCTAGAACACAAGCTTTGCTATTGTTCAACCTTTGTGGAGAGATCTTTTCAACCGAGGGCTGTGTGTCATTGCTGAGGGAGTCTCTACAAAGTTTTATGGTTGCGTGTCATTAAGGAGAGCTGTGGTTCTTCCTTTGTTGTTTGGGCTGCGAGTCCTTGGAGGGTGCTGCGTGTATTCTCTTGTTGAGTTCAAGACTACGTGTCTTTGTGGGTTGGTTGCGCGTTGATCCATTGCAAATTTCTCTATGGAATTGTAAGTTGCGATTTATATATTCATAGTGAAATAAAGGTTTTACCCCAAAGTTTTTTTTTTCCTGAAATCTGTGTCTCAGCATATTTTTGTGTCACATGCTTTACTTATTTATGGGTTGACACACGCACCTTAGATGCATGTTTAGGGACTCTAATTAAATAAGGGGTATTTGGAAACTTGCGAATTAATTTAAATCAATATCACACAGTCGCACTCTTCACTAAACCAACAACTACAGATACAAGTAAATCATCAATGCGTCCCTTCCACCGATTTCACTTTATTTTTAAAAAAATCGATAGAATTTCCTTTTATTTATTCATGAAAATCCAACCTGTTGTGACCCAAATAAAAAATCCAACAACTCCCGTCCACCCATTTCAACAAAAATCAAACAAGCCCGCACGACTTGGGAATAATGCTTTATGTTTAAGCATGTAAAATTATTTTCTTTTACATACGTACATAGTCAGACTCTGCTTCTTCACTAATTCACCCATTGTCCTTTGTCTAATGAGTATCATAAAATACTTTAATTTGTCCTTTCGGCATCTCATATGCATTTCCTGCCTAGTACATGTATCCACATAAATTAAAATTTAACAACCTATAACTTCTATTAGGTAATGATATCGTTGCAAACATTTTAGGGATTTCTTATGTTATTTATTACTGATAAATAAATTATGACAACCCATAGAAGGATTAAACAAATAAAAGATTAACGACAACTCTGCTAAGTAGGAATAAAAAAGTTGGCAGATTGTATCATGCCTTCTTGGGAGAGCTTTGTGACTTCTAAGTCCACGGAGTAAGCACTATTTATAATAACAAATTTTGCACAAGGATAGAACTAACATTCTTATCAGTTCAACAAAATCGGACACAAGGAAGTAATAGAACACAGAAGGAAGGAAGCTAAATTAAATAAAATTTACCTATCAACCATATTCCAGTTACCAAGGACAAGATCGATGTTGGAATTAGAGCTGACTCCCTCCAATTGTTAACACTATCCTAATATATATCATGACAAAAGTGATTTAGTTGCAGATGGTGTAGGTGGTGGTTGAGTTGAACTTTCTTCGCATATTTTTTTGAAATACTTCAACATAATTACCTAAATCTGAAACATTATTTCAAATTAGATTTTTAGTTATTAATTAAAATTAAAGTTTAATACAAATTTCAGCAACAACTAATTTTGGGGACAAATTAAAATTTTAGCAAAAAATTATTTTTTTAACAACAACTACTAATTAAAATTTCAGCATACTAACAACTGATTTTCGGAAGAAATTATTTTTTACCAACAATTAAAAATTAACAACTAAAATTCCAGCATACTAAAACTCAAATAATTAACTAAAAATTTCAGCATATACTCAAAAAAATTCAGCATACTAACAACTAAAAACTAATTAACTAATGACATCTATTGAAAAAAAACATACTCAAAATGTTAGCTGCTTTGCTTGGATAAAAAGGGGACGGGGCTACGTCACTGGCAGGGGAGAGAGAGAAGCTCCTCTGCTTTGGCTTCGACATCATGGCCCCTATTATAGGGGGCTACGTTTGCGAGTGAGGGAGTGAAGAGAAAAGATGACAGGACCCTACAGTTGCAATAATTATACCAAGTTAATTTCCAAGTTCATGTCTTATAAATGAACTTTATAATAGAGTGGGAATAAATCAATTCATGTCTGGAAATGAACATGCAACCTCTCAAATATGGCTTGCTAGTTAACGTGGGCCTGCGAGTCGATGTTGACCTGCATTAGTCATGGCAGCTACGATTTCCTTCGACGACTCCTCAATAATGGCAAGAGCGTCAGCGCTGTCTTCGTATGGTTTCGATCACCGCCACTTTGCTTTTGGAACTTCATCAGTCCTCTACGCTTGGCACCATTAACAGATGGAGTATATGGATTAGTACAAGTTTCTATTGTATTAACTTCAACATCCTAGGCAGTTTCAGGTCCATTATCTTGTTCAATAGTCACTATATCATGTCAATAAATATTATCATATAAATTGTCCACAATTGAACACTAGTAGCGAAAATGACAGATTTATATATATAGGTAGTGTTGTACCATCCATGGCTAAGAAACAGTTGCCATCGAATTGAGTAATTTTGCAAGTTGGTGTGTCATCACTAGAGGCATTGTTTGCCCTTCATCTTCACAGTCGCGAGCTTGTCCTGCAACATTTTATGATGATAATTAACTATTTTTAATGCAATTTTATGTGAATAAATCCAAGAGTTCAACTACCACCTACCTTTATGCAGTCCTTCCAAATGCTTGATTCAGTGGTGACATATCCAGAAGTTTAGTCTTACCCGATGCCAATAACAAGTAGAAGATCGTGGACATCCAAGTAATCACGCTTTAACGTCTTCAGCCTTGAACGCGCATTCGTCTATGCAACCGTGGCATTGAAACGCCTTGAATGGGCATTCGTCTTCAACTAGTTTGTCGTTGATGGGACCTCTTAGCACCTGGGCAACTAGAGTGTTCACAAGTATCCCATCCATCACTTTAGTCCACCGTATTTGTGCTTTACGAACGGAACCTTTGATTTGAGACATTCTTGTGTCAGTATCTTCGTTCGTCATTGATTTCAGTGGCCTAAAGGGTACATTTACTCTACTCTTAACCATGTCTGCAAATGAATTAAAATAAAAAATCTCACAGTTTACTCTGCAAATGAGTAACTCACACCTTTAGCATATGGCCTACAGTTACCTTTGCTTCACTCAACATTTGCAAACTGACCTATACCTCTACTAAACTCACTACATTAACAAACTGATGCAAATGTGAGATTAAAAAATATCCAGCCCACAGTTACCTCTGCTAATTATAATTAAATCACAACAATAGCAATAGCAAACCACTAACCGGTATAATCTCTAGACTACTAGTAACACAAGACAATTAAATCATAAAAATGGCTGACCACTAACCATAACATTTCCAGACCTGCAGTTACATCTGCTAGTTATTATCACTTGATACTACACCGTCATACACCAACTGCGGCAAACCATCATTATCAGACTGAACTGTTGCTCAAAACACAATCATCCCAACCTAGTTATATATAAGCTAACTAATTGACATAATGAACATGCTACCGGTATACGAACCCTGCATAGCTGACTGATTAAAATTATGAGCAGGAAATTATTAAAATAAAATGACCCATGATAAGCGCCTCAAAAAATTTCACACCGGACACAAATATTAAAGTAGCAATATTAGAGAACTAGACGAACAAATACTATCTCCTAAACACAATTTCATAGGAAACATATTTCTAATTAAAGCAGCAATATTGTTGAGCTGTTATTTATCCAAGTTCTAGCACCAACCTATATATTTTAAACTTAGCACAATATTGACCATTCTCATTTAATGTTTTTAAAGTAGGCCCAATCGATTAAATACGCCATAAACAAATTCATTTTTAACAGTATAGTTTGTTCTCGAGACTGTGACACCCCGACTAATTAAATGCCGGGTAGCTACTCCTTTATTAAATTAATACAAAATGACAAGTTGGTTCAGTTCATAGCATCACTGTCAAAAACATTTTAATAATTACTAACCGCTTAGTATTTAAAAAGTGAGTTTCCAATTTTAATTAAATCCGATTAACATATAATAAGTAAATTATGAAATGCTAACATAACCACAACATAGTCACAATAAAATAACCATCAAATGATAATGAGTCTGGAGGAATACTCCTCACAACAATCTGAATACTCAAATAAATAACAACCAAGTCTGCATTACTAAATTAATTACAACCAAAAGACTGAAATAACTGAAAAGTAAGTTGTCTCTAAAAGGAATGGGGCGACATGCCCAACAAATGAGAAAATCTGATAGTGGAGTCAAGATCTGAAGTGGAGACGTCTACTATCAAGGTCCTGTAACTTCCACAGTAGCTACAGGACGTCACCTAAATAGAACTCCTATGCATGGTGTCCTTGTGGCTGGGCACCTAAAAGATTTTATAGCAAAATAGCTTTGAAAGCAAACGGGTCAGAGCCCGATTGTGAAAATAATTTAAAATTTTGCAAGTGTTTAATATCATTATACAGTGAATATAAAGTACATGATAGTGTGTGCACTCACATGAGTTCCTCACCTCTCAACTAATTGTGCACTCCTATCGCACCCGTACCCATTATAGTTATTCCCATTTCTAACTAGTCCGATACTAAAATCTAACATTTCTATACGATATTCAATTCAAATTCCCAACAACTTTTAGTTAACAGAGTGTTATAACTTGTTATACAGTTTCCCATATTAACACTACTAATTACTAGAGATCTTCAATTTTCACTTGATAAACTGTTGCTATTATTAATATTCACATTTATTCATGAAAATACATTTCAATTAACATTATATTATTCTCATCATAAATATACAATACTAGCACCCCGAGACTAAGCTGCGGTGCACACATACTCTGCTATCCAATCCCGGTACATCACGTACATAAGGACCACGTATTTCGAATCTCTCAGGAATCATTTCATTAAACAACAACCACAAATAATGGAGGCGAACATAGTTCACATCACATGGGTCACGCACATACCTACGCTCCCATGATCAACAGACTTATTAACTTCTCAATAAGCCCTTATTTGACCTATGTCCTCGAGGTACCAATCTAGATCCCCCCGTAGGCACACAAATATTAGATGTCCCTAAACGAACGCCAACCTCCCATGATGGCAAGTACGGTAGGTATATTATACATAGATAACTACATATACTAAGCATTCACACATCTTAGATATTACAATATTTTATTAGTGGTATACTTCTCGTTCTTATACCAACACTTAGCATTATACAAATCACAAGTCCCCGGTTTATATGTATTTAAGTTGTCAATTATTCTCACTTCGTGATTAGTTACTCGCTTCCCAATCCACAAATGTCATCCGATTTAAGACACTATTCTAAGTTTTACTCCTCAATGTACCCCAATCTCCAACTATACCCACTAGTTAATAAGGGAAAGTTATCTCGCCATTTAAATAAGTCTACGGGACACTAGAAATCAATTCAGGCCAAAAAGGTCATTCTGTCAACTCGTTAGAAATCTCATTCGAATGAGGACGTTCGAACGAGTGTCGTTCGAACGAAAGGCTTCTAACGAACTACCAACTTGTTAGAAGGGATACTGTCATCTCGTTAGAAGTTCGTTCGAATGAGGTCGTTCGAACGACCTGGACAGGTATTCTAACGAGATGGCAGTTTCAGCCCAGAAATTCCCAAGTCCGTTTTTCTCAATTCTTCTCTCTTCTAAATCCACCCTAAGACCATCCAATTTATGTTCCAACGTTTTTAAACCATTTTTAATCATCCTAGATCATCTCTTAACCTATTTTAGGGATCAAATCTTACAAATCATCAAGGAATTAATATAAATCTCCAAATATTTTCCCAAACCCTAAGAACATGAACTCATAATTTTCTTATGCCCAATTATTCATCATAAATCCGTTTATTAAATCATCATATATAACTATTCAGATATTAATTTAGTCCATCATCATTCTACATGCAAATCCTAACCCAAATTCAAAGTTTCTCCAACAATTTCATGGGGTTTCTTCAAAAATTTCAATATAAGATAATTCCTACACTAAATATGGAAGACATTTTCAATGCACTAAAAATATCAAATCACTTGCCTTATATTGTTCTTCAGAATTGATGTTGGTGAATGAAGGTTGATTCTCTCCTTTCTCTACAGATTTTCTCCCAAGGTTGAAGATGGCTTGGTTTTGGTTCTTGTAACTTCTCTCCAACTTCTCTCAAAACTCCCGTAGCCCACTCTCTAAACTTTTAAAATTAGATGTCCCTTTAAAATTATAAATATAAACTCCAATTTTCGTGGGTTTTAATTTCCTTATTTTTAAAATTACCAAAATACCCTTTTAAGTTGCCGGTATGGCCCAAAAATGCCCCGGGACCCAAACTAAACCCCCGGCTAGTGTTTTCTGACTATTTCCACCCTTCCGGACTCGTTGGCACACTCAAAATGACCATTCGGTTGATAAAAATAAAATTCACTTTTTAATTCAAATAATTACATTCCTGACGTGACTGACATGCGCGTCCCAACTAAATTTACCAAATTATCGTATTTCAGTCTCGCAACAATTTTAATATTTTCAATATTCATATATTGCCATATATACACATCATAATTAAATACCAACTCACATCTCGTTAGTATTTATATCCGGATTATTCTCAATTAATTCACATTTAATTTAATTAATCCCTCAAATAAATATCAATAAAATTACGGGGTATTACATACTCCCCCCTAATAACAGAATTTCGTCCCGAAATTCGAAACTAAAAAGTACCTGGTAAAAAAAAACTCTAGATAACGTTCACGCATCTCATCCTCGCGCTCCCATGTGGACTCCTCAGCATTATGATGCCGCCACTGAACACGTACCAACGGTACTATCTTTAACCGCAGTTTCTGCTCGTTTCAATCCAAAATAGCAATCGGCCCCTCCTCGTAGGAACTATCGGGCTGAAGATCGATGTCCTCCAAATCAATGTGAGTATGGGCCAAATCGTCCCTAAGATATTTCCTTAGCGAGGAAATATGAAACACATCATGAATCCTATGCAAGTGCTCCGGTAACCCAAGTCTATATGCAACTGGCCCAATCCGCTCCATGATAGGAAATGGCCCCACATATCTCGGTGCCAGTTTATCCTTCTTCCCAAAACGCATAATACCCTTCATAGGAGATACTCTGAGTAAAACCTGGTCCCCCACTTTGAATTCTCTGAAAAACCTCTGGCATCAGCATAGCTCTTCTGCCGGTCCTGAGCTACCCGAATGCGAATTCGTATCATCTCTATCCTTGTCAAAGTATCCTGAATCACTTCCGGCCCAATGAGTTTGTTGTCCCCCACTTCTAACCAACATACTGGGGAACGACAAGGTCTACCATACAATGCCTCAAATGGATCCATGACAATGGTGAACTGGTAGGAGTTATTATAAGCAAACTCCGCCAGTGGAAGGGTCTACTCTCATCCACCCCCAAAGTCTATGATGCACATACACAATATGTCCTCCAACATCTGATTTTTACGCTCGGTCTGCCCATTCATCTGCGGGTGATAAGTCGTACTCAACCGCAATTCAGTGCCCATGGCCTCTTGGAAACTCTCCCAAAATCGTGAAACAAATATCTTATCTCGGTCAGACACGATATTTAGAGGCACACCATGAAGTCTCACTATTTCTGAAATGAAAATTTGGGCATACTGTCCCGTAGTGTAGTCTGTCCTTACGGGTAGAAAATGAGCAACTTTGGTTAAACGGTCCACAATTACCCAAATAGAGTCGTGACCCCTCTGTGACGTAGGTAACCCCGTGATAAAGTCCATGGATATGCTCTCCCATATCCACGTCGGAAACTCTAATGGTTGTAAAAGTCTTGCCGGTCTTTGATGATCCACCTTTACCAGCTGACAAGTGGCGCATTTAGAAACAAACACGACAATATCCCTCTTCATCCCGCTCCACCAATAATGTCGTCTGATGTCTTGGTGCATTTTATCCCCACCAGAGTGTACCGCGAACCGTGAGTCGTGCGACTCTGCCATCACCTCGTGTCACAAGTCTTCCCCTTTCGGAATGACTAGTCTCCCATTGAAGCGTAATCCCCCGTCTGAGCTAACGGTATAGGACTCGCTCCCTCTACTAGTAATCGAACTATCTGCTCTTGACAGAACGAGTCATTTGCCTGGGCCTGTATCACTCTCGTAATAATTTGAGGTGTAATAGTCATCACAGACATAAATGATCGGGCCACTGCATCCTGGTGTCCCAACTCCTTCCACTTAGATTTCCAAACCTCGGCCACTTCATTTACTGGCCTACGGCTCAACGCGTCTACTACCACGTTAGCCTTTCCCGGGTGATATTGGATATCAAACTAATAATCCTTCACAAACTTAAGCCACCGTCTTTGACGCATATTCAACTCCTTCTGCGTGAAGAGGTACTGTAGGGACTTGTGGTCCGTGAACAACCAAAAATCCTCCCCGAGGAGATAATGTCTCCAAATCCGAAGGGCAAATACAACTGCCGCTAACTCCAAGTCATGGGTGGGGTAATTCCTCTCGTGAGGCTTAAGCTTACGGGAAACATAAGCTATGGCCTGACTCTCCTGCTGCAGCACACCTCCGAGTCCTTGTAAGGACGCATCAGTGTAAACTAAATACTCAACTCCCGATCTGGGTAATGCTAACACAGGTGCTGAGGTCAACTTGTCCTTCAACTCATCGAATGCCAACTGATAGGCATCACTCCAGATGAATGGCACACCTTTTCGATTCAGATGTGTCAAAGGACCTGCTATCTTTGAGAAACCCCGAATAAACCTCCTGTAGTATCCTGCTAGGCCCAAAAAACTACGGATCTCAGTCAGTGTCATGGGTTGTCCCCACTCCCTCACTGTGGATACCTTCCCTGGATCAACAGATATCCCCCGGTCTGAAATGATATGCCCTAAAAACTGAACCTCCTTCAGCCAAAACCCACATTTCTCATACCTTGCATAAAGCTCATTCTGACGTAGCGTCTGCAAAACCTGCCTCAAATGCTTGGCGTGCTCCTCTTCTGTCTGAGAGTAAACTAGAATGTCATCAATAAAGACAATAACGAACTAGTTTAGGAACTCTCTGAACACCCTATTCATCAAGTCCATAAACACGGCTGGAGCATTGGTCAAGCCAAAAGGCATAACCCGAAACTCGTAGGAATCATATCTGGTCAAGAAAGCAGTTTTTGAGACGTCCTGTTCCCTGATATGCAACTGATAGTATCCTGATCGAAAATCGATCTTTGAGAAGAAGGAAGCTCATCTCAGCTGGTCGAATAAGTCATCGATTCTGGGCAACGGATACTTATTCCGTATCGTGACCTTATTCAACTCTCGGCAATCTATGCACAACCTCAACGATCCATCCCTCTTCTTTACGAACAACACAAGGGCACCCCACGGTGAAGTACTCCTCCGGATAAACCCCTGGCCCAACAACTGCTCAATCTGATCCCATAACTCTCTCATCTCTGCTGGAGTCATACGGTAAGGTGCGTGGGCAATAGGCCGAGTGCCCGGCGTCAAATCGATCACAAAATCTATCTCTCTACTCGGAGGTAGTCCAGGTATATCCTGAAATACATCAGCGAACTCACTAACAACGGGTATCGCATCGAGTGGTATCACCACTTCCTTAGAGGTCTCCTCCTCTATATAGTACAAATGAGTGGAAGATCCTCCCTCAGGGCGAGGCATCGCCACTAAAAACATCTCCTGCCTGGGAATGGCAAAGATAATACTCCTACTAAAACAGTTAATCATGGCTCAATACGCAACTAGCCAATCCATACCAGCAATCTCAACGTACTCAGTCATCTCTAACACTAACATATCAGCGGGTAAAGTAAACCTTTCGATCTCTATACCCACACCTCTACAAATAAGTGAAATCACAGAACCCCTACTCAACGATGAATCTACACAAGTAACCGTGCTCTCTGCGGTGTCTAATAACCCAATAGTGTATGTAAATCTCGTGGAAATGAAGCAATGTGTGGCCCTCGTATCAAATAAAATACGCCCCATAGTCCCCTGAATAAAGAACATACCCTCAATGGCAGGTGGATCCTGTGGGGCTGCGGCATGCTGAAGCTGATACACTCTTCCATACTGAAGCTGCCCCTACTGAACTGGGACTGCTGGATTGGGTGGTAATGCTGCCATATGTGGTGGTGTTGGGAGGGCGGCGGGAAACATAGTCCTCTATGGATCGTGTCGAGCACCCTGCTGCTGCTGCTACTACTGCTGTGGGGCCCTCCCCCGGTCAGGACAATCCTGGCATTTGTGGCCAGTCTTTCCACAAACGAAGCACTTTCCTGAGAAGTTCCCCCCTCACTGTCCCTGATGTCCACGACCCTGATGGTCGTTACCATTCCTACCCTAGCAATGCTGGCCCTGCTGAAACTGCTGCTGTTGACCATTCTGACCCTGATGGCCATGCCTGAAACCTCCCTGTCCACTTCTAAAACCCCCAGATCTGAATCTCTTATGATCCCCCTGTTGGGAACCCTGGTCACCCTGCCTGTACTGTCCCTGAGAAGATTGTGCCCCGTTGGCACCATTTCCCCCGTTCCTGCCCTGATGGCTGGACTCTCCTGATTTCTTGATCTCAGACATGTGGAAGTGATGATCCTGGCAGTGTAGTAGTGCACGTTAACCACATCAGAATAAGTGGCCAACGAGAGATTCCCCAACAAGTGTTGACGGATCCTCCAAGTCAATACATCCGTGAACTTCTGAATCTTCTTCTCCTCAGTCGGTATCTCATCGGGAACAATATTCATGAGATTAGTGAATTCGGCCTCATACTCAGCCACGGTCCTCCCCTCCTGCTTGAGGTTCATCAATTTCCTCCTTATTTCAGTGTGAACAGCTGGCGAAAAATATTTGCGATCGAACCGCACCCAGAACTCCTGAATAGAAAGGGTGTCCCTCTCCTCTGCGGTGGTAATAGACTCCCACCACTGCAATGCAGATCCTACTAGCTTGAAAGTAGCCAGTATCTGCTTTTGAACATCTGGGCACTCGTACATCCTTAAGTGCCTCTGAATGTCCTTCCTCCACTGACTGGATACCACAACATCAGAGCTACTTGCAAAGTCCGGAGGGTGTGCTTTCTGAAAAGCATCACGGACGCGTTCCCATGCAGACGGGAATGCATGAGCCTGAACTGGCACGACTACCGGCGCCTGGGGTGTTGCCTGCTGTACAATGGCTAGGGCGGCATTTATCGCTTGGGCTACAATAGCTGCAACCTCTGCGGCATTCATAGTGCCCTAAACTGGTGCAGGCTGTGGCTCTGGCTGTGCATCCCTAGGAACTCGCTACGCACGGCGTGGAGGCATCTGAAATGAGAGTAAAGTCTTATAAGTTCACAGTTATTATCTCAAAATAGCTGAAGAGTGAAGCATACACAAAAGAATACAACAGTCCTAAAATATAGGGCTCTATATCAAAGAAAGCTCTGCGGAAACATAACAAGCCGTACAGATCCTAAGGACACTAGAACCTGATGCTCTGATACCACCTGTGACACCCCGACTAATTAAATATCGAGTAGCTACTCCTTTATTAAATTAATACAAAATGCCAAGTTGGTTCAGTTCATAGCATCACTGTCGAAAACATTTTAATAATTAATAACCACCTAGTATTTAAAAAGTGAGTTGCCAATTTTAATTAAATCCGATTAACATATAATAAGTAAATTATGAAATGCTAACATAACCACCACAATATAGTCACAATAGAATAACCTTCAAATGATAATGAGTCTGGAGGAATACTCCTCACAACAATCTGAATACTGAAATAAATAACAACCAAGTTTACATCACTAAATTAATTACAACCTAAAGTCTGAAATAACTGAAAAGTAAGTTGTCTCTAAAAGGAATGGGGCGACATGCCCAATAAATGAGAAAATCTGATAGTGGAGTCAAGATCGAAAGTGGAGGCGTCTACTATCAAGGTCCTGTAACTTCCACAATAGCTACAGCACGTCACCTGAATAGAACTCCTATACATGGCGTCCTTGTGGCTGGGCACCTAAAAGATTTTATAGCAAAATAGATTTGAAAGCAAACGGGTCAGAGCCCGATTGTGAAAATAGTTTAAAAATTTGCAAGTGTTTAATATCATTAAACAGTGAATATAAAGTACATGATAGTGTGTGCACTCACATGAGTTCTTCACCTCTCAACTAATTGTGCACTCCTATCGCACTCGTACCCATTCTAGTTATTCCCATTTCTAACTAGTCCGATACTAAAATCTAACATTTTTAAACGATATTCAATTCAAATTCCCAAAAACTTTTAGTTAACAGAGTGTTATAACTTGTTATACAGTTTCCCATATTAGCACTACTAATTACTAGAGATCTTCCATTTTCACTTGATAAACTGTTGCTATTATTAATATTCACATTTATTCATGAAAATACATTTCAATTAACATTATATTATTCTCATCATAAATATACAATACTAGCACCCCGAGACTATGTTGCGGTGCACACATACTCTGCTATCCAATCCCGGTACATCATGTACATAAGGACCACATATTCCGAATCTCTCAAGAATCGTTTCATTAAACAACAACCACAAACAATGGAGGCGAACATAGTTCACATCACATGGGTCACTCACATACTTACGCTCCCATGATCAGCAGACTTATTAACTTCTCAATAAGCCCTTCTCTGACCTATGTCCTCGAGGTACCAATCTAGATCCCCCCCGTAGGCACACAAAGATTAGATGGCCCTAAACGAACGCCAACCTCCCATGATAGCAAGTATGGTAGGTATGTTATACACAGATAACTACATATACTAAGCATTCACACATCTTAGATATTACAATATTTTATTAGTGGTATAGTTCTCGTTCTTATACCAACACTTAGCATTATACAAATCACAAGTCCCTGGTTTATATGTATTTAAGTTATCAATTATTCTCACTTCGTGATTAGTTACTCGCTTCCCAATCCACAAATGTCATCCGGTTTAAGACACTATTCTAAGTTTTACTCCTCAATGTACCCCAATCTGCCAACTATACCCACTAGTTAATAAGGGAAAGTTATCACGCCATTTAAATAAGTATACGGGATACTAAAAATAAATTCAGGCCAAAAAGGCTATTTTGTCAACTCGTTTGAAATCTCGTTCGAACGAGGTCGTTCGAACGAAAGGCTTCGAACGAACTACCAACTTGTTAGAAGGGATACTATCATCTCCTTAGAAGTTCGTTCGAACGAGGTCGTTCGAACGACCTGGGCAGGTCTTCTAACGAGATGGCAGTTTCAGCCCAGAAATTCCCAAGTTCATTTTTCTCAATTCTTCTCTCTTCTAAATCCATCCTAAGACCATCCAATTTATGTTCCAACGTTTTTAAACCATTTCTAATCATCCTAGATCATCTCTTAACCTATTTTAGGGATCAAATCTTACAAATCATCAAGGAATTAATATAAATCTCCAAATATTTCCCCAAACCCTAAGAACATGAACTCATAATTTTCTTATGCCCAATTACTCATCATAAATCCGTTTATTAAATCATCATATATAACTCTTCGAATATTAATTTAGTCCATCATCATTCTACATGCAAATCCTAACCCAAATTCAAAGTTTCTCCAACAATTTCATGGGTTTTCTTCAAAAATTTGAATATAAGATAATTCATACACTAAACATGGAAGACATATTCAATGCACTAAAAATATCAAATCACTTGCCTTAGATTGTTCTTCAGAATTGATGTTGGTGAATGAAGGTTGATTCTCTCATTTCTCTACAGATTTTCTCCCATGGTTGAAGATGGCTTGGTTTTGGTTCTTGTAACTTCTCTCCAACTTCTCTCAAAACTCCTGTAGCCCACTCTCTAAACTTTTAAAATTAGATGTCCCTTTAAAATTATAAATATAAACTCCAATTTTCGTGGGTTTTAATTTCCTTATTTTTAAAATTACCAAAATACCCTTTTAAGTTGCCGGTATGGCCCAAATGCCCCGGGACCCAAACTAAACCCCCGGCTAGTGTTTTCTGACTATTTCGACCCTTTCCGACTCATTGGCACACTCAAAATGATCATTCGGTTGATAAAAATAAAATTCACTTTTTAATTCAAATAATTACGTTCCTGACGTGATTGACATGCGCGTCCCAACTAAATTTCCCAAATTATCGTATTTCCGTCTCGCGGCAATTTTAATATTTTCAATATTCATATATTTCCATATATACACATCATAATTAAATACCAACTCACATCTCGTTAGTATTTATATCCGGATTAATTCTCAATTAATTCACATTTAATTTAATTAATCCCTTAAATAAATATCAATAAAATTACGGGGTATTACAGAGACTCTATGAAACCACCACTGGAGATGTAAAATATGCACACGTTTGGCTATGATGTAAAATTTTCCATCAAACAGAGAAGTTTGTCTAGTGGTGTTTATATGCCACCACTAGAAATGTAAAATACGCATTAAAGAGAAAGAGAATACATGCCCTGGATTTTGAGAATGAAAACAAAGAGAATACAGAGCCTCATAAAAATATAGTCCTATTGACTTGTGCATTTTGAGAATGTACTGACCTTTTTGCGAGATTCAAAGCCAAGCAAACATCTTAATTTAGAGAATGTACTGACCTTATGATTTTAAAACCATAACCAAACCAAGCATATCATTGATTCAACTCAACTTAAACCAAACTAATTCATAATAATAACAATAACATACCGACATCATTATTCCAACATCAAGGAGAATTGTATAAATGTTCTAAGTAACTATGTAACATTGGTTCTAACAGTGAACCACAACAAATTAACAAGTTGTTTAAATATTAAATTAGTACAAGACATGCAACTCCAATGCATATGTAAATAGTTTATGTAAACAAATATGGATTTGGTTTCACATTGGTTCTATGTAGATTAGGTTTTTGTTCTGATTAGTTCTTAGTTCGACATGGGATGGATTAAAAAATACTAACTTCATTGCCATCTTTGTTTACTACAGTCATCAAATTCTTGGCTTGTTGAACGCTTTCTAGAAGTGGAAACAGAGAATAATTTTTCAAAAATGGATGCCCCCCTCTACCATATGTAGCACATAAGATCCTAGAACTGGAGCAGTAACTGAGACAGCAATGCGAAGACTAATTGGGTGGGGACCCATATTACAAACTCGGGTAACAAATTGAACCAGAAAAATGTGGGATCAAATGCATATTTATATAACAAATAGTTCTACATATATTTTTTTATCCTTAATTGAGGACAAATAATTTTCTTGACATTCTTGGGGCCCAAATAGGTTATTTTCCAACTCTTTAAAAGATGAGGGCAACCCAACCTCATCACACCCAATAAGATCTAACTTTTTCTCATTTTGGTCTTAAATAATTCAACTCAATGAAGCCCCATTCTATTTTGTAATCAAAAGAAGCCTGATTCTTTTAGGCTTAGCTCAGACAAGGCTTAAAACTAGATAATGGTCCAAAGAAGCCAGGAGATATGATCATTGATTACTATTTCTAGTCGATGATTTGGATTTGATTTGATTTCAGGTGAATGCTCCATTTTTATTTGATAGCTTTGACTCAAATGAAATTGTCGGTTGTGTAGAGATTTAACATGATCTCAACCTGACAGAGTCATTAAGTCATCTGATAAGCCTTTCTATCATTAATGTTGCATAGTATACCAATTTTTTATTGTTCAATTTGAACGTTCTGAAATAGTCACCTTAGATTTTAATAGATTAAATAATATTATTAGGAGCAAATAGTGCACACAAACATGTACACCTTCATTTAATAGTAGAAATTGACCTGGAAATTGTCTCGTCGTTTTTCTTCTAGCTGCCTTTTTGCGCCTTGTCTTTGATTTATTGTAGATCTGTCAGAATTCCTTCGATATCACTACAATTAAATAATAATTATCGGCAGATTTGAATCATAGATGTTCAGCAAAATATATATAGTGAAGAGATTTGGAAAACTGATTGGGAGAGATCTGGATTGAAATCGTCTTTGATGATGAGTCGGTTTCGTTTATCTAATTTGGCAGAATCGGAGATTCGCTTCTTCGAGCTTGTTTTCGAAAGAGGAATTCAAAGCATTTTGGAATGTCTTGTCATTATTGAATGCCTAATTAATGATCTTATCATACTTATCCTTTTTATGTAATATGCACTACACAAGCTCCATAGGATGCTTCAATTTCTCAGGATTAGTAACAAGATGTTTTCCAGTGACCCTGAGATGAGACAAATTGTACATTCTTCTAATGTCTTCATACTTATCATCAAAAAGAATTTTGATCAAACCCGAATTCTCTAAGTGGTCTAATCTCAGCATGTGGTTTCAATCATTTCCTTCCCCACAACATTATTTATATTGACTTCGTTCTTTGTATCCAAGTAATGGGATACCCTCTCTATTTCTTTAGTTAGACATTTCTCGGTTTTCTTTAGGTACTCCCCACAGTCGCAGCACTCAATAAATTCCTGAGATTCAACCCTATAGAAATCAATTGAAACTTCAACAAATGGTTTCTCAAGGTCAATGTAAGCACATATATTCCATATTTCTCATAAAATAAATAAAAAATTATATCCTAGATGACCGAAGAATCTATTAGATGAGATTAATTTTTTTATATAATCAATACCAAACAAAATCCAAGCACTTGTTGAGTTCTTGATAATTTTCAATAGTCCATATACCTGTACATAAAATCTACGTATGAGAAAAAACATGCACCATTTAAGATAAACCAAAGATTAACATCTATGTCTAGACCGTGCAAAATTAGCCCATCTATCTCCTTTTCTAGTTCAGACAAAGATTCAAGAATGTTCTGTATGTGAAAGTATTAACTAAGTATTTGGCTAAGCATGTTCAAGAATGTTCTATATATTTGGCTAATCAGTTTCATCTTAACCACACATTGAGTGAATATGAATTTTCAACCTTGCAAATTTTACCGTCATTTATGACAGAAGGTGAACGCAATTCAATAGGCCTTTTAGCACACCAAAACTAAGTAGGCCTATCGATATGCACTTTATACGATAGTGGACAGTCCTCATGTTATAACTTTCCATCTTATTAATAGAAGTCTTATGTTTCCAGGTAAAAAAAATAAGTATGCCTGGATATGAAAGTTCAATGAGTTTGTTGTCACTAAACTTATATTTTCCTTCACCAAAGCTTATGAAACCCTCCAATCATTTAAACTTATATTTTCCTGGATATGAAAGTTCAATGAGTTTCTGATGTGTATGATCGTCCACTCAAAATAAAAAATACACAATGGTAGTACTAGTTTAGCCTATTAGTGAAAAACAAAATAACGTGACAATAAGCATTATTATACTAAGAGGATTCACAGTTGATAACAATAGAACACACATCTATTAAAATTACTTCCGAAAGAAATGAGGAATTCCTTCAATCTCATAATCACAATTGACTCTTCTCGCATCAATTTCAATAAGATCCTACAAAGATTCAAAAGAAAGACATGAGCGTATAAACTATTAATTATAGGAAGCCCTTTAAATATGGTATAAAATAAATCACATAAAAGTAGTGGCATATAGTAAGCCAAAGATAAGCATTTAAGCCAAAGATAAGGCATCATAAAAAAATAACGAATTACTGTCTTTGACCATACCAAAGACACTTCCCTCTTTTTAGGTAGTATAGATTAAGGAACCCATAAGTCATTAATGTTGCAATCACGAAAAATTGAGGGTTGTGTTAAGTTATTAACACCCTCACTTAAAAAAATCTAAACTCTTATTTATGACCTTGATTGTGTTCAATGGAGATCCATCTTTTTATTGGACCAAATATGCGCCACTAGACTTATCTTGGATCCACACATTGACCATAGAAGATTGCAGTAATATGATCTCCTTACCATATCTACAACAACTGGACAATTTTATTTCGTATTTAAATATAACTAAATGCGATAATTTGAGTGGTTTGCCTGAGGGGTTAGGCTTCCTTACTTGCTTAACTGATTTAAGGATTGGTCCCTTTGTGGAGGGGCTCATTTCATTCCCGATGCTAAATGGTATTCAAAACCCACCGTCATCCCTTTGTATTATAAAACTCTACGGGTGGCATCACTGAGAATCTATAGCAGACCATGTTCAACACTTCACTTCCCTAACAGACATAAGACTAGATGGATTTGGAATTGAGGCTTTGCCTGAAGGGTTTCAGAATTTCTCATGTCTTAGAAACATATGCATACTTGATTGTGAGAAACTCAAGTATCTACCTACAATGGAACATCTTGCCAATCTAAATTGGTTTCAGACCTATAACTACCCCCTGATAAAGCGATGATTGTACGGGATATAAAACTCCCTTTATCGATGACGTAGAAGTCAAAAGATCGAAGTGAGTTCCTCTTCTCCAGTTTTTCCTCAGTCTTACTTCCCCAATTCTTTATTATTTTGTTATATATACTCATATTTATACATCTGAGATAATAGAAAAAATTTCATACAACGAAGTTCATCATTCAATCATCACATTAGTATGCAACTGACCTTTTCTCTTTGAGACACACTAGTAGGCATCTGTGGGCATTGGACGACAAGGAAGGAAAATGATTAACCCTTACAAGTGCATAAATGTTGTGTGGTTTCTTCATTATCAATTAGTTTAAGGTACTATTTTAAGTCATATGAGAATTACCAATGACCTCTAGCTCACAGATCAGAGAAAAAAAAATTAAATCTTCAAAACTCAAAATTTTATTTATGAAAAAATAAAATTCAAATCCAAATCAAGTAAACAAAAATCTATTACAAAAATTAAATGGATCTGTCTTAAAAAACCAAGGCGGACAGCCATATTGAAAATGAAATCTAAAACAAACTATAAACTAGTTAATTAGCAGCAAAAACACACCACCAGAAGAGTAAATCAATAAAAACCCTTTAACATTTTTTACCTAATCACATAAACAAAACAATCAATCAAAAACCTAACTTTTCTTAGATAACATGATAAACTAAAACCAAAAAATTAAATTACCAGATTATAACACCCCGCCCTCCCGGGAGAGCGAATGGAGTGTTACAAATGGTATCAGAGCTTAGGTATACGATAACCCTTGGGACTTGAGTTTTGGGTTCATTGCGTGGTTAGCAATTTTTGGAGATAGAAAATTTTAGGTGATATTCGTATTAGGCATCTAGATTATATGTGAGGAAATTATTTTTAAAGATTGTTGGCCTGATTTTTGAGAGTTAGGCATTTAGCGAATTTCGAGGGCGAAATTCCATTGTTAGTGGGGAAGTGTAACACCCCGCGTAATTTTGGGTTATTTTAATTAATTTTTGGAAAATGGAGGAAAATTAAGTTTTTGATCAAATTATTTTTTATTGCTCAAATATGATGGTTATTATTTTTAAAGGCGAGAATTTCAAACGGTTTCGAAATCGGAGTTAAAACGGATTTTAAAATGATTTTGAAATGTTTTTAACTCTTGGAGTTGTTTTGACTTCCAACTCTTCATTTCTTTGTCTTATTTAAAGGAATCTTTTTTATTCCAACTCTTAATTTCTTTGCATTATAAAAGGAAGTCGTGGGCAACCTTTTTAACATACTTTTGGCACAAATTTTGACAGCAAATATATTTTATATTACTCTTCTTTTTATATACACATTGGCCCTTGAGATTTGTGAGTTCCAACCTTAGATTAGAGGTGTTCTTGGGGCTATGTTTGAGGAGGTTCTTGGAGGAGATTTTGTAGATCTTTTGAGTTGATCTTGAGTATGTGATCATTGGTTTCTCATCATGGTTTGAGGTATGGGGTTTTACACAATATGCTCCTTAAATCTCGCGAGTGTCATTATCTTTGAATTCTTGTTTAATCTAACTCATATTTGAATTGATAAATTCATTGAAATCTGGAAAATAATTGTTGAAATTATTTTGATTCATGTGGTATCATTATATTATTTATGAGCACGTTGTCATGAGATTTTAATATGGCACGGATGTTGAGTACCCGCCAAAATACCTATTCCCGGGCTATGGCTTGATAAATCATATGCGAATGGGGTGAGGCCTGGTGACCCATTAAAGTGTTGTTGAGAAATTATATTGATAAATGATTTGAGATTTGCATTTTGATTTGAATATTTGTACTCGTGTTGTTACGTTTTATTCGTTGCTAATCCGTATTTGTTGAGCATAACTCCTGTCGTATTGTGTACTTCCCCATATTTTCTTTTAGTGGCAGGTTAGCGTGGATTGGGATGCTATGGACCAATTGGGATATTTTTAGCGTGGATTATTTGAGAAGAATTTTTTAATACAAGTTGGAAGATTTGTATTACTTTGATGTATAGAGCTTTGGAGATTTGTATTTTTATTCGAGTTAGATAGTTGTAATTTTAATTCGAGAGACTTGTTGTAATTGAAGAGATTGAGATTAGTGGATTTATATTATTGCGGGTTTATTTAGATGCTCTATACCTTATCACTTGTGGATTTGGATTTATTTTATCTCATTAGCGCTCCGTTCTCTCTCCCCGGGCGGGCGGAGCCCCATACCTCAAACCATGATTAGAAACCAATGATCACATCCTCAAGATCAACTCAAAAGATCTACAAAATATCCTCCAAGAACCTCCTCAAACATAGCCACAAGAACACCTCTAAGCTAAGGTTGGAACTCACAAATCTCAAGGGCCAATGTGTATATAAAAAGAAGAGGAATATAAAATATATTTGCTGCCAAAATTTGTGCCAAAAGTATGTTAAAAAAGTTGCACACGACTTCCTTTTATAATGCAAAGAAATGAAGAGTTGGAATCCAAAAGACTCCTTTAAATAAGGCAAAGAAATGAAGAGTTGGAAGTCAAAACAACTCCAAGAGTTAAAAACATTTCAAAATCATTTTAAAATCCGTTTTAACTCCGATTTCGAAACCGTTTGAAATTCTCACCTTTAAAAATAATAACCAACATATTTGAGCAATAAAAAATAATTTTATCAAAAACTTAATTTTCCTCCATTTTCCAAAAATTAATTAAAATAGCCCAAAATTACGCGGGTTGTTACACAGATCTAGTATTGACAATCCCAATAAGAACTCGTCCGTCTAAAAAAAAGCTAGGTGTCTTTAACCAGTAGGGATTGAATCAGTGACGGATTTTGTTAGGCAACCCAAACACCAGGTGTCTTCAAGCTTTCATTTTTGGCCGGCTTTTTTCAGATTCTCTTTCATGACTGGATGTAAAATAATCTCCCCATTTCAGGTATCCCCAATAGATCATTGTTGTATAGAGATGGTGATAGTGGGAGATTTGGTCTTCAGAGAGAGAGTCGGAATTGGCAGAGAAGGAGCGGGAGATTTGAGTTTGGTGATGGTTGGTTTTAGATAGAATAGAAAAGTTTGGGCTTTTGTATTTTTTTTTGTTAAATGTATCTCAATTTATTCGCAAGGAAATTATTTAAATCGTTGCAGTAAATATTTCGGATACTAAAAAAAAGGAGGGAAATTTTACCGCCGCATTTATGCAAGGATTTTAAAATATCCTTGCCAAAAGTTACATTTTTCAAGGAAATATTTGCTTGCAACATTTTTATAACAAGATTATACTTTTAGCAATGATTTTTTTATTTTCTTTGCTAATAATACATTTTTAGCAACGAAAGTTACTTCCTTGCTAAAAAATTCGTTGCTAAAATCAAATTTTCTTGTAGTGATATTTCTGTGCAACTGACACGCCTTACACTTTCGAATAAACTCAGCAGAATCTTTCTCTATGGTTGGCTAATAATAGCCCAAAGTCTTGAGTTGATCATACAGCTTGGCTCTTCTAATATGAGCTGGCTCGTGGGTTTGCTGTAAGACTTCTATTGCTTCTTCCCTTGTGATACATCTTAAAGGATTATTAAAGTATCCTCGATGATAGAAATGATCTTTTGAACATAAAACTGTGGGGCTTTCGTTCTAATCCCCCTGCTATCAATCTTCTTTGAAGGAACAAATCCATCTTTGATGAAGTCAATGTAAGGCTGCCTCCAATCTGCCTGAGCTTTAATGAAGTTGCACTCAAATACTTGGAAAAAGAGCTGGCATTTGGTGCATTCCCTTTTTACTGCTTCTGCATCTTGCTTCATCGTTAGCCAATAATACCGCTCTCTTTAGATCCTCTTGTATAGAGGGATCTCAGTTATCTTGTTGCTCTTCATGTGTCTTTTTCTTTTTGCACTCTGCCTCCTCTGGCCCAAAGCATCTTGATAACCATCCCCCAACATTTCTTAAGTACAGGCTCCATTGACTTGAAAAAAATTATGCCAACTCCCTTAGCTCCATCTTACCTTCCCCAAACTCAAGTTGCTTCTTGATCTCACTCCACCAATATGAGTTGTCTTCCATTATCCAGGTTAATTGTACGATTAAGGGATAAGTTCTCCATTGTATCACTGCAGTTGTCGTATCGATACTCATTGTTATGTTTTGTGAAATGGTGGCATAAGCGTCAGCATAGTTGTTCATTGTTTTAGGAAGCCTCTTTACCATGACTTGATGGAACTAAGTGATCTTCCTTTGTGTAATTTTTTTGTAAGGCACCAAACTAAGGTGCTTCAAATCATATTCTCCATTCACCTACGTAACCACCAAGTTTGAATCACCCTTGATACAGAGTGAACGAATTCCCCTTTGAAGAGCCTCCATCAACCCTATCACCAACGCTTCATACTCTACCTCATTATTAGAGCAAGAGATGTCTAACTTGAAAGATAGACAAATATTTTCCTTTTCGATTGAAAGAATAACTCATGTCCCCTTTGCGTTGTGTTCATGAGCCATCAAACTCCATTGTCCATTCCTCCAAGTTTGCGTCTAAAAGGTTATCCTGTAAGTTATCCCCCAGAATGCTTTTTCGTAATGGCTCAAATACCCCTAATAGCAAGATTTCTAACAGGTATGCATATGTTCCGATCTTGATCGCTCGAGGAACCACGCACTTCAATTCATACTATGAGAGGATGAAGAACCACTTAGCTTCCCTCCCAATCATAATAGTTCGCATTAACAAAAACATAATAGGATCACATCTTGTCACGATATGAATAGTGAAAGATAGCATATAATGTCTAAGTTTTGGGGTGACAAACACTAAGGCCAAATAATTCCTCTCAATACCGGTGTATCTCATTTTTGAACCATGGATGATCCTACTCAGATAGTAGACTGGTCTTTCTTATCCATCAATCTCTTGTGCTAAAAAGGCACCAATGGACCTGATGATGGAAATGAGATAGATATGCAAAGATACTTCTGCTCTTGGAAGAATCCCAGTTTGGATAAGTAAACAACCTTTTGAGTTTATTGAAGTCTTCTAGTCGAGTTTTCCTTCCATTTTAACTTTGTGTCATTATGTAGTAGATCCATCAATGGATGAGTTATTTCGGCTAACCTTGGTAAAAATCTCCTAAGATAGGAGACTTTTTCTAGAAAGCTCTTGAGCTTCTTCCCAATTCTTGGACAAGGCATCTCCAAAATGGATTTCTGTTTGTCTTGATCTATTTCACTCCTTGTCGATCTACCACAAAGCTTAGAAACATTCCACTCATCATCCAAATGTTCATTTCAGTGGGTTCATCATTAACTTATACCTTTTATATCTGTTGAAGACATTCCTCAAATCTACCAGATGGGACTCTTCTTTTTTTGACTTGATGACCAAATCATCCACATAGAACTCTAAAATATAGTAAAGAAGTTATGAAAAATGTCCATCATCGTCCTCTGATACATCTCCGTATCATTTTTTAACCCAGAAGGCATAATATTAAACATAAAGTTACCTAAAGGGGTTCTAAATGTCGTCTTCTCTGCATTAGTTAGATCCATCTTGATTTGATTGTATCCCACATAACCATCCATGAAGATGTACATCTCATGCTCCGTTATTTCATCTATCAAGCTACTGATGGAGGGCAGAGGGGACTCATCCTTTAGGCAAGCTCTATTGAGATCTTGAAAGTCCACGCAGATGCGTATTTGATTCTTATCTTTCTTTCCAATTGGGATAATATTGGATAGACAAATAGGGTGTTCGATCATCTTGATAAACCTCGCCATTAACAGCTAGTGTACCTCTTTTTTATCTTCATATCCAGTTTTAGCTTATAAGTCCTTATGGTTTATTTCATCAGTATAGCTGAAAGTAAAACGTTTAACTTGTGGTAACTTACTTCTCGATTCATCCCTTTCTTATCTGTATATTTTCATGTAAAGACATCTTTGTACTCTCGAATTAGCTCAATCAATCCCCTCCTCTTCTCAGCCTCTAGATCCTTCGAGATAGAAATGGGCCTTAGGTCTTCTCCTTCTTCATCCAAGTCAATATGTTCTAGCTCCTGTACTTATGGCTTTGGGTGATCAGTCATATATTCTGGATCATCTCCCAACACTTCTACAAACTCATAAATGTTAGAGTTATCAATGAAAAGGCACTACCCTTGATTATCCACCATAAAACACTCATATTCCGCATTAGCTTCCTCATCAGCTTCATCGGCTACCGCTCATACCTTTAAAGGTGGCATATAGCTCTTCCATTCTCTAACTAAACCTTCATGCATTGACAGTTCGACGAATCAACTACCTGTTTCTTCCTCTCCTGCAAAGCTTCTTCTATTTTGGTCCCAGAAAACCTGATCAACACACTCTTCCATTTGACCTCTTACTCTATGGGGTCAATACTGAGACTCATTCTATCTTTTAATTTCTAAGAAATAGATTGGGGTTTAGGACCAGTCCCGTTTACTTCCTCCCCTTTGTGTCTTTCGCTTACCCCTTCCTCATCATGGTTATTTATGGTCCCCAACCTCTTTTTAATACAGGGGGCTCTGACACCCTCCATATGCCTCATCAAGACTCATGCATCTTCCTCAAGTTCTATGTAGAATGTAGCATCAACTAGATGGGCCTCCTTATGAGCAACCGACTTCTTGGTTGCTCTAATAATGATCTCATTCCCTTTTACATTTGCCTTAACACATTGGTGGTACGTTGAGGGAACCAAGCCATGATTTTTTATCCACGCCCTTACTCTCAAAAGATGGTCGGAAGTATTACTCTCAATCATATTAAACTTGATGTGTGAGGTAATATTTTCTATCACAATTCCCACATTTACATAACCAATTGATTTTGAGGACTAGCTATCATATCCAGAAATCACCATAGGCATTGGTATCAACCCCGCCTCAGAGATATTGGAAGCATAAAAGGAACTAATAGGCAAGATGTTCATAGAATCTCCCCCATCCATCAAAGCCTTTTCAAACCTCACCCCCATTCACACTCGTAGTAAAAAAAAATAATGTCCTGATGTGAGGGAACCTCACTTCCTTATCAGCATGAGAAAATGTCACTTCAAACATGAACTTTCTCACCATATTGGCCATGGGCCCCTTCCATCTCAACGATGTAACTGCATTCTTCTTGGAAATGTGAAGAAGTTCCCGAGTAATTTCTAACATGCTCTCTGGGGGCATCTCCACCTAATCAAAGAACCACACAAACTTAGGAGATTACTCTACAGCTTGATACACCAAATTAGGATCTACTACGAGACCCTCAACGTTGTACACTTATTCTATATCTATGGAACTTACTTAGTCGTAATCCATCATGATGTTCTCCATACCTCTGGTGCAATCTTCTATAGTTTCCTCAAATTCCTCACTCTCTAGCATCGGTTCTCTCGCTTCATCTTCAGCTTCTTCATCGTACGCCTCCACCAAGTTTGCTCCATGGGCTAGTAATGGGTTGTGGTTAACATTTACCTGTAGGGTCTGCAAAGTTTCATCCTTTATGTGTTTGTTTATAATCCTTATCGAAGTAAAATATGTCATTGTTGGATGACAAATACTCCAATGCACTTGGATATACTTAGGGTTTGCTCTTACTTCCGTTCCTGGATCAGTTGGTGGAATATCCTTGGGTGAATGAACTGCCCCCACCCCACTCGTAAGATGGTGTTGTAACAACTAACAACCTCCTCAATGGTGCAAGGAAATGGTGGTGGATCTTCTCTATCTCTTCCAAACTTCCTTTTGTTATCCTTTTTCTACCCCTTTTCCCTTTTTTCTCCCTCATCAGCATAGCCCACTCGTGGAGGCTAGACTCTTCCCCCAACTGTCTATGCCTGTTTCCTGAACATCATGGGCTTCACAACAGGACTTGGGAATACCACCAAATAAATCTTTCTTACAGACTTTAGAAATGTCGCAAAAGTTCCCTCGTGCATTTCGTTTATCAAGTGGCAGATATACTCTAGGAGCAAACCCTCCGTAAAAATCTGGAGCATTTTAAACTCCTTAGATTCCTCCCTCACATTGAGATACCTCTCTCTGAATCTTCATATCTAAGCCACCACCTCTTCACCTGGTCGTTGCTTTTCTGTGGCTAGGGGTGTCAAAGTAAACTCATTTTCTGCCAGAAAGAACTTCTAGACAAGCAATATGTGCATTTCCTCCTATGTGTAAACACTTCTTAAAAATAAGTGTGAATACCACGTGTATGATTTATTTACGAGGTATTTGGAAAACTTCCTCAAATGCAACCTCTTGTTGTTACAGTGAGCCCCCAAATGCTCCACGAATCGTTGCAGTAAATATTTCGGATACTAAAAAAAATAGGGAAATTTTACCACCGCATTTATGCAAGGATTTTAAAATTTCCTTGCTAAAAGTAAGATTTTGCAAGGAAATATTTGCTTGCAACATTTTTATAACAAGATTATACTTTTAGCAATGATTTTTTTTATTTTCTTTGCTAATAATACATTTTTAGCAACGAAAGTTACTTCCTTGATAAAAAATTCGTTGCTAAAACCAAATTTTCTTGTAATGATAATTCTTTGCAACTAACACGCCTTACACTTTCGAATAAACTCAGCAGAATCTTTCTCTATGGTTGGCTAATAATAGCCCAAAGTCTTGAGTTGATCATACAGCTTGGCTCTTCTAATATGAGCTGGATTGTGGGTTTGCTGTAAGACTTCTATTGCTTCTTCCCTTGTGATACATCTTAAAGGATTATTAAAGTATCATCGATGATAGAACTGATCCTCTTGAACATAGAACTGTGGGGATTTCGTTCTAATCCCCCTGCTATCAATCTTCTTTAAAGGAACAAATCCATCTTTGATGAAGTCAATGTAAGAATGCCTCCAATCTGCCTGAGCTTCCATGACGTTGCACTCAAATACTTGGAAAAAGAGCTGGCATTTGGTGCATTCCCTTTTTACTGCCTCTGCATCTTGCTTAATCGTTAGCCAATAGTACCGCTCTCTTTAGATCCTCTTGTATAGAGGGATCTCAGTTATATCGTTGCTCTTCATGTGTCCTTTTTTTTTTGCGCTCTGCCTCCTCTGGCCCAATGCATCTTGACAACCATCCCCTAACATTTCTTAAGTACAGGCTCCCTTGACTTGAAAAAAATTATGCCAACTCCCTCAGCTCCATCTTTCCTTCCCCAAACTCAAGTTGCTTCTTGATCTCACTTCACCAATATGAGTTGTCTTCCATTGTCCAGGTTAATTGTATCATTAAGGGATAAGTTCTCCGTTGTAGCACTACAGTTATCGTATCGATACTCATTGTTATGTTTTGTGAAATGGTGGCATAAGCGTCAGCATAGTTGTTCATTGTTTTGGGAAGCCTCTTTACCATGACTTGATGGAACTAAGTGATCTTCCTTTGTGTAATTTTTTTGTAAGGCACCAAACTAAGGTGCTTCAAAGCATATTCTCCATTCACATGCGTAACCACCAAGTTTGAATCACCCTTAATACAGAGTGAACGAATTCCCCTTTGAAGAGCCTCCATCAACCCTATCACCAACGCTTCATACTCTACCTCATTATTAGAGCAAGAGAAGTCTAACTTGAAAGATAGACAAATATTTTCCTTTTCGATTGAAAGAATAACTCATGTCCCCTTTGCGTTGTGTTCATGAGCCATCAAACTCCATTGTCCATTCCTCCAAGTTTGCGTCTAAAAGGTTATCCTGTAAGTTATCCCCCAGAATGCTTTTTCGTAATGGCTCAAATACCCCTAATAGCAAGATTGCTAACAGGTATGCATATGTTTCGATCTTGATCGCTCGAGGAACCACGCACTTCAATTCATACTATGAGAGGATGAAGAACCACTTAACTGCCCTCCCAATCATAATAGTTCGCATTAACAAAAACATAATAGGATCACATCTTGTCACGATATGGATAGTGAAAGATAGCATATAATGTCTAAGTTTTGGGGTGACAAACACTAAGGCCAAATAATTCCTCTCAATACCGGTGTATCTCATTTTTGAACCATGGATGATCCTACTCAGATAGTAGACTGGTCTTTCTTATCCATCAATCTCTTGTGCTAAAAAGGCACCGATGGACCTGATGATGGAAATGAGATAGATATGCAAAGATACTTCTGCTCTTGGAAGAATCCCAGTTTGGATAAGTAAACAACCTTTTGAGTTTATTGAAGTCTTCTAGGCGAGTTTCCTCCCATTTTAACTTTTTGTCATTATGTAGTAGATCCATCAATGGATGAGTTATTTCGGCTAACCCTGGTAAAAATCTCCTAAGGTAGGAGACTTTTTCTAGAAAGCTCTTGAGCTTCTTCCCAATTCTTGGACAAGGCATCTCCAAAATGGATTTCTGTTTGTCTTGATCTATTTCACTCCTTGTCGATCTACCACAAATCTTAGAAACATTCCACTCATCATCCAAATGTTCATTTCAGTGGGTTCATCATTAACTTGTACCTTTTATATCTGTTGAAGACATTCCTCAAATCTGCCAGATGCGACTCTTCTGTTTTTGACATGATGACCAAATCATCCACATAGAACTCTAAAATATAGTAAAGAAGTTATGAAAAATGTCCATCATCGTCCTCTGATACATCTCCGTATCATTTTTTAACCCAGAAGGCATAATATTAAACATAAAGTTACCTAAAGGGGTTCTAAATGTCGTCTTCTCTGCATTAGTTAGATCCATCTTGATTTGATTGTATCCCACATAACCATCCATGAAGATGTACATCTCATGCTCCATTATTTCATCTATCAAGATACTGATGGAGGGCAGAGGGGACTCATCCTTTAGGCAAGCTCTATTGAGATCTTGAAAGTCCACGCAGATGCGTATTTGATTCTTATCTTTCTTTCCAATTGGGATAATATTGGATAGACAGATAGGGTGTTGGATCAGCTTGATAAACCTCGCCATTAACAGCTAGTGTACCTCTTTTTTATCTTCAGATCCGGTTTTAGCTTATAAGTCCTTATGGTTTATTTCATCAGTATAGCTGAAAGTAAAACGTTTAACTTGTGGTAACTTACTTCTTTATTCATCCCTTTCTTATCAGTATATTTTCATGTAAAGACATCTTTGTACTCTCGAATTAACTCAATCAATCCCCTCCTCTTCTCAGCCTCTAGATCCTTCGAGATAGAAATGGGCCTTAGGTCTTCTCCTTCTTCATCCAAGTCAATATGTTCTATATCCTGTACTTATGGCTTTGGGTGATCAGTCATATATTCTGGATCATCTCCCAACACTTCTACAAACTCATAAATGTTAGAGTTATCAATGAAAAGGCACTACCCTTGATTATCCACCATAAAACACTCATATTCCGCATTAGCTTCCTCATCAGCTTCATCGGCTACCGCTCATACCTTTAAAGGTGGCATATAGCTCTTCCATTCTCTAACTAAACCTTCATGCATTGACAGTTCGACGAATCAACTACATGTTTCTTCCTCTCCTGCATAGCTTCTTCTATTTTGGTCCCAGAAAACCTGCTCAACACACTCTTCCATTTGACCTCTTACTCTATGGGGTCAATACTGAGACTCATTCTATCTTTTAATTTCTAAGAAATAGATTGGGGTTTAGGACCAGTCCCGTTTACTTCCTCCCCTTTGTGTCTTTCGCTTACCCCTTCCTCATCATGGTTATTTATGGTCCCCAACCTCTTTTTAATACAGGGGGCTCTGACACCCTCCATATGCCTCATCAAGACTCATGCATCTTCCTCAAGTTCTATGTAGAATGTAGCATCAACTAGATGGGCCTCCTTATGAGCAACCGACTTCTTGGTTGCTCTAATAATGATCTCATTCCCTTTTACATTTTCCTTAACACATTAGTGGTACGTTGAGGGGACCAAGCCATGATTTTTTATCCACGCCCTTACTCTCAAAAGATGGTCGGAAGTATTACTCTCAATCATATTAAAGTTGATGTGTGAGGTAATATTTTCTATCATAATTCCCACATTCACATAACCAATTGATTTTGAGGACTAGCTATCATATCCAGAAATCACCATAGGCATTGGTATCAACCCTGCCTCAGAGATATTGGAAGCATAAAAGGAACTAATAGGCAAGATGTTTATAGAATTTCCCCCATCCATCAAAGCCTTTGCAAAGCTCACCCCCATTCACACTCGTAGTAAAAAAAATAATGTCCTGATGTGAGGGAACCTCACTGCCTTATCAGCATGAGAAAATGTCACTTCAGGCATGAACTTTCTCACCATATTGGCCATGGGTCCCTTCCGTCTCAACGATGTAACCGCATTCTTCCTGGAAATGTGAAGAATTTCTTGAGTAATCTCGAACTTTCTCTCTGGGGGCATCTCCACCTAATCAAAGAACCACACAAACTTAAGAGATTGCGCTACAGCTTGATACACCAGATTAGGATCTACTACGAGACCCTCAACGTTGTATACTTCTTCTATATTTATGGAACTTACTTAGTCGTAATCTATCACGATGTTCTCCATACCTCTGGTACAATCTTCTATAGTTTCCTCAAATTCCTCACTCTCTAGCATCGGTTCTCTCGCTTCATCTTCAGCTTCTTCATCGTACGCCTCCACCAAGTTTGATCCATGGGCTAGTAATGGGTTGTGGTTAACATTTACCTGTGGGGTCTGCAATGTTTCATCCTTTATGTGTTTTTTTATAATCCTTATCGAAGTAAAACATGTCATTGTTGGATGACAAATACTCCAATGCACTTGGAAATACTTAGGTTTTGCTGTTACTTCCGGTCCTGGATCAGTTGGTGGAATATCCTTGGGTGAATGAACTGCCCCCACCCCACTCGTAAGATGGTGTTGTAATAACTAATAGCCTCCTCAATGGTGCAAGGCAATGGTGGTGGATCTTCTCTATCTCTTCCAAACTTCATTTTGTTATCCCTTTTCTACCCCTTTTCCCTTTTTTCTCCCTCATCAGCATAGCCCACTCGTGGAGGCTAGACTCTTCCCCCAACTGTCTATGCCTGTTTCCTGAACATCATGGGCATCACAACAGGACTTGGGAATACCACCAAATAAATCTTTCTTACAGACTTTAGAATTGTCGCAAAAGTTCCCTCGCGCATTTCGTTTATCAAGTGGAAGATATACTGTGGGAGCAAACCCTTCGTAAAAATCTGGAGCATTTTGGACTCCTTAGATTCCTCCCTGATATTGAGATACCTCTCTCTGAATCCTCGTATCTAAGCCACCACCTCTTCACCTGGTCATTGCTTCTCTGTGGCTAGGGGTGTCAAAGTAAACTCATTTTCTGCCAGAAAGAACTTCTAGACAAACAATATGTGCATTTCCTCCTATGTGGAAATACTTCTTGGAAATAAGTGTGAATACCACGTGTATGATTTACTTATGTGGAATTTGGAAAAATCCCTCAAACGCAACCTCTTGTTGTTACAGTGAGCCCCCAGATGCTCCACGAATCTCTTATTGTGTTCCTTCGGATTCCCACCATTTTTGGTGTGTTTGTAAAAAATGGGAGGCACATAATCCTTGGGGTATACTTCATCATTGTACTCCTTTGGATAAGGAGTACGAAATTCATCATATAGCGAAGTCACCTCAATGGATGACTATGAGGAACATGCCATCATCTTCAGCATTATCTTCTTATTTCCTCCAAAAAAAGGTGAGGAAGTCTTCTTCGCCGTTACAACACTTGGTTGAGGCACCACATGTGCAACATTAACAACATTGGGGGTTACTACTGTTGGCATAATGGTAGGAACTGTGGTCATTGGGAATGCGCTTGATGAAGCTACTGGAGTTGCCATAGGAGTAACAAAAGAACTGGGGTCCATCATCACTCCAAAAGCCATTGCTGCAACGGGAGCTAACAAAGACTCCATAAATTAACCCATTATATGGGCCACCTGATATGGCCCCATCGCAGCACTTCTAGAAGCTTGGGTAACCATTAGGGGTCCTGTCACCGCTTGCACTTGGGGGCCTCCACCATAAGTTCCCCTTTTCTAGAGGTTTCAAGGTTTATCGCCACTTGTTCCTCCCTTCATTGTTTCTCGGCAAAGTCAAGAACACAATTGACATTATCCTGAGCCATAAATCTAGAAGAATAAATCCCCACTAGAGTCGCCAAATATAAGAGGCACTACACACAATCTTGCGAATGGTCATGGCTTGAGGGTCAGGGCCCAGGGTCGTGAGTAGCTGGTCATGGACTTTTACTACACCAAAATTATCGACTTGTCAAGGTATAAAATCGTGACAAGTCAAACTAGTCAAGGTCTTTGACTGTGACAAGTTTGGGGGTGACAACTGCCTTTGTCACGGACTTGTCATGGTCAAAGACCATGACAAGTTCATTAGACTTATCATGGACTTGTCACGATCTTTGACCTTGACAAGTTTGTCAACATCAAAGATCGTGACAAGCCTGTGATAAAACTTAAAAAATTATCACGGTCAAAGACCATGACAAGTCCGTGACAAGTTTCTTTGTCACGTGTAACACCCCGTATTTTTACTAATTAATTTATTTAGTTAAATGGAATATTCGAGAAAAAATAAAATTTTGGATTTTATAATTTTTATTAGTTAAATATTTTGGTTTTAATATTAGAAGAATAAAACTTCCAGAGGAATAGAATTCGGAATTAAAATGGAGTTTTTATAAGGTTTTTAATTATTTTTGCCTTATATGATTTTATGGGGGAACTGCCACCAGACGTGCTCGATCGATCGATCGACCCTGGGAGTCGATCGATCGACCTGTCAGTTTTTTGTATAGATCGAATTCTTAATTTTTAGAGTTTGAGTTGGTTTAGGATTCCTAAATGGTATTTAACCATTGTAATTTCTATGTTGGGGGGGGGGGGGGGGAGGGGACTTCTCATAATCATTTTTTTTCCAAGTTTTTCACCAGAGAGCTCTTCCAAAAGTTTTCCTCTCCACCATAATCATCAACCTCCAACTTAATCAAGTTTTTGTCACAAGTTTTGAAGGCTTAATTGGGATTTAATCAAGTTTGTCAAGGAACAAGTCTTTACTAATTTTTCGAGAGGAATCTAGATTTCTAATCATATTTTCAAATCGATCTTCACTCATGCATGAATATTCTATTCCTTTCCTTTAGTATTATGCGTTTTAAGTGTCGCCCAAACCCTTAATTACATATTCTTCTTAAAATATATTAGTAACGTAATTAGAGAAAGTGAACATTAAATTTTGGGACTATTTTTATGAAACTTTTAAATATGATCTAATCCTTGAAATCCTTGGGTGCGTAGGTTAGATTTTTGGGTGTAGGTTCTCATGTAGGAATTTTGGGGGTTATTTAAATGGTTAATGGGACGCGCTCACACTTATAAAAAGAAGATGATTTCCAAAAGAAAACGATTACGCCATATTTAAAATTATTGCATGTTAATTAATTTAACTTTTTTTAATAAAAATAATTGTGTTGAAATCAACGACGGTGTTATTAATTGATTTAAATTAAATTGGGACCCTTATGATTAAATTGCTATGTTGTGCTTATTGAATTATGTTTTGTGTAATTTATTTTAATAACGTTTGCCATCACGTTTGTCTAAATTACTTTAGGATGCTTACTAGGTATGGGACTAGTGGGTAGGGCTTGGTTATAATTTATACTTGCTAGGTAGGGGACTAGTTAGTGTAAATTCGTGGGAATTTTATATTTTGAGGTGGGGCAGATTTTTATGTTATATCGACATTTCGCTAGCCTAGACATGAGATTAGGATGTGTTTTCGCTTGGTGATCCATCCTATATGTAGGATAGGACGTATGTATACTTGTAGAACCTTAAGTATTGGACTCAGGGGTATTTTGAGGATCTCACATAGATAAAATGGGTGGCGTGATTTGATAATTGTGAAATTGAGAATTATTGCCTTAGATAAAAATGGGTATTAAAATAAGGGCGACATAAATAGCGAGGGCCGACAGTTTAAACGGGTCAGCCGGTGTTTTATGTCGTGTCATGAGTGAAACCTTGTCCAATTACGGGATCAACCATTTAAATGAATAAACAGTCGTTTTGACAAGGGAAAGTGTTAAAATTTGGTGGAAATTACCACCTGGGGCGGGAGGACTGCCATAATAAAAAGTGAGAATAATTATAATTTGGGTTAATTTAATTAAATCTACAATTTGGGATTGTGGGATATTTAAAATGATATTGGTGTGATTTTATAAGAATCTTTGTGGGTGGTAGTAATTTACCTTTCTTGCATTTAATTATCTCGTATTAATTAAATTACTCTATTGTGATATTTATTGCGTATAATGCTATTGTCTGGGTTCACGGACTTTATTTGAGGGGAGTAGTGTGTATTCATGCTTGGGGCTCTGACCTCGTGCGTTGACTAACATTTTCAGGTATTAGTACTGGAGTAGCTGCATAGGATTTATTGAATATCGTTTGGAGGTGCAGTTGGAGTTTATTCATTTTATTATTTTATTTAGTTAAACATCATTTTCAGTCGTATTTCATTATGAGACTTCATTTGGGTTTTATTGGGGCATTGGGTTCCAAAGTTGTTAGAGGATTTCAGTTGGATTATTTACAGTCAAGGTATTATTCATATTTTGGAGATTGGATTTAATTGGAGTTTGGCATGTAATGGATTTCTTTTATCGCATTCTTGGTCATTATTATTATTCATCTTGTGAATTTATTTTTATTGACTCATATATGTCACACGCTAAGAATGGTATTTATTTAGTAGCGCTCGACGTAGTTTGATGGTGGTGGTTGGCCACCCCGTTGTCCAGATTGTGCGGGGTGTTACAGATGGTATCAGAGCATGGTCTTAGGTCTCGTAGGTTATGAGTTCGTTTTAGCTTCCGTGTTGCTTATATTTGATTCCTTTTGATGATTTGTACTCTTAGTTATTTCTAGTATAGTGTTTTTTTGTTCCTATCTTTTCAGATGGCGAACACAAGGAGAACTCAGAGTAGGAGAGAGGAGTCCGTTTCTGGTCCCGCAGCCCAGGAAAGGCAGCGACAGATTATTTTGGATGCCGAGGAGTTAGAGGCTATCATTCGTGAGGCCACGGGGGGCAGTATGGAGATGGGGAGAAAGAGATGGGTGACTTTAGAGGCACAGCAGCAGGGTATACCCGTTTCGACTTCGGATAGGGTGGTAACCAGTTTTCTTAAGGGCAATCCTCCCACCTTCACAGGAGGATCTGACCCAACGATTGCTCACTAGTGGAGGAGAGATATGGAGAGGCACTTGAGGATGGTGGATTGCACAGACGTACAGAAGCAGATGTTAGCGACTTTAAGCTAACTAGGGATGCATTACAGTGGTGGGAGAGTGCTACCATGTCAGAGGATAGAGATCAGTTGGGTTATGCAGATTTTCTGATCAAGTTTAACAATAAGTACTTTTCGTATGCAATTAGGAACGCGAAAAAGAGAGAATTTATGGACTTGGAGAAAGGGTTAAAGTCGATTGTCGAGTATGAACAGGAGTTCACCAGCTTATCCACGTTTGTACCATAGGAGGTTAGCACTGAGGTGAACATGATGGAATGTTTCATTAAGGGATTGTCTTGGTCGACTAGGCAGATGGTGTTGGGGAATTCGATATACACTACCTATGCTCAGGTGGTGGATGTCGCAATGCTGCTATGGCAAGATAAAGTTAGTTATCAAAAGAAGTTGAGAAACAGACAAGAGTCAAATGGCCAAGGATGAAAGGATAAGGGTCGAAATGACCAAGCATGGAAGAAATAGAGAACAAATCAATGACAGCGGGGTGAGCAAAATTTGGGTGTGAATTCCAGAGCTATTAAGAGTGCATATTTCGTTTGTGAAAAGACGGGACATCGGGCGGATCAGTGTTATAAGAGAGATGGACAACGGGCCAAGTGACATAGGAGCAACAAGATCAAGGCACACAAGGTCAACAAGGTCAAGGAGTACAGGGGCAGCAAGGACTGAGGCCCCCAGTTCTAGCAGTAGAATGTGTTCAGGGAGCACCAGTAACACCGAAAACGTCAGGTGCGCCAAGAGTGGTGGCAGCACCAACCAATGCTGGTTATAGGAGGTGCTAGTTACTTCAGCCTCAGGCCGAGGCAGCTCAGCAGGAGCCATGATGTGGCTAGTAGAGTATCGCAGTATGTAATTTTTTCTAAGATACTTATATATATAGGCATTATATATAATGTATTTTTGTTAAGGGTTGTGTATGGACGCCGAATTGTGGTATTCTACGGGTAGGCATATGTGAGCCTTATTTTATTTGGCGTGATTACGATTTGATGAATTTCGATGACGAAAGTCCATTGCTAGCGGGGAAGCATGTAACACCCCGTGTTTTTATTAATTAATTGGAATATTTGAGAAAAAATAAAATTTTGGATTTAATAATTTTTATTAGTTAAATATCTTGGTTTTAATATTAGAAGAATAAAACTTCAAGCGGAATTAAATTCAAAATTAAAATGGAGTTTTTATAAGGTATTTAATTATTTTTGCCTTATATAATTTTGTGGGGGAACTGCCGCCAGACCTGCTCGATCGATCGATCGACCCTAGGATCCGATCGATCGACCAGTCAGTTTTTGGCGCAGATCGGCTTCTTAATTTTTAGAGTTTGTGTTGGTTTAGGATTCCTAATTGGTATTTAACCATTCCATTTGTGTTGGGGGGGGGGGGGATTTCTCATAATTATTTTTTTCCAAGTTTTTCACCAAAGAGCTCTTCCAAAAGTTTTTCCCTCCACCATAATCATTAACCTCCAACTTAATCAAGTTTTTATCACAAGGTTTGAAGGCTTAATTGGGGTTTAATCAAGTCTGTCCAAGAACAATTCTTTGCTAATTTTTCGTAATCAGATTTTCAAATGGATCTTCACTTAGGCATGAATACTCTATTCATTTCCTTTAGTATTATTCATTTGAAGTGTCGCCTAAACCCTTAATTATATATTTTTCTTTAAAGAAATTAGTAACGTAATTAGGGAAAGTGGACATTAAATTTGGGACTGTTTTTATGAGACTTTTAAATATGATTTAATCCTTGAAATCCTTGGGCGCGTAGGTTAGATTTTTAGGTTTTGTGGTTTTGAGTGTAGGTTCTCATGTAGGAATTTTGGGGGTTATTTATATGGTTAATGGGACGCGCTCACACTTAAAAAAAGAAGATGATTTACAAAAGAAAAAGATTATGCCATATTGAAAATTATTGCATGTTAATTAATTTTACTTTTTTTTAATGAAAATAATTATGTTGAAATCAACAACGGTGTTATTAATTTATTTAAATTAAATTGGGTCCCTTATGATGAAATTGCTATGTTGTGCATATTGAATTGTGTTTTGTGTGATTTATTTTATTCATGTTTGCCATCACGGGGATGAGGGGCTTTGGGATAGTATATTGCTTCACCCTACTTTAGGATACTTACTAGGTATGGGACTAGTGGGTAGGCCTTGGTTATAATTTATACTTTCTAGGTATGAGACTAGTTAGTATAAATTTATGGGAATTTTATATTTCGGGATGGGGCAGATTTTTATATTATATCGACATTTTGCTAGCCTAGACATGAGATTAGGACGTGTTTTCTCTTGGTGATTCATCCTATATGTAGGATAGGACGTATGTATACTTGGGGACCCTTATGTATGGGACTAAGGGATATTTTGAGGATCTCACATCGATAAAATGGGTGGGGTGATTTGATAATTGTAAAATTGAGAATTAATGCCTAAGATAAAAACGGGTATTAAAATATGGGCGATATAAATAGCGAGGGCCAATAGTTTAAACGGTCCAGCCGGTATTTTATGTCGTGTCGTGCGTGGAACCTTGTCAAATAGCTGGATCGATAGTTTAAACGAATCATTGATCATTTTGACAAGGCGAAGTGTTAAACTTTGGTGAAAATTATCACCCGGGGCGGGAGGACCACCATAATAAAAAGTGAGAATAATGATAATTTGGGTTAACTTAATTAAATTAACAATTTGAGATTTTGGGATATTTAAAATGATATTGGTGTGATTTTATAAGAATCTTTGGGGTGGTTAGTAATTTACCTTTCTTGCATTTAATTATCTCGTATTAATTAAAATACTCTATTTTGATATTTATTGCGTATAATGCTATTGTCTGGGTTCACAGACCCTATTTGAGGGGAGTAGTGTGTATTCATGCTTGCGGCTCTAACCTCGTGCGTTGACTAACATTTTCAGGTATTAGTGATGGAGTGGCTGCATAGGATTTATTGGATATCGTTTGGAGGTGCAGCTGGAGTTTTTTCATTTTATTGTTTTATTTAATTAGACATCCTTTTCAGTCGTATTCATTATGAGATTTTATTTGGGTTTTATTGGGCCATTCGGTTCCAAAGTTGTTACAGGATTTTAGCTGGATTATTTACACTCAGTTGATTATTCATATTTTGAATTATTTCATATTTTGGAGATTGGATTTAATCGGAGTTTAGAATGTGATGGATTTCTATTATTGCATTCTTGGTCATTATTATTTAGGATTAATTATTATTCATCTAGTGGATTGATTTTTATTGTCTCATATCTGCCACATACTGAGAATGGTATTTATTTAGTAGCGCCCGACGTAGTTCGGCGGTGGTGGTTGGCCACCCCGTTGTCCAGATTGTGTGGAGTGTTACACCACGATCTTTGACCATGACAATTCTGGGCAGAATTTTAAAAAAAAAATGTTGGGCAGTATGGCCATTGCCATTACCCAGCATTATATTTGTACCTGTTGTAGAAAATTTGTAACTGTCCAAACAACATATATCCAAATAAAGTAGAAATAATCTACCAAATCATGGTAAATATATAATTCATATCCAAAAAAAATAAAAATACAATATCCAATATCCAAATATCGAAATAAAATACAAATATAATCCAATATCCAAATAAAATAGATAGAAATATTGTCATGGCAGAAGGTCTTAAGCAGGTTGTAGGGGGAACGAAGGCCACACGACATATGCATTGACACTCCAATCAATTCGTTTAACGCCGCATTGTTCGCACAACCAGAAAGGTGAGTTTTCTTTCCGAACACTACATGCTTGAGAAGCACTCTTGCCTCAATGTCTTGGAGGGGTCGTCCATGAAACACCATACCCAGGAGGATGGTTTCCTCAATGTCTTGGAGGGGTCATCCCTCAACCCCCTCTTTGGCAGATCCCCGTAGTAAATGTCGAGTACAAACATGCTCTGCCAATCGATTGTTGACATACGCCGCTCGACGGGAGTCAAGATAGGAAATGGACCATATAGCGGCGAGTCTGTGCATATCGGTAATGAATCCATGACGTCCTCATCTACCTCTACCTCCTTCTCATTCTCCTTCCCCTTCCCCTTCCCCAACTAACGCTTCATAAAGGCGTATATATCTAGGACCGTCACCTCTAACCTAGATAGCTTATCGTCATAGGTGTGCACCTGATGAGCCAACCCAATATTGCTCGTCTCCATTTCGATGATTGTCGACTTCCCCACCCATGATCCCTATTCCTCCCCGTGCGATCCATCCTAAGAACTTGGTTGAGTGCATCCGTAGCCAAAGATGCTTTGTCGGCATCAGACTGCGACTCGTGAACTTCCTTAATTTTTGCCTGAAACGACAAAAGTACACAATTAGTTAATTAAGTAAATAAATCATCCCCTTGTTGAAGTTTGTTGTAAAGGTTTCTCGAGGACAAAAGGAACTTTCGATTCCCCGTGAAAACCCCAAAATCGATAACTATCTTGTATACCCCATCTTAACAAATGTAGTTCAATTGTTTTCCACTCAAACACCTTACCATTCTTACACCTAGCACATGGATACAAAAACTCTTTATCGTTATGACATCTCTTTGTATTTTTCACAACTTCATTAGCACCTCTGTGAAAAATATCCCCTAATCTATTTGTCTCACCCATTCACTCTTTGTATTTAGGATATCCCATCACAATAACTACAAGCAATCACCTATTATGAGTAAGAAGCGTATATTCATGGATTAGTATAAACAAAAGTGTAAACATTTAATTCGCATTAGTATAAAAAATCGCCTATTGAATGCGTACGCATAAGAACTAGAAGGCTAGTTTCTATGCGCACTATATGTAATTTAAATTAGTTATAAATGTTACAGAACCATTATGTCGTGCATTCAAATGAGAATACATGCAGGCATGCACGCCCCGAAGCAAGTGTTATATAAGAAGTTGACTTAATGTAAATTTACACATGGGATATCTTTTGCGGTTCCCATTATTACCTATTACTTGTTGTATAAAACTTATAGTATGTTTTATTCAATTATGTCTTATTTATATTCAATTTTCACATTGTTATGTTTCATTTTGCATCACAACCCCAAATATTAGAGAATGTCCGTCAACCAACTCAACGGCCATCTAAGTGTTTAAATCCACCAGTCAACAGCAATTCAATAATTCAAAACAAAAATGCGAATAATAATGTCTTTTATTAGAAATTCTTAAGGCCAACCAACTCAATGGCCATCTAAATGTTAAAATCCACCAGTCAACAACAATTCAAGAATCCCAAACAATTCAACAATATCTATGTGTGTGTGTGTGTGTATATATATATATATATATATATATATATATATATATAGAGAGAGAGAGAGAGAGAGAGAAAGAGAGAGAGACCAAAATGTGTCTAGAGAGAGGGAGAGATGGCGGTCGCTGCTGCAACTAGAGAGAAAAACTAAATTTCAATTTTATAATTGAATACCAAAAATCAAATACGCACTATACCAAAAATCATATACCAAATACCAATTTCAATTTCAATTTCAATTTCTAATACTAAGTTCAATTTCAATTTCTAATACTAATTTCAATTTAAAATACCAATTTCAATTTCAAATTCAAATTGAAATTAAAATTCAATTTATAATATTAATTCCTATTTCCTCCATCTCCTCTAAAGTGTGAGTGATCCTATCCCCTTCAATCCTGCATATTTCTGTAATATATCTAATAGCTAATGCATATTGTTCCAATTTGAGGAAAATTCGACATCATATTCTCATAGTTCTCCATATACACCACATAGATGCGCAAGTGTGAGTGCTATTTTAATTTATAAATTGAAATAACACTTAACATTGCATCATCTAGTATGTACCCAAAGAACATTAAGATACGACTGAAAACTTCCCACCAAAGTAACAAGTTTAAGCAATTAAGAATATTATTAGACAGAAACTATGCACTCCCAAACTGTCCAAACGGAACAATTCAAGAGATATCATGACATGGGTAATGACTCTTGAACGGGTCTAAGGGTTATTGAATGCGTACGCATAAGAACTAGAAGTCTAGTATTTATGCACACTATATGTAATTTAAAGTATGTTTCATTTAATTATGTCTTCTCACAATTCGAGATATTTCATTTAATTATGTAATTTAAAGTATGCTTCATTTAATTTAAAGTACACATAAGAACTAAAACTTATACCAATTTCAATACATATGATATCAAATTCAATTTTAATTTATACCAATATCAATACCAATTTATATCAATTTCAATTTATATCGATTCCAATACCAATTCAAATTCAATTTCAATTTTTACCAATTTATATCATTTTTAATACCAATTCAAATTCAAATTCAATTTATACAATTATCAATACCAATTCAAATTCAGATTCAAATTATATCAATTTATACCAATACCAACACATATGAATTTTAATTTCATGTCAATTTATACCAATTTCAATTTACACACACCCACGAACACACACAGACCCCCCCCCCCCCCCCATCGCACACTGCCCCTTGCCACCACACACAGCCCCCCCCCCCCCCAACTGCCTCCCCCTGGCCCCAACCACCCCCACACACTGGCCCCCCCAACCACACACACACAGAGAACCCCCACCTCCACCGCCACCCCATTGTAACACCCCGTCTATTCTAATCCTGGGTGACCAGTCTATTATTAAATTAAATACGAATCATTAATGGTCTCATTCTTAGCATCACTGTCAGAATTCAATTTAATCAATAATACCCTAATAGCCCGGTGTCAAAATTTTAATCTTAATTATTAACATGCAGTAAATAAAATTAGAATAAATATATCATTGACCATTTCCATGCACATAACAATGAATAATGAGATAACGTCATAAGTATATAACTGGTTCTGGAATAACACTCTAGATAATATCCAAATACAGTCAACCATATGTAAGGTCTAAATCAATGCTGGAAATAAACAAAGATAACTGGATATACAAAATCTCTACAAATAGTATCCAATTAAGAATGGGCAATATGCCCAACTGACATAAGTAAAGAGAACTAAGAACTAAATAAAATTGGAGGCGTATAATAGCAGGGTCCTATAACTTTCACAACAGCTTCATCACGTCACATGTAGGAACTCCTATGCTTGGAGTCCCTGTGGCTGGGCACCTAAATTTATTTTTAAAAAAGGATTTGAAAGGACGAATCGATTCGGTTTCCCAGATTGGCACAATTTTTCCCCTTTTTTCTTAGAATTCATGGGAAATAATTGGGTTGACCTTTGAATTGATTTTAAAATCCTAATAAGAGATAATCAAATTACCAATAGGTTAATATTGGGTTTGATGTTAGTCACACGAGGAGAGCATAAGGCTAAAATTGATTGAGCTTAACGGCTAATAAAAGCTTATTCGGATAATGATATCTTGTTATGGAAAATTAGGGGAACGTAAGACCAAGACCACTAGACTTTGAGTGAGATACCTATTAAATTTATTTAAGGTACAACTGTTAACCATTTGGATATTGGGTAACACTCGCGATAATACCATGAGAAGTATTAGTTACTATACTACGTACGGGGAATATGATATAGGTTATGTCTATACCTACGATGATGTTATATATATATATATATATATATATATATATATATATATATATATATATATATATATATATGGGTGGTTTGTACACCTATGTTTGATTTGTATGTGTAATCATACCTAGGCTACTTGCTATCACATGAGGTTTCGCATCGTGGACAGTCTTATTCTGATGAGCTCAATTGGGGGGATATTAACTTGTACCGCAAGAAATAGAACTTAGGGATTGAGCACTATTGTTTGAATAAGGGTGTGACCGGTCATTTGGATGCATTAGGTATGAGCATATTCCAAAGGCTTAGATATATGTTCGCCTCCAATGCTGTGTGATTTGATTTATGGTTCGAGGGAGATTATTCGAACCAGTGTCCCGATATAGTACGTGATGTCCCAAGACTTGATAGCAGAGTATACCCGCGTTGCAGTTCTCCACCTAGGGGTTCTGTATAAGTATGTATGATAAGAGTGATACATGTGTATATACGTGTAATCTATCCTATTATGAGTGTATTAGTAGATAAGATAGATAGTGATATCTAAATTAACCAATATGTATGAGAACTAAATCATTTACTCGTAATTCCTAATGAATATAAAGGGATAAAAAAATGTAGTATCATATCGTATGGGTAATACGAGTGGAACTATAAAGGAATAAATGCAAAGTGATGTAGGCCAGACTAGTTTGGCAGGTAGCATAACTAGGTGGGTTATAGTAGTACATTAGTCGTGCACATTAGTTGAGGGGTAAGGATCTCAAGTGAGAGCATGTTGTACTAACATGTATATAATATCTTATCTTGTCTCATTTTAAACACTTGGTAAAATTTTAAAACTCTTTTACTTGGTCTCTGACCCGTTTCAAATCCTTTATGTAAAAATAATTTTAGGTTCCTAGCCACAGGGACGCCAGGCATAGGAGTGCCTACATTTGACGTCTTATAATTGTTATGGAAGTTGCAAGACCTTGCTATTAGACGCCTCCACTTTTATTCAATTCTTAGTTCTTTTTACTTATCTCAGTCGGGCATGTCGCCCATTCTTAGTTGGACACTGTTGATGTAAAAAACTGGTCTTAATCCAATTTTATATTCACAGATTAAATATGTAATTGCAATGGTAAATAAAAGAAAGACACAAGGTTTTTAAAGTGGTCCAACTATGTAAGAAAACCTATGTCCACTGTTATTTTATTGATTTAAAAGGTTATATAAATCTAGGTACTCTTGTAAATAAGAATATCCCAGGATCCATTCTACCTTGCCTTTAATGAAAGGGATACAACGTATTTATAGTGACCCGGAGGTCAAGGGTTGGAATTCCAAGGGATGGAATGCCTTCATATATTTATACATTTACATTCGTACGTAATGAATGTGAAAGTTGATTGTGCTAACTATGTGTGATAAGAATTTTGAGGAGGTTACCCTTTATTGGTAATGATGGTCGACATTCTTTGTGTTGGTCGGCATTCTCTATGTTGGTCGCATTCTTGCCGAGTTACTATCCGTTGATTAGGATTTTATCTACTTAAGATGACAAGTCTTCTGATTGGTCCACATAGATGGATATTTTTTGGTATCAACATATAATATTTCCATAGATTTTGTATTTCCTGTTATTTCCAGCATTGATTTAGACCTTACATATAAATGACTGTATTTGGATATTCTCTGGAGTGTTATTCCAGACCCAGTTATTTACTTATGATGTTATCTCATTATTCATTGTCATGTTCATGAAAATGGTGAATGATATATTTATTCCAATTTTATTTACTGCATGTTAATAATTAAGATTAAAATTTTGACACTAGTCTATTAGGGTATTAGTAATTAAATTGAATTCTGACAGTGATGCTAAGAATGACACCATTAATGATTAATGTTTAATTTAATAATGGACTGATAACCCAGGATTAGAATAAGCGGGGTGTCACATCCACCCACACACACCTACACACACACACACACAGACCCACAAACACACATACACACCCACCTACAGACATGCTGAGAGACCTATACACACACACACACATGCATACACACACACGTACACAAAGGAAAGAGAGAGAGAAAGAAAAAAATCACCTGAAAATGTATATATATATATATATATATATATATAGAGAGAGAGAGAGAGAGAGAGAGAGAGAGAGAGAGAAAAGTCGAAAAAAGGAGGGAAAGAAAATGGTGGGAAAAAAAATAAGTGTCTAGGTTTTTTTGTTAAAAGAGTTGTTATGGTTATGTCAATATCTTTGACCGTGACAAGTTTGTAACAACTATACTTGTCACAGTCATTGATTTTGGCATGGTCAATGACTGTGACAAGTATGCCGACTCAAATCTGATAATTTAGCCTTTTTGGTGTAATGCTTGGCCGTGACCATATGAACCTTTGGCATGACCAGATCCATGACCATACTAAGTAATGTATTCTCTTAAAAGTGTTCACAGACCAAATCCCTGACCATTGTGGGTCATGGACTTGGGCCGTGACCATCTTGGTGCTAAATTTGCTCCAAAATTCCCTCCAAATTTGGTCGCGGATTGGTCACGGCCTTAGTTCGTAACCCTGTGCATAACGAAACACCATACACACTGAGGGTCATGGTTGAGCCACATCTCTAGAAGAGTACCTCCCCGACAACGCCAAATGTAAAAAGGGTAGTCCTCTTGGGTCTGGGATGTTAGAATATAAATGGAGGCATAACCCCTATTGTTATGGTGATAAATTACAATCCAGATGCTATCAACAGTGACAAGACACACACACACACACACACACACACACTATATATATATATATATATATATATATATATATATACACACACACATACACACTAGGGTATGCTTGTGACTGAAGGCACGATGAAAATTTTCGAAAGTGTACGTCGTTCATTGGACCATACGTCATATTTATTTTATAACAGTAATAATAGTCCGTCTTGGAACTCGTATAATACGTCGTAATGGAACGGTTAAAATTGGACATCATTTTTTATTAAAAACATGACGAATTAATCGTGTCATCAGGGGTCCAGTTTTTTTCGACTAACATTAATACAATGACACGATTAATTCATAATTTTACTCGTGTTATTTATGTAAAATAGTATTTTAATGTGGTGTGAAACATTATAAATCATGTCATCCCTAACTCACCACATGACTCCCACTAATTTCATTCGCAAAATGTGGGCTGCAACATTCACGTCATCCCTAAAATCAAGCAATTTGCATTTGGCCACATATAATTGCATGCTATTGTGCCGAAAATGTCTAAGTTGTCATTGTCAATGGTTAAGGAGATGTTTCCATAGAACCAACATGAATAATCAATAGTCATGTATAAAAGATAAGGTCAAATTACAAAATTAGAATAGGATCTTTGGAGGGTATACCCATGTTTAAAACCTTTGCAAATAGAATATAATTACAGCAAACAAATGTGATTGACTGTAGAAAAAGAACTTGATCAAATAGGAGCTTTAGGGAGACAGCTAGGTCCTCTATTTTCAGGTGCAATTACCCTTTCAGATAACACAAACTTATCTGTTTCCCATACACACTCTAGGGAGACATCTCGGTCCTTTCTTGGGTAATATTCTCTAAAGACCTCCGATCCTTATTGAGTTAATTTTATCTATTGTGCCTTTTGGGGCACAATATAAACCATGTTAAACACCGAAACAACATCAACCAATATTTTTTTAACCAATACTCGAAGTCGTGGTAGCAAAAATCTAAAATTGTTACTAAAAATGACATGAAAAATGATTGAGCAAGAAAAGTAGATATTTCCATAGTTGCATTCACCATCGGCTTAACCATCTGTGACAGTAGACGTGTAGCTCCAAGAAGTCATTCCAAACTTTCTAAAAGTTTGGCTTTTTTCTTAGTTCTATTCCCATTAATAACCAGAAAGGAGGAATTTAAAATGTCCTCTAGTTGATCTGATTAGAGAAGCCCAAATCACTTCTCACCTTAAAGAGATATTGGAAATAAGGAGCATCGCCGATGCTGATTCTTATTTTTATAAACAATTCTATCAAGGATGTCATATTCTTCTTGCAGCGGACCAAGAAATGACTTTACTCTCACCTCAACAGTTTTGTGTGAACCCATGTCTTCAACTCTATTTTTTTATACGGGTCGAAATCGAATCGAAAACTCATTTTCTTCAAAATTAGTGGAATTGGAAGAACCCATGTCTTCAACTCTGTTTTAACTCTGTTTTTGTGTGAATTGAGTAGCATGTAAAAATTATCGGAGCTCATTGTGGCCTTCTTCCGTCTCTTCTATGTCATTTCAAATCACTATGAGTTTGGCGCAGCTCAAGAATTGGACATTCTGTAACTTGAAAACTCATAATTTTATTAAAAACCAATCCATCAATAACACACCTAACTATTTATAACTTATCACCCCTATCCCCATGTGCAAGAATTTCATACGCAAGAAACAAAATAAAATAATACAGCCCAGCCGTTATTATATATATCCGAGAGTTTGTAATATGCGATAACAATTTTAATCTAAAAAAATCTCAAAATCAATCATAAAGGCAACATCTTAATTGATCCAAAATGCATAAATGATCGAAACATCATACACATCCAAATGCATGTATTTACCCTTCGATTATCCTAAACCATTTGTATAATCACAACAGTTCAAAATTTGCACCACCCAAGTGTTCAGTATTTTAAAGGTTACACCACCCAAGTGAGCACCTCTGATTACCAAAAACTGTACCAGAAAGATTAAATAACATATATGCCAAACTACGAATCCACTAAAAATGAACTGCATAAGATGAAATGGAAATCCAAAATAAACCAAGTTTAGACCATTAAACCATTTCATAGTAGTAATTTGGAAGAAAAACTTCAATCCCTAAATTTTACAAATCTACAACAAAATAATGAACGAATCAGAACTTGTAGTTAGTGCTCATACTGACAATCCTTATTTGAAATTGAAGCATGTCTCAAATGTATCAAAAGGTGAGTATTTAGAAGTTGGTGTCCAAACATATGGAGGTGGTTTGTGGCATACATGGTTGGATCTTGACTTCTCCAAATCTATTTTAGATCAAATTTGTTTTAGAACGAAGACAATGAGTAACACAAATGGCCAATGAGTAGATAATTAATGCATTCCTTGTGTGAAAAGGTAAAATGCATCAAATGAAGTACCAACAATGAGTAAAAAGAAACTATTAGTTGTTTTATCAGTTTACTTTGAACATAAACTCGACGTCGTTTCCATGTCATCAGTTTCAGTTCATGAAGTTTTAGAGCATAAAAGGAAGTTTCTTCATCATAACACTATCAGTCTCGATCTAGGCAATAGAAGTATTAGTGATGATAATACGACGAAATAGATTAAAATTTTCTATTAAAACCACTAATTTCAACACATGAAAACATTATGACTATTTAGAAATCCATTTATATTGTGCCCATGTGAGCATCGCAGAGTTGCCCATGTCCAAGAAACTTTGCGAGAGTTTTCAAATACTTAAGAGATAAATAATCTCTTGGGTATGATCATTTAACACCAAAACTATAACTAACTCAAACTATTCTAAAAAGTGATTGAAAAAAAATAACTCTGATTTACAAAAAAACAATTACCTCGACATGTTGTTGTGTGTTGGCCCAAAAGTGTCTAAAAAAAGGTCTCAATAGCATTATTATCAATTTGATCTCCACCTTCGGTGCAAATAGCAAACACAATGAAAATGAACATAAACATACATGTAGATCTATTTTCAACGAATAAACATAAACATACATGTAGATATTAACCAAAATAAAAATGAACGAAACCCTAAATTTATTGGTCCCTATTGATAAACATATAGAAAAGGAGTATACTTATTTAAGTTGTTCAATGTAAGTATAATCAGGTCCTACAAAAAAATAACAAAACAAAAAAAATAAGTAGATTCCAAAACATAAACATAAAGATAAACATACATGTAAATCGGCCCATATTTTCAGACCAACATAAACATACATGTAAATCTCCCCATATTTTCAAATTTGTTTTCAAATCATAAACATAAACATAGATGTAGATCTTAACCAAAATAAAAATGAACAAACCCCTAAATTTATCAGTAGATCTTAATCAAAATCGCCTTAGACCAAAAAAAGAGTGTGTGTGAGAGAGAAAGAGAGGAAGAGCAAGATGAACACAAATGAGAAAGGGAGAAAATGAGGGAGGGGACATCATGTGAGTGAGACGGCATCGGTTGAGGAAGGATTTGTGTTGCCAGAGTTAATCGTACATCACAAAGGGAGAGAGGGAAGTGAGGGAGCGAGAGAGGGGGAGTAAAGGGTGAAAATACTATTTTACCCTTGATTTTGAATTTTGGTGAAGAGTGAAAAATAGATTTGAGCGTGAAAAAAGAGAGGGAACTCAAATACTTGAGGGGTAAAATAGGAAGTGCAAAAAAAATTCATCTAGATGACATCATCTTTTGATCTTATGACATACATAATTTTTGTAACTTATTTTTATATATATATATATATATATATATATATATATATATATATATATATATATATATATATATATATATATGTGTGTGTGTGTGTGTGTGTGTGTGTGTGTGTGTGTGCGCGCGATAAACATTTATATTGAACACAAAAAAAGCACTTGTGTATAATTCAATCAATAATAAATGAACCTCAGAAAAAACTTAGCCAGAGGTACAGAAAATCAAGCACCTTAGATACACCTCAGTAGGCAGCTCAACAACCAAGGTTTCTCAAGGTAACAACACTAAATGTTCTGGGTATACAATAAAGGCATGGTAATAGCTATCAATGGTGGTTGAATATATACTCTAGTTTTTAATAACTCTCTTTCAGAAGATAACTACTTCTTACTAAAATATAACTCTCCCCTCAAGGAGGTTGTTGAGATATCTATATAGCCACCAACCTTACTGAAGTGGTCTCAATCTCAAAATTCGTGAAAGACCACCCCTCATACCTTTATGTCGCTTAACATCAAATGCTAGGATGGGTTAGCCTTCTCTACGTCATAAACATTAAATGCTAATATATACCTTTTACCTATCAATTGTGTGTGAGGCAACCGTCACAACATTGGTGATCCACCAAAGCGCCTAATAACCCCAATACTATAGTTGTTTAGTCAAGTTTGGATTAAACAGCAGGCAGGTGGTGCGTGACATCACTCAAATCATATTTGACATCTAGTAAAGGGTTATTTGGCACTGGGATCAAAGTGAAATGGAACTCATGATTACTATGGATAATCACTCTCGGGTTATGGTCTCTCAGTGTTTTACCAGGTGTATCTAAAATGGTCAAGACAGGCCTTGACATTACCTAGCTTCTCAATCTTCCAAACTAGTTATGTCTTAGGTTCCCACGATGAGGTCATTTGATAGAGCATGGAAGCCCTCCCAAGCCTTGCCATACTTAGTCCCTCGTGAATATCGTTTGACCTTACTTCTCATAAAATAAGCGTTACAACTTATAAGTTACATTGTGTTACAAAATATAAAATTTGAGCAAACATAATAAAAGAGGCAATTGAGCCTTCTCTAAGGGACTCCTTGAGCTTCCTCACTAAGCTTCTTCACTAAGCCTCTTCCCTGAGCTTCTTCTCTGAGCCTCTTCTCTGAGATTTTCTGATGAGCTTCTTCTATTAGAAAATAAGTTATCTCAAATCACAAGATGAATTTTAAGCCCCCTCAATAATCCTCTATTAATTGAGGCTCTAATATTGAACTAGATGGTTAAAAGAATCATGATAGACACTAGAAGTTCCATAAATATTATCTACTATGATATTTTTGAACAAATGAAGTTAGGGGGATCGGTTGAAGCCCATAAAGTGCCCATTTTGGGGATTTAGCGAGGAGCAGTTGTGCTCCGGGGTATCAATTAAGTTGTTGTTCACAACATGATAGAGTCCTATGTACACCATAATATAAGGGGCATTTTTTATAGTATAGTCACCTTCAGCGTATAACGTCTTGATCGGATGAAAAATTCTGAGTTGGTTGGTTCTATATCTCAAATCTCTAACCCTTCGATTTCCAACACCGAACGGGACAGGGATGGTACGCAAATGTTAATCCCACATAAAAAGATTTTTTATCATTGAAAAGGAAGGAAACATTCCATATAGATGGGCTAAATACCAAGAAAGAGCCAAACATCAGGTCCTCAATTGAAGACTTGATCCCAATTCCATTATACTATGTTAGGCCTAAACAAGTGGTATATGTGGGATCATCCCTTACTGATCATAGAAGATAATAATTGGTAGCCTTTCTTTGGAAGTACCATGGTACTTTCGTATAGAGTCATGTGGGCTCATCTTTTGGTAATGGCTCATCCACTGAAGATGGAACCGTCCAAACGACCAGTTATAAGGAAGAAGAGAGCATTCGTCCCAAGGAAAAATCAAGCAGCACACATTGAGGTGGGAAAGTTGTTGGATTCTCAATTCAATCAGGATGTGAAATACCCTGAATGTCTATCTAATGTTGTAATGGTCAGGAAGATAAATAGGAAATGGTGGCTCTGTGTTGACTACTCAGACCTAAATGAAGCATGCCCAGAGGAATCTTACCCTCTCCCAAGGATCGATGCTTTGGTAGATGCCACAACAAGGCATGAGATGTTATCATTTATGGATGCCTATTCTGGACATAATTAGAATCGGATGCATTCGGTGAATGAGGAGAAAACTTCATTCGTGACTAACTGGGGAACGTACTACTACAGAATGATGATGTTTAGATTAAAGAATACGAGAGAGACATACTAAAGACTTGTCAGTATGATGTTCGAAAAGTAGATTCGTGAGACAATGGAAATTAGTGGATGATATGTTAGTGAAAAGTCTAAAGGAGTAAGAGCCCATCAATAATCTTGAGGAGATTTTAAGATCCTTAACAAGTACTAATTGAAGTTGAATCAAGAGAAGTGTATGTTCGCTGTTTAAAATAGAAAATTCTTGGAATTCATGGTCACCCGCAGAGGAATAGAATTAAACCTTGAGAAAATACATACGGTTTTAGATATGAAAAGTTCAAAGATGATCAAGGATGTATAGTTTCTAATGGGGAGAGTGGTGATACTTAAAATATTCTTCAACAAGGCGATGGAAAATATGTTTACCTTTATTACAGACATTAAAAAGGCGTTCGTTTGGACTGACATATATGAACAAGTTTTTCAGGAGTTGAATACTTATCCATTTGAATCCTTACTCCTCTCCAAACTAGTCCTAGACGAGGAATTGTATCTATGCCTCGTAGTCTCCTCCACGAGAGTCAATATAACCATAATTAAAGATGACAATGGGATCCAAAAATTGGTATATTACGTTAGCAGAGCATTTAAAGGGGAGGAGTCCAGATACCCCAAGGTTGATTAGTTGCCTTTTGTTCTCATCGTCTCATCCTGGAAGCTAAAATTTTACTTTCAAGTCCACACTATAGTTGTCCTAATGGAATACCCTCTTAAAAAAGTTCTCCAGTGATCGGGGGTCTTCGAACAGCTAATGAAGTGGTCAGTAGAACTAGGGGATGTTGACCCATATTATAAACCGGGAGTGGATATGAAGGGGAAGGCTTACAGATCCCCTTATAGAGTTCATAAATCCTAAAGACATCGAGTTAATCAAAGGGTGAACTCTCAACAACCTGTGTGGGTTTTTCATATGGACAATTATCTAATAATTCTAGGTGCATAGTCGGATTAATCATTGAAAAAATCTAATGGTTCAAGCATAGAGCGCGACTTAAGGATCAATATCTGGGCATCTAACAACGAGGTCGATTATGAATTATTAATTACAGGATATTGAATTTCATCGTCCCTTCGAGATGATCAACTAAAATTATTTAATGATTCGAATGTGATCGTACAATAGGTGATGGGGTAATTTGAAGCCAAGGGGAAGAAAATGATGTCTTATCTAAAATGTTTTTCAAAAATTGGGAGGACGTATTAAAGAATTCCCCATCAAACACATATCGTAAGAGAAGAACACGAAAGTCGACCACCTAGATAAAATGACTTCATCAAACGAGGGGAACCCTCTTGTGGAAATGCGTTACCATCCTAACATTCAGTTGGAGGAAGCAAACGTAATTATCTTATAAGAACAGAGGCCCAGCTGCATGGACGATTTCATAAAATATATAAAAGAATGCACCCTTTTTGAAGACCGTTCACATGCAAAGAATGTCCTAGTTAAAGATACCAAGTACGTACTTGATGATGGATTTTTATACAGAAGGAGATGCACTCGCCCAATACTACATTATGTGCATCTAATAGTGGTGATCATGATTCTATGAAACTTGTATGAGGGTATTTACAGAGGGAATTCAGAGAAAAGAAGTCTGGCATAGAGGGCACTAACACAGGGGTAAAACTGACTAACAATGACCAAGGATGCCAAAATCCACATGAAGATGTTTTATTACTGTCAGCTAATGATAAATTTCATAAATCATCCAATCGAAAAACTATCAGTAATCATATCTTTGTGGCCTTTTGCTATGTGGATCATGGATATTTTGGGGACCATTCCGAGAGGAAAAGATTAATGTAAGTTCCTTATGGTGGAAATTGATTATTTTATGTAATGTTTGGAGCCAGATTCACTGCCTTAAATCACAAATCAAAAGGTCCATTCGTTCATCTGGAGTTTCATCATAAGAATGTTTGGTGTGCCCAATGCGATAGTCACTGATAATAGTCGGTAATTCGACAACGTCTGAATCGATAAACTATTGTATCAATTTAGAGTAAAACACTTTTTGCCCAACCCCATACATCCAAGGTGCAACGGACAGGTAAAGGTTACAAACCAAACAATACTAAATGGGCTAAAAATAAATTTTTAGTATTATGGGCATATCGAATAACTACTTAAGGGCCCACTAGGCAACACCATTTTCTCTAACCTATAATATAGAGGCAGTTGTGCCCATTGAGCTTTAGTTATCTAGCCTCATGGTTTACTTATTCAAACCAAAAGAAAATCACAACATCTCAAGGTCAGTCTGGATATCTTTGAGGGAAAGGGGAGGAAACAACATTGAGGAAGGCCGATGCTCAGTAAAAGGCTACCAAATACTACAACTAGAGGGTGAAAAACAAACATTTAAGGTTAGCAACCTTATTCTTTGAAAAGAAATGCAATCAACCTGGAGCCCCGATCATGGTAAGTTAGCAAAAAACTGGGAGGGACCTTATGTCATCATTCATGTAGTTCGATCAGGAATGTATGAATTGAAAGATCATGAAGGTCGAGCTATACTTCATCCCTCGAATGTTAAGAATTTGATAATATACTACCAGTAGTTAACCGAGCAAGAGGGGACTCTGTCAGCAAGATAAATGTCCATCATCTAGCTTAAGTTTCACTCGTCGATGAAGATTTTATATTATATCCATTTATGAAGTTTATTTTATGCAAGCCATGCATTTCCATGTTCTCCTTGTTGTTTAACTGCATTCATCAATACATTGTAGGAACTCCATTATAATAAAAATGCATTTTTCTTTGCCAAGATTTTGTTCATTTATTTTTCTCACCTAAATTATTTAGTAAATACTTGATTGTACACTAACAATACGATTGAATAAAGGCTAACACCGAGTCTTATCCTTGACACTTCACTCTAAACATATAATTCCAGTAAAGCTAAGCATAAGATAAGATCATGGGAAACATTTTCTAGCCTTACGATAGTCTCAAAAAATGCCAGGCTGATCACCAAGCTACCTTCCTGACCCTTTTAGACTTGATCCATCTGATCGGCCCAGTCCAAAGTAAGATAAATGAAGACGAATGCTTTAAGCCAAGAAGGGATAACTCGATCACTCAGTTCGTTATCTTTAAAGGGGGATACAATCCCATGGAAATATTCTCATTATTTAAAAAGCTAACTCTCAAAAGCAAACTAACTGATTATCAAAAACATAATCACTAACGGTCGATTTTCACTGAACACCTCAATTGTATCACCCTTCGGGATTTTATTATCTTATCGAGTAATGATCTGACTAATGGTTGGTTTTTATCGTACCTTAGATGGGATCACCTATAGAAGACATATTCAAATATAATCTAACTGATAGTCGATTTTAACCGAACACGTTAGTTCAGATCACTTACTGCGCCTAAATGCTGATGACCAGTTTTTACCATTCAAAATGATGTCGAACGAAATAACAGTGAAGGTATATTAATTAACAAAGGACAACATATCATTCATTAAAGCAAAATAAAATGGATGATCATTCATTCACACCATTAAAAAAATCAATTCAGAGTTTACATACCCTAAGTAATATTACAAAGTTAATCATTTAAAGTGTACACATAAAATAAATGGCTAAGGAGATGAAGCAGAAGAAGGGAGGAGATGACTGAGATCTACACATATAGACATACTAAAATCATTAATTTCAGACCTAAACAGAGTCCAGGGCTCAATTATTATCTCGTGATAATTAACATAACTGTCCTGGTCCAGAAATAAGGGAGATGGCATCGAGTTCTCATCATCCCCTTCACAGTCAGTTCCTAATTAAGATGAGTAACCTTCACCTGATTATTCACTCTTTATACCCGTTCAAGAAGGACCGGAACTTCAATAACCCTAGGTATGAATAATTCAATAAGGACTTCAAATATTTGAACCGAATGAGTGGGGATAAGTACGACGATCCTCTTCCATTGCCTTATCCTTATCATCAATTTAAAACTTCACATCAGCTACTGAGTTTTGAAGACGGGTGTTCTCTTCGGTGATCATGGTCTTCTTGCTCACATTAGTATCCTTATCCTTCTACTCGGTATCCATCTTAGTCTTAGTATCCTTAAGATCTTGTTAAGATTTCTTTATAAGGTCTCTCTCAGCAGCCAAATCATTGGTTAGATGAGGAACTACCTTTGCCTCGTATTTCTTAGCTCTCCACTTCTTATACATGTAAGGAGCAACGATGCCCACGTGAAAGAGCAAAAGATAGTCATAATTTAAATTTAAGGCCACTCAAAGTGTGTGAAGCCAAACAGTATTTACCTTGGATCCCAAGTGGAAAATATCCTTATCACATCTGAGCGAACCACCATTTAGATCATTCATCTCCTCTTCCCTAGGGCTTTCATGAGAACCACATAATTCTTTTCCAAGTCCTGATAATGAATATAAGAAAATATGTTCTTCTCCTTAACTTTAGTAGGATCTTCGTTAATGATTACCCTTCACCGAACAGAAGTCGGTGTGGTCTCTCCCTCAAAAGGCTTATTATATGCCCTTCTCAATGAAGGCTGGTCTTTTATAAGTTCAAGGGAGCATGTCCCTTGAACGTCAACCACTTGGCAGTAGGTCTTAACAACCTCAGATCAAGGATTTAGATTTTTGGGAGTCCGTTCAACAATAGGGGATATGATAGGAGTACAGATGCAATGGAAGATTTCAGGGGCTAGGAAGCATTGACACCTGATTAGACCTCTAGAGAGCCCATCGGTAGGCAGCTTCAAACATGACAAAAATAACTGTAAAAAAATATGTTTGAAGACTACATGTTAGAAACAAAAACTCAAAGTGACTGATCATACTTGATGACTTGAAGAAATATTGAGAACGTATGTGCTTGCGTTCAAATGATAAAATTATATATTAAACATCTTTTAACTCAAACAAACCCTAAACATGCACCAATATGTGAATGAATAAGATAATGAACTAAGTAAGAACATTCAAACACATGCTTGTGAGGAAAAATCCCCCAAAGGGGCAAAACCATTTATTTTCAATATAATATTGTAACTGTACAATTTCGGATTACAATGAAAATACAAGTGACTAAGAATTACCCTCAGGTGTCGGATTCTGTAGTCGGCGGATGGAAATGTCCCTTTCCAGGAGGGATGCAATGAAGAAGAAGAACGGTCTTCTCCACAAGGGTATGAACAGCAAAAATGCATTCTTGGGTTGTAAAGTCATTCACAAGTGTTTGGAAATTTGTGTGAATCGAAAACCTAGAGTCTTGGTTCTCAATAGGTGAAGACTTAGAATTTTTGGTGCTCTAAAAATTGTGTATCGAAGTCTTGGAAACCCACTTCCCGTAGTGGGTTTATAAAGGAATAACATGGCCTAAAAAATCTCTGCACGATCTGTTTGAGATTATCCCAGGCGGACCGGTCCGGGTCTGAGGCGGATCGGTCCGGGTAGGCGGATCGTTTTTTTTTTATTTTAGGCTTCTTCGATTCTCTTGTGATCCGGGGTGTACTGGCTTTCAGCAGGCGGACCGGTCCGGCCTGTCAGACTTTGATTCCTCTTCTTCTTTTGATATTCGGATCCGTTGATGACTGTATGAATCTTGAATTTCTTCAACAGTGTAACGGCGTGCGACATAACAAATTGATAATGGACAAAAATGTCCTTACAAATCTCCCCCTATGTTTATGCCGCTACATACATAAAAACAAACATCGAATTATCAAACAACTAAAGATGCCTATACAAATCTACCCTTCCATGAACCCAAAACTGGAAAGATACAATTGAATAAGACTTCAACATTTGCTCTTCAACTCTTCAGGAATCTCAACACTTTTCTCATCAGGTTGTGCAATCCAATGATAATCCATGTAGTACCTACACACATGAGAAAAGAGAAAATACCAAGTGACGTATCGAGTTTGAAATTGTATCAAATCTCAAAAACACAAAACTCCCCCAAAATATCTCCCCCTTTTTATGATGTCCCCAAATAGACAAATGAGAGAAATAAAGCAAAATAAGCAAGTGCAGGGTGCCACTAGGGTAAAATCATACCATGAATGAATACAAAAACAACCAAGTCGATGATAGCGTAAATGAAGTGGTGTGATAAAATTCGATAGGAAAATCAATGCATACAAACATGACATATGTGCACGATGAATATTGGATATTCCTAGCGAATGAACTCAAATGCGTCCTTTGGTGGAAAAGAATGGTAATATAAGATATTAACTTAATCAAATCAACAAATCAAAGCTCAAAGTGATTTTCACACCAATAACGTCCAAAACGATTTATGCTTTTTCAGGACTTTCAAGGAAGTGCAAATCTATTTAAAGATTCTCCAGCCAAAATCCCTCAGATATATATTTTGAACAGAGGTATTCTAAATTCTCAAACTTTGGAGAATTGATGGTGAAACCTAAGCGACCCATATTTGGCATGAAGTGATTGTTATTGCCTTTAAATTTTTTCGGGCTCTTTTAACCTCTTTGGACCTCGGATATTAAAATTACTCCATTTTTTTAGGTCCTTTTTAACGGTGGCTTTTGCGCAAAGGATAGATGATTACCTTTCGCAGCCCCTCCCCGTTATACAAAAACACACAATCTCACCAAAATGGTTTTTACATGCATTCCAATCTTGTCAAGTTTTATCGCATATTGTAAGTTGTATAGACAGAATTGAGATGGAAACACTCAAGCCAATATGAGATAGACAAGTGCAATAATCAAATATAGCCGTGCATGTGTGCAATAAAGGATATAGGAGTCAAACATGTAGGAAGAGACTAATTACATCTCAAAGACTCCAAACAATGTAAAACATATGGATGAAATGATGTAGCCTCTCAAATCTCTATCAAACAGTCACATGAATATATGGAAAGAAGTTGTGACTTGGCTATCTTAAATGTTCATCCATAAAAGGAGCAAAAACAGAAATCTTTTTGGATTTTTTCAAAAATTTTAGTAAAATAAAATCTTTTTGTGCTTTTCTTAAAAAGTATAAAAGAAAATCTTTTTGTATTTTTTCAAAAGAAATATAAAAAGCAAAATAAATAAATAAATAAATAAATAGTTGTACAAAATGGTACAAATAAAATAGACTAGCAATAGGAATCGTATGATATGAACATGAAGAAGCATCCTATTCTAGTCATAGACCATCCCCTAAATCAATTGTGTAAATCCCCAAAGACTTCCTAAGACTCTCAAATCTAAGGGCATCTAAAGGTTTTGTGAAAATGTCGGCTAACGTACGGTCGGTGGGAACAAAACTCAGGGATACAGTGTTCTCCTCAACTAACTGACGAATAAAGTGCTCACGTATCCTGATATGCTTTGTGAGCGAATGCTGGACGGGATTGCGGGATATGTGAATTGTGCTCGTGTTATCACAAGAAATGATCATGGTGTCCTGTGAAATCCCACAATCCTCCAACATTTGCTTCATCCACAAGAGTTGGGTGCAATAACTCCCGACGGCTATGTACTCAGCCTCCGCAGTGGACAAAGAGATGGAATTTTACTTCTTGCTCAGCTAAGAGACAAGAGAAGAACCAAAATAGAAACACCCACCAGAAGTTCTCCTACAACCATCTACATCCCCGGACCAATCGGCATCCGAATAGGCGGACAAACGGTCATCGGTATCAAAGGAATACCAAATTCCGTATGAGAGATTCCCACTCACGTATTTAATAATACATTTTAGAGCAAGTCAATGCGACTCTTTTGGGGACGCCTGATATCGCGCACAGACTCCAACACTAAAGGCGATGTCAGGATGACTGGTAGTCAAGTAGAGAAGACTACCGATCATACTCCGATATAAGGTTTGCTCTACGTCCTTGCCTTAAGTGTCCTTACTAAGCTTGGTAGTGGTACTCATAGGTGTACGTTCATGCTTAGCGGAGTCTAAACCGAATTTCTTCACTAGGTCTCTAGCATACTTGGATTGGGAGATGAACATCCCATCCTCTAGCTGACGAACCTGGAGACCAAGGAAGAATGTAAGCACACCAACCATGCTCATCTCAAACTCACTTTTCATCTCCTCCTCAAAGTGGTGAGCATGCTGGGAGCATGTGGATCTAAAGACTATGTCGTCCACATAGACCTGGGCAACCAAAATAGCACCGTCATCTCTCCTGGCGAACAACGTCATATCTACTCCCCCTCTCTTGAAGCCACGAGCTAAGAGATAGGAAGTAAGCCTCTCTTACCAAGCACGGGGTTCTTGCTTCAAACCATACAAGGCTTTCCTCAAATAGTAGATGTGCTCTGGGTGCTGAGGGTCTTGAAACCCTTTTGGTTGTTCCACATAAACCTCCTCCTGTAGAATGTCATTCAGAAAGCCACTCTTGACATCCATCTGATATAACTTGAAGCGCAGATGACATGCGATGGTGAGTAGAAGACGGAAGCCTCGCAACAGGAGCAAATGTCTCCCCAAAGTCTACACCCTCTATCTGTGTGTAGCCTTAAGCGACCAACCTAGCCTTATTTCTGATTATGGTACCATTTTCATCCATTTTGTTCTTAAAAATCCACCGGGTACCTATCACATTAATCTCACTAGGTCGGGGGACTAGTTCCTAGACATTGTTCTTTTTGAACTGAAGCAACTCGTCCTGCATAGCAGATATCCCGTGTTCATCCTTGAGTGCTTCTTTATGGTTCTTGGGCTCGACTTTGGACGTGTAGCAAAGATGGCTAACGACATTCTCTAACTGCGCACGAGTCTTGACCCCTAGAGTGAGATCGCCAACAATGGCATATGGGTCATGACTCTTGCAAACCCAAGCAGGTGTGTCCCCTAGCACAAGAGTTGGGTCCACAGAGTGTGAGAGAGCAACAGGTAAATCACTGTCAGAACAATCCTCATCCTCACACTAAAAGTTAGGATCAATAACCATCGGAGGTTCGTCATCTTGCACGGTGACGTTTATTGATTCCATAACCTTAGAGATCTTCAGGTTAAAAACTCGGTACGCTCTGCTATTTGATGAATATCCTAGAAATATTCCTTCATCGCTCCGGGAGTCGAACTTTCCTAATTGCTCTCTATCCCGTAGGATGTAGCATTTACTCCCAAAAACACGGAAATATGCCAGGTTGGGCTTCTTGCCAGTCCACAACTCATAAGGAGTCTGAAGTGTGTGTGGACGCAAATAAACCCTATTCACCGTGTGGCATGCAGTAGACACTGCCTCTGCCCAAAATCTCCTAAAAAATTTACGACCTAGAATCATAGATCTAGCCATTTCTTGGATCGTTCTATTCTTTCTCTCAATAATCCCATTTTGCTGAGGAGTTCTCACAGCAGAAAACTCATGTTTGATCCCGAGGCTATCACAGTAAAGATCTACCTTTGCTTCTGTGAATTTAGTGCCATTGTCACTACGCATCCTATTAATAGTGACACCGTGTTGATTTTGCAGGACACGACACTTGGTCGTTAAAAATTCTACAGCATCGGATTTCTCTCTTAGAAAACCTACAATGGAGTACCTGGATAAATCATCTACCATCACGAGGATGTACCTCTTACCACCTAGACTCTCAGTACGAGTGGGACCCATAAGATCCATGTTAATCAGCTCAAGAACACGAGAGGTGGTAATGGAATGCAACTTCCTATGGGGACTACGAATTTATTTTCCCATCTGACAGGGTCCACAAACGGTCGAAGTTGACTTTCCAAGAGATGGTAAGCCACGTACTAGGTCCTTTTTAGCTAAGCAGTTGAGATCTCTAACGTTCACGTGACCTAGACGTTGGTGCCACAGATCCATAGGAGTAATCGTGGCGCTGTTGCAGACAAGTGAGGACGTGGGCTCAGTCCCATAGCAATTATCCTCGATCCTCACCCCTTGCATCAAAAGTTTACCGGCTTGATTGTAGACTTTACACGCGTCCCTGTTAAACTTTACTGCAAAGTTAGTGTCGCACAGCTGGCTAATGCTGAGAAGGTTTGCTTTCAAACCTTTGACGTACAAAACATTTTCTAGCTTAGGGAATCCAGGTAACTCGACAGTTCCACGTCTTATAATGCTAGACTTGCTCCCATCTCCAAAGGTGACCCTGCCATCCTGATAATCCTCAAGAGTCGTAAAAAATGAGGCATCACCTGTCATATGTCTGGAGCACCCACTATCAAAATACCACTGTGAGGTATTGTGTGCTTTGAGAGCAACATGAACAACAAAGCCCTTTTTATCTTTCTTAGGTACCCAAGCAGAGATGACCTTTTGTTTGCCTTTGTTGTTGTTGGTTTTAGCTGGAATGTGAGAAGCATTCAATAATGGCAAAGACATCCGTCGGAATTCTTCCATCAAACTCTGAGATGTGGCAGCTAAGAACTCAACTCGCTCTCTCAGACTAGAAAACTCATCAGTATGACGTGGTGGAGCAGTAGTACGTCGTGTCTGACCCATGCTATAGAAAAACTCCCTAAGGTGGCCTTTTCTTTTGTAATAAGTACAAAAGAACACAATCAAAGGCGGACCTTGGTTTGACTTTCTTGGTCGAACTCTCCTTCGATGTTTTTAACGATGGCCATAAGGAGTCATAGTAAACTCAGGAACTGGTCCAGGGGTAATTTGGGACGTGGAGGCACCATCATAACCAATTCCTTACCGATCACCAAAACCTAAAGCGGGACCGAGGAGCATCTTTCCCATTTTCCCAGATCTGTCCTCGATTTGTACCTTGACGTCCCGTGCTTTCTCAAGATCATGAGTCAGCTGGGCAATAAGGGCTTCAAGTTTATTCCGAGTCTCCACGGAGGAATGGAGCTGACTCGTAAGGCTATCCACTTGTTTAGTCAAGTCCCCTCTCTCTTTCTCAAAAACACACTCTCTCTCTCTCTAAACAAACTCTCTTTCTCCACACAAGCAGATTCTCTCTCTCTCAGGGCGGTGAAGGTGGAGGACTCTCTCTCTATTGCTCTTCTTAATTCTTCCTCTAAGCCGATGATCTTAACGACTAACGCTTTGTTTCTCTTTTTAGTTTTGAATGACTCAGAATATAACTCAACGTAGGCGCGTTGAATATCACTCTCGCTCTCACTTGAGTCATCCTCTCCCTCACTCACATCGATCTCACTATCGAGGTGTCCCTGTGAAGCATCATCCTCATCGTTGTGAAGAGAACTCGGAATGCTCACTTGACTAGCCATGAATGCGGTGAAGTTACACTCATGCGATGACTCATCTCCTGAATCCACCGTCTCGACCTCACTGTCGTCGCTAAGAGTAGCATTAAGGACATCTTTTCCTTTCTCTCTATTCAGACGAGTGGCACACTCAAAGGCTCTATGACCCCTACCATCGCACTCAAAGAATCTCTCACTTTATTTCTTAGGAGGATTTTTTGAATCTTTTTCATTTTTCTTTTCAAACTTATTTTTCTCAAATTTCTTTTTATCTTTAAAATTGCCATTTTTCTTAAATTTGAGAATCCTCTTGAAATTTTTTGCAAAAAGAGCCAAATCATCTAAGTCAAAATGACACTCAGAATCAGACGTGTCAGTCTCTCTCTTTCTAGATGACTCTACCCTCTTTCTAGCCGACCCCTCACTCCTTCTCTCTTGGGCATTAAGTGCAATTCCCTTATCTTTAGATTTAGCAGTTTTAGGGAACATATCAATTTCATATGTTTGCAAATCTCCTACAAGTTCTTCCAATTTTAGCGTATTTAAATTACCCATAGAATTTAGCACAGTGACTTTAGGGATAAAACGCTTAGGCAAAGAACGCAGAATCTTTTTAAAAACTCTAGCATTAGGAATATGTTCACCAAGATTAAAGCTAGTATTCACAATGTTAGAAAGTCTAGAATAAAATTCACCAAAGCATTCAGATTCAAGCATGGTGATGGTTTCAAATTGAGTTGTTAAATTTTGCAATTTAGACTCTTTTACAGCATTGGTTCCTTCATGGGTGAGTTGTAAGACATCCCATGCCTCTTTTAACGTGGTGCACGTCATTATGCGTTTGAACTCATCAGGTGTGACAGACCCAGAAATAGCACTTAGACCCTTAGAATTAAAAGATGACCATTTAAATTCTTCTTCAGTCCAGGAAGTGACAGGTTTCAAGTTGATCACATTATCAACAGTCACGGAGGGAGGAGTCCACCCTCTTTCAACCAAAATCCAGACACGTTCATCAATGGCTTTTAATGTAGATCTCATACGGGCTTCCCAATAGGCATAGTTTGTCCCGTCAAAAATTGGCATTTTATTATATAACTTCTCCATTTCAACACGCACTTTTTCAAAAATCAATTTTTTAGAAAATTGATATCTTAGAAAAATTTTGCGAAAAATAGGAATACGCGATAGATTAGCGTAACCTGCTCTGATACCAATTTGAGAACGTATGTTCTTGCGTTCAAATGATAAAATTATATATTAAACATCTTTTAACTCAAACAAACCCTAAACATGCAACAATATGTGAATGAATAAGATAATGAACTAAACAAGAACATTCAAACACATGCTTGTGAGGAAAAATCCCCCAAAGGGGCAAAATCATTTATTTTCATTATAATATGGAAACTGTACAATTTCGGACTACAATGAAAATACAAGTGACTAAGAATTACCCTCAGGTGTCGGATTCTGTAGTCGGCGGCTGGAAATGTCCCTTTCCAGGAGGGCTGCAATGAAGAAGAAGAACGATCTTCTCCACAAGGGTATGAACAGCAAAAATGCATTCCTGGGTTGTAAAGTGATTCACAAGTGTTTGGAAATTTGTGTGAATAAAAAACCTAGAGTCTTGGTTCTCAATAGGTGAAGACTTAGAGTTTTTGGTGCCCTGAAAATCGTGTATCGAAGTCTTGGAAACCCACTTCCCCTAGTGGGTTTATAAAGGAATAACATGGCCTAAAAAATCTCTGCACGATCTATTTGAGATTATCCCAGGCGGACCGGTCCGGGTCTGAGGCGGATCAGTCCGGGTAGGCGAATCGGTTCTTTTTATTTTATGATTCTTCGGTTCGCTTGCGGTTCGGGGTGTACTGGCTTTCAGTAGGCGGACCGGTCCGGGTCTGAGGCAGACCGGTCCACAGGCGGATCAGTTCTTTTATTCTAGGCGGACTGGTCCGGCCTGTCAGACTTTGATTCCTCTTCTTATTTTGATATTCGGATCCGTTGATGACTGTATGAATCTTGAATTTCTTCAACGGTGTAACGGCGTGCGACATAACAAATTGATAATGGACAAAAATGTCCCTACAAATATAATTATTGAAAAGTAAGTAGAATGTGATAATCTTCGATTTTTTCCTGAAGACGAGTGGCATCTCGATGATAAATTTCCTCACCCCTTTCTTTGAAGTCGAGTTCCGTCAGTCTCTTCAGATCACACAAATCTTTAATGGGACGAGCTTTGTCTAAGGCTACCAAACCCTTTCTTTTTGGTCTTTAGAAATGTTCAAAAAATTAGTAAAAATTAATGAAAATAAGGGGCAAATCAATAGTATAAACTACCAAATCAAAGAACGAGTAACATTAAACAAATGGAAGACTCACTTAGGCTTGCCTCATTCCAAATGAGTGGTATGGTGAATAGACAACCAGTGAGGTCGTTCTGGTAATCACATTACCATACCTAAGCATATATGAAGAGGAAACATTGTCTTCAAATGTGATGGTAGGATGGAAGGTGGTGACTAACGCAACATTCCTATTCTTATATGCAAGGGTATACCACCCCTTGCGAAGCTATCAAATAGTAGATAGTCAGGAAGTCTACCACCATCACCGAGTTTTCAGTCTCAAACGGGTTATGAAAATGCACTATCGAACCCACAAGTATTTGCTAAGCATTTGGTATGAGTTGGTAGGGTGCAAGATTGATAAAGGAAAGGACGTCCCAAATGGTCTTCGGTAATGGAATTCCAAGGCCGACTTGGAAACAGTGTTTGTGGAAATACACATCCCCTTCCCGAGGGTTTAGGGCCTGATCCGTCTCATCGACTAAATGGATTAAAATAGAATAGAGGAGGGCAAGGTACTCACCCTATTCAATCGATGTATGTTAGAACATAAGATTCACAGAATCTAGAGGGCCCGAGGGTTATTTCTTGAACAAGAAGTGTGATGAGATTTGAAGGGATTGCATCCTAAGTGGTGGTTTAGCCCTTGACCAACTGCTCTAGTCTAACATTAGCACATGAAGAAGCGCTATGCATGTACCTCTCCATTCGTTGTGCTCTGGACAAAATCATCAATAATTTCCACCAGAGTTTCTAATTATTATTGACCTCGACGTATTTCTTGGTGGACCAGAATGAGGTTATGACCAAAGAGTTAAATCCAAACAATATATTGATGTAAGGGGGACTCTAAAGACATAAACTCGAATATAAAGGGGGTTCCATCACAAAAATTGGCCCCAAATGTGCTAATTCTAGTAAAATGAAAGATAAAATCAAGGGTTTGTGACACCATACTTGGAAAGTTTAGAGAATGGAGAAGAGAGGCATATTAGGAGATTAAGAATAGTGATGAAAATAATTTCACTCAAAGAACTTCAGTTCAAAGAAAACTAAACCTTATGAAACCTTGGCATACAGGAAACAGAGGAATTTGAGAAGGAAATGAGGATTTGGAGATGAAGACGACAAGTGCGAATGTTTCTTTGGGATGTGAGAAATGAAAAAGTTGCCAAGTGATAATTTCTCAACTTTTATACACAAAGGGTAGGGGAATTCAAATTCAACGTATCAATTTTCTTTATCTAACGGATCCTTGCATTCGATGGAGCACGCACGTTTAGTCGGAGAGCGTAAAATGTATACATATGATCGCTTGCACATTGGGAGCATAAGTGTCATTAAATGTGTAATGATTACGACACAATACTCAAAAGAAGTCATGCATTGAAAACACGTGAGATGTAAAATGGATTATCACATCACTATAGATCCTCATGGAAACACAAAACCCAAAGCATCAAAGTATAATCATACCGGAGCGAAGTTCAGATTCCAAATGTGTAATCATATGAACATAGGGTCAGCATGTTAGATAAGTGGTCACATCAGTGTAACACCCAAGTATCGTCACTTACAGGAGAAAAATGATCAATCAAAATTCACTTCGGCTATGATCAATACTCTTCGATTCTTTGACACCTCGCCTAATTAAATCCCGGGTGATCAGTCCTAAATCAAATTAAAGCAGGTTTCCCAGTTGGTTCATTCTTAGCATCACTGTCAGAAACTTTTTAATTACTAACCACCTAGGTGAAATTAGACTAATGCCAAATTTTAACTCTTATTAATAAAACAATAACATGCGGAACAAAGTATAAATCAAATACCAACAAAAGAGTTTGAGAATAACAGTTAAGATAAAACAAAGTCTTACCGAATAAACCATCGGCCAAAAACCAACATAATAACCAACTCCAATATAAATGAAAGTACTGAAGGACGACATGTCCATACTGAAAGCTGAAATCCTACACTAGATCAGGAAGGATAAAAGAAGCGTCTAATCAAAGCCCTGCAACACCCACCTATGCTACAGCTCCGAAATCCCTAGAATGAAGTCACACTTGGCGTCCCTTTGGATGGACACCTAAAAGGTTTTGAAAATGTGTTATAGAAAGTGTTAGTACACAAAACGTTTTGAAAATATTTAGCAAGTAATTTATTGCAATAAATATCAGTTATTGATTACACATGTTAGTATCACGCACACTCCCTTGAGTTTCCTCACCTCTCATCTATAATGTGAACCTAACGTTCCTACCTAGTCTCGCTACCCACTTCAGCTAGGTCTCCAACATCTAAACACCTCAAATAATTTAGCTCTTCAGTACCGCCCATGCGGTACACTACATGCTACCCTTAATTTACATTAAGTCATTAGTTAAGTTCACTTTAACTTCCCCATACCTCCCCTATAGTATGTATCCGAATGCCTAGTAATTATCATTACTCTTATTTCATTATCATTACTTAAGTATTAAATTCTCACACTTAATCTATTCTTAGGTACTTAATACCTACCTTCTCTACTAATCACACTCAAGTAGATTTTATATCTATTCTAGCAGCACACTTACATATTCTAGCTACTCTTACTCATAAGTAGTTTATACAATTTGGAGTTATTCACTAACAATCCTCACTAATATCACGCCGGAGTAGGTTTAAAACAATACTTAGGTATACCCCACTTAATATTACTAGTATCACACATAAGTAGATTATTCAGACGGCATATCTTTCACACACACATATACCCAATACAACATATCCTGTTATCGATCATATTTCACACATTAAGGACAAATGGTTCGGAATGTCTCCTCCAACCTGGCTCGAAATGTCTACTCGAGTAATGTTCAGAATTTCTCCTCGAACACGGCTCGGAATGTCCCCTCGAACCTGGCTCGGAATGTCTCATCGAGCGTAGTTCGGCATGTCTCATCGAACATACCAATCTTATCACAATGAAACACACAATAGGCATACACAACCCACGTACTCATATATAACAGTAGGTATTCACACAACCCAATTATTCTCGCGTGTACGTAGTATTTTTCTCTCGTATGCTAACCGTACTTATTATTCAACGATTTATTTCACTATCGTACATATTAGAGTATTCGCACAACTCTAAGATCTCTGGCTACCTCTTTATTTATAACAGTAGTTGAACTATATTCAACCTACTGGTATACACCTTATATTGACGTGGACTCTTCCCATAACTCAATTACCAATTTTTGACACACGACTCGATCGGTTTATTCCTGTCGGTCCATATTCCAAGCCTTACACTCAACGGCCATAACGTTCCTTAACTATACTCTCTATTGGTCTTTATCAAGTCCCTCCATATGCATAATAACATCTCTAAAAATTTCCCCATCGCTGGAATTCAAAGAAAACTTAATCAACAAAAATAGCCAAAAATCAACTTTGGTCGATCGATCGACCAAAGTCTTCAATCGATCGATCGATCTTCTTGTGTCAATCGATCGATCGAACAGGTGAAGGTCGTCTTCTTCCTTGTTTCACCATGTCTATCCGATCCAACAATTCATTACACCTTATGAAATTTCTTCCCAACATCACCAATCATCTTATAAATGTATAAGGACCATTCTTAATGTAAATATATCATCAAACCCTCACTAAATCCATCCAAGAACTGCCCAAATCTAAATTTTCTCGAGACCCTAGATCATTTAGTTCTTCATGGTTATACATCATAAACTGATATTTTAAATCCATAATTAGAAATATAAATTCATTTGTTATCAGTCCTCTACAAATTTAAATACTAACTACATGCAATCCTACCAAAACAAGTAATCAATTCATTCTTTTTCTCTAAGAACTATAAATGAAAACAATTTATTTATAAATCCCTACACATGGGTATTATAACTTCATAACTTTGCAATAAGCCACTTGCCTTGATTATGGTAGGATCTGATTTCGTGATTGATGAGGGTGTTTTATTGATTCCTTCTTCAATCTCCCTTCCCAATTGCTCTTTGTTGCAAGAATCCCTTTGGAGCCTTCACAATCACCTCTGAAAGTCTTGAGAACTCTTTCTCTTTTCTCTCAGTTGGTTCATCTCTATTTTTCTACGTTATGAACCCTAACTTAAGCCCGAAACCATCTGATATAACTTGCAAATTTCGTGGGTCTCCCCACCTCTATTTGATAAATGACCATAATGCCCTCAATAGGTGTCGATTTGGTCTACAATTGACATGGGACCCAAATTGTACACCCGGGTACAATTTCTGACTATTTCGACCCGTTTGGGACCAATCGTGCCCTCAAAATTACCATTCAAGTCACTTTATAAAATAATCTCATTTAAATCACCGAATTAAATAATTTCTCCAAATTATATAATTTCTAAATCTCCAATTAAATTAATTTCCATATTCTTCAAAAGTACGGGGTGTTACAGGTTCATCTCCATAAATTCAAAGAGATTGGGGGTAGATGGTGAGGGGGATTTTCGATCGGATCTTATGAACGTCATTGGTAAGGGAAATCCACAGAACACACCACCCACCATCTATTGGGCGATTGGGTGTTCGACCATAGTGACCCAATCAACTAGTCATTTTTTCAAACAAGGCTCATGTTCCATATGAAGATGGGTTACACCCCGGTGACTAGGAAATATGGAATATGAAATATTCCTTGAGTTGAACACATGTCCCATGATCACTCAAGTAGTGGGAACGAAATGATAGGAACCACCTTGTAAGGTTACTATATAAAGCCAATACAATACAAAATTGAAATTTTAAGTCAGCTGATTTGTATGCAATCACTGTAACCCTCAAGTTAATAGAAATCCATCCCCTCTCCATTTTCCCCATAAACATTGGTCGATTCTGCCAAACCACATATATCTTGTGTCTATTCTCTACAGCTCAATATTTTCTACAGTCATTATTACTATTCAATATTGTGTTGTGTGCATGTTAAATATTCACCCCAAGAGTTAAAATTATATTTGAATTGGAATCGAACTACATATGTATATATAGAAGTTCATTCCGACATAAAAAGAACTTATTTTTAGATTTAGATTTCAGACTTCAAATTTCATATTAAGACTTCATATCCAAATGTAAAAATATAGCCTTAATATAACACAATCGAAGTTATATATATATAAACTCACTAAATAATTTAGAGTGTTTGCCCCTGAACCTCCAACCTCCTCTCATAAGACCCTTGAATAAAATTAAATACATAATAATAATGCTATAGGAAAATATGATGAAAAATTACTTTAATTCCATTTATAAGTAATTAAAATTCTTATTTGAGGTTTGGTCTCCACTAATAAGTTGTTATTGAATCAACTCCCATGAATTCCACTTCTCTAGGGTGTTAGTTCCATTTCAATCTTATTATGTTGGTTGACTTTTAAATAACTCAGTTTCACGCTTAAACTAACCAATATATACCTTGTTATTGACCATCAACCACATATAACCATGAAATCCATGGCCATTGTCTTTTCCTTTAAATCCATTCTCCATGCGTAAATTTAACATGTGTACATATAATGAGAGTGAAGTCGGAGTGAAGAAACCAAATTAAAATTATCATCATAATAGAAGCGATATTTTCCTTTAAAACCTTTAAGGTATGAAAGAGACAACCTATGTATATTTATTGAAAAGTTTACCTATTAGATAACACCAAATTTTATCTTCAAATATATGTGATTGAATCTAAATGCGAAATAGGATAAATAATCACACAACACCAAGTCGTATGAGAAAAAACCCACAACGAAAAAAAACACTAAACGAAAGGACAAATACACTATGGCAGAGTATTACAAATAGAAGACAATGACTTAAATCAAAAAACACACAAAAGAAGAATTAGTAGAAATAAAAATAGGTGAAGCAAATCAAACCCATTTTCAGATAAAGAAGAAAAACACTATAGTGGCTAGTAAAGCTCCAAAGATTTTATGTGAAATTGGAAATGTCGAAATGAGTCGTGACTTCACGCTATTATGATACGTAGATAACAAGCGAATGATCTTCCAAGTTTTTTGTGTCATGAACTCACCATATCCTGTGAAGAGAGCGCCAATAACTAGAGAATGCAACACAATCGCGACCAGTTTTAAACTCATCCAATGTCTTTCTAAACAACGCCATGAACCAAAAATCCTCTTTGAAGTAGAAGATGAACTTTATTGAGAAGCCACCTATGCATGGTTTATGAATTTCTAGGATGTGAGTTTTCCTAAAGGTTTTCAAAATGTTTGAAATGATTTGGTTTACTCAAACCTCACAAAGTGTTTCCAAGATATTCACACAAGTCTTTCAAGAGGAAGAATACAACTATTCTTATTCAAGAACAAATGTAGAAGTTTTTTAGGCTTTAATAGGACTTGTGATCAAAGTTTGAAAATCAAATATCTCAACAACATAAAGAGAAAAGGGAAGAAGATAAATAATGGTTCAACTATCTAGAGTATTTAAACTAAAAAACAAGTGTCTTAAAATTTTCCTCTTTGATCAAGTGTCTTTGCGGTATAAAAAATATTCTATAATTTTTCTTTTGAGTTTTGACAAGAGATGGGTGTTATGGAATCAAACTATCCATATATATCAAGCCCTTTTAAGTGTGGAAAACAAGTGGGAAAATGACTCAAAGAACTTGAGTTCATAGAAAAATTTTCAACCAAAAAAGTCTTCATGTAATTAAAAAAGATATTTGTAAAATATCAAGTTCGAAGACAGAGATCACGACCAACGACACATTTGTTCATTGACACAAACAAATTTATCTCTGTAGAGAGGTGTCAGCGAAGGAATTAACGAGGAACATATAGAAAATTTGGGTAAAAATTCTGCATTATATCGGGGCCAACGAACCTAGGTCTTCATGTCAACGAAGGTCTATTTTGCTACAACGAGTAATCAACGAAAGTCCTAATAAAATCCATTAAGTTTTGAACCTTACTTAAACCTTCATGTATGCAAAGAACTTTTAAAAGTAGTGTTTCTATTATAAATAGTATACTTTCATATGTGTATCACCTAAAACCAAAACCAATCCACACAAATACACACGCGCACACTCACACACAAAGTTAATTTGTATGTGAGAAAATGTTAATGTCTTTTTAGAAAGTCTAAACACCTCAACCAAGTTTTCATATCAATATGTCATCACATCGATATTGGGTTGAGAAGTCGAAACATATCCGAAACAAATGTATCGTAGTTGTGCTATACCTAACCGACCTTACAGACTAAAAAGATATAAAATATATTTTGCACATGGAATGCGACAAAACAATTATTTGTGGTGTGCATGAGTATATAAATACTCTTACACACACACATCTATATATATACTAGGGTATGCTTGTGCCTGAAGGCACGATGCAAATCTTCGAAAATGTATTTCGTTGATAGGATTATACGTTGTATTTAGTTTGCAACAGATAAATAATTTTGTAAATAACCTATAGTACGAAACTATTAGATTAAAAAATGGAAAAATTTTGAATGTTTTTTTACATACATACACCGTGTTTATATACATACACATACCCCTACACCATTGCACCAACCTATTAAGTCAAAAGGTTTTTTTACAACACATAATTGTAAACAATTTTTACAAATTTGGGCAAATTTTAACGGGTTTATATGACTATTCACCGTGTTTATAGTCCATCTTCGACCTCGCATAAACATCATATCCATAATAAAAAAAAAAACTAATTTAAGTCCTAAAGATTTTTCAAAGTATTGGGCTACACTATGCAGATTGTATAACTATATGAGGTTACACAATGTAAATTTTTCCAACACAAAATACCAATTTCATTACAAAAGTCAAACTAAAAACATTCAAAATACTAATCCAATGGACTACAATCAAACTACTTTCATTCAAATTACACATTTCAATCAAGTTTCCCAACTTTAAACTAATTAAAATACATACTAAAAAAATTGCAGTTAGCACCGCAAACGAAAACACCACAGAATTTATGACTTTGATATGACTTAATAAAACCCGTGTCAATGGCAAAATTATAACTTTGATATGATGTTATTTTCTCAACACCAATGTTCGCGATTCAGTTCACGTCTCATCTTTCGTAAATTTCAATGCAAAGACTATTTAAATGTTTTTCTGTTAAACTTAAACCCTTTCTAACATTGGCCTCAAGAAAGGAATTAATAATTGCTTCCTTGACCTGACGATCGGCACTAATGTAGAAATAATCACGAACAGTAGACCCGATTGGATAAAAAATGCAGCCCATCATCTTTCATTTAATCTGTTGAAGCAAAACGTATCCTAAAGTAAATATGTGCAACCATGTGCACTAGTGAAGCTATCTGATCCTTTTAATTAGAAACATATCTAATGCAACCCAAAATGTCCCTTTCAATTGGCATCTGTAAGTAAATACGCAATTTACACGCGACATAAAATTCTTTACTAAGGCAACACAATTCTTTACTAAAAGAACATAATATAATGGTCGAATAGAAATGGTAAACTAATGCAACCCTAATTCTGTAATGCAACTCAGAGAGACTATAATGGATGCATTTTTTTTTACATTATGCCATCACCGACATGCTATGTCATTACCAAGACAAACAAAGTAGGAAAAAGTATCAGGTATAAATATATCAAGGTTGATATCGCATAACTATGACATGCCTAGATGAGCAAACATCATACATATAGTGTGTGTATATATATAATAGAACAAAAACATCTATATAGTATGACTGCAACATATATATAGTAGGAACAACAACATACATAGTGTATATATATAACGAATGTCTAAAAATCAAATCCCAACTATCAAGTGTCAACATAATCTCATGGGCAGGTATTCTAAAGGTATTTTTCGAACATGGGCTTCAGAACATAACATAAGCAGGTATTCAGAATAGAACATGAACAAAACATCCATGTATTAATAACTAACCACCAATACCAACAACCCCTAGTGTTAAACATCATATATGTCCTCGATTTCATTGCAGTTAGGTCGATTATGATTTTTTTGGTGGATCAATAATCAATCTGCATATCTTTGACACCGAGAAGACTTGCCTTGAAAATCATTAACCTCAAATGAATGTTTAATTTCCAGCTGGGGTTCAATAAGAGAAGGAAACTTGACCTATATAAGAAATAAAGTATAAACATATAAATAAGCAAAGGCAACTTAATGGAATATCCAGTTCAGATTAAAGTAAACTATACAAAATATGGTTTTGTTGAGAAAAAAGTGCATTTCATTCAAAAAATACATACGTATATAAACTAACACTTGTACAAATGAGTAAAGCAAGCATATATTCCGCCCTTCCATTTTTCAAAAATGAAAATTACTAAAACCTGTTAAATATAAAGCTATAAAAGTACGAAATTACTAAAACATGTCAAATCTAACCTAAACCCGCAATTTTTCAGAGTAAGAGGAACTCTTTAACTACATAAATACATGATCATGAAATAATGGGATTATGAGCATGCATGTTTTTAGTAGCGTATGCATACAACGACGTAATGCGTCTAAATTATACTCAATCCGTCAATTAAGATCATGGGTTCGACCAAAATTATATATGGAAACAAATAGAAAATGTTTAATGAACTTCAGTTGTGGATCGACATATATATGGCAGCAGCATCTATAATCTACACCCTCGCAAGGGCTGAGGCAAGGGGTGTGGGTAGTGGGCTGAGAGGTGAAGGGATGAGGGGTGTGTGGTGGCAACAGTGAACTGAGATTTGAGGGTATGAGGGGTGGTGTGGGGATGAGGGTTGAGAGGGTGTAGTTGGAGAGATGAGGGTGAGAGAGGGAGTAAGAAATTAACTAAATGCTAAGTCCCTCTTATCTATTGACACCACACAAATACGATACAATCCAGCTGACAGATGTATTTGCAAGTAACTAAATGCTAACTCCCTATTATTTATTATTCATAAATTAGATTAGAGATAATATAAAGAGTAAGAAAGTGCTCACACCAAAATAGTTTTATGCCTTGAAAATAGCCTAAAGAATACTTTGATTTTATAGCATGGTCCATCATGCACCTGTGTGACATGAACACAGTCAATCAAAAAAGTGCCAAAGCAGATCCCCATACCAAATGAGGGTATAATCATCGAGCCAATCTATACTTTTATGCACCTGTGTGACATGAACATATTTTACATATGTAGGTCGAGTATGATTTTTTTATGGATCAATAATTAATCTGCATACCTTTGACCCCAAGAAGACTTGCCTTAGAAATAATTAACCTCAAATAAATGTTTAATTTCCAGTCAGGGTTCAATAAGCAGAGGCAACTGAGAATTGTGTTTGAACTGAGAATGGTGTTCTGTAATTGTGTTTCAACTGATAAGCTAATCTTGTTGCTCCAAGTCCAGAAACTCAGAGTTAATCTTCTAGCAGCTTCACAAGGAATCCTTCAGTGATTTTGTTGTTTATCTAGGTCCTTGCGAACAATCCCATTTTCAAAAGATGCTTAGATACTTGTTAAAAAGGAAAGAGTTTCTCAGATAGTGATTGCATATGCTGAAAAATTGCAATTTTGTTTAACTTTTTAGACTTGGGTACCTTTTCATTCTTGAATGTTAACTTTAGTTGCAAAATTTTAACCATTCAGTGTTTTAAAGAGAACTGAATTCGAGAAAAAATATAAGGAACCTTTCATCCAATTACACCAAATGTTTAAGGTAAAAAGGCTTTTTCTTTCCAGTGTTAATGTCCCTTGTCGTGAAAATTTTAAAGAAGAAAAATATATAGAATAAAAAAGAATGAAAAGAGATCATACAGTCAGTGTTGATGTAAAAAATTAGATTATCTCTAATTTATCAATCACAGATAAAATAAATAAGACAAAAAGATTTTTAAAGTGGTTCAACCTTGTGAGAATGGCCTACGTCCACCGTTTTTGTTATTACTGACTGTTTGCTTAGAATTCTCGATAATAGATTTACCAAGAAATTTCGAGTCCCCTCTAATGATGAGGTTACAATATATTTATAGCCTTGAGGCTGTACAAATGAAAGGACAATGCGCTGTCATTCAGTAGACAAATACATCTGTACAAAAATAATGGACATTTAATGCGCATTCGTCTCTTTGATTCTCTTGATTTGGGTGCATTGTACGCTAAGTAGCTCGGACCGCTTAAGTTGCTCGGCACGCTTAAGTTGCTCAGGCCCCTGAGTTGCTCGGGCCGCCTAAGTTGCTCGGCACGCTTGAGCTGCTCGAGTGTATGAGTTGCTCGTATGGAGTATTCATATATTGCCATGTAAGTTGACACGTGTCTTCGAGTGATTGGTCCATGTCAGCAGATTAAATTTGGTATCAACAGAAGCCCCCAATGTTTCACACTTGAGGTTGAGGGAGAGTGTGGAACATTTTGTTCGAAAATTGCTTGGATTACTGGTCTTCATGGGTTTTAAGGAAAATTTTCCTTGTACTAAATTCCTTTTTTGAGCGCACAATATCGAACTTCATAAATATTTTTAATTTCCACGATCGTTTCGATATTTATGCCCTTTTATTCTTTTAGCCGCCGAAAACGCAAATGTCTTCCCTTGTAATCATTGTCTTTCTCTATTCCCGAGACAAAGTATTTAAGCGTGGCAAAAATCCTGTCGTCTTTTACTTTTTAAATCTGTATCTCTGAACTCTTTATTTCCTCTCTATCTTGTGCCTTCATTCTTTCCATTGTTCGTTGTCAACTGATCTCTCTTTTTCTGTAAGATTTTCTTCCCTCTCTTTTATTTACTTTGTTCATCATGGTTTACCTTGTTGAATCGCTTGACAAATTTCGGTTTGAATTTTTAATCCCTTCATGGGTTATTTTGGAAGAACTTTCTGAACCTTCTGATTATTTTTCTTTGGCTGAGGGACATTGGTTCCCTAGTATCTTTGTGGTATAATGTGGCTTTTCTTTTCTTCCAAATCCCCTATGCTTGGAGTTCTGTCAATATTTTGACGTTGTACCTACAAAAATAGCTCCAAATACCTGGAGGATAGTTAATGGCATACATAGATTGAATCAACTCCATGGAACCCGTTTAGGGATTCCAGAGATCATGTACTGCTATAGATGGGTTGTCAGTGATTCCACATTCTATTTAAAAACTAGGTTTTTGAATAGGTCTTTAGTTGTTAATCTCCCTGATGCCAATAGGGATTACTTTGAACACTGGGGGGGGGGGGGGGGGGGGAGGGGAATGAAAAATTGGCAACATCCTCCCTTAAATGGAGATGATGTATACCAAGCTCCCAGATGTCCACCTTATGGCAATGGGATAGGTTGTTCTTATTTATTGAAATCTTATTTTCTTTGTGTTTGATAAAATGTATCACTGACATTTAATTTTTGCTTCTTGCAGTTAACAGTAAAAGAAAACCTTCAAAAGAAGCTGACGTTAATTTAAAGCATTTGAAACTTATCTGGGATTTGCACCAATCTGTTGCCGAGGAACATATTAGATCTGCCTCTTATTTGTTACAGTACAAGAGCTATTCTTCGTCTTTCACTGCTCGTCCACGTCCAGTGGTAGTTAATCTTCACCAAGTACCAGCTTCTGAGACTAGTGTGGAAGGTTCTTCCTCTATGTCAAGTGTTCCCATCAGTAACTTAATGAAGAGAAGAAGAGCTCCTACTTTCTTTAATAAGTCTTCCTCTACTAATGTGGAGGCAAAGAAAAGAAAACAAGATGTCCCAAAAGAAGGGACATGAATCACTGATGCACCTCCTCCTTCTGCTGCCAAAAAAGCTGTTGAAAAGCCCCCAGTGGCCCCGAGTAAGTTTTTTATTATTTCTCCTCCAAGTGAGGTTATTATTATTTCACCAACAAAGACAACGTCTTTAGTTGGAAATGTTCCGGCTCCTCTGAGGAGGTTAAAGAAAAGTTCTTCTGAGAGACCTGTTGAACCTGTCTCTCAATCTTCAAATGTTGAAGGTGTTATTCCATCTTTTGTTGCTCCGAGCTCCGCTGTGAGTTTGGTGAGATCTTGGAGTGTCCCAGAAGTCCAAGGTATTGAGGACTCCCTTTCTCATGAGAGAATTACTACCCTTGCTGCTCAACACATCGCCTCAGTAAGTTTTGTTAGTTTGAGTCATTCACTTTCTAATATTATATTCATACATTGACCTAATGTTACTTCTTTTTTCAGCTGGTGATGTGTTTCAACAACATCTTGAAGAAGGATGAAGCTATCAAGGCCTCAAGCTCCTCAGGAGGTGTAGAGGAAGCTTTTGTTGGTTTGACTCAGTCTTTAAAAAGACTCTTGTCAAAAGTACGAAGAAGATAAAGTTGCTTGGGAGAAGAAACTCAAGTCCATCGAGATAGAAAAAAATCAAGCTGTGAATGCCTCCAAGGATTTGGAGAAGAAATTGACAGAGTCTGAGCAGAGCAACCAAGTCTTCAAACAAAGCAACAAGGAACTGGAAGTTAAGATTAAGTCTGCTGAAGAGGAAGTTGTTAAACTTCAAGATGTTGAGCGACAGAAGTTGGCGGTGGAGGAAAAGTTGAAGGCTGTCGAGGAGCTCATTAGGGAAAGGACCTCCTCGGAGAAGGCAAAAACGAAGAAGTCATTTAAAAAATCTTTCAGTGCTAGTTGGGACAAGGGCTGGAACAAGCGCCTAGCTGTCATTTCCTCTCAAATGGAGTATGCAGGTGTTAAATTCTTTAGGGATGGATGGGTGGCTGCATTGAAAGAGATGAAAGTTGTTGAGAATTCTGAATTATTCCAGCAACACACTCATGGCCCTCCTCCCTCTCTTGGAGAAGAAGAAGAGGATGAAGATGCCTCAGACGAATCTTCAATGATGACTAGAGATCATGTCCTTACTGTTCTTATTATTCATCTTTTCGATCAACTCCAACCAGCCAGTACTTCTGTCGAGCAGCTAATCTTGCCCTCCGAGCAACTAGTATTTTCCTCAAAGACTTCTAAGGAAGTCATAGGAAACAAAGAGAAGGTGTAGAGTTGCTCGGGTGTTTATTTTGTTATTCTGTTGAATGTAACCTCAAACTTTGTATTTTCTCTTATGATGAAATAAAAATTTAAACTTTGGTTATTTGTATTGACCTTTTCTTTGACTTGCTCTGTCTGCATCCTTGTTAATTATTTTAATTTCTCTTTGCTTTGTTAGTTTATGGCCAGAATTGAGCAATTATCAGCTCATGACACCGAATTAATGAAGAAATGCAATGACTACTTTAAACTCGGTCATGCATATCTAAATGAGGCTCAAATAATTGATATCTTGGGTTTAAATGCTTCTGACCGTGCAGTTGAAGCTTACCAATACCTGAAATGTTTGCTCGATCGTGCAGTTGACAATAATGTGGATTATTATGAGATGATTGAAGATCTCCAAGGAATGATCGAGGAACTTTAGTTGCAGTATAAATAGTCTTTCACACTTTTGCATCAGGGATATGAGAGGAAATATCAGTAATTGAGTGCTGATAAAGGATATAATCAATTCATCTCTTCTTATGAGAAGAAAGATAGCGTTATGAATATTGAGGTTGAAGAACACAGACATATTGCCAAGTTATTGGAGCAGCAGAACATTGCCTTGCAAGAGGAGATAAAACAGCTCAAGTCTGCTGCATCTTCCTCGGGAGCCTTGGTCCCTGTTACTGATGAAGGTTTCTCTTTCTTAAAGGTAGAAAACGCCAACTTAAGAGATGAGTTGGAAACTTTAAAAAGAGTTGGACCCTACTCATCCACTCGTGAACGAGTAAGATCTTCTTCTCGTGGACGAGCAAGGGCTGGTCGGGTCTCTATTGAAGAAGCTATAACGCAGGCGACTTTAGAAAATCTGGCCTTTCAGTTGGTGGCGAAGAACCAAGACTTAGCAGAAATGTCTAAGAAGATTCTGAACTTCAGCGAACAACTATCTACCCAGAGTTCTGCCTTGGAAAACAAAGAACTTATGGTGAAGAATCTCCACGAGAAACTAGAGAGGTTAACTTTCCAATTTCATAAACAACCCAGAGAGTTTTGGATGGCTGGGTATAATGAAGCTCTTTACCATCTTGATGCTCGGATCCAACAATCAAATAACGAGGGGTATAAGCAAGGGTGGCTGAATGCACTATGCATGCTAAAATTAGAGCAAGGCCACTACTTATGGGATTATTACGACCCTGGAGTGATCGATTTGCCTGTACCTCCTTTTAAGCTTGATATCAATTGGATTCCTGCTCGAGCAATTCCTCAATGTTTTATCTCTAAGTATCTCGGCGATTACAATCTGCATGCAAACTTCGAGATATCTCGCCCAGAGCATTTGCTTGAGTGACCTTCTGTAATGAATGTTAGAATGCTTCGAGATGTGAATTTTATTAATTCCCCTTATGCATTAGACGGTCCTCCAGCTGGGGTAGAACCCGTTTCAAAGGCAGAAGGGAAAAAATCAATAGAATAGGATTTTTTATGTAATGAAGTGTATTTTTCACAGCATATGTAATTCTACTTGATTTGAATGAAGAAATTTTTAGTCTTTTGCCATTTTATTTTCTTCTAAGTAATTTGTAGAATGTCCTTGTTTGTTTGTTTGTGAAAATGTGTACATTATGTTTTGTTTTTGGATAATGGAATTTGTCCCATTTGTTATTTGATTATAGTGTCTTGTCACTCTTTGGGTCTAAGAAATGAAATGATTTGTATCCCATGTTCCTACTTAGTTTAACCAACCGGACTTGATTGTATTTGACTTACTGACCAACCGAAGTTGGTGGTAATTAATTTTGCCGACCAACCGGAGTTGGTGGTAATTAGTTCCCGACCAACCGAAGTTGGAGAAAATTAATTTGCCGACCAACCGGAGTTGGTGGTAATTTGTTCCCGACCAACCCGAGTTCGAGGAGATTGATTTGCTGACCAACCAGAGTTGGTGGTAATTTGTTCCCGATCAACCAGTGTTGGAGGAGATTGGTTCTCGACCAACCGGAGTTGGTGGAGATTGGTTCCCGACAAACCGAAGTTGGAGGCGATTGGTTCCCGACCAACTGGAGTTAGAGGAGATTGATTTGCCGACCAACCGAAGTGGGAGGATATTGGTTCTCGACAAACCGTAGTTGAAGGAGATTGGTTCCCGACCAACCTGAGTTGGAGGATATTGGTTCTCGACCAACCGACGTTGGAGGAGATTGGTTCCTGACCAACCGGAGTTGGTGGAGATTAGTTCCTGACCAACCGGAATTGGAGTAGATTGGTTCCCGACCGACCGGAGTTAGAGGAGATTGATTTGTCGACCAATCGGAGTTGGAGGAGATTGGTTCCCGGCCAACTTGAGTTAGAGGAGATTGGTTCCCGACCAACCAAAGTTGGAGGAGATTGGTTCCCGACCAATCAGAGTTGGAGGAGATTTTTTCTTGACCAACCGGAGTTAGAGAAGATTGGTTCCCGACTAACCGGAGTTGGAGGAGATTGATTTATTGACCTACTAGAGTTGGAGGATATTGGTTCTCGACCAACCGGAGTTGGAGGAGATTGGTTCCCGACCAATCGGAGTTGGTGGAAATTGTTCTGAACTTGATGTGTAGTGTGTAGCACTAATACTCCGAAAAATTTCAACAAAAGAGAGAACTGGGTAAAACATTCAATACTTTATTCATACTAAAGAAACTACATTACATAGGAATTTCAACTACTGATAATACTTGCGTAGATGCTCTGCATTCCACGCATTCTTGAATTCTTCTCCTTCCAATGTTTTAATTATGTATGTCCCTGGACAAATAACTTTTGTTACTCTGTAGGGTCCATGCCAGTTGGATTCCACTTGTTATTCTTTTGGATCACTTTTTTCAGCACATAATCCCCTTCCTTTAAATCACACTTTTTCACTCTTTTGTTATAGAACAAAGTTGTTTATTATTGATACGCTGCGTTCCTGATTGCTGCTTACTCTCTAACTTCTTCGAGCATATCCAGGTCTAATCTTCTCATCAAATCATTGACAGGAGAATCGAAATTAAGCACCCTATGCGTGGGTAGACCTAATTCAGTAGGTATGACAGCCTCACTCCCAAACGTTAGCATATATGGAGACTCTCCTGTTGCTGTTCATGGGGTGGAACGATAAGCCCACATCACATAATGTAGCTCGTTAATCTAATTTCCTTTTGCATCATCCAGTCATTTTTTCAAACCGTTCAGCAGCGTTCTGTTTGTCACTTCAGTTTGCCCATGTCTTTGGGGATGGACTGGTGCAGAGTGGATCTTCAGTACATTGGATTGATGACAATACGCAGCAAACTCCTCGTTATCAAACTGGGTTCCATGGTATGTGATGAATGCATGTGGTAGACCATATCTGCAGATAATATTCTTCCAAATGAATTGATAGACTTTGTCGTATGTCATATCGATAAGAGGCTCAGCTTCCACCCGTTTAGTAAAATAATCCACAACAACCACGAGGTATTTAAATCTTCCCCTGGTCGTTGGAAGTGGACCGACCAAGTCTATTCCCCACATGGAGAATGGCCATGGGGATGTAATGGGTGTTAACAATGCTTAGAGAGTTCTTCGGATAGAAGAGAAGCCTTGACATTTATCACACTTCTTTGCATAAGTCATACAATCAGCTCTCATCGTCGGCCAGTAATACCCCTATGTTGTTATTCTTCGCAAAAGCGTCCGACCTGCTACATGGGCCCCACAAGACCCTTCATGGACCTCTTCGGTCAAATTTTTCACTTCTGAGGGGTGGACACATCTTTGTAACCCTGCTATAATTCCTCGTTTATATAAAATTCCATTGGTCAACACATAACGAGCAGCTTTAAACTTCAATTTCTTGGTTGCGAGTTTATTAGTTGGAAAAACCCCTTCTTCAATATAGGCCCTGATGGGGTCCATCCAAGATGATCTCAAATCAAGGGAAATAAAGTTCATCATCAGATCTTCATCTATGCTTCGACCAACAAGTATTTCTATTGGGATTGTTCTTCATAGCTCGGTGCGTGTGGCGGATGCTAACCGAGCTAATGCGCTTGCTCTTGCATTCTCCGATCTCGGTATTCTAATCAACTGAATTTCATTAAAGCTCGATATAACTTCCATTGCCTTTGCATTATACTTGATCATTAATTCTCCTTTTACTGCATACACCCCCAACATTTGATTTATGATCAACCGTGAGTCACTTAATACAACGACTTGTTCCGCCTTCATGGTTTTAGCCACGCTTAGACCCACGATCATAGCTTCATATTCAGCCTCATTGTTAGAAGCCTTAAATTGAAAGCGCAGAGCATACTCCACATCAATTTCATCCGGACTGTTTAAAACAATCCCTGCTCCACTGCCTGTAGAGCACGAAGATCTATCCACGTACAAATTCCATATAGGTATTTCATTATCAAACTCTAAATCATAAAAAGTTCCTAGGTGGAATATTTGATACTTCCTCATGTCATCCTCCGGCACTTCTCGCTGCTCGTTCGCCGATGCAAGTTGGTCGGAGTTTAAATTTGATGATCCTGTATTATCCACAGGTTGGTTTGTATTCAAATCCTGTTCGTCTGGGGAATCCTCCTGAGTAAATTCTGCGATAAAATCTGCTATTGCCTGCCCTTTGAGCGATGTTCTAGGCTCATAAATTATATAATATTCTCCAAGTTCTACAGCCCAATACATCAACCTTCCTGATTTTTGTGGTTTGTGTAGAGCTTGCCTTAATGGAATATCTGTATACACAACTATAGTATGAGCTTGGAAGTATGGACTCATCCTTCTGCTTGCTTCAATCAGTGCTAGTGCCTACTTCTCTAGCCTGGGATATCTGATTTCTGCTCCTTGGAAAGCCTTGCTGGTATAATAGACTGGTTTTTATACTCCGTTCTCCACTCTTATTAATGTCGAACTCACTGCATATTCTGAAACTGCCAGGTACAAGTATAGTCTTTCTCCCATCATCGGTCTAGATAATAGTGGTTGTGTCCCCAGATACTTCTTCAACTCTTGAAAGGCCTCTTCGCATTCATCATTCCATTCAAAAGTTTTTCAGAGTGTTTTGAAGAATGGGAGACATCTATCAGTTGCTCATGACACAAATCTATTAAGTTCTGCAACTCGCCCTGTGAGACTTTGCACTTCTTACTTCGTCGTTGGAGATCGTAGCCCCAATAGAGCCTTGATCTTTTCATGGTTTGCTTCAATACCTCATTGGTTAACAATATACCCGAGAAACATGCCTTCTCATACCCCAAATATGCATTTGGTGGGATTCAGCTTCATTTGATATTTTTCTAGTTGATCAAAGGTCTGACCTAAGTCAACTAGATGATCGACATCTTTCTTGCTCTTCGTCAGCATGTCATCAACATAAACCTCCATGTTATGACTGATTTGCTCTGCAAACACCTTATTCATCAGTCGCTGATATGTGGCACCTGCATTTTTATGTCCAAAAGGCATAACATTATAACAATAAGTTCCCCTTGGGGTGATAAAAGAGGTGCTCTCCCTGTCTTCAGGCTTCATCTTAATCTAGTTGTAACCAGAATAAGCATTCATGAAGCTCAATAATTCATGCCTCGATGTAGCATCCACCATTTTATCGATTCGGGGCAAAGGAAAATGATCCTTTGGGCATGCTTTATTAGGATCAGTAAAGTCTACACACATTCTCCACTTGTTATTTTTCTTCTTTATCATCACCACATTTTCTAGCCAATCAGGATATTTGACATCCTCAATAAAAGAGGCTTTTTGTAATTTCTCCACTTCTTCTGTATAGCTTGATTCTTCTCAAGACTAAACACCCTTCTTCGCTGCTTCACTGGTTTGATTTCCTTATTCACATTGAGCTCGTGACACAAGAAATTTGGATCTATCCCTGGCATATCTTCATGACTCCATGCAAAGGTCTGATTTCTTCACCTTAGAAATGCTATCAATTCCTGTTTTAATGATACCTCCAGCGATAAACCAATTTGAGTTGTTCGTTCTGGATGCTCGTCATCCAGAATGATATTTTTAGTAGCCTTCATGACCTGTCCCTTTACGAGCTGAGACTCGTCTCTAGGGTATAGCGTTTCAATCTCTACATCTTTTATTTCATCTACTTGATAGGTAGTAGTCTTCTTCCTAGATTCTTCACGTTCCTCCTGTTCGGTAGATGAGTACTAGCATTCCCGAGCTACTTTTTGGTCGCCTTTCACAACTCCTACTCCAAAGTTGGTTGGGAATTTTAAACACTGATGTATAGTAGATGGTACTGATTCGAACTTCATCAGACTTACCCTTCCCATGATGATATTGTAGGATGATTTGACGTTTTTATCCATTATGAAAAATCGTATTCTTTCTATTCGACAAGCAGGGAATGTACCAATAATCATATCCAACTTGATCATCCTAAATGGAAAAACCTTCTCTCCATTAAAGCCAATGAGGGGCCTATGATAGGGATCCAACTGGGCTAGATTCAGATCCAAACTGTCAAAGCAGGGATAGAACATGATATATGTCGAGCTACCATTATCCACTAGTACTCGTGAAATCATCACTTCCTTCATCCTCATCTTGATCACCGATGGGTCGTCATGAGGATATAGTACACCTTCCAGGTAATTCTTAGAGAAACCAATGACCAATTTATCTTTGTTCACCTTCCTCGGGCGATCATCTTCAGCCATATTTATTCGCTGAATGTACGAGCAAGCTTGAGCCTCATTGAGGTAAGCTTTCCTTTCTGTCGTCATATCCCCACCTCCTGCATCTCCTCATGTAATAACATTATATTCAAATGATCCAAAACGGATTGAAAATACCTCACGTTCCGGCTACTTTGGTCTTTTGGGGAGATCGGGATCATCTTGGTCATCTTCTGGGTCTTCTTTATGACTTCTCTTCTTGTCTTCTTTTGCTCGTCGAGGAGATCTAGACCTCTGCCTTGTTCAGTCTTTGACATTTCCACCATTTCGGCGATCAACATACTTGGTCAATTTTCCCCGCCTGATGAGCTCTTCAATTTCATTCTAGAGAGCTATGCAATTTTTGGTCGTGTGACCATGGTCTTTATGGAACTCGCAATATTTGGATTTATTCCTCTTGTCAGGATCCGCCTTCATTTTTTCTGGACAATTTAGCTCCTCGCCCTTCTTGATCTCTTCCAGAATGTGGTTTATATCTACCTTCAAAGGAGTATAATTTACAAATTTTTTCAACTGTTCCAATGCTTGCTTTGCTTTTAACTGCCTGTTGCCACCATTATTCTTTTTCTCCTCCTTCTCAGTCCTATCAGCCTCGACCTTGGTCTCCTTAGTGCATGTATTCTTCTTCGCAGCCATAGCTTCCTCGACATTCATGATTTTGGCTGATTTTGCCATCAATTCAGCCATGGTCGTAGGCGAATCTTTGGCTAAAGTGTAGTATAATTTATCTAGCAACAATCCACTCATCAGAGCAGTCATTGCTATTTTCTCCTCATAATCAATTACTTCGAGTTTCTCTTTATTGAAATGAGTAATATAATCCCTGGTGCTTTCGCTGTCTTCTGTCTAACACTCAATAAGTGTGCTACTCATTTGACTGTTTTTGCTCCAAAATAGAAGTTCCCAATAAAGAGCTCTGCCAGTTGAAAGAAAGTCGCGATCTTCCCCTGAGGAAGGTTGTTGTACCAAATTTGGGTTGATCCGGTGAGAGTTCCTGAAAATGCCCTGCATCTCATCTTATATGGAACTGCATAGATATCGACAGCGGCTTGGTATTGTTCTATATGAAGAACAGGGTCAGTTTTTCCATCATACTTAGGCGTCACCATAGGAGCTTTGAATTTCGATGGTGTGGGAAAATCCACAATCGCTTGTACAAAGGGTGTCACTTGAACGAAAGTCCTTTGTAGAGGATTCTTGTCCTTAGCCATTTCCCCTAATCTGTCCTCCAACCTTTGAATAGAGCCTTTCCATGTGTTTTTTTCTTCCTTGGGCCTATTGGTTCGAGCAGCTGATCGTGCTGAATTTACCTCTTGGGATCTTTCATTATGAGCAGTTGGTCGTGATTGGGCAGAGCCTTCCCTTAGATCGGATGGTCGTGGAGAATTCCTCGACGTAATCCTAGGAGGAATTATATTCCTCCTAGGGCCCAAATGATCAAAAGGAGATACTCTACTCAACCTTTCTAGAGCACTAGTCCTTTCTGGAGATAGAGTGATGTTTTATTGAGAATCTGTAGCTCGTACTGATGAGGTTCAACCAGGTCGATAAGAAGGATCATTAGATCTCTTAGTACAGTATGATTCGGTGTGTCTAGATCGAGATTCCTCTGGGAATAGAGTTTGCCTAGTTCGTGAAGAGGGTAGGCGGGTATTTCTTTGGACATTTCGTTGTCCTGATTGAGCCGACACTCCTCCTTTAACAGTTTGTATAAGTTGAAGCATGGTTTCTTGCATGGTCGTCTGGCCTTGAGCCAGATTAGCCATTATACCAGCCAGATCTTCGACATTTGGGGGAGTAGATGGATTTGGAGGAATTCCAGCGTTTCGATTACTGGATTCTGGATTATCAGCCATTGATGATGAATTGTTTTGGTGAAAAACATTAAGTATAGTCATTTCCCACAGACGACGCCAATCTGTTGATGTAAAAAATTATATTATCTCTAATTTATCAATCACAGATAATATGACAAAAATATTTTTAAAGTGGTTCATCCTTGTGAGAATGGCCTACGTCCACTGTTTTTGTTATTGCTAACTGTTTGCTTAGAATTCTCGATAATAGATTTACCAAGAAATTCTGAGTCCCCCTCTAATGAGGAGGTTACAATGTATTTAAAGCCTGGAGGGTGTACAAATGAAAGTACAATGCACTGTCATTCAGTAGACAAATACATTTGTACAACAATAATGGACATTTAATGCTCAGTCGTCTCTTTGATTCTCTTGATTTGGATGCACTGTACGCTAAGTAGCTCGCACCGCTTAAGTTGATCAGCACGCTTAAGTTGCTCGGGCCCCTGAGTTACTCGGCACACTTGAGTTGCTCAGAGTGTATGATTTGCTCGTATGGCGTATTCGTATATTGCCATGTAAGTTGACACGTGTCTTCGGGTGATTGGTCCATGTCAGCAAATTAAATTTGGTATCAACAGTCAGTGTCCCCTATTGTAAGACTAACTTCGTTATCATAGGGTCATGTCACTGATGCCGCCGGTGATTCCAACAGTAATCAAAGTGATCACAATATAGATTAGTTGGATTTCATTTTGGTGTCACCGGTCTAACCGATCGAGTTAAATTTCGTCTGCGAGGTAGAAGGTGACTCCTGAATCCAATTCATTCTCGAATTAAGTGAGACCCCGTTGATAGCTGCAAAACAAATCAACTCCAAATCAAAACAACACAAACCCAAAACCAATATATACATATAGAGAAACATAAAGAAAAAGGAAAAAGTTATGCTGATTTTACTCTTAAATTATTATAGTGAAGCTGAAAAGTGGGTAACAATAAAAATTATATGTAATTTCCTAGCCATTTTATTCAATAAAAAGTCCAAACTTTGGAAATATCGAACAAAAATGGAGAGCAAACTATTGTATCGGCTTCGATAAAAATTAAAAATAACATCCTAATAACGTCCAACGCTCTCAAGTAGAGAGTGTGATTATATACTTAAGAAAAAAGCACACTATCTACACATGTTTTACAATTTGATTCATATTAATCATATGATTGTGGAACGATGTACCATTGTCATTACATAACACAAATACGACAACTTCACCAGTTAACATAAACTAATAGTTAAGGAGACGCAACATTATAATTGTAGCTACATGTTTGAGAACACTCAGGTGAGCAAAGTAAAAAAGAAAAGGTTGAGACTAATGTTTTAGCTGAGTAGTGAAAATTAACTGAGTAGTTTGAATTAAGTGGAACGCTTTGAGTCAGATAGTGTAAATAAAAAGTAGATATCACATGCAAAGTTCAAGGAACTCAATGGTAGCTACGTGATGCTTCCTATAAAAGAGTAGTAGCTACGTACGGCTGTAAAGTAACTGCTCCGTTGTAGCTACGTATAGGATAGTGGCACAAATTTGAAATAAGAACCATACTTGTTCAAATTCGAACCGAATAACGCAATCTTCTTAAATTCAATCCAACTACTACATAAATGCAATCCAACAGTTCATATATTCAAGTTAAAAAAACTCAGATTAAAATTAAAGTTGATAACTTATGTCTAATAAGGAACACAATTAAGATGTTTAAATAATTTGATTTCAGCTATTGATTACATAAAAGTCAACTTTCTTAAAACGTTTGAAAGTCAAGTCACGGATCCTAAATTGACGTGTGAGTGAGTAATATGGTAGTTAGATTTATATAGTCATTCTAACATATCCTTCATCTTAAAAAATTCGTACCTATATGAATACCAGGTGCTCACTTACGTAATGCAAAGAGAGAGGTTGTCATTTCGTAATTCAAAGAGAGAGATAAAGAGAGACGTCATGGAGAAGTAGATAGGGTTGTAGTGACCTCATCATAGCTTTCCTTCAATGAATTTGGTGCAAGGATACCAACATGACATATAAATTCATCAAATGTTTTCCTAGCAACATTACCAACGAATGTAATGTGGCTTCATGGAACTAAATGTCTCGAGCAAAGCTTGTAGTTGTAGCTTGAATTGGTAATCGATTGATGAAGTCCTACAAAAATAAAAGATTGAAAACCAATCAAAATTTATATAATCATCCATGCACAAATAACTATTATGGAACATTATAAAAAGAATACCAAATGACATTACAAATAACCAAAAAAACCATTACAAATTAGCTAAAAAGAATACCAAATGACATTATCAACATTAGCAAACAAAAACATAGTACAATGTACTAATCGCTGCCACAATAGTCCCCACATGCACGCTGCAATGTACCATCGCAACCACAATCAGATCTATTAGGTTAGGAATGGTGGTACAATGGGTCAATCAACAGGACTCCTCATTAGTGCTCAGAAGGAGCTCGGTAAATGATGAAAAAATAGAGTGACATAAACAAATAAATAAAACTATCGAGGTAGGCCATTAATTCAGAGAAGAACTCACACATAAAGACAATAACACGTGTATCAAATCAAATCCCCGCACAACTATTGAAACCCAATCGGAACTAATAATCCAATTTGAAACAATTTCACTTCTATCAACAGGCCCTAAATCAGATGACAACAACAAACATTTACACAAATGCTTCCATAACAACTCTACGCATTCCAAATTGCTCGCCACTGATAGGTTTCAAGGTAAATAGATTACTACTCAAAGAACAGATGTTATAGTGACAGAATTCGCCACCAATAAATAACTAATATTCTCATCATCGGTGGAGACATCATCATTAGCATAATCAATATAATCCTAACCATCAACATAATCAGTATAATACTAATCATCAACATCAAAATGTCATTCTAAGTGAGGAGAACCATCCAAACTTTATCAAAACTTACTTTTCTAATATGACATAGAAGCATTTTTATGTAATGAAACTTAAACAAACAGAGTAAGTTAATAATCTAACCAAGCAAAGACTGGAATAAAACCCAAACAAATAGAGGAATAAAACCTAAACAAACATCAAAACTATTAGCAAGCAAAGACTGGATTATTAACAGGCTCGTAAAACACATGATTCGAACCCTAAATAAACTCCAAAGAGAGTATAACCGATTTTCTAATTTGAAGAGGGTAAAAAACCATAAATATCTTTATAAAAAAAATAGCTATGAACAATACAAACCCCCAAAATTGAAAACTCGTCGATTTAAAAAAGAAAAATAGGGGTATACCTTATTTGAATCATAATGTGGGGAATCAAGGGTGAGGTCTCTGCAAACAGGAGTAAAAACACATTATTTGAACCATAAAGAACCCAAATTCGAAAAACCAAACCCTAAATAAGCCCCAAATAGAGTATACCGGATTTGTTGATGTGTAAAGGGTGTAAACCCTAAATAGAATATACTTGATGTGCTGATTCGAAAACGATGGCAACATGCGTAATGCAAAGAGGGAGAGATTGTGGTTTCCTAATTCAAAGAGAGAGAGAGAGAAAGATAAATGTCATGGAGAAGTAGAGAGGGTTTGTGTGAGCGGGGAATAAGGTTTGTATGAGCGGGCGAGCAGTAGAGAATAATTATCATTTTTGTAAGGACATTGTCTGTCACATTTAATTCTGTCGTATACCACTATAAGTCGTCAAAGAATCGAGGATATTATCACCTACAAACGACGGATCCGAATTACAAGTACTCTTCAACATTCAAACACCGTCGAGATAATTTTGGTAAAAGTAAGTCTAAGTTGCACTTGCATTTTATATTTAAAGTGTTGGGATATTTTTTTTAAAAAAATATCTTTTGAATAAAAGAAGTTGTTTTTAAAAAACATAAAAAATGGAATCAATAGTTTGTTTTTAAAATCAAAATGAGGTGGTGTTTAAAGAATTTGAAAAAAAAAAGGGGAACTTTTCTTTAAACTGTTTCGTACAGTTAACAAAAAAAAGGGGGGGCAAACTTTCTAAGGGCATCCAGCCTATGGTTTTCGCTAGCTGTAGAAAAGGGGGAAAAGGGGGAAAAGGGGTGTGCGCCGTTTTTTTTGTTGGCGAATGATTGGCATAAGTCATAAAGGCTTTGTGAAAGTTTTTTTTCAGGCAAAGTTGCGTACAGAAGATAAGCTTCTCCTTTGGTCCCTTTTGCCTTCCTCGCGCACCTTTTGTGATGAATGGGTGGGGTGCCGACTTTTACAATTTATTCCAATGATTGGCATAAAGCCAATGATTGGATATAAGGCTTCTTAAAAGTTTTTTTTAATAAAATAAAAGTTGCGTATAGTTTTTTTTGTAAGGCAAAACTTTATTTTCTTTAAACTTCTTACCCCTCAGTTGTGTGTGGATAACCTGAGTGCCAAGGTTTATCTCCTTAAGCAATTCTTTCTATAAAAAAGGCCATGCACGTACTGTTTAGAGAAGAGAAGAAAAGTTTTAACAAAGAACTTTTTCAAGAATAAATATTCTTTGTGTTCCATAATTTTTTAGTATGTCTTATTCTCATTTTTAAGGGTCCAAAACTTTTGTCCATTAAATTCATAATCCCATCTACGTTTTATGAATTGTTTTGTGGAACCCAAGACATATTTTTCTGAAATATTATGCTGCTGATTTTGGTACCGTTCTTGATGCTAATCAAAGACTACGGTCATTGAGGTTCGCAGCGTGTAGATCTTTGCTGAAGATAGAATTGTGTGTTCTTATGGAGTAGCTGCGATTGTTCCATTGCTGATGACGCCGATCGATGCCTGTGGGAATTCGTGTGTCAAGTTATTTCATTGTAATCCGTGTAAGTTGTGATTTATAAAATTATAGTGAAATAAATGGTTTTGGCCTTTGGGAATTTTTTCCTGAAATTTTTTTCGCATGCTATATCTTATTTATGGTTTGACACACGTACGCACACATGTAGTTGCATGTTTAGGGACTGAATTAATTTGGTTTGAAAATAGACTCTAATTAAATAAGTGTGCCAAATTGGATAGTGGCGAATTTAATCAATTATCACACAACGTTAAATTTTACAAATTGGTATCAGAGCGGATTGCGCTAATTTATCGCGTATTCCTATTTTTCGCAAAATTTGTGATATTAATTTTTTTTTGAAAAATCAATTTTGTGAAAAAATTGCAATTTTCCAATGGATCGTTCCTTTAATAAGGTGCCTATTTTCGATGGGAATAATTATGCCTATTAGAAAGCTCGCATGAAATCTAGTTTAAAAGCCATTGACGAGCGTGTTTGGTTGCTTTTTGAAAATGGATGGAATCCTCCCACTCTCACCGTTGAAAATATCACATCTTTAAAACCTACGTCAGATTGGACTGAGAACGATTTTAAATTGTCAAATTTTAATTTTAGTGGACTGAGTGTTATTTCTAGAGCTGTCACTCCCGATGAGTTTCGTCAGGCTTGGGATGTTTTTAAATTGACACATGAGGGTACGAACGTGGTTAAAGAATCAAAATTACAAAATTTGGCCACCCAATTTGTGACTATCACCATGTCTGAGTCTGAATGCTTTGATGATTTTTATGCATGTTTCTCGGACATTATAAATACTAGTTTTAATTTGGGTGAGGTTATTGATAACACGTGTGTTGTTAAAAAGGTTTTGAGATCTCTCCCAAAATGATATATTCCTAAAGTCACTATTTTAAACTCTTTGGGAAATTTGAAATCACTTAAGTTGGAAGAACTTGTAAGAGATCTTCAAACCTATGAGATTGAAATGTTTCCCCAAACCATTAAGTCTAAGGATAAAGGCGTTGCTTTAAAGACTCATTTTAAGAAAAAGAAAGAAAAAGTTTGTGAGTTCGATTTTGAGGAAGATTTTGATTTTAAAGATATGGCCTTGTTTGCGAAAAATTTTAAAAAATTTCTCAACATGAACAAAAGTAATTCTTCCAATAAGATATTTTTTGAGAAAAACAAAAAGGCCAAAGAAAGTGATGAGAAAGAGAAGGAGAGAGAAAAAGAAAAGGAGAGTGAGGAAAATTTAGAAAGTTTGACGTGTTTTGAGTGTGGGGGTAAAGGGCATAAGGCATATGAGTGTTCCACTAAACTTAGGAGAGAGGAAAATAAAGTAGCTATGCCCGCCACACTTAGTGATAGTGAAGGTGATGTGGGAGATGAGTCCGATAAAGGTTTAGCACATGGGATGTGTGTAGCTTTTTCAAGTCGTGTGAGCACACCCACTTTATCTCACATTGATAGAGTCCATGAGAGCACCAGTGATGACTCAAGTGTTTCTAATGGAGATGAGAGAGAATTTGAGAGTGGAGATGAAAGTGAGCTCCAAAAAGCCTTTAGAGATTTGTACACCGAGACCTTAAAAACAAACAAGTATAATAGGGATTTAGGTCGTCGAGTGTTAGATTTGGAGAGAGAGAAGGAGGTTTTAAGAAAGGAAAAATGTGATTTTACCCACACGGTGTCTAGTCTGACGACACGTGTATCCAAACTCGAGAGTGATCTCGAACGTGCCAGGGAGGTCAAAGTCAATTTTGAGAACACACCTAAGAAGGTTTAAAATGTGGTTTTTAATTCCGATAAGGGTAGAGTTGACAGGCTAGGAAAAGGTCATGATGGTGCTTCTAGTTCTTTTGTCGCACCCGAGCCGATTCCCACTTTAGTGACAGATTCACAAGAGTCTCACCCTAACCCACCTAGGCATCCCATTCCCATTAGGAGAGTACGTCCTAGCATTTTTGAGAGAGGTGTTCCTAGGCCTATTTATGTCTGTTCCCATTGCAAGAGGAGAGGATACCTTAGGGAATTTTGCTTTAAGTTGGGCAATATGTCATATTTTTCTACTACACGTGTTTCCGCCACACATTCACCCACACATGACTATTTACATGATCCTGGAGACTACATGAGAGAGTTTCTACATCTTAGTGAGCAAGTTAAGTTTTTAGTCAAAACTTCACATGACATGATGGAGGTTTTTCATAAGTTGTCACCACCTTTGGAAAATCCACATGCACCTAACGATTGAGGTTTGACTTGTTTGCTAGCATAGGATGTTTTTCATGATGACATTATATACCTATTGCTAGTATGTATCCTTTTTGTATGTTTTCCATTCTTTTTAGAAAAAAAATTGAAAAATACTAAAAGATTTTATTTTTGATAAAATTTTGAATAATCCAAAAAGATTTTTGTAGTTTGTTTTGCACCGTTTATGAATAAACATTTAGGATGACTAAGTCACAACTTCATGACATATCCATGTGACTGTTTGATAGTGATTTGCGACAATATGTTATGTCATTCATGTGCTTTACAAAGTTTAGAGTCTTTGAGTTGCTATAGTGTTGCTACCTACATGATTGACTCACTTTGTCCTTTATTGCACACATGCACGAATTTTTTTTATGTTTATTCTTGACAAATCACATGTTGGTTACGTGTTTTCATCTCAATTTTGTCTATCACAACGAACCAAATGCGATGAAACAAGATAATAAAAGGTGTGCCTATTTTTACAGTTTGTGAGTTTGTGTGCTTTGTTTGAAAACGGTGAAGGGCTATGAAAGATTTTAATTTATCCTTTGCGATTAAGCCGTCGTTTAAATTGGACCTAAAAAATTGAGGAATTTTATTATTTGGGGTCCAAAGAGGTTTAAAAGAGCCCGAAAAAATTTAAAGGCAATAAAAAGAAACTCATGCCAATTATGGGCCAATTAGTTTTTTGCACCAATTCTCCAAAGTTTGAGAATTTAGTTTATACACCTCGAAAAAGAAAATATGTATGAGGGAGTTTGGATGAGAATTAAAACGGGTTTGCACATCCTTGAAAGTCTTGAAAAAGCGCTAAATAGTTTTGGTCGTTATTGGTGTGAAAATCACTTTGACTTTGATTTGTTGATTTTGATTTAAGATGATGTCATCTAAATTCAACAATTTCACACCAAATGACTATTTTTTATGTTCATTTGTTAGGAGTACACTTATGCATTTTTCACATATGATATGATTGAGTTGATATTTCTATCGAATTTGTTCACACCCATTCATTCCGTTTCCATGATTTGGTTGTCTTAGTATAAATTCATGGTGTGTGATTTTTTCTGTAACATCCTTTTTTTTTAAATTGAAAAATAAAAAATAGTTGGTTTGTTATGTATTCCGTGACGCCCCGATTTGCTTTATGTGATTTATTCTTTTCCTTGTCCATTTTGGACAAATAAAAAGGGGGAGAAAGAATTATGATATTATGGGGGAGATTTGACTGTGCTAACATTGATTATGTTTATATCATTTCAAACTCAATACGTCACGAGGGTTTGTTACTTTATCTCATGTGTGTAGGTACGAAGATTTAAAATCAAATTGTTGCACATCCTGATGAGAAAAGCTTGGAGTTTTGAAAATTTGATTGTTGAAGCAAAGTTTGAAAGTTTGAAGACTGGTCATTTTATCTTTCCATGATTGTCCTGGGAGGGTAGATTTGTATAGGTCATTCTTGTGATTGATAATTCAATTTTTTAATTTTTAACCGACATAGACATAGGGGGAGATTTGTAAGGACATTGTTCGTCACATTTAATTATGTCGTATACCGCTACAAGTCGTCAAAGAATCAAGGATGATATCACTTACAAATGGCGGATCCGAATTACAAGTACTCTTCAACATTCAAACACCATCGAGATAATTTTGGTAAAAGTAAGTCTAAGTTCCACTTGCATTTTATATTTAAAGTGTTGGAATATTTTTTTTAAAAAAAATAATATCTTTTGAATAAAAGAAGTTATTTTTAAAAAACAAAAAAAAAATGGAAGCAATAGTTTGTTTTTAAAATCAAAATGAGGTGGTGTTTAAAGATTTTTTTTTTTTTAAAAAGGGAACTTTTCTTTAAACTGTTTCGTACAGTTAACAAAGAAAGGGGGGGGGGGATCAAACTTCCTAAGAGCATCCACAATGAGGGAAGAAGAAAACAAGAGATTTTGTAATTTTACAGAATTTGGCACTTGTAATGGTGGGTGAAAATGAACAAATTTTGTACAAGAATTTGTAAGCGTTCTCCAAATTTAGAGAATGGGTACAAATTCTGTAAGGGTTCCTACGAATTTCATTTGTTCGTAGCAATTGATACGAACAAATGAAGTTCGTAAGAAATATAAATAATCATTTTTATCATATTTTTGGGTTCTTACGAACAACAAAAGTTCGTTAGAATTCCTACGAACTTCTGTTGTTCGTAAGAAGTTTTAATTTTGTTTCCTACGAACTTTTATTGTTCGTAGGAATAATTTTACAAATTCTTACTTTTTCACCGCTGTGAGAACAGATAGCAATGAAAGGGCAAACTCACTTTTCAATCTGTAATTTACCTTTCGTGGGTCTCCCTCCTCTGTGGATGCTCTAAGGGCATCTTGCCTAGGGTTTTCGCCAGCTATAGAAAAGGGGGAGAAGGGGCGTGTGCCATTTTTTTCCGATTGGCCAATCATTGGCATGCCAATGATTGGCATAAGTCATAAAGGATTTATAAAAGTTTTTTTCAAGAAAAGTTACGTACAGAAGCTAAGCTTCTCCTTTGGTCCCTTTTGCCTTCCTCGCGCGCCTTTTGTGATGAATGGGTGGGGCGCCGACTTTTATAATTTATGCTAGTGATTGGCATAAAACCAATTATTGGATAGAAGTCTCCTTAAAAGTTTTTTTTAATAAAACAAAAGTTGCGTACAGTTTTTTTTGTAAGGAAAAACTTTCTTTTCTTTAAACTCCTTATGCCTCTGTTGTGTGGGGATACCTGCGTGCCAAGGTTTATCTCCTTAACCAATTCTTTCTATAAAAAAGGCCATGCAAGTACTGTTTAGAGAAGAGAAGAAAAGTTTTGACAGAGCACTTTTTCAAGAAGAAATATTCTCTGTGTCCTATAATTTTTTAGTATGTCTTCTTCTCATTTTTAGGGTTCAAAACTTTTGTCCATTAAATTCATAATCCCATCTACTTTTTATGAATTGTTTTGTGGAACCCAAGATATATTTTTCTAAAATATAATGCTACTGATTTTGGTACCGTTCTTGGTGCTAATCGAAGACTGCGATCATTGAGGTTCGCTGCGTGTGGATCTTTGTTGAAGATAGAACTGCGTGTTCTTGTCGAGTATCTACGGTTGTTCCATTACTGACAATGCCGACCGATGCCTACCGACGCATGGGGGTATTCGTGTGTCAAATTATTTCATTGTAATCCATGTAAGTTGTGATTTACAAAATTATAGTGAAATAAATGGTGTTACCCTTTGGGGATTTTTTCCTGAAATTTTGCGTCGCATGTTATATCTTATTTATGGTTTGACACGCACACACGTAGTTGCATGTTTAGGGGCTGAATTAATTTGATTTAAAAATAGACTCTAATTAAATAAGTGTGCCAAATTGGATATTTGCGAATTTAATCAATTAACACACAACGTTAAATTTTACAATTTTCACCAAAATACCCCTAATTTTGAATTAAATTTTAAGATTGTGTAGTAATAAAAGAGGGGTAACCAAACATTTGAGGGGTAAAAGGGGTAGTGCAGGACATAAGTTAATCCCAACCCTTCATTTTGTGCCTTGTTGGCTTTGATCGAACCGTGAAGTGTCTCTCCATCTTATGAATAGTGAAAACACCATTGCTCCTTATTTTATATATATATATAAACCCAAACCACCTTCTTACCCAAAACCGCCCAGCCTGTATATAAAAGAACCTAGATGAGTTTTAACTTATCTTCATCACACAAACAACAATAAAAAAAAAGGAGATTCGCTTCTCCTTCTTCAACCAGGTAAACCCACTTTTTTCCTTCTTTTTCTCTCGGTATATGTAAAATATGTATGTATGGTTGTTATATAACGATGGGTATAAAGATGGAGGTTAGGTATGGTTGTCATATAACGATGGGTATAAACATGGAGGTTAGGTATTATATATATATATATATATATATATATATATATATATATATGTGTGTGTGTGTGTGTGTGTGTGTGTGTGTGTGCCAAACAGTACATATATGTATGTAGAATGTTTTTATGAGTTTAACAGCTATGGATATATATATGTGCGTGTGTGTGTGTGTGTGTGTGTGTGTGTGTGGATGTCAAACAATACATATATGTATGTAGAATGTTTTTATGGGTTTGACAGCTATGGATCATGCACTCCCTTTATTTTATACTTGCACACATTGTTATATCTTTAACACAATCACACACACACACACACACACATATATATAGGTGTATACGCGTGTCTTTTGACGAAATAAATAAAAATGAGGCTAAAACAACATGTTATTATTCAGAATAATATTAATTATATATATTTTGTTAAGAAAGAATAATAGTGTTCTTTTAGAACGAAACAGTGAGTATAAGTCGACACGTTAAAATTCTACCTTTTTGAACTTTAAAAATCATATCTTTTAAACCGTGATTCAAAAAAGTACACGGAATGTACCGTTAGAATTGCAGTGTCGAATAGAATATTTTAGTATATAAACATTTTAATTTCGATAATATTTTTTGTAACGTCAACATTTGGGGCGCTGCATCATTTAAAAGTCCCAAATAACCATTAAATATTATATTAGGATATTTTCCTAAAGAAATGGTTCGATATGTTATAAATATTAAGCATAAATCGTTACTCGGATCGTATATGAGTTATATATATAAATATGAATTCGCTATTTGAATACCCACGTCAGTCTAATTTAATTAGGAATCAAGCTATGCATAATGTGAATTATTTATATTAGAATATTAATAGTAATATTTGTATCAAAATCACAGCGAGAGACATGACCGGTCAACATCACACAGAACCACTGTTCTAAAAAACCCGCCTAGGCTCCGCCTAGACACGCCTAGGCTTAAGGCTTGAGAGAAACGCCTCGCCTTACGCTTTTCACGCCTTATTCTTGGTAAAACCCTTACGGCACACTTTTTTTCTAAAAACAACAATGCCTTAGTGAAACGATGTCGCCTTTTAAAGAATTTGTTTACAAACCGGACCATTATCTTATCTAAAATAATCAGATAGTATTTTAATTTGCATATATTCAGACACATTTTTATGATATGTGCAATTTTTGTATTTTAATAGCCTTGTTATGGTTAAAAAATATTAAAATATATTAAGAAGGCCTAAACGCCTTTTTACGCCTAGGCCCGCCTAGGCTTCTAAGGCTTAAGGCTTGGCCTCCACGCCTCAATCACGCCCCGCGTTTTTTAGAACCTTGCACAGAACTATGCTAGGTGATTCTATTTCACTATTATACTTTGAGCTTGTGTCCTTGAAATTACTGTATTATTTATATCACTATGTGATAGCTCCTGAACTCATGTTCTCATTTATGAACTCTTTTGTGTAGTTCAATTTTACCGTGAATATTAATTCAATCTTTTATCCTATTGAACTCGAACCAAGCAAACCCTAAAAGACTGGGATTTCAGTAAACCCACTAATTTTAGCAAATCATCTGAACAGCAGTACACCCCTATATCCTATTAAAACTGTAGTTTCAATTATTTTACCCTAATTGCAGTATACCCCTGCATCTTATTAAACCCTAATTTCAGTTATTATACCTGACTGTAGCATAGCTTGCCATTTTATAACTATTATCCATGAAACCCCTAATAGCATACCTTACGATTCTGGTATTAGACCCCAGTATACCACAGTAGTTCTAATTGGCCTGTTCTCAGATGTTGCGTGTCTGATTTTTATTTTCTATATACGTATAAGTTCCACTATAGCTAAATGTGCTAAGCTATTTTATTATTCCATAATTATTTGAGATTGACTGTCCAAATGTATTATATGCTTTGGATGATATTGTAACGGTATGACTATGCATTTGCAGCCCCTATAACCAATAATTTATAGGTTATCGTGTTATAGTTTGAACCGTTATTTATAACTCGATAAATAATATATTTAGTTATAATCACCATACAGTTCTTCTACATATTACAGACCTCAATATGCCCCTGTTTAGTATTATTAGTACTTCATTTTTTCTTCATATTACTATACACTATGTTACATTAGTAGAATTTTAGTCCCAGCTATGCTATTTAAACAGATTCACATATATACCTTGTTAGAGGGATAAAATTATATACTTGGCAAAGTTTTTCTTATTCTTTTGCTTCCAGATATATTAAATATAGGCGATGATGAACAGTTTCAGCTAGAATTATTCAAAGCTCGGGAATACTATGGATTAAAGAATAGTTTTTCGTGAACAATTGCTAGGCAGAAAATGAGGTCTTTATATAGCATTGTTTAGTTGAAACTATGGGTTATGACACCATGATTTAGTAAGACAGTTTTAGCTTTTGAAATAATATTGATTTCACGGATAAACCTCACACTGGATGTGAAGTTTTCTATTCTTTTCTTTTCCCAATACTTTTGAAGTTACAAACTAAACTGTATTGGCCTTTGTTAATTTTTCTATTTTTATTGCGTTTAATCTTTTCATTAGGCTCTTGCCAACGATGGCTTTCCCATAAAGGATATTTCCTCCTTTCGTAGCCCTATCCCGTGCACCCTCATATTTTTCAATACAATTCAAACATGCACAAATACCCCATAGTCAAAAAACATGTAGATGACAAAATTAATTGGATAACATCTCAAAAATATGAAATATATATATATATATATCTGTGTGTGTGTGTGTGTGTGAAGTTGAAGTCCAAAAAGCTCGTGCATATGTGCGCGGAGGCATATACAAAGTTTAATCCATAAAGAAAATCAAGTTCGAAACAACTATATCATAATACGGTTAAGAACAATCTAAGTATATAGATTCATAACCAAATGTCCTAGCCATATTGAAAGTACGAAGAGAATTGGATTCAAACACACCAATATACCACACCAAAACTAAAATACACAAAAATAATTTTATTTTTGTTTTTTAAAAATTTTCAAGAGAAAAATACCAATTTTTAACTTTATGAAAACAAACTCAAACTCAAAAGACAAACAAAATCCCTTTGTATTTTTTTTCAATATGTCTCAATAAAGGAAAAATATAATACAAAAGATACAAATATCATAACACTAGAAAAACATACATAATGAAGCACAAACTAGAGCATGACAAATAAGCTAATACAAGCAACTATTAGATATAACATTGAATGTATCATGTGCAAGCAAATGAGAATGAATAAGTCTAATATATAAAGCCTCCAAATCCGATTTCGTAAAATAAGTAGTTTTATCATGATGCTTATAGGCATTGGGAACCGTGGTGACTCTACTCTTAAACTTCCTAGGACCATTCTTAATATCATAGCAAAAACTCCTAACGTGACCTTTCCTACCGCGATGAGTGAAATTGTAAACACGACGAGGAGTGTTACCTAAAGGTTGACCTTTCCAAACGTTCCTAGTCGACTCTCGCAAACATATGGTCCTGGCTTTGGAAGTGGAAGCATTATGATCATCGAAGACAATTCCACATTTGTCATCTTTGATTTGGACGGTGCCTAACATTTCATCCAACCTTTTCGACGTAAACTCAAAATTAAATTCGACACAACTCAAAACTCTCAATCTTCCCTCACCAGTAACCACCTAAACTCATCAAACTCTAAAAGCTTTTTATTCATAGCTTCCATCAAATCGTGAAGACTCTCTCTCACCCTTAATGCACTCTAGCTTATCTTGAAGAGTCCTCGTGCATGCCCCAAGATACAATCAAAGCATTATCATTATTTCCTATAGCACGTTCTTTCAACCTAACTTCTAATTTCAACTTAGCCTTCTTCACCTTCAAATTTTCCACATACGACTCATGGAAGGCAACTTGTAGTTTACTCTCCTACTCCTATTCTACATCCTCACTTTCATCTCTATTCTCTCGACCAAGACACATTTGCGATTCACAAGCTATAGCGTTGGAAGTGTCATGTACAGGAATATCTTCATGGGAACATTTCTCGTCGACACTCACATGACTAGTCATGAACACGATAAATTTTCACTCAATGGGGGAATCGTTTCCCTCTTATGGATTACTATCACTAAGGATGGCATTAAATTCTTTCGATGTCTTTATCTTCTTCCTTAGTTTAGTGGGGCACTCAACTACCCTATGGTCATGACCCTAACAACCATAACATCTCTCTGAATCATCCCTCTTAAACTTCCTATTCCTATTCTTAGGGATGTGATCGACCTTGTTGTTCTTAATTTTCTTAAACCTTCTTGCATCTTTCGATTGCCTTTGGAATTTGAGAAATTTCTTGATTTTCTTTACTAATATGGCCACATCTTTTAATCGATGTCGGACTCATCATTCAAGAGATGTGTTTCATCCTGCCGGGCTTTCAAAGCTATGCAATTTTCTTTCTTCATCACATTCTTGGAGGTAAACATGTCGATCTCATATGTTTGTAGATCGCCTACAAGCCCTTCATGTTTAGTAGAGTCTAGAGTACCCAAAGAATTTAAAACAGTCACCTTTAGATTAAACATGTCAGGAAACGACCTTAAGATTTCTTCATCACTCGGTTATCGGGTATCTTTTGTACCAAGTTAAATGACAGGTTAACTATGCTAGAAAATCTAGCGTAGAACTCATCAAAGGTCTCACTCTATAACATTTTAATCGTTCAAATTGAGTGGTGAAGTATTGGAGTTTGGAATCCTTAACAACATTAGTTCCTTCATTGGTGAGTTTAGTATATATCAAGCCACTTTTGACGTCTCACACGTCATAATACGGTGGAATTCCTTCGAAATGATAGAACAAAACAAAGAATTTAAACATCGAGAATTATATTATGACAATTTATGATCAGCCTCAGTCCACGGCTCTAATAGTTTTAAATGAATTGCCTCTAAATCTCTCGTGATAAGTGATGACCACACTTTAACAACGTCTAACCACATCTGCTCATCGATATCCTTAAGTGCTAACTTCATACGTATTGTCTAGTATTTGTAGTTCGACTAACACAAGGGGTTCTAAAACCATCAAATCTATCAAAATTCAGGCCCAAAGACATGTGATCACAAGCACAAAAACTAAGTGTTTTAGATCTGATACAAATTTATAGAATGCCTCTATAATGTACTCTTAATCAAGAATGGTTCAAATAAACACAAGTCCAATATTTTTATGTTTTTTAAATTTTAAAGATTGAACCTTTAAACAAAATTAATCCAATTAAACCTAGCACCGATTTTAAACATTTCTTATGGAAAACCAATTTACCAAATTTTATCTTTTTACCCTAAAGCATGTACCTAATGTGATAATAGATAAATTAAATAAATCAATCCACAAGACGCCGATGTACGAGAAAAATCATAAAGGGAAAAACCTCGGATGGCCCATCCAATAGATCACTATGATATAGTTTTACAAAGTATAAATAGTAGATTTATACAATGACTCGATCCCATTAAAATCTTAACGCTCTTCTAACTCCAACCGCTCCTCCACAGTGCAATGCATGAGTCCACCTACTCAAGCTGCCACAACACACGAGGCCATATGCACCTCGGTATCTATCAATGAGGCTCAATAATGGCCAAACAATGTAAAAATTATGAACACAGTCCACCGCATGAAATAGGTTCTTTCGAGATGAGAGATCTAAACTTTGGTGCTTAATATCAAGATCATAAAGAATACATATTATGGTGCTTGGATATCTAAATGTATCGAGTGAAACTTGGAGTTTTTAACTTTTGTAACCAGGTGTAAAATTATTTTTTGCCAAAAGTCCTTAAAAATTTTGAGTCTGCCGCACCTTAAATATTGCTTGCATAGTTTTCAAGGCAGTGGATCATTCGAACAAAAATAAGAGTCATTCAAATGAGAATTTCACTTCATTCGAATGGCATCCACAGTTCATTTGAATGAGAATGCAATCTCATTTGAACCATCTTTTAATGAGCTTCTAAGGAGGTTGGTTCTGCTTGGCAGAGGATCCTCATTTCATGTTTATTTTATGTAAAATCAAACGAGATAGAACTTCGTTTGAACGAAGAAGGAGTTTGTTTGAACAAAACACGACTTTCATTCTAACGGGATTTATTCTCGTTCAAACAAGTTTGAACTGAGAAAATACTTTTCTAAAATAATATTAAAACTAGTTACAAACAATTTTAAATCAAAAATCAACACCTTTAAAGTATTTTGAAGGACACATAATAAATACGTATTCATACCTGTTAGATCCTCGATAAAAGTGAAGACAAACATGGCACGATAAACATAACACGATGTATCCAATCTTTGAAGCTTGGTCGCTACGTCCTCATAAAAAACGTCATAGGCTTTTCAAATCAACAACATAAAGTCTATCATATAACTCAAATATTTTGTCTAGAATAATGCCAATTACATATAAATTGACTCGATTGGAAATTTATCTTTACAAATCTCACCCTTTGGCTATTCTGGGATAAAACCAAAGTAAAAATACTATGGGACATTATGCTCTCTAAGAAGACTCATTCCCCAACCCCAAAAAGGAAAAAGACTATTGACGCTTGACAGACACACAAACATGAGCAACTTTGCTTTTCTTGAAAACTTTGTCATATTGATGTAAACCTATAACCTTGCACGTTTAAACACACCTTAAAATCCAAAGAGAATATAATAAGTATACATTCGTAAGTGATTAAACATCTAACAATGTCTAAAAAATCTCATCTTAGGTAAGAAGTCTCCCCCTGAGATAGAGATATCCTAATCATGCAAAGGAAATATACTGTTTCTCCCCTTTTTATTCAAGAATAGAGAAAGCAAGATAGCATAAAACAGTTACACCCCCAAAACCAAATCTCTCGCTAAATACGTGATCTTAAGATACCGATATGAGAAAGTTTCATTCCAATTTTAAACATAGGGAGAAGGGAAGGTGATCTAAGGGAAACTGAGCGCTCGTGTGAGGGCACTATCATTCTTATTGGCTCCCGCTCACGATACAAAAAAACCTAAACTATGACTACACTTGCGAGGCAAGCATAACGGTAAGTCGGGTATTGTAAGAAATTCACAGGGAATGTCGTATAGATTTGGATTGATTTATCACTTCCGGAATAAAAGTGCAAAAGGTGATAGGTAGGTTATGGTGAAAAGGGAAAAGAAAGAAAAGTTAAAACTAAATTACAACTAATTAAAACGAGAGTCGAGATCGCATTCCTGCCCCGGGATAAACAACACATAGTTAAAATTTTGATTTGAAAGATATTTAATCGAGCATTTCAATTAGGCATAAACATCACACAATAAAGAATCCAATCCAAAGTTGCGAGATTAAACATTTAACAAAAATGGTCACATGCGGATTAAATTCGAATTATTTCTATTAACACTAATGTTGCATGACAAAAAAAGTTAAATGCATAATAATCTGAATTTAATACACGAGGTTTCAATTAAACGTAATTTTACAAAAAATCTAACTTTCGAAGCTCAAAACCCATTAATGGCAGAAGCGCAATCCCAACCCGATAAACTACCTACGAGACATGGATAAACTAATTAAACAACTAATTAATAATTAAAACAAGAAATAAATAAACAACAACAATTATCTAGGCATGGAAAGTAAATAACTACACATGAAAATTTAAAGGACAAAGCTTAAATAAAGAGAGAAGACAGAAAGAAGACGAAAAGAGTCCACTTACATTAATGGGTGTCAAACCACAACACAAGTGGAGAAGAGGGGAGGTCAACACAAAAATCCCCAAAGTGCTCTCGAAGCCTAGCTTATAAACTAAATAAAATGAATCGAAACTAATCTCTTTACAAAAATACACCAAGTGGTGTATTTATCGTAAGTTGCAAAATGAGAATAAAGAAAAAGGAAAAGAAAAGAAATAAGGGATAACTTACAATTAACTAATAAAACAAAAAGAGAAAATAAAATAAAAAAATAGGAAAGGGGAGTAGCATCAAAACAGGCTCGGCTAAAATAGGGGACCGAATCGATTCGGCTGAGTCCGAATCAATTCTAAATGGTTCTACTTTTTTATTGTTGACAAGGTAATCGATTCAAAAAGGTGCAAATCGATTCACACATGATACTTTTGGCAACTGAAGTGGATCGCTTCTACTGCAAGAAAATGCCCAAAGTCGAGACCCATATGTTTGCAGCACCAAACTAATAAGACACCAATAATCCTTGCTGCAAAAATAATCGGAGCTACAAATTACCATGATCAAGACCCGCCATAGAACTGATGTATATGTACCCAAGACCTGCATGTTTCCATCGAACCCGCGACCATGTAATTGCCATGGTCGTGGCAAGCCAAAGACCTGGAACTAATTCAGCGTTGCAACTCAATTGTTGGGACCTGCCATATGCATGTATAATAATGGAAATGGACCAAAGATGCCATAGCCGAGGCCCACTAGTTCTACCATTGTTATGCCCAAAACTTGGAAGTGCCCAAAATGGGTACTCCGAGATTTTGAGAACCCGAGCCACTTGACCCGCATCTATATCCACACGCGACCCAAGATCTAATTTCGAATGAAAAGCTCCAATTTTGGATGAAACCAAAACCGAAGCCAAACCCAAACCCAAGCACAAAGCCAAAATCGCCATTTGTAGAAACTTGCTGCAAAAGAGAAAGGGACGTGGAGGGAACTTATTAAAAAGTTAGTATATTATATATTAAATAAATTCATTATAATTCTTCCCCGATTAAAGGTCCGTGGAATGTTCGTTCGGACTCCAATTAGAGCACCATTCACCGCCACGCGAAGCTTGGCCCTTGAGCTACAAATTCCATGAATACTTTGGGCAAAAACCTCGAAGTGTGAAATTATGATAATGCCCCTGAATGTGCGAACTTTAACAAAACTTTATTGGAACACGACGAAACTTCACACTAAGCACCGTAACACCTACAACAGCTCAATAATACTTTAAATAGCATATTAACATATAAAATAGAGGTTTCTGATTAATGAGCATAATTATAACAATTATGGGACCCAAGGGGCCTTAAAATGCATAAGTTAACGGGTGGAAAATACAATATTCGTGACGTATCGGAAGGGAATAAAGCATGCAAGGGTGTAAAGTCTATGAAACACACAGCATGCAACTCAAGCATAAATAATCCAAATGATCAAGCATATGGTAAACATGGACTAAATGTAAACCACAAAAAATCAAAACACGATATCATATATAGTATATGCAAAATATACTAATGAAAATTCAACACACATATATGGTTTTAAACGACCACAAAACTTGACACAAAAAAAATAAGCTTTACACGCTAGCGTAGTATAGGGGTGTTTAAACATGTGTGTTTGAATGAATGAGCATGAACTAGATACAAATGAAATATAACCCAAACACTCAAATATTTTAGAGAAGTTCTCATTGATTGCAAAACTTTATCAAACTAAGATTTAACCTCAAGTGACAAGATAAAGTGAAATATGAACAAACAATAGAACAATGCACATGAGTCTAGAATATTGATGATTCTACAAATCAATAGGGTCATGACAAAATAAGCACAACTAGAATTCATTATGCAAACCCATTAATCTTTAACTAAACACCCTCAAAAGATAAACATATATCATATTTTCTATTCTTTTCTTTTCTTAATACTTTTGAAGTTACTTCTTTTGAAAGATCAAACAAACTAAACTATATTGGCCTTTGGCAATTTTTCTATTTTTATTTCTTTTAATATTTTCAGTAGGCTCTTGCCAATGGTTATTTTCCCGTAAAGAAGATTTTCTCCTTTCATAGCCCTTTCCCGCGCACCCTCATATTTTTCAATACAATTCAAACATTCTCACAGGTAATGATTCTCACATGCACAAATCCCCCATGGTCATAAAACATGCAGATGACAAAATCGATGGGAGAACAGCTCACAAAGCTCAAATATACATGTGAAGTTAAAATCCAAAAAGCTCGTGCTTGTGTGTGTGGAGGCATATAAAAAGTTGAATCCATAAATATAATGAAATTCGAAACAACTCCATGACAACATGGTTAAGAACAATCTAAGTATCTATAATCATAACCAAATGTCCTAGCCACATGGAAGGTACGAAGTGAATTGGATTCAAACACATCAATATGCCACACCAAATCTGTAAAACTAAAATGCACAAAACCAATTTTTTTTTTTAGTTTTTTAAAAAATTTCAAAAGAAGAATACCAATTTTTAACTTTATGAAAACAAACTCTAACTCAAAAGACAAACAAAATCTTTTTGTATTTTTTCAATATGATTTAATAAAAGAAAAAAATAATACAAAAGATACACATGTCATAACACTAAAAAAACTTATATCATGAAGCATAAACTAGAGTATGAAAAACAAGCTAACACAATCGACCATTAGATATAGCATGTGAAGTATCATGGGCAAGCAAATGAGAATCAAGAAGTCTAATATGTAAAGTCTCCAAATCTGATTTCCTAACCCAAGTAGGTATAATATGACGCTTAGGGACTTTGGGAATCGTGGTGACTCTACTCTTAGACTTCCTAGGACCGTTCTTAAGATCATAACAAAAATGCCTAAGGTGACCTTTCCTATCGCAATGAGGGAAAGCATAAACACGACGAGGAGTGTTACCTAAAGGTTTACCTTTCCTAACTTTCCTAGTCGTCTCAAACATATGGTGTAATGCCTCGACCCGTATTTAAGGGTTAATAAAGGATCAAGCCGACCCGGCTCGCGCGTTAATTGTGAAGTGCAATGGAACAACCTAAATAATATTTCTAATCTAGTTTTATTATAATTTAACGTTACACTTTGTGATTCCAATTTTCATTAAACTACATTATGTGACCCAAGGGGAGTGAACCCAAGGCCAAGTAAATAGAGCTACTAATGTAAATGCAAATTAAGTACTTACCTATTCAATGCTCTTAAAATACGGGACAACATACAACCTACCATGACAAAAGGAGGGCTCAATTGGAACTTATACAAATGTAGTATAAAAACGAATGGAAGAAAGAATACTCACACACTACAACTACATGCATGTGAAAATACGTATATATCTATATATATACCTTTGAAAATACATGTCCCAATGTATTAAACTGCTTAATTCCAAAAACATTATTTGATACCGTTTATTCTCCTTGTTTGTATGAAATAATCTTTTTTTATCTGTATGCCTAGAACTAGCATTCTTTCCCATTAACACATGCGGTTAAATGATTAGAAATTGTTGGGAAAACCTTTCATTTAATTTCAAAACATTTATTACTCATGTTCATTAACTCACACTAGAGTTGCTTAATTATTACCTAAGACTTTCTTTCAACACACGCACACATCGTGTTAGAAAATATTCATTAACATTGAAATCCTAATACAACGTGAACACCCGTGTTATTATATATTTAAGCCTCATTAGATAACTTAATTACCTAATAAATCACATTGCTTAACCATTTCGCTTTTATTACGGACAATAGTTATTATTCTCAATTTACTTGTCCACATTACATTAATCGGTACCTTACACAAGTTAGGTTATTTTCATTGTAACCCGTTTCTTATCATGTTCCCGATTACGTCATTATGTTTGGCATTTAGTCAATAACCACGGTTTCTCAGTCTCCTCATCACCGTTACCGAGTAATATATGCTATTGATCAGTCACTTTGGGCCTTTCACCACTATGGACACCATACCTTTCTTACTTTTTTTGTCATCATTCGAATATTCCATTTTCTTTTCAATGTGTTCAACATTATTCCAATGTTCACATTAATCCACACTTATCAGCTTTTACAGGCCGAAGACAAAAGTCGAACTAAATCGACCATTTCCCACTTTACACTTGAAAAATCATTTATGTTTCCTTAAGTCCCTTTTTATCACGCATAACGTTGATTTTATGCCAAAATCATTTACATTTAAAAGACTTTTGTTTAAGAAAGGACTTTATTATTCAAAAATAGTAGAAGAACTTGCCTCTTCTAAATTGTAAACAGTCAGTTGAAGGCAAAGAAAAGAAATATAAATGAGGTTCTTTATAGATTATAACCCTTACATGAGCATAATATGTAGTTGAAATCAAAGACATCTTGAAGAATCCTAAAAAGAATATAAATCACTAATGAGCTCTAGACATGGAAAAAGGAAGGAAATCCCCATTTATCAACTCTAATAAGACCCTTAATTTGCTTTGGGAAGTCTTTATATGTTGAGGAAAATTTGCGATTAGACTCTGAACTACCCAATTTTGTAAGAAAGTCTGCTAATTGATTTGCCTCCCTGAAAATATGAGAAACTTTTGAATTTGACATATTCAAGCTTTCAATGATTTTATGCACAACCCAATGAATTTTCCCTGTAATTTTACCCCAACCTTGAACAGCATCAACTAGGACTTTAGAGTCACTTTCTATTATAAGGTTATAGTCTTTAAGGTCCTTGAAATACTCCAAAACTTTCTACATATCCAAATCTTCTGCTTCCATATTTGAAACTTCACCAAAATGATCATAGAATGCCCAAATCATATCACCAAAATTGTTTCTAAGAATACCTCCTCCTCCACCCTTGTCTGGGTTTCCTCTAGAGCTACCATCTACATTAAGTTTTAATACTCTCGAAGGTGGATTAATCCATTTAATTGGTAACCTCTACTTAGGAACCTGATCAACAAAAGAAACTTCATTTACCATGATCTCTTTCTTGATATGACACATCACTGTTGACACACTAGGAGAGATAGCATCAAATCTACATTTATTTATTGAAAACCATAAACATCAACAGGCTATTGAGGGGAGAACAATGGTAATTACCTTATTTATCTTAGCTCCATTAAGACACCATTTAAATAATTGGTTTCTAACACCTCCTTCCTTTGATCTTTGAATAACAAAATCCATGGACATTTGATCCCAAATTCTGTCTGCTAAATCTCCTTCCTGAAAAATGTGGTATGTAGTTTATTCTTTAGGAGAAGAACAACAACAACACTTTGAAGGACCTATGAAACCTATAGTTTTTATCTTATCATCTGATGGGAGCAGGTTATTCAAGAGATTCCACATAAAGATAGACATTTTGGAAGGAATCTGCTTATGCCATATAAACTTAGAGCTGAATCTTGTTACACCTTTGTTTCTGCATAAATCCCAAGATGAAGATATGGAGAAAACTCCTGTACTGGAAGGCTTCCATATTAATGAGCCAGGAGAATTTGGATTGATTTATTCAAAATTTAAAAATTTATGAGCAACTTCAGGCTTGAATAACTGAAAGAGTTTCCCATTATTCCACTTAAAACTCGATTCTCGAAAATCTCTAATAAGACCTGTTTCTGACTCGGAAGAATTTTTGCAAGCATCTACTCCCCAGTTGTCCAACACTATATTGATTTTACCTTCTCTAATATTCCATATCATTTGCTCTTCTTCTTTATTACTGATAGAGCACAGCCTGCTCCATGTTAGAGCTCCTCCTCTGATTAGGGCAATAGTCCGGTGAAACTTTTGACAGTAAGCTTCATAAATGAATTTAGCCCACATGGAATTTTGAGATCTAAATAGCCACCATAGTTTCATACAGAAAGAAGAGTGAACATCAGATATGAGTCTCACTCCCAAACCACCTTCCTTGATAGGCCTAACAATTGAATCCCAGCTACACCACTGATGTCTAGGATCATTAAAAGGGGAGCTCCAAAAGAAATTAGATAAAAGAGAGTTGATTCTAGTAAAAATTGCTTTTGGAGGGCTTAAGTCTCATAGAAGATACATAGGCATAGAGGAATGCATTAACTTAATAAGCACTCAAGAACTCAGGCATTTAGCCTTCCAACCTTGAATTTTGTTTTTGATTTTCTTCACCATGTCTTCAAAGTAAATAATCTTCTTTATTCCATTAAAACTGGGGTAACCTAAATATGTAATTGAATCATATTTGAGAGGCATTCATGTACAGATCTTCAGCTTATTGAGGAGCCTTTGATTAATTTTCTTTGAAGCCACCATGTTGCTCTTGGTTCTATTAATTGATTATCCAGAAACCTTCTCATAGAAGCTCAAAGTCTTCATTATATTTTTGACTTTTCTCCTCAACCCAGAGGTAAAAATAATAATATCATCTGCAAAATCCAAATAGTTAAACATAGGACTGCCATTTGGCATTTTAAATCCCACATAGCTAGATTTATACATAAGAACTTCTAAGTTTTTGGAAAGAACATCAGCCATAATTATAAATAGGCTAGGGGATATAGGATCCCTTGCCTCAGGACTCTTGAAGATTTGAAGAAGCCTGCATTTTCCCCATTGATCATAACAGTAAACCGAGCATTAGAGATGATTCTCCAAATAAGGTCCAACCATTGCTCATACAAACCCATTCTCCTCATGACTTTAACCAGAAACAACTAAGATACTCTATCATAAGATTTAGCCATGTCCAACTTCAAGTTGATATTCCCTCCAAAGTTTTTGTGATGAATTCTAGAAAGACATTCTGGAGCCAGAAGAACGTTTTTGTGCTAGATCTACCTTTTATAGACCTTGATTGAACTGGGGAAATGATTTGGTCTCGGCGATTAGAAACTCTATCATTTAAAATTCTAGAGAAAATTTCGTTGATAAAGTTTTGCATACTTATTGGTCTGAAGTCATTAAAGGGTTGTGGATTGGGAATTTTAGGAATCAAAGCAATTTTGGTAGTTATAGTGATTTTTGGAAAGGTGAAGCCTGCAAAGAAGCTTTGAGCTGCCTTCAAAATATCGATTTTGATATCTTCCCAAAAGAAATTGAAGAAAAAACCATCGAATCCATCCACCCTAGGCCCACTAGAGGCATTAAGGCCCTTCACTACTTGTTCTAGTTTTAACGAATTTGGCCATTCAGTAAGATTTGGATTCATCTCATGAGAAATAGCTTTTGGAACACAATTCAGCAGCTGGTCTTCCCCTTTTGGATTGATAATCTCTTTAGACTTGAACACTTATGTGAAATGAACTAATTCTTCAGCTAGAATTCCTCCTTTGTATAGGACCAAGTTCTGTCACTCTTCTTGATTTTATTAATTGAAAGTCTTCTCTGCTTACTTTTAACTAATCTATGAAAATAAGCTGAATTTCTATCAACTAATTTTCATTTACTTTTTGGGACCAAAACTCATGTTATATCCTAAGACTTTGGTTATACATAGTAGTGGCCTTAGAAAAATCTTCTTTATTTTTCTCTGAAGGATTTTGTTCAAAATTTGGTTCTTCCTGCAAAAGACTATCCTCAGCATTCCTTGCAGATTGAAAAAGATATCCATAAAAACTTTTACTCCATCTACTAAGCTTTCCCCTAATAGCTTTGAGATTCAAAGAAATGGCCAAAATATGATTACATCATTCCACTTCTTTCCAAGTAGATCTAACTATAAAAATTCATTCTTCCTTCTCTGTCCAGAATTTGAGAAAAGTGAAACATTTTTTGGGCCTAAAATTTGCTATCTTCCCAATTAAAAGGAGATGACTGTGATCAGACATGCTTCTATTAAGGTGACTAACCTCCTAATCAATACCCAAATCATGATATTTATGGTTCATAAGCACCCTATCCAATCTACACCAAATACTATAATCGTTACTTCTTTTATTGAACCAGGTAAATTTTTAACATTTGAAACCTAAATCCACAAGGACATTAGCTTCAATACACTCAAGAAATTCATACATAGCACCAATATTAATTGAATTGCCACCTTCTTTCTCTAAATGATCATAAATGATGTTGAAGTCACCCCCTACCATCCAAGCTGAATTATTATCAACTATAGACATGTATTGCCATAGAATTCTTCTTTCATTTCGAATACAGCTAGCATAAACAAAGCTACGTTGCACTATATCATTTTTCCCTTATAGATTGACTTGACAAGTAATACATTGGGACATATCTGACAAAACTCCCCATTCTACTCCTTCTTTTAAAAAACACCATATCTTACTGTTAGAATTGGATTTACATGAAGAAAATCCAAGATTCAGCATAAAACCTCTGATATTTTTAATTTTTTGCTTTGGTTTTAAAACAACTAGCAATTGAAGCTGATGAATTATCTTAAGTCTCTCTAATCTCATAATATCACGTTTTTTGATATCCCCCTTTACATTCCAAATAAGAGCCTCAATCATTTAGAAAATTGAGTGTTTTTTAGGTTTGAGCTGGACCTTAAAAGTCTCATAACGCTGCTGCCAGAATCCTTCTTGAGTCCTCCTTTTGTTGGAGACTTTTTCTTCCTTTTGACTGTAGTGAAATCATCATGCTGCTCTTTTATGGATTGAGGAGTACTCTCCCTATTAACTTCTGGTTGGTTCTCTATATATTCTGGATTGTTACTGTATGAATCATCTCGATCTGGATTGACTATTTGTACAGGGATTGCGTCCTCCTCTTGTTGCATCTCTTGCACTGTGTTAGAACTGGATTGTGTTAGAACACCCTTGATGTTTACTATTTTCCCCATTGAAATGGTGGTGTTTTTTTTGGTATAATTGTAATTTCTTGAACTGGAGTAGTTTGCTTGGTTTCTTTTTCCTCATGAGTGAACTGGTGAGAGGCTTATTTTTGCTTCTTTGGGTAACTTTTGAAAAATGAAGAGATTAAGGTTTGAGTTGGAGCTTTCATATTTGTTTCTTATCTAATCTGGATTTCTCATTCTTCTATTTCAGTTCCTTCATTATTTTCTGCTAAATCAAATTCTTATTCTTTCTGAAATGTCTCCTTGATTAATTGTTTCCCAAAAGATTTTATGACCCATTCCTTGGTTCATAATTTATGATGCAATTCACTTTGCCTTATTTGTTATTGTGTTCCCCCTGCTACATTAGATTCCACCCCTTCTTAAAATGGCACTTATCCTAATCATGACCCTTTTTGCTACAGTAAAAACAAAAAAGAGGCAAATCTTCATAAACAATAGGTTGCCAAAAATCTTCGATGGTAGAGTCTTCCTTAGGTCTTCTTCAACACACATTATATCCACACTTGGACGAGCTAGAGAGTCAGTAGCACTGTCCATCTCTAATGGGTTTCCTACCACTTGTCTAATAGAGAATAGGGAGAAGAGGGAAAGGAATCCAAAAAGGAACAATTGAATATTCCTTATTCGGATGGAAATCTATATCCCATTTAAAGGTTCTCATAGGACATCTTTGTATGAACCACATATCTTTCAACCATAGACGATGGAAATCCTCCTCATGATCCAAACGAATCAAGACATGTTTTTGATCAACGAGACCAATGTTGAAGGAAGCTTTGATTTGCAAAGAGGAGAAAAACTTACGAATGACATCTATAGATGGTCTGTGTAACATCATTTGTTAACATTTTTAATTCATAAAAATGCTCCATTCGAAGTAAATTTATCAATTTACCCTTTTATTTCCAAAACTTATAATTTTGTCCTTTACAGGTATCATTTTCCAAATGATAATTTAAGTTTCAGACTCAACACTTAAACAAATTTAGCCATTTTCAACACTTGTTCAATACCACATTTGACTACCGTCACATGTTACACTCGAAAACCTTTAATATATAATTTCACACATTTTACATAGAATAGTTCAATTTGACACATATTTGATATGTACACCCATTTAGCCATTATTTACATATGTGGCCTTATTTAGTTCTTTTAGTTACATTAAGTCCCAGCTTCATGTAAAAATCTTACTTTCACATATTTACATATTAAATCCATTTTACTTTCTACGTAAGTTTCATTAACTTTAATTAACCCATTAAAGTGAAAGTTTCATTTTTATTACTTTCATGTAGGAAGACATACTTTATTCTGATAAAATGAATTAATCAAGACAAATACATTTCTTAACTCCAAAATCATATTATTTGCCTTTAAAAATTCTTTTAACACATTTTATTTCATAAAATGTTTAAGACATACATTATGAAATTTATGCATTTTGAAAACCCATTTTAAAACCTCTCTTTCAAATCGATTTCACCCAAAATGATGAGAATGGAACTAATTAAATTATAGATACAAAATAACTCGTACCCTACATATATTTAGTCTAATATATGCAAATAAGCAAGCTAAAAATATACACAACTATAAACCTATTCCAAGGTTAGTTTTTTCACCTAAAATGCCTCTGAAAATGATGCAAGGAATGAGGAAGATGGGTGAATCCCCTACCTATAAAGGTGAACTTAAAGGGAGTCACAAAATCTCCGCCATACTAGTTCCAAAAGTACTTTATGAATACTCCACAAAATCCTTCTTCAACCTCAAGAAAACCCTCTTCAAAACCCTCCAACAACTCCAAGAACTTCATTTTCTTCAGCCCATCAATACCCACTTTGGTTTCAATGCTGTTATTAGGAGGTTTTAGGCTAATTAATGGTGTTTGCAAGTGGTGTAAGTGGTGGGGATGTGTGGAAGTGTTCTGGGGGAAAAGGAAATCCCCGTGGGAGCCCAAGGCTAAATAGAGAGAGGCTACAAAAATCTGATGGAAAACATTAACCCTAACCCCACCTCTATATGCTTTTATATCAACACTACCCAAGCCCTGCTTACCATATAAGGCAACGCTACCAACCGCTCCTAATAATGCAAACCCAAAATATACATGGTCTGGCTGCTATAGGATCTTGCCATGTGTCATGAATCAAGGGTCCAAAATCAAGACATCACCTAAATATTTTTACTACATTTTAGAGAGAAATTCTGCCTAAAACACGTCTAAATGATTTTTTTCGAAGACTTTGAAGAAGTATAATTTGTTCAAGATCAAATTTCACATCTCGTGATTGATTTCTAGATTTTTTTAGAGCACTTTCATATTTTGACAAAAAATAAATTTTTATTTATTTTTTTACTTTCGATGCCATGGTATTTTTATATGTATTTTTTTGGACCCTATGAAAGTGGTCATTTTATTTTTTGGGTCTTTCAAGTGTCCTACACAATGTGTAAAAAGTTGCATTTTTGCAATATCGCGTACCGTCAAAAAGTGCTAGATTAACTTTTATTTTATTTTTGATTTTTCCTCTACATGGAATTTTTCCTTATATTTAGGGCTCCAAATATGTGGTCACGCTATTTTTATACCTCTCCATTTGTCCAATAAAAATTGTACAAGTTCACGTCATGCGTGACGCGCGTTGGTAAAAATTGTGTTATATTAACCATGACCATGCCACAATCATTCCTTGGTATTTTTGCATTAAACTTAACCAACATATTTAATAGGACTATTAGAACTTAAATACGCATCCATGCGAACCATGCGACGTGAAAATCTTTCTCCTTAATTACTTTTCGTAATGCGTCACTTTTCTTACCATTTGCTTAATTCCATTATATATTTATCCCTCAAATTTTCCTTTGAATAAGATACTTTGATTATCATTAAATAATTATTATTTTTCTAGGAAGGGGTACTACATTCTTACATCCTTAGGAAATTTCGTCCTCAAAATTCATGGTCATCAACCTTAGAATCCAGATACCTACAACCAGTTTCCAATCCTAGGGCATCCTCAACACTATGGTAAAAAAACCCAAATATTTTATTTTCATCAATTACATTGCTAACCCAATCATGGCGGACACTAAAGTCTTACTACTAATCCTAAGCATGCCTAACTTATCCATCAAAACAATCCCTCGAAATAATCGGTATTCCAAAAATATCACACTACCACCAATAAACTCATCATCATGAATCCTTCCTACGTTAGGATTTATAAGCCTACGTTTCCTCAACAATTTTGGATCACGCCTAGCCTAGGTTGTAATAGCCTAAACATTTATAATCATACACATCAATGATCATAAGACAATCACCATATCACATTGGTCTACCCGATCGATATCTCCTACGAGATCCTTACGCTAAGCTAAAGTTGTCCTAGATATCACAACCCAAATATACACAAGCAGTTACATCCTCAAATCCCATAACTTTTGATAGAGTGCAACAGTAGCACCTAATGTTTCATCAAATTCTGATACTCACAATATCCTCGAGTCAAAATTTTGAATTCCACAACTTAAGCAATAACTAGCTATAGCAGTTGACTAACGAGACCTATGTACCTAAAGCAACCAATAACGCATGCAAACTACATGCAACAAACATGAGACCACACGTTCACACAAACTGGTACAGAACAGGATGCTTCTGAAGAAGAGCGCACTCATATACCATGATGCATCATCCCCAACTGGTCTAACATGCTTCACTAAGCTTATGCAGTGCTACATCCGAATCATAACTGGTTAACAAATTCTCATTATCGGGATCAAAGAAGACACAATGAATGTAACTAATCAAGTGACTGCTAGGCCAAAAAAAATAATCAAATTCTGACAATGACTCGTTCCACACAAAGTACGAAACCACAACGTACCCCTGAAGTCTATAACCCTCGCTGATATCCGCTAAAGTCTTAGCCTTTCTACATACCTTAGCTTGGCCCATTAACCCTGACGGGTCCTAATAAGGAATCATCTATCCTTACTAAATGAACAGAATACAAAACCAATTTCTTTGGGAAGCTAAAATGTTAACCAATGCAACATGTTCCATCATTAGTAAGCATAACTATCCTAAATCAAGGCGAAGTTACATCTCTTGGTGTTTATCGTTAGTCACAAAATTATCATACCTAGGTCTTCATAATTTCGACACGTGATAGATAAACTCAGTTTTTGAGATCACTCTCATAAAGTGAAACACAACACTCACATAATTTCAAACATTCAACTCGCGGACCACTGCTACGACCCTTAGTAACGCCCTATGTGCTCCCGAATCATAAAAATTATAATGGCATCTCAAACTTTCAAGCATTATCCATGCCTAATACCTACAAATTTCCCCACTAGAGTCATACCAAACCATACAGGTAGAACACATCGGTGCCATACTCAAGCACTATACCAAAACTGCCAACTTGTCACAATACAAAAACCTTGACAAATCAAACATGTCACGGTCTTTGATCGTGACAAGTTTGGGGTTGATAAAGGTATTTGTCATGGACTTGTCACGATCAAAAACCGTGATAAGTTCATTAGATTTGTCATGAACTTTGAACTTTATAAGTTTATTATGGCCAAAGCCAGTGATAAGCCGTGACAAAAGCTTAAACTTGTCACAACCAAAGTTTGTGACAAGTCTATGACAAATAAAAAAATTTCACGAACTTTGATCGTGATAAGTTTTCTTTGTCACAGACTTGTCCTGGTCAAAGTCTGTAACAAATCTGGGCAGATTTAAAGCATACATTTCAAGGAACATTCAATATTCAATAACTAACAAAAATAAATATAAATATCCATAACTAAAACGAAAACGAAAACGAAAGCAACATGTAAATATCCATAACAAAAACCAAACTTACATTTGAATATCCATTACTAAATCAAAAAAATAAAAAATAATATCCAATATCCAAATAAAATAAATACAAATAATGTCATAGAGTAGGGTCTACAATAGATTGGAAGAGGAAGGAAGACCACATGACATATGCATTGACACACCCATCAATTCTCCGAACTTCGTATTATTCGTGCAACCACAAAGGTGAATTCTCCTTTCCGTCCAAAACATGCATGACAAGTACCTTTGCCTCAATGTCTAGTAGGGGACGTCTATGAACCAATGTACTCAGGAGGGTGCGTGGTTTCCTCAACCCCCTCACTATCGGCTCCCCCACTCAATACGTCAATTAAAAATATTCTCGGCCAATCGATTATTGACATAGGCAGTTCGATGGGGGTCAAGATGGGAAATGAATCATATAAGGGTGTTGATACCAAATTTAGTCTGCTGACATGGATCAATAAAGTGAAGACACGTGGCAGTCTATGCGGCAACAACAAACACTTCCGAGGAACTCACACGCTCCGAGGAACCATACTACAACGAGGAACACTGTTTCCTCGAGGAACTCATACGCTCCGAGGAACGAGAACTCTTCGAGGAACCCTTGAGCACCGAGAAGCTTAGGCGGTCCGAGAAACTCAGGCGGTCCGAGCTGCACCTCGAACAAAGCATTAATAGCGGGATAACCAACAGTTTGACTGTTCATTAAATGCTTATCATTCAGACGCACACGCTTAAGGGGCATTAAATGTATCACCCTTTCATATGTACATCATTTAATGTATTACCCTTTCACATTACAGCCTCAAGGCTATAAATACATTGCACAATCCTCATTGTAAAAGAACCCCGGGACCGGAATTTCTTGAGATAATCTGTAATCAATAATTCCCATACAAACAGCAATACCAAAACAATGGACGTAGGCCATTCTTATAAGGCTGAACCACTTTAAAAATTATTTGTCTCATTTATTTATCTGTGATTGAATAATTCGAGTGATCTAATTTTTTACAAAACAACCCAGGAGGGGATGGAAAAATCAGAGCGAAATTTATCAAGAGATTCAACAGATACATCAACAAAGGGTATCGAGTTCGTGCGTATTAGCGATAAAGCAGTGACGTCCTTATATACCTCCTTCCCCTTCCTCTTTCCCTTGCCCTCAACGGAGGTGGACCCCCACTGATGCTTCATGAAGGCATACATATCTAGGACCGTCTCCTCTAACCTTGATAGCTTATCGTCATGGGTGTCCAACTTATGAGACAACCCGGTGTTGCTCATCTCTATCTCTATGATCCTCGACTTCCCCACCTGAGAGCTCACCCCCTAGTCCTCCCTGAGCACTTGGCTGAGTGCTTCCGTAGACAAAGATACTTTTTCGGCATCAGACTGCTTTTCATGCACTTCCTTAAGCTTTGCCTAAAATGACAAAAAATACATGATTAATTAATTAAGTTAATAAAAAAAATTATAACGTAATTAAAAAATTAAATAATTTTAACTTACAATCGTAGTTGCAATGCTCGGGGACGCCTCCTTATCCTTGCCATCTTCGTCTGAATTGCAACATAGGAATAGAGACTATATGGCCTACCCCCAAGGCCACTCCCCATTTTCTAAAACAATATAATGAAGAATTAGTAAGTAACGTAAAGTAATGCTAAATTAGAATAACATAAAACTAAAATTAAAGAAAAACACAAACTTATCATCATGTACTCCACCTCGGCGTAAGACGTCCATCTGGAGTATTACCCGTTCACCTTTTTTGTCAGATTTTCCCTCCCCAATTGACGAGATGCCAATTTTCGCTCATCGATCTCATTGTCGACAAACTGCTTCCACTATGCCAATAAATCGGCTCCTTCGAAGGGAATATGTCACGCACTCTCAGAATAGACTCCCGAGTCTTCCTAAAGTATCGTGCCCACATGTTTTTCTTCCACGTCTTATAATGATCCCTCAACAGTTCCAACATGGAGTCGCAGACATACGGGCGTAGGCCGAATTGAACTTGTTAAATAAATACAAACCAAAAAGAAAGTAAGTGTTAGTTGTATTGAAATATAAATATAAATACACTACCTGTAGTGCCCCCTCAGATGCCCATCTTGAGCTCATTTGGCATAGACCTCCAATCAGTGTACCCCGGGACGATGATCGACTTCAGTTACTCCATGGATCTAACCAATAATGTCGTCTTGTTCTCGATGACGAACCATAATTTACCCCATTTTGGGGGCCTAGTGGCGGAGGAGCCCTTTTTGCCTCCGCTACCGTGCTGCCCCGATGAACACATTTTTAGCAAAATTTATTATTAGTACTACAAACATGTATATGAGAAAAAGATCAAATCCAAATGAATTAGAATATTGTATGAGTTAACGACATTATAAATCTAAAAAATACTGTTTTAATATCGGGTCATGTCATGGACTTTGAATTAATGCTTAAATTGATTAAAATCGAAATTAACATATTCACTAACCATAAAACCAATTTTGATTCAAATCCGATAATAACAAAGCACTAGAAAAATACAGGTTAATGACATTATAAATCTAAATATTGTTTCAATGTCGGGTCATGTCATGGACTTTTAATTAATGCTTAAATTGATAAAAATTGAAATTACAATATTCACTGACCATAAAACTAATTTTGATTCAAATCCGATAATAACAAAGCACATTGTAAATCGAATTTTGTTTTCAATATCGGGTTATGTCATGGACTTTGAATTAATGCTTAAATTGATAAAAATCCAAATTAACATATTCACTAACCATACAACCAATTTTGATTCAAATACGATAATAACAAAGCACTAGAAGAATACAAGTTAATGACATTATAAACCTAAATATTATTTCAATATCGGGTCATATCATGGACTTTGAATTAATGCTTAAATTGATAAAAATCCAAACTAACATATTCACTAATCATAAAACCAATTTTGATTCAAATCCAATAATAACAAAGCACTAGAAGAATACAAGTTAACGACATTATAAATCTAAATATTGTTTCAATATCGGGTCATGTCATGGACTTTCAATTAATGCTTAAATTGATAAAAATCCAAATTAACATATTCACTAACCATAAAACCAATTTTGATTCAAATCCGATAACAACAAAGCACTGGAAGAATACAAATTAACGACGTTATAAATCTAAATATTGTTCTAATATTGGGTAATGTCATGGACTTTCAATTAATGCTTAAATTGATAAAAATACAAATTAACATATTCACTAGCCATAAAACCAATTTCGATTCAAATATGATAATAACAAAGCACTAAAACAATACACCCACTGGTTATTACAAGCATTAAACTAATCGAGTACAAATGAATTAAAAGCATTAAACTATCGTCCAATAAAGTACTAGAATAATACACCCACTAGTCATTACAAATAACAATTTTAAGCCAAAAGTAATAAGTTTAAGCCACTAAGAATACTATTATATAGAAACTATGGAGAATGGGACAATTCGAGAGATCTCATTACAGGGGTAATGACTCTCGAACGGGTCTAAGGGCTGTTGAATGCATACGCATAAGAACTAGAAGGCTAGTATCTATGCGCACTATATGTAATTTAATTATGTCTTATTTATATTTGGTTTAATCACAACCCTAAATGTTAAAAATGCATATGGCGAACCAACTCAATGGAATTCTAAGTTTCCAAATCCACTAGTCAACAATAATTCAAGAATTCGAAATAACAATGCAAATTATAATGCGACATATTAGAAATTCCTAGGTCCAACCAACTCAATATCCATCCAAATGTTCAAATCCACCAGTCAACAACAATTCAAGAATCTAAAAACAACAATGCAAATAATAATGAGATATATTAGAAATTCCTAAGGGCAACCAACTCAATGGCCATCTAAATATTCAAATCCACCAATCAACAATAATTCAAGAATTCCAAACAATTCAACAATCTCTATGTGTGTGTGTCTTTGTGTGTGTGTGTGTGTGTGTGTGTGTGTGTGTGTGTATATATATATATATATATAGAGAGAGAGAGAGAGAGAGAGAGAGAGATAAACCATATTTTAATTTCAGAATTGAATACCAATTTCAATTTATACCAAAAATCAAATACACACTATACACACAATTTCAATACCGATTTCAATTTCAGAATACCAATTTCAATATACAAATACCAAAAATACCAATTTCAGAATACCAGTTATAATATAGAAATACCAATTTAAATATACAAAATACCAATTTCAATTTATACCAAATACACACACTAAAACACACACACACACACACTGAAGCACCCACACTAACACACACATTGAAACACCCACACTAACACACACATTGAAACACACACTAACTCACACACTAAGACACACACACACACACACACTCACACACACACACACACACGCACCAAGGAAATATATATAGAATGAGAAATGTACCTGATATATATACATATAATAAGATGGGATGATTTTTGAATTTCAAAAATATAAAAGCATAATAACGGTTGAGATTCATTTGAAAAAAAGAAATGGATGTGATGAATTATGAGATTTCATTATCCCGCTCAAATTTTTGAAATGAAAATATTTGCTCCTTTTCGCTCTACATCTCTACTTTATTTCAAAATTTTCATACCTCCCAAAGTTAACAACACAACCCCACCCACCCACATCTATATATGATTTTCTCTCACCCTCTATTTTCACTCATTTGGTTATTCTCTATGTTATCTCTCTTTATCCGTCTTCACGTCTGAAGATTTCTTCTTCAACTATGAAGGGGCATGGGTTTGGTTTGGATCTCATAGATCTGAATAGAAAGCACTGTACGGGTTTATGACTTAGAGACTAGGAATACGATTTGGGTTCACACTACAAATCTCAGGTATACCATTCTTTTCTTTTTTATTTTATTTGAGATTTGGGTTTTGGGGTTCTATATTTTGTTTGTAACTGGTTTTTTATTTGAGATGTAACTGGGTTTTTTATTTGGTTTTTTTATTTGTTTGTATATACCAGATGCATTACATTTTGACATATCTTAGATGCACTACATTTTGACATACAATTTGGGTTTGTATGTTTGTTTGACATATCTCAGATCTAAATTTTGACATAGAGCTGGTGTAAAATAAATCACAAGGTTTATGACTATTTGATTTGGTTTATTTATCTATTTGTATACCCATTTGATTGCTCTTGATCAGTTCGTTTTTAGTTTCACAACTTCATTTATGGATTGGGTAGTAGATTCTGTCTTGAGCTGATTCTATTGGTTTCCATTCGACCATGATTTATGGCCAATCAAATAGATTATAGAATTTCATAAATGGGGGTACATATAGTGTTTGTGTTTTCTCTTCAGTGTCTGTGTTTTCTCGTCAGTTAGCGTTAGCTACTTTGGTATTATAATGCTAAATAATCAATAATAATTCAATGACATTGGGTGATTTACTTTTAGATATGTGGATCAGTTCTCAAGAAGCCTCTATATGGAGTACAAAAAGAGCAGTATTGATGTGTAGTGTCAGGCATGCTGGAATGGGATAGGATTACACCACCTACCATTAACTACATTTTATCTTTTTTAGATGCACCACTTAAGATCTAGGTGGTATACTATAGCATATCCAAGACAAGCATCATATCAAAAATCAATGGAATGACTATCTTCAACCCACCACAATTATCAACAATAGGCATAATATACTTGCAGCCATACCATAAAGAAGATGAAATGAAGATTTTGGACTAGTACCAGTGCTTTTTCTTTACACGTTTTCACCAAGCTAGAGAAGTCATATCTATCAACAATAGGCATAACAATAGGGCATAATGTATGTTTCTTATGCACAAATAAATTTACCAATGATAATATTTCTTTTGTAAAAATTCATTTGTTGTCCTGATGATTCACCATACACTCCAATGATAATATTTCTTTTGTAAAAATTCATTCGTTGTCCTGGTCATTCACCATAAGCTTATTAGAGTTGGTATGTTGGGCAATCAATCATTTTTTGATGTAACTATAAACATGTTTATTTTATAAAGCTTGGGTTGATCCCTGTTCAAACTTCAAATATTTGTTCTTTAACATATGAAAACTCTTAGAAGTTTGTTCAGTTTATCAATTTGAGAATTAAATACACATGTTTGGTAATTGTGGAAAGTTCTGAAAAATTTACGAAAGGGAGTTTTAAATGGTTGTAAAGTTGTTTTTAGTCGGGTATTTCTAACTAAATTCTAGGCTTAAAATCACTAGATTTTGAACGTGATAGAAACTAGGAGTTACGTGCTCGACAAAACTTAGTGCATCGATAACACATATGTCCCACGATGGATAAAAGCTGCCAAGTCTTGCATTTTTAAACCGTGTTAGATTCTTTCTTAAGTTTATAGTACCTAAGGCTAAGACCCTCTTCTGTTTGTTTTTGTGTTTGTTTTTCAGAAGAAAAAAAAGTGGGTAAAAATATGTGTGTGTTTGATTTTTATTAAGCTGATGTACTTTGTTATTTGTGAGTGTAAATTTCGCTCCCTAAATAATACTATGATTAATAAATGGACATTTTTACTACAAACATTTCAACATATGTGCACTATCTCGCTCCATCAGTGGGACCTACAAAATATTCATTTTCTCAATACAAACCAGCAAGTAATGCAGGAAACCAACTCATGTTGGAGTTCACGACAATTATGGACCATAAACCTCCTCCCTAACCAGTTACAACCCTACTTTAGCTACAATAGTGGGAAACTCAACTTCTAATGAGGATCTTCTTATTTCCCAATTCAAGGAAAGTAATGCTTATATTACTGGGCAGCAGGTTAGTTTCTATTTACTTAGGTGGTGATCACTATTTCTATTGGGATTATCAGGCACAATGCATTGGAGTTGAAAAGAATGCTCTGTTATAAGCAACGAGGAGCCTCACCCTAGGAACAGTATCACAACTTTATCGTTATCATGGACATCCACTATGGATGTTGGGGTTTTCAAAGCATAATGGTATATTTCTCATTTTAGCTTCTAAGAATAGTTCGGATAGTGTCCAAATTGATGTGTCCTGATAGAGATATTGAGTCTTGAGTCCACACCAGCGTTCTAGAATGGTGTCGTTTCATAGAGGCGATGAAATTGTTCAATGGTTTGTGTTTTTTTTAATCAAAGTTTAAATGCTATAACTCATCATATTTCTTCAATTTTCAGGACATCAATACACTATAACTCATCATAAGGGCTCTCTTTTCATTTAGTATGCTTATTGTTTTTTATATGTTCATTTATTTAAACTATTTTTCATTTTGTTGCATTGCCTTTTCATAAATCTATTAGACTGAAGAAAGAATGTATATACTCTATATGATGAATCTTGAATTTAAAGATGCATATGTAAATGAGAATAATCACTTAAATTTCAATATTTTTTATTTCAAACCTTCAAAATAGGTGTTTTAGTTGCATCATTTGTAATTCAATTTCTTCCTGAATGTGTCCCTTGATTTGTTACGTAGGTAATAATTGGTCTTCGAGTTCTTACTAGATCTATGCTTGATGGAGAGAAGAAATGCAAGGAGTTCGGGAATTTAAAAAGAAAAATGTGTTCATCTGTATATTGAATTTTTGAACATTTTATGATTTATTAGTCAAACATTTGTTTTGTTGTTATTTAACATGGTCATTCTATAGGTATGTTTTGTGAAATGTTGGTATGTGTAAATAAAATTAGTTATGATGTAGACATATGTTTATAAACATGAGTGTTCAGTATTGTAAATATTATTATTGCATTTTTTTTTATTTCTTAAATAGGGCGGGGATCCTATAAATAAGGGAAATTTTCTCCACATTTTCAGAATTGTTTACACTTTGTGTTGTAAAATAAACTGATTTAAATATTGTATATTTATTTTGATAAGAATTATTTTTTGAATTTTAACATAAATGATTATTATTGTAATGGATTTGGGTTGTTATTGATTATAATACAATCTCGACGTATCATCCTACTTCTGACCTTATCCTCAATAGTCATATCATAATGCAATCTTATAAACAAAAGTTATGGAACTAATTCTAAAGTACTGCCATAAATCAATATTACCTAACCATTCTACAATCATCAATAATTTACCATCACCACATAACCCTCAATACAACATTGATTCTTCCAAACGCTTCATGAAAAATATACCAATTCAATTATCCCCAAATGGACATACAAATTCGAGTGCAAGAGTCATCATGGAAGAATACTATCATGTATGACAATCGATCATGACCACCAACTCGTAACCTCAAGGCATCAATCCTAGTCACTACGTACTATACCAATTATAAGTCTATATCCCTATAAACCTAAGGAGTTACAAAGGTTCAAAAAGAGACATCATTGTCATCATAATACAAGGTACACGGCCTTAAAGTCATTATGACTAGGGAACGTCTACTACTCACATTAAAATCTCACTAACTAAACCTTAGTATACACCTCCAAGGAATTATCAATAAGGATTCACATGTTTGTCCATATTACTAACCTAAAATCCATCAAACCAAATTATTAAACCTCAATGAGCATTCAACCATAACAATTAACTTATCTCACTATGGAATCACCACACTTACGACATAAATCACAAGCTAACGCTTGTAGGTTTTGGTAGGATATGGGACATCGGGTATTGTCTATAAACATCCCGGCCCACACCACGGATGCTACAAGGGATATCATTCCTTGATACCATATTATTATCTCTAAAACTTTTAATTAATACCAACAAATTTTTGGTAGGACACAGAATGTCGAGTATTGCCTTAGAGGAGGCTCACCTCAGTGACGCGACAAGAGGTCCTATTCTAGAACATCACAATGCTAGTACTTAATACTAAATCACCAAGATTTTCTAGGTTCAGTCCTAGGTTACTTCAAATAATCATGATTATCTAGATCCATATTGTAATCAAGATACACTAAAGCCAAGTCCTCAACCAAGGGACCCAATACATTCTTACCACAGAATCAATACTTATGAGTGCCACTCAATCACCTAACCTCCATAGATGAAATATACAACCTTTACAGCTAGTTCGCAACGAGCACTACTCGACATTACTACCACTACTAATGCTACTCATAATCAAAGTTGCCACATAATGCATCTCACGTAAAAGATCACGGTGCCGCCGCTATCGGTCTACACTGACACCCATAACTTACCAATACTTCTACATCGAAAATGTCGTCGAACATGAATGGATACCAACTTAGCCGTTTACCATCTCATAAAGATTTGAACATCGTTTTAATATCCTTGACTTCACCGTCCACGATACAAACCGAAATTGTCACTAATCCAGTATGATCGGCCCAAACGAATATCGACGTCAAGAAGATCTGCTATCAACCTCACCATGTCACATTCGAAAGGAACATTGACCCTAAAGCTTTGATACCAAGTTTTAATGCCCCGACTAGGATTTAAGGGTTAATAAAGGATCAACCTTATCCAGCTCGCGCGTTAATTGTGAAGTGCAATGGACTAACCTAAATAATGTTTCTAATCTAGTTTTATTATTATTTAACGTTACACTTATTAGCATGTGATTCCAATTTTCATCAAACTACGTGATGTGACCCAAGGGGAATGCCCCCAAGTCCCTGTAAATATAGTTACTAACGTAAATTCAAATCAAGTACTTACATGTGCAACGCTTTCAAAATACAGGACAACATACAACCTGCCTTAACAAAAGGAGGGAATGAGCTGAATACTCGGTGGGAACTTATATAAATGCAGTATAAAAATGAACGATAGAAAGAATACTTACATACTATAACTACATGGATGTGAACATACATATAGATCTACATATATATACCTTTGAAAATACATGTCCCAATGTACTAAATCATTTATTCCAAAAACGTTATTTGATACCGTTTATTCTCCTTATCTTTACAAAATAATCATTTGGTATCTTTATGCTTAAAACTAACATTCTTTCCCATTAATGCATGCAGTTAAATGAATAAATATTGTTGGGAAAGCCTTTCATTTACTTTCAAAACGTTTATTACCCAACATTCATTAACTCACACTAGAGTTGCTTAATCATTACCTACGACTTTATTTCAACACAAACACACATCGTCTTAGAAAATATTCATTAACATTGAAAGCTTTATACAACATGCGCATTTGTGTTATTATGGGTTTAAACCTCATTAGGTAGCTTAATTACCCATTAAGTCACCTTGCTTAACCATTTTACTTTTCTTATGGACATTGGTCATTATTCTCAATTTACTTATCCATATTACATTGACCGGGACCTAAAACATTTACACAAGTTAGGTTATTCCCATCTTATAATTTGTTTCTTATCATGTTCCCAATTACCTTATTAACTTTTGGATTTAGCTAATAACCACGATTTCACGGGCTCCTCACCACCAGTACCTAGAACTATATACTACTGATTAGTTACTTTGGGGCCTTTCACCATTAGGGACGTCATGCCATTTTTAATTTTTCCAGCCTCATCTGAATATTCCATTATCTTTTCAATATGGTCAACATTATTCCAACGTTCACATTAATCCACACTTGTCAGCTTTTACAGGCCGAAGCTAAAAGTCGGACTTAACCATCAATTTCCCACTTTACACTTGGAAAATCATTTTTCTTTCCTTAAGTCCCTTTTTTATCACACACAGTGTTGATTTTATGCCAAAATCATTTACGTTTAAAGGACTGGTATCATTTTCACCCACATTAGTGTATAGACAAAATTTCCAATTGAGTCCGTTGTATGTATTTGACTTATTCCCGAAACAAAACGGTGTTTTTGAGTCATATATAGATTTTTATTGTAACGATCCTACACAGTCTATGAAAAAGTTTATTGAAGACGTTGCGGCCAAGATTCAAATATAAATCATGCTAAGATAAATTTCGTGCACGTTTCAAGTCTTCATTGCATTCCAATCTCTCGAGTATGAAAGCGAAATTTTATGGGACTCAAAAAATGTTTTTAGGATGTTATTTTAATTAAAAAAATATTTTTAAAAGAGTTTAACTTCATTCATTCTGAGATAATGATTGTTAAGAGTCGTATAGAACCTTCTCTTTTGTATAGATGATTCAAAAACATTCAAAGTTGTTCAAATGACATGTGGGGGTCGTTCAAATGACATGGCTTTATCGTTCAAACGACATTGCCATCTCGTTCGAATGACAACCTCATCTCGTTCGAATGATGCGCCGACTCAAGTTTATTATGTAAGGAGTGTTTTTCTCAAAATTTCGTAAGTTGCAGAACCAGAAAATCAGTTAACATACAATAAGTTTTTATGTACAAGTTTTCTAAGGTTTTCAAAGTCTAAAAACATCCTTAGAGTTCCAAGATCCAAGCTTTCATAGCCTTACGCTATAGAGATCTTGGTTTGCAACATTAGAGTTTGTTCATCACTTTGAACATCATTAGGTTTTGCGATAAAGTAGGGAAGGAGTTCATATTCAACATCGTAGACGTTTCCAAGCTACATCAGTGGACATCGAGACATATATGGACGCGTGTGTTGTTGGAGAGAATCATAGAAGGACTTTAGTGTGGGTACAGTGGAGGAATGGTTAAAGGATCATAGGAGCGTCAGGATTTATAGGGGATCAAGTCGTTGAGTAAGTCTACTGTTTGTACTTTATAATACCATATCATAGTGATTATCTGGCGTCGGCCATCCGAGATTTTTCCCTTAGTTGTTTCCTCGTACATCTGGCCTCGCTTTTGTGAACTTATTTATTTTACTTGCTTTAATCACCTATATGCATGCTTAGGATTAAACAAGATAAAATTGGGATTAACTAAAATTGGTTCACACACTTGGTGCGGTTTAAAATTTGGAAAAAGGCTTTTTAAAAAGAAAGTTGGTTTTGACATCCTTAAAACACTTTCGAAAGAAAAAGGGGCATAAAAATTGGTATCAGAGCCAGAAACATATTTTTTATTGTGTTGATCCCTTGTGTTTTAAAGGATGAATTTTGGAATTTTTGAAAGTTTTAGAGGTCCTATTTTTTATGGCACTAACTATGGTTATTGGAAATTGTGAACGAGAAGTTCTTCGAAATCAAATTATAAGCGTGTGTGGTTAGCGGTCAAAAAGTGTTGGACTCCACTGGTTACACGAGAGGATGAGGCTATGACTTTAAAACCCATTAAATCATAGACCGAAGTTGAACATAGACTTGCACTTTACAAATCTAAAGGTCTTCACGTTATTTCCTCACATGTCTCACGGGAAGAGTATAATAGAATCATAATGTGTGAAACTTCGAAAGAAGCTTGGGATATACTTTCACTGACTCACGAGGTCACTAGCACGGTGAGGGCATATAAAATTCAAAATCTCACTACACAGTTTAAGACGATTAAGATGCTAGAGAGTGAGTCATTTGATGACTTTTATGCTTGATTGTCAAATATTGTTAACTCATCGTTTAATTTAGGAGAGAAAATACCCGATAATCGAGTCATTAAGAAAATCTTAAGGTCGTTGCCAAGTAGATTGGATGCAAAAGTGACAATTTTGAACTCCTTAGGTGTGCTTGATTCGAAAAAACTTAAAGAGATTGTAGGTGACTTACAAACCTATCAACTCGATATGTTTACCTCCAAGTAAGTGCTAAAGAAAATAAATGGCATTTGCTTTGAAGTCCAGGAAGGAGGAGACTAAAGTTTCGAATGACGATTTTGATTCCGATTTTGAGGATGTAGCCTTGTTGGCAAACAAGTTCAAAAACTTTCTGAAGTTCCAAAAGTAATCGAAAGATGCCATAAGACTAGAGAAATTCAAGAACAACAAGGTAGATCCCGCCCTAAGGATAAGAGTGACAATGTCAAGAGGGTTGATTCGAATAGGTGTTTTGGGTGTGAAGGTTATGGTCACAAGGTTACTGAGTGTCCCACTAGACTTAAGAAGGAGGGAAAGAAATCAATAGCATATAATGCCACCCTAAGTGATAGTGAATCGGAAGAGGGAGAGAGTTCCCCCATTGAGCATAACTTTGTAGCATTCATGGCATGTCATGTGAGCGACGACGATAAATCTTCCCATGAAAATTCTCATGTGCATGACACTTCCAAGAATGTTGAGTGTAAATCCCAAGTGAGTGTGGGTGAAGTTAGTGAGGATGAGGAGATTGATATAGGAGAGTTTCAAGTTGCCTTCAGCGAGTTATATGCAGAAGCGATAAAGGTAAAAAAGGCCAACTTGAAATTTCAAGATAGTTGAATGAGCGTGCCGTAGAGAATAATGATGCTTTGATTGAGGATCTTACGGAAGGGGAGAAGAATCTTAAGGAGAAGCTAGAATATGTTGAGAAAGATAGAGATAGTCTTCGTGGTTTGATGGACGCTTTAAAGAAGGAGATTCTAGAGTTTTAGTACTTTTGGCGTTTGCTTGAGTCTAGGATTTGTGAGTTAGAAGAGAGATTGAAAGACTCCTGTAAGGTGAAGTTTAATTTGGAGGCTAGATCGAAGAATTAGATAGGATGTTAGGCACCGTCCAAATCAAGGGAGATAGGTTTGGTATAGTCTACGACGATAGAGTTGTTCCCATTACCAATGCCAATACCAATCATGTGTAAGAGCCCACTAGGAACGTTAGAAGAGGTCTAAATTTTGGTCATCGTTCCCGTCGTGTTTACTCTTGCACTTATTGCCGTAGGAAAGGTCACCTTAGACCTTTTTGGTATGACCTTATAGGAATGATCCTAGGAAGTTTAGGAATAGAGTCGTTTCAGATCCCAAGACCCCCATACATAATTTCGCACCTCCTTGGGTTAGGAAATCGGACTTAGAGGCTTTAAGAATTAAACTTCATAATTCTTGTTTGGTTACGCTTGATTCTTCCCATGATAATTCTAAAGGATGATTGTGTTGTCATATTTATCATATGCTAGTCTTTGCATCATGATTTATATTTTACTAGCGTTATGGCATGTGTATCTATTGTATTATATTTTTTTCATTTATTGAATATTATTTGAAAAATACAAAAATATTTTATTTTTGAGAAAAAATAAAAAAAAAAGATTTTATTTTTGGGTCAAAAATATTTTTAGAAAAACACAAAAATATTTTCAGTTTATTTTTGTGTCGTGAGTATTTCATGTTTGATGTGGCATATTAGTGTGATTGGATCCCCGTCATTTCATTATCCATGTGGCTAGGACTTTTGGTCATAATCGTTGATGCGTTGAATGTTCTTAACCATTGTCTTAATAGGGTTGTTTTGAAGATGATATGCTTTGTATATATGTTATCCTTGAACACATGAACGAGTTTATATGGATGTTTGACATCTCATGCATAATTGAGTTTGGTGAGACGTTCTTATCTCAATTTTGTCATCTATGCGTAAGTAAACTTAGGAGGTGATGTGCATGTAAGAACCGTTTACCATGAGGATTGATAATGCATAAATTAAAAAAATGATGAGTGTTCACGAAAAAGGGCTGCAAGTGAATAATAATCACGTCGTGAAAGACACTATTTAAAAGAGCTCGAGAAAACATTAAGGCAATAAAAAGAACCATATTCCAAAAGAGGGTCAAAATGATTTTTCTAAGTTGAGAAACATAGAAACCTCAAAAAGAGATTGAAAAAAAGAATATATATATATATATATATTTGAGGTAGTTTGGATGAAAAAAAATATAAAACGGGTTTGCACCAAGAATCCTTATGTTGAAAAATTGTACCATGACGCTATTGTTTGTAGAATTGTCAAAAGTCCGAATTTGTGTGCGTGATGTTTGTTTAGTTCATTTAGCTCATTATATTAATTGTCACATATGGCAAAAACTGAGTTTGATTACACTTAGCTATTAAATAGAGCTACTTGACCATTTCAATGTACTATAGTTATGATTTATTTATTGTAGTTCACGCCCATTCACTCCATATCCATGTTTGAGCACATTCATTCTATGTTGGCATGAAACTCACATTATTTTTACTTGTTTTATTTTTTTCTGTTTGAGTCTGTTTTGTTGTTGTTTACTCTTTCTAGTTAACATTTTCAGGAAATTTCTTCGCTGGATGAAACTTAATCATTTTTAGAACTGGAATTGAGAATTTTGTATGTCGTTAAAATGACAACTTGGTTTTATTCGAGCGATAACTCGATGTCGTGAGATATTTTGTTCACACGAGGTTCAAGAGATAGGCAGAAATGTGTCAGGTATGGGTTGCTTAAAGGGTTACAATATGAGTTACTCCCGCGAGAGCCTACTGTTTTACATTGTTTAAGCCCGTTTGATGACTTAGTTCGAGCTATATGCAAAGTCATTCAAATGACAGTGCATTATCGTTTGAGCGACCCTTAGAGGATTTTTGTGGATTCTTCTGTTTCAGTACCCGATTCTTCTTGATATATTTTTGGTACTGCTGAAATACTTCTAGGAAGTTTATATGCAGTATAGGTTGATTATGCATAATGGTTTTTTCTGCATTATTCGTTTAGTCACATCATTACTAATTTTCATGATTCATTTTTTTTAGATTTATATTTGTTAGGTAGGACTTGGTACATCATGATTATTTTTAGTTGGCAGCTTATGTTTGTCTATATATGCTTCATTGATTATCACTGTCTAGATTTGATGTTTGTTTATCTTTTTCACTTATTTTCTATCCGAGATAAAAAAAAGGGGGAGATATGTATTTGATATAGGGGTAGAGTTTGTTTGATGAGCGCATAGTTTGCATATATTGATACCCTAATTTTTTTATGTTTATTTTCACAATTGGTATCACAATAGTTTGCTCACATGTTTAACAAATAATTTAATTTTGATTTTACAAATTGGTATTGATATTTCGTATTGATATTTTTATATCATTTGTTCCTCTATACTTCATTAGGAATTTGTCTGTTTCATGTGTGTAGGTATGCTTAAGAGATTCGAGATTTCAAGACTACGTCACATTCAGACAACTCATGCTAGCCGGACCATCATTACTAGTCTTGTCCTATAATTTTTTATTTTGAATTTTATGGAATGTGATATAAGTGTCATACAACTTGACGGTCCGGCTTAGGCACTTCACTGTTTGGGTTTTGTCCCAGAATAGTCAAAGTGGGATATTTATGAGGAGAAAATTTCCAATTGAGTCTGTTCTATGTATTTGACTTATTCCTGAAACAAAACATTGTTTTTGAATCATAGATAGATTTTTATCATCACGATTCCACACGGTCTATGACAAATTTTATTAAAGATATTGCGGCCAAGCTTCAAAGATAAATCATTCCAAGATAAATTTGGTCCACGTTTCACGTCTTCATTGCATTCCGATCTCTCAGGTATGAATGCACTATGTTTATGGGACTCGAAAAATATTTAGGATTTTATTTTTATTATTATTATTTTTTAAATAGTTTAACTTTTTTATTATGAGATAATGATTGCTGAGAATCGTATAGAACCTTATATTTTGTATAGATGGTTCAAACAACATTCACAATCGTTCAAATGACATGTGGAGGTCGTTCAAAAGACATGTCTTTGTCGTTCAAACGACATTCCTATCCCGTTCGAACAACAGCCTCATCTCATTTGAACGATGCGCCGACTCAATTTTATTATTAAGGTGTGTTTATCACATAATTTCGTAAGTTGCAGAACCAGAAAATTAGTTTACATACAGTAAGTTTTCTGCACAAGTTTTCTAAGGTTTTCAAAGTCTAAAAACATCCTTAGAGTTTCAAGATCCAAGATTTCATACTCTTATGATATAGAGATTTTAGTTTGCACCATTGCAGTTTGCTCACCACTTTGAACATCGTTGTGTTTTGCGGTGAAGAAGAGAAGGAGTTCACGTTCAACATCGTAAATGTTTCCAAGTTGTATTAATGGACACCTAGACATACATGAACGTGTGTGTTGTGGGCGAGTATCGTAGAAGGACTTCAGCGTGGGCACTGTGGAGGAGTGGCCGAAGGATCAGAGGAGCATCAAGACTTGTGGGGGATCGAGTCGTTGAGTAAATCTATCATTTGTACTTTGTAATACCATATCATAGTGATTGTCTGGCTTGGACTATACGAGGTTTTTTTCCTTAGTGATTTCCTCGTATATCCAACGTCGCTTTTGTGAACTTATTTATTTTACTTGCTTTAATCACCTAGATGCATGCTTAGGATTAAACAAGATAAAATTAGGCTTCACTAAAATTCGTTCACACACTTGGTGCGGTTTAAAATTTGGAAAAAGGTTTTTTAAAAAGAATGTTGGTTTTGACATACTTAAAACACATTCGAAAGAAAAGGGGGGGCTATAGTGTAATATCATTTGTTAACATTTTTAAGTCATAAAATTGTTTCACTTTTTGTAAATTTATCAATTTACCCTTTTATTTCCAAAACTTGCAATTTAGTCATTTAACAAGTGTCATTTTTCAAAAATGGTAATTTAAGTTTCCGACTAAGGACTTAAACACATTTAGCCATTTTTTAACACTTTTTCAATACCTCATTTGAGAAAAACTCACATTTAACACTCCAATAACTTTAATATATAATTTCATACATTTTACATATTAAAGTCCTATTTGACACATATTTGATATGTACACTTTCTTCTTGGGTTTTTCCATCTTAATACACATTTAGCCATTATTTACATACTTGGAATTCTTTACTTCTTTTAGTTACCTCAAGTCACAACTTCATATAAAAATCGTACTTTCACATATTTACACATTGAAACTATTTTACTTTCTACATAAGTTTCACTAACTTTAATTTACCCATTAAAGTGAAGGTTTCATTTTTATCATTCTCTGCATTACTCTCATGTAGGAAGACATACTTTATTCTCATAAAATGGATTAATCAAGCCTAATGCATTTCTTAACTCCAAAATCACATTATTTTCCTTTAAAACAACTTTTTAACGTATTTTATTAAATAAAATATTTAAGACAAACATTTTAAAACCTCTCTTTAAAATCCATTTTCAACCAAAATTATGAGAATGCAACTAATTAAACCATAGATAAAACAAATAACTCATATCCTACATATATTAGTCTAATATGGGCAAATTAGCAAGCTGAAAATATACACAACTATAAACCTATTATAAGTTAGTTTTCTCACTTAAAATGCTCGTGTAAATGGTGAAAGGAATGAGGAATATGGGTGAATCTCCCACCTCCAAAGGTGGTCTTATAGAGAATAACAAAATCTCCACCATACTAGCTCTAAAATTACTCCACAAAATCCTTCTTCAACCTCAAGAAAACCCTCTTCAAAATCGTCCAACGACTCTAAGAATTTTATTTTCTTTAACCCATCAATACCCACTTTGGTTTCTATGGTGTTTATAGGTGGTAGAAGTGGTGGTGATGTACGAAAGTATTCTGGGGCGTAAGGGTATCCCCATGGGAGCCCAAGGCAGAGAGAGAAGCTACAAAAATCTGATGGAATACATGAACCCTAACCCTACCTCTCTATGCTTTTGTACCAACACTGCTCAAGCCCTACTTACCATATAAGGTAACACCACAAACACTCCTACTAAGGAAAGCCCGAAATGTACATGGTCTAAGTTCTATAGAATGTCACCACGTGTCATGATCAAGGGTCCAAAATTAAGACAACACCTAAATATTTTTACTACATTTTAGACAAAAAAACTATCTAAAACAGGTCTAAGTGTTATTTTTTCGAAGATGTAGGGGAAAGTTATTCAGAATTAAAATTTACATCTCGTGGTTGATTTTTAGATTTTTCTGAGCATATTCATATTTTGACAAAAAATAATTATTTATTTATTTTTTACTTTTGACCCCATGGTATTTACATATATATATTTTTTGGACCATATAAAAGTGATCATTTTATTTTTTGGATCTTCCAAGTGTCATACACAATACGTACAAAATTGTGTTTTCGTAGTGTAGTGTACCGTCGAAAAGTTCTAGATTAACTTTTATTTTATTTTTGACATGGTATTTTTTCTTATATTTTTATGGCTCCAAATATACGATCACACTATTTTTATCCCTATCCAATTGTCCTATAAAAATTGTGTAAGTTCGCATCCTGCGCGGTACGTGTTGACAAATATCACGTTATATTAAACATGGCGGTGTCACAATCATTTCTTGGTATTTTGTATCAAACTTAACCAATATAATTACTCGAAATATTATAACTTAAATACACATCCATGAGAACCATGCAACGTAGAGATTTTTCTCCTTAATTACATTTTGTAATGCGTCACTTTTCGTGCCATTTGACGTAATTTTCTTATCTATTTATTCCTCAAATTTTCCTTTGAATAAAATACTCCAGTTATCATTAAATACTTATTTATTTTTAAGGTGGGGTATTATAGCCTCCAAATCTAATTTTCCAACCCAAGTAGGTGTAACATGAGGCTTAGAGGCTTCGGGAATCGTGGTGACTGTACTCTTAGAATTCCCAGGACCGTTCTTGAGATCATAACAAAAACGCCTAAGGTGACTTTTCCTATCGCAATAAGTGCAAATGTAAGCACGACGAGGAGTATTACTTAAAGGTTGACCTTTCCTAATGTTCCTAGTCGACTCTCTCAAATGTATGGTCTTGGCTTTGGAAGTGGAAGCGTTCTGATCGTCGAACCTAATTTCAAACTTTTCATCTTTGATTTGGACGGTGCCTAACATTTTATCCAACTTTTTTTACCTAGACTCCAAATTAAATTTGACACGACTCGAATCTCTCAAGCTCAACAATTTTAGACTCAAGTAAATGCTTAGATTCCTCAAACTCTAGAAGCACTTTTTTCATAGCTTCTATCAAAACATGTATACTATCTCTCTCACCCTCAACATACTCTAGCTTCTCTCTAAGAGTCCTCTCATGTGTTCTAAGATTGTCAATCAAACCATTATCATTATTTCCCATGGCACGTTCTTTCAACCTAGTTTCCAACTTCAAGTTTTCTTTCTTCACCTTTAAAGTTTCCGCAGATAACTCATTGAAAGAAGCTTGTAGTTCACTTTCCTCCTCCTATTCTTCATCCTCACTTTCATATCCACTCTCTCGACCATCACTCAATTGGGATTCATAAACTATGGCTTCAAAAGTGTAATTCAAAGGAATATCTTCATGGGAAGATTTCTCGTCAACACTCATATGACTAGCCATAAACGCAGTAAAGTTACGCTCAATGGGGGAATTATTTCCCTCTTCCGATAACTATCACTAAAGGTGGCATTAAATACTATCGTTTTCTTTACCTCATCCCTTACATTAATTGGGCATTCAGATACTCTATGGCCATAACCCTCACAATCATAATATCTCGTTGAATCATACCTCTTAACGTTCTCATTCCTATTCTTAGGTACGTGATAGGCCTTGTTGTTATTAATTTTTTCAAATATTTTTGCATCTTTCAATTACTTTTGTAATTAGAGAAATTTCTTAATTTTTTTTGTCAATATAGCCACATCTTCGGAATCGATGTTAGACTCATAATTCGAAACATGTGTTTCCTCCTTCCATACATTCAAAGCTATGCCCTTTTTCTTCATCACATTCTTATAAGTAAACATGTCGAGCTCATAAGTTTGTACGTTGCCTATAAGCTCTTCAAGTTTCGTAGAGTCTAGAATATCCAAAGAATTTAGAGCAGCCACCTTTGGATTAAATATGTTTGTAAATGACCTTAATATTTTTTATCACTCGGTTGTCGAGTATCTTCTCTCCTAAGTTAAACGAAGAGTTAAATATGTTGAACAATTTAGCGTAGAACTCATCAAAGTCCCACTCTTTAACATTTTAGTCATTTCAAATTGAGTGGTGAGGTTTTGGAGTTTGGAAGCCTTAAGAGTACTAGTTCCTTTATGGGTGAGTTTGAGTATATTCTAAGTCTCTTTTCACGTCTCACACATCATGATATGGCGGAATTCCTTCGGGGTAACAGAACAAAATAGAGCATTTAAAAACAACAAGAATTATACTGTGAAAATTTATGCTCAGCCTCAACCCATAACTCTAATGGTTTTATATGAATTTCCCATCTATATCTTGTTATAGGTTGAAACCAACCCTTATCAACAACTAACCACACCCGCTCATTTATAGCCTTAAGTGCTGACTTCATATGCATTTTCTATTATTCGTAGTTCGACCCATCAAAATAGGGGTTTTAAAACCATCAAATTCACCGATTCAGGCTTAAAGACACGGGATCAAAAACATAAAAATTGAGTGTTCTAGCTCTGATACCAATTTGAGAATGCCCCTATGGTGTAATCTTAGGCAAGGATGGTTCAAATAAACACAAGTTCAATATTTTTATATTTTTTAATTTTTTATAAAGATTGAACCTTTTAAACAAAATTCACCCAATTAAACTTAGCACCGAATTTAAACTTTCATTGTGGAAAACGAATTTACCAAATTTTATTTTTTTACCCTAAATCATGCATCTAATGTGATAGAAGATAAATTAACTAAATCAATCCACAAAATGCCTATATACACGAAAAATAACAAAAGGAAAAACCTCGGACGACCCAACCAACGGATCACTATGATATGATTTTACAAAGTATAAACAATAGACTTACACAAGGACTTGATCCTACAGAAGCCTTAACGCTTTTCTACCTTCAACTTCTCCTCTATAGAGTAACGCAGGAATCCACCTATGTAAGCTGCCATAGCATACGAGTCCACGCGCGCCTCGGTATCCACCGATGACACTCAGCAACCATAAAACATTACAAATGGTACGCACGGAGTCCACCGCATGAAACAAGTTCTTCTCAGATGAAAGATACAAAAATTGGTACCTAATATGTAGATCTCAAAGTCTAATAATCCGCACTTTTTTGGAAAATTAAATTTAATAATTAAGAGTAAATGAAAGTGCGATAGGCCCCGATTTTAATTTTCTCAATTAAAATATTATTTCCTTTTATATATATAACAAGATGCGGAAGCGTAAAGAAGTGTGATGGTTCACAAATATTAATTTCACTTAAACCAATTAATTCAAGTCCTTGAATTGGCCTAAGTCATATTTTTCATTTAAACAAAATAGACAAAACTAATTTTAACACATCACTTGAATTAAATAAACAATTACCCAATATTTATTTTAGCACCAAAATAAATAAATAGTGATTAAACCAATTTTATCTTTTTAACCTAAGCATGCATTCTAGGTGAGTGCGAAAGATAAAATAAAAATAATAAATCACTACGCCGCGATGTACGAGGAAAAACCCAAGATGGGAAACAACCTTGGACGGCCCTAGCCACAAATCCACTAGATACGGATTTACAAATACAAGACAGAAAGTCTTATAACACACTATTCGATCCCTCTCAAGCCTCAACGCTTCTTCTTGTAGATACCTCTTCTTAGCGGATAACCTTGGATCTCCACCGCGGTCTCGGAATCCACCGATCGGACTTTATATGGTCACCGTCACCCGAACTAGGAGCCTTTCTCCGCATGGGTAAAACAACATAAAACGACTTCTTTGTGGGATTTAGAAGCAAACCCAAACACTCTCTTCAATTCGGTGTAGAGATAAACCCGGTGCTAAACTCCAAGAAAAATGTATATATATGAACTTGGATACATAAAACTATGGGTGAAAACAAGAGTGGTAAATGATTTTCTCTTTGAAAATTAACACTCAAAACTTGATCTTTTCTCTTTTTGATTTTTCTCTCTAAACACTCTCTAAGAGTTAGAAGGATATGAAAAATATATGTTAACAAAAGTGATACCCGCACATATTAAAGTCTGAAAATAGTTGGTTAAGAATCAAGTGGGGAAGTGGGTGAAAACTGCTCAAAACTGTCAGAAAAGTGTTCCCGCTGGAAACTCATTCGAACGACATTTCGTTCAAACGAGTCTTGTAACGAAGTTTCAGTATGAACTCGTTAAAAAATCGTTAGAAATCTCGTTAGAACCAAAATCTCGTTAGAACCACAAGTTTCAGTAAATGATTTTCAGTATGAATGACATTTCGAACGAAGTGCCAGTATGCCATAATGGGAAGTTGTTGGCAAGTTCGTTCGAACGACATTTTCATTCGAACGACAAACGCGTTCGAACGACTCTATCGAACGAAAAACTAGAAAGTAGGAAAATTCAATTTTAGCCCAGAAAACTTTATAAACTTATTTAAAATTTTAATTAGAAATCTTTCTGAAAATAAAAACGCAGTTTTAGATAAACCTAACACCCAATAAACAAGTTCCAAGCTCGTATATGTATTATTGCATTCATACTTTGGGAGCATGGAACTTTGGTTGATGACGTATAAATGAGGCACGAAACTGGCATGATGATGAAGCTTTATACTCTTTGCCGCTACGCCTTCAACAAACTTTTCATAGGCTTGAGAAAATTACAATTAAAAACAATCCTATGAATAAATGTTTTTCTCCGGAATTGAGCCAAAATAATATATGGACTCAATTGGAAATTTGTGTCCTTACAAATATCCCCCTTTGGCTATTCCGGAACAAAAACCAAACAAAAATCCTAAAGGGCCGTCAAGCTCACTAGACTCAAAACATAACCCACCCAAACTTGACTCAACCCAAGGATCAAACGCTTAGCCATTGAAAGATGCCGCTTTAGAAGAATTACTGCACACTTAAGCAAACTCATCAAATGCATAAGGAATATCAAAGTATTTAAAGCAACGAAACTAAATAATCCCCCAAAATTAATTCTCCCCTTTATAAAAATGATCAACCTTAATTCTCCCCTTTATCAAAATGATCAACCCAAGAAGGTAGCTACTCCCCCTAAGTTAAATCTCCTAAACTTAGATAAGATTATAATAGGATAAGATACCATTTCTCCTCCTATCATTCTCCCCCTTTTGTTCAGGAATAGGCAAAGGATAAAGAACAAATATAAAAGCATGTTGAAGCTTAAAGTGATAATACATGGAAGCATATGGGCAACAAAAGCATAACTAATCCAAGATAGATACCAAAACTAAAGTATAAGCATAGAAGGACTAGAAAACAAAGCAAAGGCAAAAAAAAAATACCATATATATATGTACTAGAAATATATCAATAATGTACATGCACATATATATATAGATATAAACACACACATGACACAAAATACAATAAGTTTGCACACTCGTATAGCAAAAATGTGTCATATGGAAACGGAAGTTTTGGGGTGTGAACTAGTAACAATTAAATTTAGACCCAATCACTTAAAAACATGTTCACAGAGTTCTCATTTGATTGCAAACTTCATAATATTTAAATATAACCTCATGTGACAATATAAATTGAACTCAACGAACAAACATTCACAATGCATACAAGCCTAGCATATTGATGATTCTACAAACCAATTGAGTCATGACATGAGATATGCAACTAGGATAAACGAACATTGTGCAAACCGTTGATATACCATCCAATCTCCCTCAATATGCATTTATATTAAATTTGAATGAATATATCAATCAAACATAGGCCTTGGCAAATTATTTCTCTTTTAATGCCATATTTTCTGTTTTTAGGCCTTTGGACCACGTATTTCTTTTAGGTCCATTCAAAATGGTGGCTTACAATCGTAAAGGATCACTTAGTCCTTTCGGAGCCCTTCCTCGTGCACATTTATATTTATCATATTTTCATTTCTCACACAAGTCTCACGTGCAACGGATTTTGACATGCACTAGTCCTCCTAAGTCACAAATATGTAGATGACAAGTTTGGAAGGAGAAATTCTAACATAGCTCAAATATACATATGAAGTTAAAATTTCAAAAGAGCTCGTGCATGTGTGAATAGAGGCATATAAAAATAGAATCCATTTAACCAACACAAAATCCAACTACTCCATGTAAGCATGGTAAAGAACATAATAAGGATTGACAATATAAACCAAAAGTTCTAGCCACATGAGAGCGTAAAAGATGGGATTCAAACACAAGTGTATGCCACATAAAGTGTGTCAAATTAAACTACACACAAAATAAAATCTTTTTGAGTTTTTTTTTAAAAAAAATTAAACCAAAAATAAATAATATATACTCAAAAGACAAACAAAAATCAGTTGAATTTTTCATTAAGCTTAAATTACAAAGAGATAAAATCCAAATAATAAACAAAAATCTTTTTGTATATTTCATTTAATGCAAACAAAATGAAGGAAATATAATACAAAAGTTAAACAAAAATCATAATTCTAGCATGTGATAAGCATGGAGCATAGACTAGAAAATGATTAAGCAAGCATACATTTAGAATGTGAATATAGCATTAAGTACAAAATCTAAAGTATGCAAACACTAACACATTCATCCTTTAGATATAGCAAGGGAGGAAGCATGTGAAAGTAAATGAGAATCAAAAACCCTATTTTGCAAGGCAATCAAGTCGGATTTCGTGACCCAAATTAATGAAGAAAGACAGCCTTGAGGTGTAGGAGTTCTAAATACATTGATTGAATTACGTTGGGATTTTCTAGAAATTCATTTAGGATCAAAACAAAATTTCTTAAGATGACCTTTTCGACCACAATGAGTACAAGTAAAAACATGTCGAAAATATTTACCTAAGGAGTGATCCCTAAATGCATTCCTAGTAGATTCTCCTAAAACGTTGGTCTTGACTTTATGAGTAGATTCATTACAAGTATTGAAGCCTAAACCACAGATGTCATTTTTAATTTGGACTGTTCCTAAGATTTTATCTAATTTTTCCGAACAACACTCCAAATCAAATTTGACATTACTAGAGTCTTTTAGTTTATTTTGCAATTCTAAAATGTTTGACTCTAATAAAACATTTCGCTCTTCAAAATCAAGAAGCTCCTTTTTCAAGGATTCCATTAAACCCCTAAGGCTATCTCTCTCGCCTTCTATATATTCAAGCTTCTCTAGAAGAGTCCTCTCACGTGTCTTAAGGTCTTCTACCAACATGCTATCATCAATGACCTTGACACGCTCTTTTAAACTAGCTTCTAACTTCAAATTAGCTTGTTTCAACTTAATAGATTCCTTATAAAGTTCTTGAAAAGCATTTTGAAGTTCACTCACATTAACCTCTTCTTCATTTTCACTCTCTCTTTCTTCTCCACTCTCACTATCATAAAAAATAAGAGAATCATAAACTATGACCTTGGAAGTATCATGTGTTAAAGTTTCATCAATCGATGAGTTCTCACTATCACTCATATGACTAGCCATAAAAGCCACAAAATTAGGCTTAGTGGGGGAATCGGGTTCCTCTTCCTTATCACTATCACTAAGGGTCGCATTATATGCAATGGGTCATTTACCCTCTTTCCTTAGTTTAGTGGGGCACTCAGAAGCCTTATGGCCATAACCCTCACAATCAAAACACCTATTAGACTCGTCCCTATTTAAATTTTCATTAATACGTTTAGGGATCTTCTCGGCTATAGGGATCTTCTCGCCTTTGTCATGCTTAGAAGTTTCAAATTTCTTAAATCATTTTTAAATTTATCTTTGTTAAATTTAAGAAAATTTCTAAATTTACGAGCAAACAGAGCCAAGTCTTTCGAGTCACTATCACTCTCGCTCTCTACTACTTGTTTGACCTCTTTCCGGGCTTTTAAAGCAACGCTCTTTTCAATTTTCTTTTCAGTTTTAGTGGGAAACATGTCTAGTTCGTAGGTTTGTAAATCACGTACGAGCACTTCTAATTTCATAGAGGCTAAAGTTGGTAAAGAATTTAAAACGGTCACTTTTGGAATAAATCTATCGGGTAGGGACCTTAGAATTTTCTTTACTATTCGGTTGTCAGGTATTTTCTCTCCCAAGTTAAATGATGAATTAACAATATCAAAAGGTCTAGCATAAAATTCATCAAAATTTTCTTTTTCATTCATTTTGATAGTTTCAAATTGAGTGGTGAGGTTTTGAAGTTTCAAAGCTTTAACGACACTTGTACCTTCGTGAGTGAGTTGTAAAATATCCCAAGCTTCTTTAGCAGTCTCACACGTCATAATGCGTCGGAATTCATCCGGTGTGACAGTGCTAAACAAGGCATTCAAACCACGAGAATTAAAATTAGAAAGTTTAAACTCATTTTCAGTCCATCTATCGGCCGGTTTGGGAACACGTTCATTTTCAACTAAGTGAGTCGGTGGGGACCACCCGTTAACAACATACATCTAAACTCTCTCGTCGATAGATTTTAGTGCCGATTTCATTCGCGCTTTCCAATACGCGTAGTTAGAACCATCAAAAATAAGAAATTTTGAAAATGGGGAAAATTCCATTTTAGCCAAAAATTATTTAAAGGATCTTTAATGAAATAATTTATCGCTTTGGCTCTGATACCAATTTGAAAGTGAGATAGGCTCCGATTTTAATTTTCTTATTTAAAATATTATTTCCTTTTATATATATAACAAGATGCGGAAGCGTAAAGAAGTGTGATGGTTCACAAATATTAATTTCACTTAAACCAATTAATTCAAGTCCTTGAATTTGCCTAAGTCATATTTTTCATTTAAACAAAATAGACAAAACTAATTTTAACACATCACTTGAATTAAATAAACAATTACCCAATATTTATTTTAGCACCAAAATAAATAAATAGTGATTAAACCAATTTTATCTTTTTAACCTAAGCATGCATTCTAGGTGAGTGCGAAAGATAAAATAAAAATAATAAATCACTACGCCGCGATATACGAGGAAAAACCCAAGACGGGAAACAACCTCGGACGACCCTAGCCACAAATCCACTAGATACAGATTTACAAATACAAGACAGAAAGGCTTACAACACACGACTCGATCCCTCTCAAGCCGCAACGCTTCTTCTTGTAGATACCTCTTCCTAGCGGATAATCTTGGAGCTCCACCGCGGTCTCGGAATCCACCGATCGGACTTTATATGGTCACCGTCACCCGAACTAGGAGCCTTTCTTCACGTGGGTAAAACAACATAAAACGACTTCTTCTTTGTGGGATTTAGAATCAAACCCAAACACTCTCTTCAATTCGGTGTAAAGATAAACCCGGTGCCAAACTCCAAGAAAAATGTATATATATATGAACTTGGATACATAAAACTATGGGTGAAAACAAGAGTGGTAAATGATTTTCTCTTTGAAAATTAACACTCAAAACTTGATCTTTTTCTCTTTTTGATTTTTCTCTCTAAACACTCTCTAAGAGTTAGAAGGATATGAAAAAGATATGTTAACAAAAGTGATACCCGCACATATTAAAGTCTGAAAATAGTTGGCTAAGAATCAAGTGGGGAAGTGGGTGAAAACTGCTCAAAACTGTCAGAAAACTATTCCCGCTGGAAACTCGTTCGAACGACATTTCGTTCGAACTACATCTCGTTCAAACGAGTCTTCTAACGAAGTTTCAGTATGAACTCGTTAGAAGACCGTTAGAAATCTCGTTAGAACGACAATCTCGTTCGAACGACATTTCGAACGAAGTGCCAGTATGCCATAATGGGAAGTCGTTGGCAAGTTCGTTCGAATGACATTTTCGTTCGAACGACAAACTCGTTCGAACGACTCTGTCGAACGAAAAACCAGAAATTAGGAAAATTCAATTTTAGCCCAGAAAACTTTATAAACTTATTTAAAGTTTTAATTAGAAATCTTTTTGAAAATAAAAACGCAGTTTTAGATACACCTAACACCCAATAAACAAGTTCCAAGATCCTATATATATATTATTGCATTCATACCTTGGGAGCAAGGAACTTTGGTTGATGACGTATAAACGAGGCACGAAACCGGCATGGTGATGAAGCTTTATACTCTTTGCCGCTACGCCTTCATCAAACTTATCATAGGCTTGAGAAAATTACAATTAAAAACAATCCTATGAACAAATGTTTTTGTCCGGAATTGAGCCAAAACAATATATGGACTCAATTGGAAATTTGTGTCCTTGGGAATTTAAGAAATTATCATGAATAGTAATTTTTGAGGTTTCCATGGATTTAATGATTTTCGATGGGTGTTATATCTACTTTTAGGATTAAGTAAATGAATTGGAGTACTTTAATAATATGTCGTCGTTGGGTAAAGCGACAGAAGATCATATTTTAATGGGAATAACGCATTTATTTGTTTTGGGTTAAAATAGTGAGTTGAGATCTAGTACCTTGGATGGAAATTTCGACTGTGCGGTGAGTCTCGGAATGGCCGAGATAGACAAAAAAGAGTGTCCGATTGTCAAAATTGAGTTTCGAGGAATTTTAGAGATAAACGGACTCGTAATTGAGTAAACGAGGCGTTTTTGGATTTTAAGGGGTATAAACCCTTTTCTCCCTATATAAGGAGGGAGAGAGGGAGAAAAGAGAAAGAAGAGAGAGAAGAGAGAGATGAAGGAAGAAAGAGGAGAGAAAAGGGAGATCTCGAGCCAAACTCCGCCGGATTCGACTCGGGATCGTCGGATTTTATCCACGAGGCAAGTGTTTACTTTCTTTATTTACTTTTGAGCATAAATCTCATATCGTAGTTTGGTATTAACAAACCCTAAAGATTTTGGGTTGGGTATTCGTGGATAAAACGGGTTATCGGGAGTTAAAATAAATAAACCCCAATAATATTTCAATTCGAGGAACTTAGAAATTAATTGATGATTTCGGGTTCTAGGACGTTTAGAACACTTATTATATGTGTATTTGTAGTTGGTTGAGGTTGTAGGATGTCGGGAGAGGCAACAAAATCTTGGGGGAAGCTTTAATGGCCGAAACACCTTCTCGGAGAAGAAGCTTCCCGTCATGATCGATCGATCGATCATGTGGGATCGATCGATCGAGGGCCATGGGTCGATCGATCGACCCTTTCTGAAAGTTAGGCAAATTTTCCTAGGGTGAATTGGGTGGGATGAATTCCAATTATATTGATTCAAAGTTAATTATGGGATATCAAAAGGGACCTTTTAGGAGTATATAGTCCTCCAATTGAGGAAATTTAGGAGGGCAAGGTGAGGATTTTAATGCGTAACACTTAAACTATATTTTCGAGGAAAATAGAGAAATTATAGAATTTGAAGGTTTATGGTTCCTAAGTTAGGGTGGGACCTCTAAGGGATTATATGGACGAGATGTATGTAATACCCCGTAATTTTAAATGACTTTCAAAATGGGTTATACTTTAAATTAATGGATTAATTGGATTTTATTATTAATTAATTCATTTGGGTTTTATCCGGACTGTGGATATTAAAATGGATGATTCTGAATATTACTTAAACATATTTAGATAATATATGAATGTGATGTCATTGATATGACTGTATGATATAAATTTGATAATTTACATTTTTAGTCAGACGCGGTATGGGACATGTCGGGACTAGGTTATTAAATTAAAAAAGGACATTTATTTTCTATCGATCTAATAGTCATTTCGACTGTGTCGTTGCGTCCGGAAGGTTCGAAATAGTCAGAAAAGTCTATTTGGATGTTAATTTTGAGTCTCGGGTCATTTGGAAATGAATAGACAACCCGAAAGGGCATTTTGGTCATTTTCTAGGGGGGATGAATAGTGATTTTGGATTTGGAACTATTATAAGTATTGGTAGATTAAGTGTATGGGGGTTATTCATCTCCTCTTCACAAATTAGAGATGCCATCTTCCTAGAGAGAGTGTAAGAGTGCTTGGGAAGGGAAAAGCCTACTTGGGAAGGAGAAGAACAAGAACCAAGGTTCACCACCACCAACCACCACCGGAGTTTGACCAGACAAGGGACAACCAACTGAGACATACTACACAAAAGGATCAGACCTTCAGAAAAGGCAAGTGTTTGATAATGGCAATTTAAGTTTGTATATTGTCCATGTTAGAATAGTATGAAAAAAGAAGATTATTCATGTTTGGAAGAAATAATGGAGTATTAAATGGATTTCTGGAAAACTGAAATGATATAGGAATTTAACTCATGTTTTAGGATGATAATAATCCACAAAATAGTCATGAATCTGTTGAAGAAATTATGAAAACCATTGATGTATTCTTGAAGATGATATGATGATAATTTTCTGGAAATAAGGAGATAAACATGCTTTTTAATCCAATCCCTTGATGATCCTAAGATGTTTAGAGTACTGGAAATCGTTCATATATGTTGACATATCATGTAGTAATAATTATAACTCATTTTGGAGGTTAATATGAAGGTTTGAATGAGTAAAAATGGTGAAACTCGTAGTTGTTGAAATGCAGAAAAACCAGGCTGTGACCTGAGGGATCGATCGATCGACCCCTGCCTTCGATCGATCGACCTCCCCAGATTATGTAAATTTATTTCTTTTTAAATGTTGATTCTTATCCCAAACCTTTTGTGGATCTTTGGTGATTATTATTTGGATATTATGGGACTTAGAAAATATCAGTAAACCCTTGATAAGATTTGAATTAATTTGATTTGGATTCAAGTGATTTAAAAGATGAAAATTATATTGAATGGAATTTCGGTTGCTAGATTCATTTGTTAAATTCCAAATGGAGATGTATGAGGATTTAAGATAGGACCAGTAGGGGTGATTTAATATGACACCTGGGTATCCTTAAGTTTACAAGAGAGTTTAATCCTAAGTGAAAGATTATGTGTTTATAAGAGATTTGAAACTATCGGTTTTAACCTTAATTAAAAGGAGAACTAAACTCGTAGTAGTTCGGGAGAAATAATTTTATGGACCAGTAGGATATTAGTGATTTCTTACTGAATATAAGATGAGGAAAATCATATTTGAATCTTGTGAGATGGGAGTTTAGAACACATTTGGTTGAAAGAGGGTATGAGGTTATCCCGATCGCATAGTTGAAGTTTTCAGACCTCCTCGATCGACAAAGTTAAGTAGTAGTGTATTGGAGGGGTTCCTTTTTTGATTTTGCTTTACGAGACGCTCCACGCATGAACCTTAGCGACGTCGGGAGTGGAGAGATGTTATAGGATGCGAGGATAATTAAATTATGAAGTAAAGTTATGATATTTTAATACGTGGAATTTAAAAGAGATATAATGCTACGTATGGGAAATATCTTAGGGTAGTGATAATTACCTTATTGATATTATATTATAGGTATGATAATACCTATTTGATTGATTGATGATTTATGTGTATGACATACCTAGCTTACTTGCTATCGGTGGGAGGTTTGCGCGTGAGGGCAGTCATATCCTGTTGAATCCATGGGATCTTTGATTTGTCGCTCGAGAACATAGGTCTACGAAAGACTTATCGGGGATTTGATAAGTCATCTGACTGTGGGTACATATGTATGTACGTGACCCATGGATACGAGAACTATGTTCGCCTCCAATTTGTTTGTTGTTGTTTGTGGTTCGTGGAATCTTACCGAACCTTTAGTTCCCTATTCGGCGACCTGCGATGATGGGACATGATAGCAGAGTGATGCATTGCACCGCAGCTATGACTCGGGGTGCCGTATTATATATGAATATATATATATAATGGATTAAATAACTAAATGGATATATTGTGGTTAAATCTATCTACGGTGATAATTGTAGATAACGGTGAATAGAGAAAGATAATGGAATTAAGTTAATGAATGTTTTTGCTTATAGAATTGAAAAGCTTAACTCATGTTAATGAGAAACGATTCATATTAATGAGTAATGATTCATGTTAATGAGAAACTAATCATATAAAGGAGAAATGTAAATGAATAATAATGTGACGTATGGTATGGGACATACGGGGATTATGATATGGGAATAGAATTATAATATGGAGACTAGAAAAGAGGAACCATTAACTAGGAGGTTAATAGGAAACATTAAGTGTGCACTCTAGTTGAGAGGTGAGAATAGCAAGTGAGAGTTGGATCTAACATGTACATAATAAATGCTTTATTGCACTTGTTAAATACTTGCTGTTTTAAAAATCATCTACACATTCGGGCTCTGACCCGTTTCCTTGCATATTTTCTCTTCTATTGTATCTCTATATCAGGTTTCCAGCAACAGGGACGCCAACCATAGTTGATTTTGATGAGCTATGGAGTTTTGCTTAGACGCTTATCATCTTTTTGATTCACAGTATTCTTATTTAGGGCATGTCGCCCAAAGGATTCAGTTATCTTTACTATCGTGATTAAATACTATTGTATTCTTGTCTTTTTAATATATTTGACATTGTTGGGATTATTGTAAAGGATTTATATTATTTGGGAATGTTTATTCCAATTGCATTTAAATTCTTTTGTGTTATTTATTGTGTTACCAGTTTTGTAGAATAAAATGTGTAGTGTTATTCTTAAACTAAAAATGGTTTTGTTAAAATTTAAATTTGGAAAGTTTTTAACACCGGCTTAATTGAGTATTGGGTGAGTTGTAAATGTTTTCGACAGTGATGCTAAGAATGAGCCAACTGTATATTCTGTTTTAATTTGGTATGGGACTGGCCACCCGGCATTTAATTAGGCGGGGTGTTACAATGTAGTCCTTGGGTTGTGGAAATGGAATCCACGACCTATTAAGTTTAAGGTTGATCGGGAAAGGATAATCCCCGAGGATATTTTAGTGGGCATTTAGGCCTATATAATTATGCATGTAGGAAACGTAATTATAATCGATTGTGGATTGAGTATATCCTATGAGATGATTAGGATAAATTGGGAATTTAGATATATATATTAACTTAGTGTGGAGTCTTATAATTGGAGATATCCAATAAATACTTAGATGGGATTAAGGTATGTATTATTTATCAGAGTGAGGAAATACTTTGGGTATAGTATCATGCGTATATGAGTGCGTGATTATGATTCTTTGAGAGAATCTTTGGGATTATTGGTCATCGCTAGATGTGATTGGCAATTATGGCCATTTATATATATTCGAGGAGGAATATACAGTATGTATACTATGTGATTAAAATATATATAAAATATGATACGGATGTGTATTATATAGTATATTCCTTGTGCATGAGAACAAGGTCATATATATGTCTATAAGAATAAGAAATGCATGGTTTAAAACTTGGTACTTAATGAATAAGTATAAATGGTTTTGAGAATGTAAAATATGAATGTTTTCAAAATGGAAAAGAAATGATTTTCATAAATGATAATTTATGTATACACACCTCTCTAAATAGCTATCATAAGAGAAGTTGCGCGCGTGAGGTGAAGCCCCCTGGCTAATGAATGTAGGGTGGATATAGTCCTAGGCCATATGAGCGATTATTGTATGTTTTCTGCAATGGTGAGGTAATTTTGGGTGTGGTTATGACTCTCCCATAGTAATATGTCCGCTTCCCGACGTTTCGTTAGGATCCCAGGTTATCTTGGTGATAGGCCCTGGAAGATGATAGCCATTTAGGGGCGCGCACAGTGGGGAAACCCGGACAGGCGGTCGTAGAAACGTTATATGATATGTAATATAATTATTATCAATAATGTGGGACATTATTAAGTTTAAAGCATTTTATGATAATAAAATAGCTTTAAATACATTTCCTGGATGGAAGAAGGGAAATGGGAAGTTAAATACATTTCCTGGATGGAAGAAGGGAAATGGGATGTTATGAAATGAAAAAGCATTTTTATGATAATAAAACTTGCTTTAAATATAATTCCTGGATAGAAGAAGGTAAATAGAAAGTTTTGAAATAAAATTGAATTGGTAATTATTTTGTAAATGAATCCTCAGTCCGGGAGATAGATTCGGATGTGTATTATAAAGATGAATAGAATAAACCTCAGTCCGGGAGATATTATCCAGATGTATATTGAATTATGTATATTAGAGTAAGTATGTTATGTATGTCATTATATAGTATGTATATACGTTGTGTACTGAGGGTCTAATGGATCTCGATAATCGACCTTACCGCGTAGTAGTGTATAGGGGGGTTCCTTGTTTGGATTTCGCTCTGCGAGACACCCCACGCACGAACATGGCATAGTGTTGAGACTAGGGAGAAGTTTAGCCCTTAGTACTTAGAATAATTAGGGTTGTTAGGAGATAGATTACCAGATTAGTTAGGCAGGGGTAGATTGACTAGGGTATTTTGTTAGGATGCGCTAGGTGTTCACTATTAGAAGAGAGGTGAGGGGTATCTCATGGGAGTACGATACCAATTTAAATATGAGATAAAACCTTTTTCTAAAAATATAGCATTTATACACTTGCTAAATATTTTCAAAACTCGGGCTCTGACCCGTTTCTATATTTTCCTTTCTTTATATATATATATATATATAGGTGTCCAGACATAGGTACGCCTGGATGGCACTTCTTTCGAGTCAGACGTTAGCTGCAGTAGCTGTGGATGCATGCAGGTTCTCGATAGATGCTTCTATTATTGTACTCTAGATAGGAGGTACTGTATAAACATTCGGGACAATGGCCCAATTATATTTATTTATTCTTTTTCGCCTTTTAGTGCGGCATTCGATATGGTTGTATAATTTTGACCGAGTGTTCGGTAATTTTATTTCATTTCAGTTTCATTTACATAAATTATGTGAATGTTTTAATTTTAGTCATTTGAAAAGAGTAGTTAAGTAAAATTTTGACGCCAGCGTAATAGGTTATTAGTAATTAAAATGGATTTCCGACAATGATGCTAAGAATGATCCATATGCGACTCCGGTTAGTACAGGAGTGATCGCCCGGTATTTTATTAAGCGGGGTGTCACAGATGGTATCAGAGCATCAGGTTATAGTGTCCTTCGGAATCTATGCGGACGTACTACGCTTTCAGCGTTGCTCTCGATTTGATATAGAGCCTCAGGATTAGGATTGTTGATTTCTCTTGTGAGATTTCGTTCTCCTACCATATTATAAGACTATGTAAATCTTTTGCGTGCTCGTTCTAGGTTCATGAGCCGATCAAGGAAGGGAGACCAAGGAGGACCGTGATGAGGACAGTAAGAGGAGGGGTTTAGTTGGAGATATGAGTTGAAGTTGGGGATGTGGACCGTAGTAGAGGTTAATTCCTTTGTATTGTTTGCTAAGGATTGTTGCAACGGCTACTAAAGTATAGTAGTTATGAGTACAGGAGTACCGCTGTAGTAGAGAGTGGTACTAAAGTTGAATTTCCCAGTGACGATAAGGGTTCGAAAGGGATCTTACGGATATTTTTAACCGGGAGTCCCCATGATTTAGTAGGAATGAAAAGGATGCAGTTTTGGATTATTCACATAAGGATCGGCCAGAGACCGACAGTGGATAAAGGGTGATATGGAGAAGTGAACCTTGTACCGAGGTGAGGTAGGTACAATGAATAATGAGTCCTTTCGAGAAATGATAAGCTCACTAGAGAAGTTTTGCTAACACTTATAGAGGATGTGTGTATCCGTGGACCCCATTGGTCGACATCCACCCGAGGAATTTGATAAAACGGGGTTGTTAAGGTCGGTAGTTAAATCTCCTTCTAAAAAAGAAGAAAAGTTAGGGGGAATTAGTAAAGTGATTGTCAGAATCGCGGAAATGGAGTCCAAGATACTGATAATTTTATCATGGTCAAGAAGGCCACTGGTGAAAATAATGATGTGGAGTGCGAAGCCGCACGGGTGTTCTTTTCCCGATAGGAATAAAGGAAAAGGTTAGGGTGCCTAGATGGGGCATAAAGTTAAGTAATTTTGGTTCAGTTAGGACAAGTGTACCATGTTCGAGAACCATTTGGAGTAGATGAAGGCGAAGTTGTTGTTATGAGTTTCACCTCAGAAGGAAGAGGTATAATTGGTGTGGCTAGAAAAAGTCGTGGTGTTTGATTAGTCCTAGACTCGTGTGTGTAAATTAAGCTTCGTGGCCGTATCGATAACATTATGTAATGTAGGCTTATGTGTTTTCCACGGTAGCGGAGTTATTTTTCCTTCATTCTCTATAAAGGCGGGTGTTAATATTTTAAATACATATATATATATGTATGGCTTGTGATACTCGTTTTATACATGTTATACGAGTATGGTAATATGGTGAGTATAATATGTTATGGTATTTTCGGAGCGATAGCAGGCTAATGATGGAAAAACTACCGTGTCCGCAGTTCCAGGGTGGAACGGGTTATTGTTACGATATATTACCTGGATACAGGTTGAATTCGCCTTTATGATGTGCATAGATGGAACTTCGATGAACAGAAGTTTCATTATTATGATGTGAGTGTGTGGCGACCTTATAGATATGATTTAAGGCCTGCAAGACTTATTTGTTGAGCGGTGAGTTTAAGCTTATTATTGATTGCACAGAGACTGAGTGTAGTGCGAGCGCTTGGTGGTGTGACTCCTAGGTAAAGACAGGAGCTCAGACCACATTTGGTTGAAAGAGGGGATAGGATTATCTCGGTTGCATATTCGAAAATAACAGACCTCCATGACCGACAAAGTTAAGTAGTAGTGTGTGGAGGGGTTCCTTATTTGCATATCGCTTTGCGAGATGCTCGACGCATGAACTTTAATGACGTCGGGAGTGGAGAGATGTTATAGGATGCGAGGATGATGGTTTTATTGATAAGTCATATAGTGTGGATGAAACACTATAGACTATGAGCCGTATGACAATAGTGTGTTTATGAAAATGTTGTGCTATGGAAAAGCACTAAAGTGGTCCTCTCACCACAAGTGGGTAAGTGAAGTATGACTTAGAGAAATTGATATGAGTATTATGGTTAGGCCTTAATAAAAAGGAAAATTTTGAGGAGATATGTTTTGGGTATGATGTTCGTAACGCTTTTATAGAAAGTTGGCACTTCGATTAGTTAGATTTTCCTTTTCTCTCAGGTGGAAGGATAGAATAGTAGAAATGCATTCGTAGGTTAGCGAGGTAGGATTTAGGACGTCCTGCTGGTGTGCCTTGGGTCGCTATATCTCGACGATCGACAATGCGAGGGAGTAGTGTAACGGGAGAGTTCCTTATCTGGATTTCTCTTTGCGAGACGTCCCATGCATGAAACCAAGCAAATGTCGGAAGTTGAGAGAGGCCTTGGGCACTAGGGATATACTTAGGATTATACTCGCTTCGCGTAGGTAGGATAACGCATAGATCGTACGTTTATTAGAAAGTAAGTTGAATAGTATTGGTAGCACCGATATAGGAATATTTTGGGAAGTTAGCCACGAGAGGATTGGTTGGTTAACCCTGAGGAGAATTGAATTTTGCGAGTTGGGAGGACCCATGTGTGAGTATTACACCGAGGAAAGGAGACCCTTATTTAGAGAGAGTGTTACGGGTCGAGTGTTTATAATGGTTGTGCAGATGTGCACGAGTTAGAAAGGTGTATGGGAACCTTCGTGAGTTGGTTTTATATACTTCCTGAAATATAAGGGGCGTAGTATATAAAGTTAAAGTTTATGTCGTAAGGCAGTCACGAATGGACTTGTAGTGTGTTGGCAGGAATGTCGTGAGAGGTACGTGATATTTCAATTATGTAAGGGATTATTGTGGTAGCACCTTTTGATTTTGGGGGAACTAAGACGTAGTGGGATTTGTAATCCTAGTTTGGTAGTGTAGGTTATATCCGAATTTCGAGGACGAAATTCCATTGTAAGGGGGGGAAGTATGTAATAACCCGCACTTTTATGGCAAATTAAATTTAATAATTAAGAGTAAATTGGGAATTTAAGAAATTATCATGAATAGTAATTTTTGAGGTTTCCAATGATTTTCCATGGGTGTTATATCTACTTTTGGGGTTAAGTAAATGAATTGGAGTATTTTAATAATATTTCATCATTGGGTAAAGTGACAGAAGATGATATTTTAATGGGAATACCGCATTTATTTGTTTTGGGTTGAAATAGTGAGTTGCGGTCAAGTACCTCAGATGGAAATTTCGACTATGCGGTGAATCTAGGAATGGCCGAGATAGTCGAAAAAGAGTATTCGATTGTCAAAATTGAGTTTTGGCGAATTTTAGAGTTAAACGAACTCGTAATTGAGTAAACAAGTAGTTTTTGGGTTTTAAGGGGTATAAACCCTTTTCTCCCTATATAAGGAGGGGGAGAGAGAGAAAAGAGAAAGAAAAGAGATAAGAGAGAGAGGAAGGAAGAGAAAGGAGAGAAAAGGGAGATCTCGGGCCAAACTCCGCCGAATTCGACTCGGGGTCGTCGGATTTTATCCACGAGGCAAGTGTTTACTTGCTTTATTTACTTTTGAGCGTAAATCTCATATCATAGTTTGGTATTAAGAAACCCTAAAGATTTTGGGTTGGGTTTTCGTGGATAAAATGGGTTTTCGGGAGTTAAAACGAATAAACCCCAAAATATTTCAATTCGAGGGACTTAGAAATTAATTGAAATTAATTGGTGAATTCGGGTTCTAGGACGTTTAGAAACCTTATTATATGTGTATTTGTAGTTGGTTGAGGTTGTAGGATGTCGAGAGAGGCGACAAAAGCTTGGGGGAAGCTTTAATGGCCGAAATAGCTTCTCGGAGAAGAATCTGCCCGTTATGATCGATCGATCGATCATGGGGGATCGATCGATCGAACAATCGATCGATCGAGGTCCATGGGTCGATCGATCGACCCCTTCTGAAAGTTAGGCAAATTTTCCTAGGGTGAATTGGGTGGGATGAATTCCAATTCTAATTGATTTGAGGTTAATTATGGGATAACATAAGGGACCTTTTAGGAGTATATAGTCCTCCAATTGAGGAAACTTAGGAGGGAAAGTTGAGGGTTTTAATGTATAACCCTTAAACTATATTTTCAAGGAAAATAGAGAAATTATAGAATTTTAAGGTTTATGGTTCCTATGTTAGGGTGGGGACCTCTAAGGGATTATATGGATGAGATGTAGTCCTTGGGTTGTGGAAATGAAATTCACGACCTATTAAGTTTAAGGTTGATCGGGGAAGGATAATCCCCAGGGATATTTTAGTGGGCATTTAGGCCTATATAATTATGCGTGTAGGAAACGTAATTATAATCGATTGTGGATTGAGTATATCCTATGAGATGATTAGGATAAATTTGGAATATAGATATATATTCACTTAGTGTGGAGTTTTATAATTGGAGATATCCAATAAATCCTTAGATGGGATTAAGGTATGTATTATTTATCAGAGTGAGCAAATACTTTGGGTATAGTATCATGCATATATGAGTGCGTGATTATGATTCTTTGAGAGAATCTTTGGGATTATTGGTCATCGCTAGATGTGATTGGCAATTATGGCCATTTATATATATTCGAGGAGGAATATATAGTATGTATACTATGTGATTAAAATATATATAAAATATGATACGGATGTGTATTATATAGTATATTCCTTGTGCATGAGAACAAGGTCATATATATGTCTATAAGAATAAGAAATGCATGGTTTAAAACTTGGTACTTAATGAATAAGTATAAATGGTTTTGAGAATGTAAAATATGAATGTTTTCAAAATGGAAAAGAAATGATTTTCATAAATGATAATTTATGTATACACACCTCTCTAAATAGCTATCATAAGGGAAGTTGCGCGCGTGAGGTGAAGCCCCCTGGCTAATGAATGTAGGGTGGATATAGTCCTAGTACATATGAGCGATTATTGTATGTTTTCTGCAATGGTGAGGTAATTCTGGGTGTGGTTATGACTCTCCCATAGGCATATGTCCGCTTCCCGACGTTTAGTTAGGATCCCAGGTTATCTTGGTGATAGGCCCTGGAAGATGATAGCCATTTAGGGGCGGTCGTAGAAACGTTATATGATATGTAATATAATTATTATCAATAATGTGGGACATTATTAAGTTTAAAGCATTTTATGATAATAAAATAGCTTTAAATACATTTCCTGGATGGAAGAAAGGAAATGGGAAATTAAATACATTTCCTGGATGGAAGAAGGGAAATGGGATGTTATGAAATGAAAAAGCATTTTTATGATAATAAAACTTGCTTTAAATATAATTCCTGGATAGAAGAAGGTAAATAGAAAGTTTTGAAATAAAATTGAATTGGTAATTATTTTGTAAATGAATCCTCAGTCCGGGAGATAGATCCGGATGTGTATTATAAAGATGAATAGAATAAACCTCAGTCCGGGAGATATTATCCGGATGTATTTCGAATTATGTATATTAGAGTAAGTATGCTATGTATGTCATTATATAGTATGTATATACGCTGTGTACTGAGGGTCTAATGGATCTCGACGATCGACCTTGTCGCGTAGTAGTGTATAGGGGGGTTCCTTATTTGGATTTCGCTCTGCGAGACACCCCACGCACGAACGTGACATAGTGTTGAGACTGGGGAGAAGTTTATCCCTTAGTACTTAGAATAACTAGGGTAGATTGACTAGGGTATTTTGTTAGGATGCGCTAGGTGTGCACTATTAGAAGAGAGGTGAGGGGTTTCTCATGGGAGTGCGATACCAATTTAAATATGAGATAAAAACTTTTTCAAAAAATAAAGTATTTATGTACTTGCTAAATATTTTCAAAACTTGGGCTCTGACCCGTTTCTATATTTTCCTTTCTTGCTATATATTTATATATAGGTGTCCAGACACAGGGACGCCTGGATGGAACTACTTTCGAGTCAGACGTCAGCTGTAGCAGCTGTGGATGCATGTATGTTCTCGATAGACGCTTGTATCATTGTACTCTAGAGAGGAGGTACTGTATAAACATTCGAGCCAATGGCCCAATTACATTTATTTATTCTTTTCTGTCTTTTAGTGCGGGATTCGATATGGTTGTATAATTTTGATCGAGTGTTCGGTAATTTTATTTCATTTCAGTTTCATTTACATAAACAGTGTGAATGTTTTAATTTTAGTCGTTTGAAATGAGTAGTTAAGTAAAATTTTGACATCAGCCTCATAGGTTATTATTAATTAAAATGGATTTTCTACAGTGATGCTAAGAATGATCCATATGCGACTCCGGTTTTAATTTAGTACAGGAGTGATCGCCCGATTTTTTTATTAGGCGGGGTGTCACACAAAGCATATAAATCATAAACTTGGATTTTTAAATGTATAGGGTGCAACTTGGGGCTTGGAACTTTTATAAGCAGGTGTAAATTTGTTTTTCACCAAAAGTTGTTAAACATTTTAAGTCCAAAAGACCTTAAATATTGTTTGCATGATTTCTGAGGAAGAAATTCTTTCGAACGAAAACTAGGGATGTTCAAATGAGAATTGTACTTCGTCCAAACGACATCCATATTTCATTTTAACGAGAACGCAATCTCGTTTGAGCCAACTTCTAACGAGGTTGGTTCTTCTTGGCAGAGGATCCTAGTTTGATGCCTGGTCTAATGAGATAGAACTTAGTTTAAACGAAGAAGGAGTTCATTCGATCAAAACATGAATGTCTTTCTAACAAGACTTATTCTCGTTCAAACAAGTTTAAACTCAAAAAATATTTTTCTAAAAAAAATATTAAAAACCGTTCCAAACAAATTTAAATAAAAAACCAACACGCTTAAAGTATTAGCAAGGACATATAATAAATCTGCATTCATACTTGTGATATCCTCGGTAAACGTGAAGACAAACTTGGTACGATAAACACAACATGATGTATCCAATCATTGAAGCTTGGTCGCTACGTCTTTATTAAATAACATCATCGGCTTATGGGATCAACAGCATAAAGTCTATCCTATGACTCAAACTTTTTATCCGGAATATTGCCAATTACATACAAATTGACTCGATTGAAAATTTGTTCTTGTAAAGTCTAAATATTTAAATTTCAAGAACATTGAAAGCATTGAGGTTTTAGAAAAGTCCAACAAATATGACTTCATTCCTTAAGAGCATAAGAAAAAAATATATTATTTGTATTTTGGTTTATTTTGTAAGGAATTCTTACATTGAATTAAAACATTTTTCCTAGCGCCTTAAGTTTAACTCAAAACATGCAAGAGTTAAATTATTAAAAATTCTTTTCTAATCATGTATTATATTTCACACAATCTACCTTAACAATCTTGGATATGATACATAATAGGAATCCATTAGTATGAAAGGGAAAGTTCATACTCACATTATGCCTCTAACATTATTAGTCTGAGTGTGAAAAATCATTTGCATCAACATATATTCAGTCTTTTTAATCTCTTTGAAACTTTATATGGAGTGTCCTGCATAATTTTCACCTTTAATAGAAGGTTAATTAATTAAACCCTCCATACACGGATATAACTCAGTTAATTGAAACTTAATTTTTCACTTCATTTTAAGAGTTTGATCTCAAGAGAATTATAATGGATGAAATAGGCAATTTTAGAGAAATAAATCAAATATGGGAAAACGACATAATAATGAGATAAATATTTCACTCCATTAATGCGTTGACTTAGCCACACATATACTAATAACTTTATAATCACAAAGTACATGATCGTGGTTTTCATTCAGTAGTAACCATAAGATATCAAGTATATGATGCTTATAGATTACTTTATTATGCACAATATTATTCAATTAGATGCACACATTAATTCTGAACAACTTATTACCACCTACTATGATATATACATGACCCCAAATGTTCATTTAAATCACTCAAAATTAATTCCTCATGGGGAATAATCTTGCTTGAAGAAATAAACTGAATAAACCCCAATAATATTTTTACAATTATAACCATCATGAGTTATTACTAACATGTTTATCTTTACAATTAATATTCCCAACCATTCTAGTTGGATCCCTATGGTGACTACCAAACCTTTCATAATATGATTATTACATTAAGTAAAAAATTTCATATAATATATTATGTATTTATGTTCATTAAATATACCATGAGTGATAAACTAAATAATTCACATTGATGTTTTCATATACTTAAATGGTGGTGTATTAATGAAAGAAACCATGTGCTTGTTATCTTATATTTTCCTTCCTAAAATATATATAACCCCATAATATTTGTTCAATCATGATAATTAGACCTACAAGCTACTGAATTACAATGATTGAATAAACAAAACTACGTATGCCACAACATAAAATGACATCCGATATTATAAATGGACACATCGGTAACCAAAACATGTATGGTTTGAACGCATATGTCTAATATATATGTTTGTGGAATGGAATATTAGGATGAACACTAAACCTTACATTATTAGAGATAAACATACATTTATGCATAAACATCCCTAATACATATATAATTTATATTATATTCTGTTGCTTAATCTGACATCCACAAAACATATTAATTAATGGTAATATGAAAATCAAATAGACGAGTGACTTGCATAAGACATTAGGTCAGTAATAATAAATGAATAAGAAATAAATCATTTACTTTCACATCATGATGCATAATGTCAAAATTTATGTATATGGACCAAATTACAAAGATTGTGCCCAAAATTCAACATTTCATTGACATATAATGTCATTATATCTAAGTAAACATTAAGTTGTTGGTATTTAGAATACCTAATTTGGCACCATGCTCATTAATTTCATAAATCATGGCGTTTCGATGTCAAAAAATATGTCACCCATTGATATTCATTTTATCATAGTTGCCATATTTGTCGCATCTGTTTAATGTGTCAAAAAAATTAATTATGATTAAATGAATGCACATAATACATCAACGATTTAACATTCACATACATGAGTCTAACGCTCACAATTTCATATTATATATTGTGTTTGACATTTAATCCAACCTAATACTGAACATTAGAGTAAAAATTGAACTATGCATCTAATATCAACACATATGAATTATATAGCATGATTTTAAATCAACCTAAACTTAAACATTAGTATTAAAACTGAATTTTACATATAATATTCACATATGAATTATAGCACGCATTTGGCATCTAATCAAGCTTAATCATGAGTATTAGTATTAAAATTGAATCATACATTTAATGTTCATGAATATGAATTATAATATGGGTTTGGCATTAAATTCAACCTAAACATGAATATTAATATTAAAATTGAATCATATATCTAATATCTACTACACATATGAATTATAGCATGTGATTTTCATATAATTCAACTTAAACATGAACATTAGTATTAAAATTGGGTCATACATCTAATATCCACACAAATAGATTATGTCATGCATTTGCTATTTAATCGATATTAAAATTAGTAATAAAATCACAATAAACATACATAATAACCAATGTGGTGAACAAAGTACATAATATTAGGGAAGGTCATATTTTTACTTATAAGGAAAATTTAAGTTAGCACCACAAGGTTATAGATAATCACTTCGGGATCTCAGATGAGTTGGCAGAATTTAGGAAACTAATTCTATGAAGTTATATATTGAGAAAGCTAAGTGCCCTAGTGTTTTACAGAAAACACCACTAAATTTCATTTTCACAATGTTTAATTAACTTACACCAATTTAGAGAACCACAAGTGTTGTGTAAAATAATTTTTCAATTTTATCCTTGACCTAAGAATGCATCTAGATGAGTATAATCAAGAGTACAATATGTAAATCAAAACACGGTGATGTAAGAGAAAAATTCACAATGGGGACGGTACAGCCACACAAGTCCACTATGATATAGGTAGTATTCAAGACCAATTTAGACTTACTCATAGACTCGATGCCTTCAAGCCTTGACGCGCTTCCTTGACCCTTGTAACCTTCTTCATAGTCATTATTGGGCACCTTCCAAAATCCTCACAACACAGGAGCTTTCCCACATCTCGGTATCCCACCAATATTAAATGTCTCGTGACTAGCCTAACTGCAACAGAACACGAAATACGATATTCACCACAGGAAATGCTCATGGTATGAAGATCAAATAACTTTGATGCAAAATAAGGAGATTGCAAAATGACACACACACACACACACACACACACACACACACACACACACACACATATATATATATATATATATATATATAACATTGGTGTAAACTAGGGTTTTGGTTTAGAAACTTTTTTCTCAAAGCAAACACATAAACTTGGAGAGTTTTTTAAATAAGTTTGGAAACTTAAAAATATTAGAAAAGTCTCAAATAAAACTGTTTCTTTACACTCCTATTTATAGGAGGTTTTTTAAAATCGAGATAAGGATAAAATAGTTGAAGAAAATCATGAAATATTAGAAAAATACATCGGATGTTTCAAACAAGGTACATCTCGTACGGACAAAATGAGTCATCTCGTTCGAACCGGATTCTAACGAAACTTCCAACGAGATTCCCGAGAGGGCCAAAACATGTCTCGTTTGATGTTCATTGAAACCCTGTTCTAACTAGATAAGGTATCTTGTTCGAATGAAATCAAAGTCATTCTAATGACCACACGAAAAATGAATATTTTCTAGAAAAATTATTTAAAAAGATAAAATCATAAGTCCCAAGAAAAAATTCAGGGATCAGACATAAACATGTATTCCTAACTCATTGAGATCCCTCGGATGATAAAGACAAAACTCATCTCAAAACACGATGTATACTCGATGTCGTTTTATTATTGGCCGCTATAATTGTCAATAACATGTCATAGGATTGAAGGACGAACAACTCAAATCCTAACCTATGACTCAAAAAAGTTCTATCCAAACACAAAATTAAGCCAACTTACAAGTTGACTCGATTCAGAAATTTGTCCTTACAAATCCCCCCCTTTGGCTATTCCAGGACAAAACTCACAATGGAAAACCTACTTGGCCATCAAACTCACTAAGACTCAATTTCCAACCCTAAAAGGAAAAAGTACAGATTCTTGACTAACATAAACTTGAGTACCTTTGATCTTTTGTAAACCTTTACTGCATTGTTGCTAGCCAATACACTTAAATACGCATTTCAAATGTACCTCGAATATAACAATATAAACCACATCCTCCCCATTTGTCTAATAATATGTACTTAAGATGGGACGTCTTGCCCTAAGGTAAAAAACCCCACATGAAAAGAGTTAGGTACCATTTATTCCCTTTTTGTTCAGCAGTTGACAAAGGATAAGATGCACAATAATAAATCAAATCTCCCCCGTAATGTACTAATGACCACATGAAAAAAGAATAAATTTCTAAAAAAAATATTTAAAAAGGATAAAATCATTTTTATATAAACTTAATACCTAAAATATAGTTCAGTATTCATACCTTAATGAGATCCCTCAGATGATGAAGAAAAAACTCAGCTCGAAATACGATGTATACTTGATGTCGCTTTATTATTGGTCGTTACAATCTTCAATAACACGTCACAGGCTTGAAGGACAAACAACTCAAATCCAAACCTATGACTCAAACAAGTTTTTCCCAATCACAGAATTAATCCACCATACAAATTGACTAGATTCAGAAATTTATCCTTACATATATTGACGTCAACGTTATTACCAAAAAGGAAAAAATGCACTTTGTTTATTTTGACGTTTTTAAGTGACCATGTGAGTTTTGTAAAATTCGGAGCAAGTCGAGAATTTTAGTTCCAACCAGTGAATATTGGCGATAAAATAAAAACTTCACTGAAAATGTCGATAAAAGTCCCAAACATACATAATCATTTTGACCAATTTTAATGACATATAAGTAAATCATTGTAGAAAATGTCGCTAAAATTTCCAGACATACATATTTCGTTTTTATTCATATGTTATCATCCCTAAACATCAATAAAGGAATATCATGAGATCTAAAACTTTAGCTATAATATCAAATGTAAAACCATTTTTAAGAATAATATAATATTAATCACATATTCATTAATTTGATCAAAATTTAGCATGCAATTATTCTTAATAAAATTATCTTTGTTATTCATGTTTTCATAACATATACATAAATTAACAATAAAGGAGTACTTACCTTTATCCAATTTGCTACAAAAATTTTCGTTCAATAATCTTAATAATTGCTCCAGAATAACCTTCATCACCTTGAAAGAAAAAGAATAATTTAAAATATTTAAACTTTTCCTTTTGCCTATAAATTTAGTGTGTTTCTTTAGGTCTAGATCTTTTATGGAACATAATCTACTATATGGGGGGGGGGGGGGGGGGGGACTGATTTTCTAGTTAGATATAAACTTTACAATCAATTAAAGTAGAGTTTGATCAGAAAACTAACCCACCGCCATTAACTTTAAAATTTTAATGACTTATCCAAAGAAATCCTTATCAAATTTTAATTCTTATGTTGACCACATTAAGTAGGACACTAATATTTAATTATATAATTAATTCTAACTTTAATTTAATTGTGAAAACAAATTAATTTTTATTACACCTCTAATACAATTGTATCAAGGGAGTTAATATAAATAAACCTGCAATTAATGTCCAAATGAACATCGCCCATTGATTTTTTCTAAATCGTTTGGGCCATTTCCTTCAACCCTTTTGGAATTCCCAAAAAATATATATGAGACTCTAAGTATTCTTCAGTTGTACTTAATAATAAGAAACCCCCATTACTTGACAATAAGCTAATCTTTTCTAATGGACCATACAAGCGCTCAACAACCTCAGAATCTTAAAAGCCTGAAAGACTAGTAGAATCCAATCATTCCGGATTCATGGAGAATCAACACTCGGTATTTGAATTTTTTTAATTGACCACAACTAAATCAATTCATCATGTTAATATTTATATTGCATCTCTCTTATTTTTTTTCTTCTATTTTGTATTGTAGATATTTGTAAAATTAGGTACTTCTCTCTTTACATCTCACTCTCACAACTACATCATTTTGTTTACGGCTTTGGGTTCAGAGTTTTTGGGTTGCATATGTGTTTTGTAGAAGGAGTTAATAATTTTGGGGGTTACTTTAAAATATTTTTGGTTCAAAGTCTGTGTGTGTCTTATTTGTAGGAATTTCTTCTGGTGATTTTTTTCTTCCTTGCTCTATTTTTTTTTTTTGTTTCAGGTCCATTTGTTTTAACAATTTTATTTCTTCTTTTGCCTTAATTAGTGTGTCTATCCTTTATCAAGTTTTAGATGTAAATGTTTTATTTATAATATATGGTGCTCTTATAAAAGCTAAACAAATTTTCTGAGACCATGTTAATCCATTTTCCTATATTTTTATACTTTATTTGCATTTTCAGGACTTATATAAAGACCCACAAGTTAGTCTTTATATCTAATTAGTGTTGAATTTGTTGAACTTTTTATATGCACGACTGTGCTCCAAATTAATGTTTCTAAAATCTCTGAGTCTTTTTTTTTAGAATATAGTTTTCTGGATAAACTCATTATGGTCAAATGGTAGAAGCTCTACATGTTTTGAAACTAGAGTAAATGTAAATGTAAATTAGGTCTGTGTTGGGTGTTGTTTTATCAGTTATACACAAATATCACTCTCATTTTTTCTCTCCAAGGCAGAGAAAATAATTGGAAACCCTAATAAAAAATTACAAATATGTCAAACTATTTTTAATGATTTTCCATCAGTGTCTAGGAATCTAGTGCAAAATGAGAGTTTCCTAAAATCAAAATAAGAGGTTGCACACTCATGGGAAGTAGAAAGTCTTCAGTAGTATAAAGGGATCTTGCAATCAATTCTTCAATGTTGAATTTTCAAAAAAATAAATAACTATATCTTTGGCCCTTGAACAATATAGTCAACAACCTAATTGTTGCTAATCCGTTTAACCATACTGTTAGTTCATGGAGAGTTGATCTCTAACACCCCACCTAGGGAGAGTGGAGTGGTACTCGATGAAACTAACCCAATCAACAATCAAGAAGGTATAGAGCATCTAAATAAATTCCAAAATATAAATATAAAAGAATCCACTAATCTCAATCTTCAAATTAAATACAACAAATGTCTCACGAAATAATACAATTATCTATCTCGAAATAAAATAAATCTCCAATGCTCTATACAAGAAAATAAATACATATATTTTTATTTTGTACTCTCGAATATTCTTCCCAATATACGACCAAGGTAAAAATCAATCTCAAATTAGTCCAAAGCGCCCAAATCCGCGCTAACCTTCCACTAAGAAAAAAATATGAGAAAGTACACAATACGACAGGAAATATGCTCAACAAATATTAGCGGTGAATAAAGCGTAACAATATGAGTACGAATATTCAAATCAAATGCAGATCTCTCAAGCATTTTATCAATATAATTTATCAACAACACATTAATCGGGGCACTAGGCCTCACCATACCACTCCCATACTTTATCAAGTAGCCAAAAATTGGAATCTTGGCGGGTGCCCAACCTTCGTTCCATATTAAAATCTCATGACAACGTGCTCAACACAAATATAATATCACATGAATTAAAATCATATTTCAATAATAATTTTCAGATTCCAAATGAATTTAGCAATTCAAATATGAGTTCAATGATCAGATGAAATCAAAGGGAATAACTCTCGAGATATTAAAGAGCATATTGTGTAAAACCCCATACCTTAAACCATCATAAGAAACTAACATGAATCTGCCTAGAAACTCATATTAAACCATCAAAAATCATCTCATAAGTATCCACAAATCATCTCTAAGCTCCAACATCAAAACTGCCCCAAGAACACCTCCAAAACTAAGGTTGAACATGATAATATAAAAGGGGCTATGTGTATATAAAAAGAGAGGATTATATGAAAAGGTTACTGGATATTTTTGTGGAAAAAGATAGTTTAGAAAAGGTCTCCCACGACCCCTTTTTATAAGGCAAAGGAATAGGAATTTAAACCAAAACAAAACTCTTCAAAAATACTTATTACGCACAAAATCTGTAGGGGTCGATCGATCGAGACCCTGGGGTCGATCGCTCGATCGAAAGGGATTTTGATTCTGCCGACTTAAAATAAAACCAAGGGATAATTATTTAAAAATACATTTTAACTCCGATTTTGAAACTGATTGAAAATCTCATCTTCAAAAATAATTCTCAACATTTTTTAGCAAGAAAAATAATTAAAACAAAAACTTTATTTACCACTATTTTCTTGAAATTAATTTAAAATACCCCAAAAATTATGCGGGTTGTTACACTTCCCCACTAACAATGGAATTTCGCCCTCAAAATTCGTCGAAAGCCTAACTCTCAAAATCAGGCCACTACAATAATCTCTAAAAATAATCTCTTCTCCCCAAAATAAATTTCTCACATCTAATCTCGATGCCAAACATGACTTATCACCAAAAATACTCTATCTCTAAAAATTGTTAATCACGCAATGAACCCAAAATCCAAGCCCCATCGGTTGTCGTATACCTAATCTCTGATACCATTTGTAACACCCCGCCCGGGGAGAGCGGAGCGGTACTCGATGAAACTAACCCAATCCACAATTAACAAGGTATAGAGCATCTAAATAAATCCCATAATATAAACATAAAAGAATCCACTAATCTCAATCTTCAAATTAAATACAACAAATGTCTCTCGAAATAATACAACTATCTATCTCGAAATAAAATATATCGTCAATGCTCTATACAACAAAATAAATACAAATCTTCTCATTTTGTACTCTCAAATATTCTTCCCAGTATACAACAAAGCTAAAAATTATTCTCCAATTAGTCCAAAGCGCCCAAATCCGCGCTAACATGCTACTAAAAAACAAATATAGGGAAGTACACAATACGACAGGAAAGATGCTCAACAAATATTAGCGATGAAAAAAGTGTAACAATACTAGTACGAATATTCAAACCAAATTCATATCTCTCAAGCATTTTACCAATATAATTTCTCAACAACACATTAACCGGGTCACCATGCCTCACCATACCGCGTCCATACTTTATCAAGTAGCCGAAAATTAGAATCTTGGTGTAATACCCCGTATTTTTATGATATTTATTTATGGGATTAATTGAATTAAATGTGTATTAATTGGAAATTTATCCGGATAAAAATACTAGCGAGATGCGAGTTGGTATTTGATTTTAATGAGTATATATGGCTATATATGAATATTGAATTATGAAATTTGTCGTGAGATTGAAATACGGCAATTTGGAAATTTTGTTGGGACGCGTGTGACAGTCGCGTCAGGAATATAATTATTTTAATTAAATAGTGAATTTTATTTCTATTAACCGTATGGTCGTTTTGAGTGTGCCAACGCGTCCGGAAGGGTCTAAATAGTCAAAAAACACTAGCCGGGGGTTTAGTTTGAGTCCCGGGGCATTTTTAGGCCATACCGACAATGTAAAAGGGTAGTTTGGTAATTTTAGAATTTGGGGAATTAAAACCCACGAAAATTAGAGTAAAAAATCTGACTTAGTCTTAACTCACTAAGCCATTTCCAACCCCAATCTAGGTAGTGGGCTACGGTAGAAGTTTAGAAACCTTAAACTTGCCAAAAACTAACCTCCACCTCCATTGTCATCCTTAGAGAAGAAATTTGTAGAGAGAGAAAGAGAAGAGAATTCTGCAGAGAGAGAGAGAGGACAATTCAACCTTCAAGATTCAATCTCAAATTCAGAGAAAGATTAGAGGCAAGTGGTTTAATTATGTTATTTGCAAAGAATGTTTCTTCCATGCGTAGGAAATTTATACAATTGTTTTGTTCTTGGAGAATGATAAAGACCCATTTGAATTGGAACTAGAGAATTACATTTTAATGAGGAGATTGCATGTAGAATTATGTTAGGGTGATTATTCTGATAGAAATACATCTTTTATATTACCAAAAACGGATCTAATTATAACTATGGAAGACTTTAAATTTCTAGGGTTCATGTTCTTGAAAATTGGGGAAAATTGGAGAGATTTGATGATTGGATGTGGTTTGGGATGATTAGACCCCATATAAATGTTGTTATACGAATTTAATATGTTTAAGTATGATTAGAAACCTTGTTGGAATGACATTTAGATAAGATTAGAGGTGAAGAAAACTTGGAAAAACGTAATAGGAATTTTCTGGGCTCAAACTGTCACCTCGTTAGAAGGCCTGCCCAGGTCGTTCGAACGAGCTCGTTCGAACGAGCTTCTAACGAGTTGATAGTTTGCCTTCTAACGAGAGGGATGTTCGTTCGATGTCTTTCGTTCGAACGAGATCTCGTTAGATGCCCAGTTCGTTCGAACGAACTCTCGTTCGAACAGCCTCGTTCGAACGAGACTTCTAACGAGCTGACAGTTTAGGCTTTTTGGCCTGTTTTCATTTCGCGTGTCCCGTAACCTTGTTTAATTGTAGAGATAACATTACCTTGATGATAAATTGTTATAGCTGGGATATTTGGGATATATTGAGGAGTAAAACATAGAAGTGTGATTTGAATTGAATGGAAATTATGGAATAGGACGTGAGTGACTATTACGATGCGAGAATTATTGACGGCTTAAATAATTGAATTAACCGGGAACTTATGAATTGTGCAACATTATAAGTCGGTACGAGAATGAGAAGTGTACCACAAATAAATTACGGTGATTACTAAGATATGTGTATACTTAGTACACGTATATGATTTTATGTGTATGACATACCTACCTTACTTACTATCACGGGAGGTTTACGTTCGCTTAGGGCCCTCTAATCCTTGTGTTTCCCGGATTTAGATTGGTACCTCGAGAACATAGGTCAGAGAAGGACTTATTGGGATGTTAATAAGTCTGATGATCGTGGGAGCGTAGGTATGTGCGTGACCCATGTGATGTGACTGTGTTCGCCTCCATTGTTTGTGATTTACTATTATCTGAGAACGATTCCTGAGAGATTCGGAATGCGTGATCCTTATGTACGTGATGTACCGGGATGGATAGCAGAGTATGTGTGCACCGCAGCTTAGTCTCGGGTTCTTGGATTGTATATTTATGGCGTGACTAATATACACTTAAATTAATGAGAACTTTCATGTTGGTATGGTGCGTATAAATACAGAAACGCTTTGAGTAACTATAAAGGGATAACCTGTAATAAATTGTATTGGTAATAATTGAGAATTTGAGTTTAAGTAAAGCCCCCCCCCCCCCCCCCCCCCCCACACACACACACACACTTAATTAATGACGTTAGAATGTATAATGAGAACCGAGTAGAAAGGATGGAACTCATGTCAGTTTAGTTAGATAAAAATATCACTTAGATGGGTGCTATTCGTTAGGAGTGCACAATTAGTCAAGAGGTGAGTATTTCATGCGAGTGCACGTCCTAACATGTATTTTGCATTCATTGTTTTAATGTCATTAAAACACTTGCTATTTTTAAAATACTCTCCACTTTCGGGCTCTAACCCGTTTGCTTTCAAATCTATTTTTGTAAAAACCATTTTAGGTGCCCAGCTACAAGGACACCATGCTTAGGATCCTCATTCAGGTGACGAGCTGTAGCTGTTGTGGAAGTTACAGGACTTTGCTAGTAGACGCTTTATCTATCTTGACTCTATTAAGATTTCATCAGTTGTAGGGCATGTCGCCCATTTCTATTAGAAACATTCCCTATTTCAAATTTTCAGACTTTTGGCATGTAATTAATTCAGGATACTTTGTTTTATTTAGTTCAGTTGTGGGATTGTTGTGAGGAGTTTTCCTCCGGACTTATTATTATTTTGTTGGTTATTCTTTTACAGTATGTTAATCAGAGTTAACTTACAAATTTGGCAACTCACTTTTTAAATACTAGGTGGTTAGTAATCATTAAAATGTTTTCGACAGTGATGCTATTAGCTGAACCAACTTGGCATTTTGTATTAATTTAATAAAGGAGTAGCTACCCGGTATTTAATTAGTCGGGGTGTCACAGGTTGTATCAGAGCATCAGGTTCTAGTGTCCTTTAGGATCTGTACGGCTTATTATGTTTCCACTGAGCTTTCTTTGATGTAGAGCCCTATATTTTAGGACTTTTGTATTCTTTTGTATATGCTACGTTCTTCAGCTATTTTGAGTTTATAACTGCGAACTTATAGACTTTATTCTTGTTACAGATGCCTCCACGACGTGCACAACGGGTTCCCAGGGATGCAACACCAGAACCACAGCCCGCACCAGTTCAGGGCACGATGAACGCCGCTGAGGTTGCCGCCATTGTAGCCCAAGCGGTAAATGTCGCACTAGCCGTGGTTCAGCAGGCACCACCTCAGCCGCCAGTTGCCGCGCCAGTCCATGCACATGCATTCCCGTCTTCTTGGGAACGCGTTCGAGATGCTTTTCAGAAAGCACACCCACCAGAGTTCGCAGGTAGCTCCGATGTTGTGGTTTCGAGTCAGTGGAGGAAAGACATTCAGCGGCACTTGAGGATGTATGAGTGCACCGATGTCCAGAAACAGATACTAGCTACCTTCAAGCTAGTTGGATCTGCATTGCAGTGGTGGGAGTCTATTACCATAGTGGAGGAGAGAGATACTCTCACGATCCAGGAGTTTTGGGTGTGGTACGACCGCAAGTACTTTCCGTCAGCTGTTCACACGGAAATGAGGAGGAAGTTGATGAATCTTAGGCAGGAAGGTAAGACTGTGGCCGAGTATGAGGCCGAATTCACAAATCTGTTGAATATTGTTCCGGATGAGATACTGACAGAAGAGAAGAAGATACAGAAATTTACAGACGGGTTGACTTGGAGGATCCGTCAGCATTTGTTGGGGAACCTATCATTGGCCACTTACTCTGATGTAGTTAACGCTGCACTGTTACACTGCCAGGATCACCGCTTTCACATGGCTGAGGGCAAGAGATCGGGAGAGTCCAGCCATCAGGGCAGGACTGGAGGACATGGTGCCAGTGGGGCACAATCTGTTCAGGGGAAGAGACAGGGTGACCAGGGTTCCCAGCAGGGGGATCACAAGAGGTTCAGATCGGGAAATTTCAGGCACGGACAGGGAGGTTTCCGGCAGGGCCATCAGGGTCTGAACGTCCATCAGGGCCAGCAGGGTCAGAATGGCCAACAATAGTTTTATCAGGGCCAGCAGGGCCAGGGGAGGAACGGTAACGGCCACCAGGGCCGGGGGCAGCAGGGACAGAGAGGGGGGAACTTCCCGGGGAAGTGTTACATTTGTGGCAAGACTGGCCATAAACGCCAGGATTGTCCGGATAGGGGAAGGGCCCCGCAGCAGCAGCAGGGTGCTCAACAGGAGCCGCAGAGGCCCATATTTCCCGCAGCCCTCCTGGCACCACCACAGATGGCAGCATTACCACCCGTTCCAGCGGTCCCAGTTCAGTAGGGACAGCTGCAGTATGGGAGAGTATATCAGCTTCAGCAGGTCACAGCGCCACAGAATCCACCAGCCATTGAGGGTATGTTCTCTATTCAGGGGACTATGGGGCGTATGTTATTTGACACGGGGGCTACACACTGTTTTATTGCTATGAGATTTGCACGTACCATTGGGTTGTTAGACACCACCGAGAGTACAGTTACTTGTGTAGATTCGCCGTTTAGTAGGGGTTCCATGATTTCACGTTTATGTAGAGGCGTGGGTATAGAAATCGGGAGGTTTACTTTACCCGCGGATATATTAGTATTAGATATGACCGAGTATGATGCCATTATTGGCATGGATTGGCTAGTTGCGTACCGATCCATGATTTACTGTTTCAGTAGGAGTATTATCTTTGCCATTCTCGGGCAGGAGATGTTTTTAGTGGCGATGCCTCGTCCTGAGGGAGGATCGTCCACTCATTTGTACTATATAGAGGAGGAGACCTCTAAGGAAGTGGTGATACCACTTGATTCGATTCCGGTTGTTCGAGAGTTTGCCGATGTATTTCAGGATATACTTGGATTACCTCCGAGTAGAGAGATAGACTTTATGATCGACTTGACACCGGGCACGCGGCCTATTTCCCGCGCACCTTACCGTACGGCTCCAGCCGAGATGAGAGAGTTAGGGGATCAGATTGAGCAGTTGTTGGGTCAGGGGTTTATACGGAGGAGTACCTCATCGTGGGGTGCCCCTGTGTTGTTCGTAAAGAAGAGGGATGGATCGTTGAGGTTGTGTGTGGATTACCGGGAGTTGAATAAGGTCACGATACGGAATAAGTATCCATTGCCCCGAATCGATGACTTATTCGACCAGCTGAGAGGAGCTTCTTTCTTCTCCAAGATTGATTTACGATCGGGATACCATCAGTTGCGTATCAGGGAAGAGGATGTCTCGAAGACTGCGTTCTTAACGAGATATGGTTCCTACGAGTTTCGGGTTATGCCTTTTGGTTTGACCAATGCTCCAGCCGTGTTTATGGACTTGATGAATAGGGTGTTCAAAGAGTTCCTTGATCAGTTCGTCATTGTCTTCATTGATGATATTCTGGTTTACTCCCAGACAGAGGAGGAGCACGCAAAGCATTTGAGGCAGGTTTTGTAGACGCTACGTCAGAATGAGCTATATGCAAAATATGAGAAGTATGGATTTTGGCTGAAGGAGGTTCAGTTTTTGGGGCATATTATTTTCGACCGGGGGATATCTGTTGAACCGGGGAAGGTGTCCGAGGTGAGGGAGTGGGGATAGCCCACGACACCAACGAAGATCCGTAGTTTCTTGGGACTAGCAGGATACTACATGAGGTTTATTCGGGGATTTTCGAAGATAGCAGGTCCTTTGACACATCTAACTCGTAAGGGTGTGCCATTCATCTGGAGTGATGCCTGTTAGTTGGCATTTGATGAGTTGAAGGATAAGTTGACCTCAGCACATGTGTTAGCATTGCCGAGACCGGGAGTTGAGTATCTAGTCTACACCGATGCGTCCTTGCAAGTACTTAGAGGTGTATTGCAGCAGGAAAGTCAGGCCATAGCTTATGCCTACCGTAATCTAAAGCCTCACGAGAAGAATTACCCCTCTCATGACTTAGAGTTAGCGGCAATGGTATTTGCCCTTCGGATTTGGATACATTACCTTTTGGGGGAGAAGTTTCGATTGTTCACGGACCACAAGTCCCTACAGTACATATTCACGCAGAAGGAGTTGAATATGCGGCAGCGAAGGTGGCTTGAGTTTGTGAAGGACTATCAGTTTGATATCCAATATCACCTGGGGAAGGATAACGTGGTAGCAGACGCGTTGAGCCATAGGCCAGTAGATGAGGTGGCAGGGGTGTGGAAGGCCAAGTGGAAGGAGTTGGGACACCAGGATGCAGTGGCCCGATCATTCATGTCGGTGATGACTGTTACACCACAGATTGTCACGAGAGTGGTAAAGGCACAAGCAGATGACTCGTTCTGTCAGGAGCAGATAGTTCGATTATTAGCAGAGGGAGCCGAGTCCTATACCGTTAGCTCAGACGGGGGATTACGCTTCAATGGCAGATTGGTAGTTCTGGAAGTGGAAGAACTGCGACACGAGGTGATGGCAGAGTCGCACGGCTCACGGTTCGCGGTACATCCCGGTGGGGATAAAATGTACCAAGATATGAGACGTCAGTATTGGTGGAGCGGGATGAAGAGAGATATTGCCGTGTTTGTTTCTAAATGCGCCACTTGTCAACTGGTAAAAGTGGACCACCAGAGACCGGCAGGACATCTACAGCCATTGGAGGTCCCGATGTGGATGTGGGAGAGCATATCCATGGACTTTATCACGGGGTTGCCTACGTCACAGAGAGGTCACGACTCCATTTGGGTAATTGTGGACAGGTTGACCAAAGTCGCTCATTTTCTACCCGTACGGACCGACTACACTACGGGACAGTATGCCCAGCTCTTTATTACAGAGATAGTGAGACTTCACGGTGTGCCCCTAAATATCGTGTCTGACAGAGACAAGATATTTGTTTCACGGTTTTGGGAGAGTTTTCAGGAGGCCATGGGCACGGAATTGCGGTTGAGTACGGCGTATCACCCGCAGACCGATGGGTAAACCGAGCGTACAAACCAGATGTTGGAGGACATGTTGCGTATGTGCATCATTTATTTCGGGGGTGGATAGGAGCAGTATCTTCCACTGGTGGAGTTTGCTTACAACAACTCCTACCAGTTCACCATTGGCATGGCTCCATTTGAGGCGTTGTACGGCAGACCTTGTCGTTCCCCAGCATGTTGGTTGGAAGTGGGGGACAACAATTTACTTGGTCCGGAAGTGATTCAGGATACTTCGGCAAGGATAGATTTGATACGGAGTCGCATTCGGGTAGCTCAGGATCGGCAAAAGAGCTATGCTGATGCGAAGAGGTTCTTCAGGGAGTTCCAAGTGGGGGACCAGGTTTTACTCAGAGTATCTCCTATGAAGGGGATTATGCGATTCGGGAAGAAGGGGAAGTTAGCACCGAGATACGTGGGGCCATTCCCTATCATCGAGCGGATTGGGTCTGTTGCATATAGACTTGGGTTAGCAGAGCATTTGCATTGGATTTATGATGTGTTTCATATTTCCTCGCTAAGGAAATATCTTAGAGAGATTTGGCTCATTCTCACATTGCTTTTGAGGACATCGACCTCCAGCCTGATAGCTCCTACGAGGAGGGGCCGATTGCTATTTTGGACCGAAGTGAGCAGAAACTGCGGTCAAAGATAGTTCCATTAGTGCGTGTTCAGTGGCGACATCATAATGTCGAGGAGTCCACATGGGAGCGCGAGGATGAGATACGTGAACGTTATCCAGAGTTGTTCTTACCTGGTACTTTCTAGTTCCGAATTTCGGGACGAAATTCTATTATTAGGGGGGAAGTATGTAATACCCCGTATTTTTATGATATTTATTTATGGGATTAATTGAATTAAATGTGTATTAATTGGAAATTAATCCGGATAAAAATACTAGCGAGATGCGAGTTGGTATTTGATTTTAATGAGTATATATGGCTATATATGAATATTGAATTATGAAATTTGTCGTGAGATTGAAATACGACAATTTGAAAATTTTGTTGGGACGCGTGTGACAGTCGCGTCAGGAATATAATTATTTTAATTAAAAAGTGAATTTTATTTCTATTAGCTGTATGGTCGTTTTGAGTGCGCCAACGCGTTCGGAAGGGTCGAAATAGTCAGAAAACACTAGCCGGGGGTTTAGTTTGAGTCCCGGGGCATTTTTAGGCCATACCGGCAATGTAAAAGGGTAGTTTGGTAATTTTAGAATTTGGGGAATTAAAACCCACGAAAATTAGAGTTAAAAATCTGACTTAGTCTTAACCCACTAAGCCATTTCCAACCCCAATCTAGGTAGTGGGCTACGGGAGAAGTTTAGAAACCTTAAACCTGCCAAAAACCAACCTCCACCTCCATTGTCATCCTTAGAGAAGAAATTTGTAGAGAGAGAAAGAGAAGAGAATTATGCAGAGAGAGAGAGAGGACAATTCAACCTTCAAGATTCAACCTCAAATTCAGAGAAAGATTAAAGGCAAGTGGTTTAATTATGTTATTTGCAAAGAATGTTTCTTCCATGCGTAGGAAATTTATACAATTGTTTTGTTCTTGGAGAATGATAAAGACCCATTTGAATTGGAACTAGAGAATTACATTTTAATGAGGAGATTGCATGTAGAATTGTGTTAGGGTGATTATTCTGATAGAAATACATCTTTTATATTACCAAAAACGGATCTAATTATAACTATGGAAGACTTTAAATTTCTAGGGTTCATGTTCTTGAAAATTGGGGAAATTGGAGAGATTTGATGATTGGATGTGGTTTGGGATGATTAGACCCCATATAAATGTTGTTATACGAATTTAATATGTTTAGGGATGATTAGAAACCTTGAAACCTTGTTGGAATGACATTTAGATAAGATTAGAGGTGAAGAAAACTTGGAAAAACGTAATAGGAATTTTCTGGGCTCAAACGGTCACCTCGTTAGAAGGCCTGCCCAGGTCGTTCGAACGTTCGAACGAGCTTCTAACGAGTTAACAGTTTTCCTTCTAACGAGAGGGATGTTCGTTCAATGTCTTTCGTTCGAACGAGATCTCGTTAGATGCCCAGTTCGTTCGAACGAACTCTCGTTCGAACAGCCTCGTTCGAAAGAGACTTCTAACGAGCTGACAGTTTAGGCTTTTTGGCCTGTTTTCATTTCGCGTGTCCCGTAACCTTGTTTAATTGTAGAGATAACATTCCCTTGATAATAAATTGTTATAGCTGGGATATTTGGGATATATTGAGGAGTAAAACATAGAAGTGTGATTTGAATTGAATGGAAATTGTGGAATAGGACGTGAGTGACTATTACGATGCGAGAATTATTGACGGCTTAAATAATTGAATTAACCAGGAACTTATGAATTGTGCAACATTATAAGTCGGTACGAGAATGAGAAGTGAACCAAAAATAAATTACGGTGATTACTAAGATGTCTGTATACTTAGTATACCTATATGATTTTATGTGTATGACATACCTACCTTACTTGCTATCACGGGAGGTTTACGTTCGCTTAGGGCCCTCTAATCCTTGTGTTGCCCGGATTTAGATTGGTACCACGAGAACATGGTTCAGAGAAGGACTTATTGGGATGTTAATAAGTCTGATGATCGTGGGAGCGTAGGTATGTGCGTGACCCATGTGATGTGACTGTGTTCGCCTCCATTGTTTGTGATTTACTATTATCTGAGAACGATTCCTGAGAGATTCGGAATGCGTGATCCTTATGTACGTGATGTACCGGGATGGATAGCAGAGTATGTGTGCACCGCAGCTTAGTCTTGGGTGCTTGGATTGTATATTTATGGCGTGACTAATATACACTTAAATTAATGAGAACTTTCATGTTGGTATGGTGCGTATAAATACAGAAACGCTTAGAGTAACTATAAAGGGATAACCTGTAATAAATTGTATTGCTAATAATTGAGAATCTGAGTTTAAGTAAAGCCCCCCCCCCCCCTACTTAATTAATGACGTTAGAATGTATAATGAGAACCGAGTAGAAAGGATGGAACTCATGTCAGTTTAATTAGATAAAAATATCACTTAGATGGGTGATATTCGTTAGGAGTGCACAATTAGTCAAGAGGTGAGTATTTCATGCCAGTGCACGTCCTATCATGTATTTTGTATTCATTATTTTAATGTCATTAAAACACTTGCTATTTTTAAAATACTCTCCACTTTCGGGCTCTGACCCATTTGCTTTCAAATCTATTTTTGTAAAAACCATTTTAGGTGCCCAGCTACAAGGACACCATGCTTAGGATCCTCATTCAGGTGATGAGCGGTAGCTGTTTGTGGAAGTTACAGGACTTTTCTAGTAGACGCTTCATCTATCTTAACTCTATTAAGATTTCATCAGTTGTAGGGCATGTCGACCATTTCTATTAGAAACATTCCCTATTTCAAATTTTCAGACTTTTGGCATGTAATTAATTCAGGATACTTTGTTTTATTTAGTTCAGTTGTGGGATTGTTGTGAGGAGTTTTCCTCCGGACTTATTATTATTTTGTTGGTTATTCTATTGCTTCATTATGGTGAATGGTTGTTATTCTTTCATTATTCTTTTACTGTATGTTAATCAGAGTTAACTTAAAAATTTGGCAACTCACTTTTTAAATACTAGGTGGTTAGTAATCATTAAAATGTTTTAGACAGTGATGCTATTAACTGAACCAACTTAGCATTTTGTATTAATTTAATAAAGGAGTAGCTACCCGGTATTTAATTAGTCGGGGTGTCACACTTGGCGGGTGCCCAACCTTCGTGCCATATTAAAATCTCATGACAATGTTCTCAATACAAATATAATATCACATGAATCAAAATCAGATTCCAATAATAATTTTCAGATTCGAAATGAATTTAGCAATTCAAATAGGAGTTCAATGATCACATGAAATCAAAAGGAATAACTCTCGAGATATTAAAGGGCATATTGTGTAAAACCCCATACCTTAAACCATATGAAAAAATTTATTTTCTTGAAATTAATTTAAAATACCCAAAAAATTATGCGGGTTGTTACATGGTCCATCTTTATTCTTTTTACTCTTTAAAGTACCATGTACAGTATTCTAAAATCAATGGGTGATGGACAAGGGATAGAAGGGCCCTACATGTCTCTTGGTGCAAGTTACACATGCTTCATAATTTAAACCTATAAATTATTTGTGTAATTCAATCTTAATAATTTATTTTCACATAAATTTTGTACTTTTCATATGAATATACTTTCAGTAAAGGAATTATTATATTTATTTTCACATTAGCATTTTTTACAAATACGCCTGCGCATCGCGCGGGCTCCATGCTAATTAATATATAAATCCTACAGTTCATTGTTGATAACATGCCCTAAATCATTACCAATGTTAATTGTTCCTCAACTAACATTAGAAATTATTAATTAAATCTAACACCTTAGTCTGGGTCTCTAAATGTTTAAGATATTTCTTTAAGGTTATCAGCTTGTAATTCAATTTAAAAGTCTCATTGATATGTATACCATATCGAATTTAAAAGGAATTTTCCAAAATGGGTTGTTTGGTTTTATGTTTAGGGTTTGTTTGGGATTAAAAAAAATCATTTATGGTTTGTTTGGTTTTATGTTTAATAAGTGCTTTTGGTTTTTAAATAGTTTTAATGTTTATTTCAAATATTAGGACCCGTTTGGTTCTCTATTCTGAAAACTCAACTTAAACGCTGTTTTTAAATACAGTTTTAAAGTTCAATTTTTTATGTTTATAATTATTGGTGTGCGTTTGGTAAACTTGTTTTTAAATACAGTTTTTGAAAAAATTGATAAAATTGGCAAATATGTATATTTATATTACATATATATGTGTATATATATAAACACATACATAAAACTTTCATACATACATGATACATGAATGTATACATACATACATACATACATACATACATACATACATACATACATACATACATACATACATACATACATACATATATACATAAAAATGATATACATGTACATTTAATATCATGTATTTTCATGTATATTTAATGAGGTATGTTAGGGGGTTTAACTAACTAACTAACTAACTAACTAACTAACTAACTAACTAACTATATATATATATATATATATATTGCTTGTATACTTCACAATAAAATTATATACATACATAAATTGATAATATTGTTTAATATGTATGTAGTATATGTATATTTTATGTTATTCCATACATTAATAACACATGTATAAAACTATATATAAGTATCATGTATCTATTCATATTATTATTATTTAACATATGGATCTTTGTATATTATATAATTTAATAATATAAATACACATAATTTTGTGCACGTGTACATATATATTTTCTATTTATATAAATTGTACATATATTAATGTATAATGTATGTGTATTATATATTAAGGTATAAATGCATTAAAATATTAAGAATGAATAATTATGAGTTGAAAAATAAAAAATAGAAGTTATAAAACATCATTTTGCTGTTTTCTGAAAAACTTGATTATAACACATAAATATTATAATTCAGTGTTTAAAAATAGGTTGTCAAACACAAATTTTTATCAAAATTGTACTTAAACACAGAAAACAGAATTATAGTTGCAAACCAAACATGCCCTTAGTTTTTTAAATTTAGAATCTTTCATTCTTCATACACTTATGTAGTTCTTCTTTAATATAATATATAATATACATCTTTTATCTTTTATATACTATAAAATGCTATACATGCATTAATTATTGCTGATTAAGTAGGCTATCCACGTGTACATTCTCTATTTCCCAACGCTCAACAAAACTTATTACTTCTTCAAGTATCAAACATCAATCTCTCCCCCAACCTTTTCATATTCTGAGCTTTTCCCCTTCTCTCTCTATATACCCGGAACATACCATTTCCACCGTCTGTTTCAGCTTCAACAACTATATACGAAGTTATTATAGAAACACCCACTCGAAAATGCCCCAAAAAGAAAATGACGAGATTTCCACCACTAGAGAATCACACTGGTGAAATCCCACCTTATACAATGGTATTTTTAGTAGCTATCTCTTATTATGTTTGTTTAATATTTATTTTTGTTATTTCATATTTTTTTCTTTATTAAGCTTTATGAATCTAACCATGATTTCTTATTTTCTGATGAAGATTTTATCATTTCAATACCATTTATGGAGCTCCATACTCTTCTCTTTCGCTTCTCTATCATAATATGATTTCTTTTTTGGGTTTCATATAAGGCTCTTTGGGCCTTCAACTTTTAGGGACTTTTTTTAATAAATGTTTTGTGTATTTTGGAATTATGATCCGTATGTATTGTGTTGCAGAGGATATTTGGCTAAGGCCTTCAAGTTTTGGCTTCAATTTGTAAGATCTAAAGGTATTCTCTCTCTGTCAATCTAATGGTTTTATTTTTCAAAAGGAAAAAATATGGTTAAAATAATGGGTTTTAAAATTCCGTTATTTTGTTTATTTATTATTACTATTATTTTGTAGATTTCTCTTCCACACCCGTTGAAAATTGTATCAGGGAATTTTTGGTTTTAAACTTTATTTTTCTCTAAAAAAAATTACCATCACACGCACAGGAAAAAGTTGGTTTAGGTGTTCAAAACTGAGTGATGCCATGTCATGGCACCATCCCAATGAGCCCATAATAATTTTGGCCAAGGAAAGATTCATGGGAAGAGTTCAAGACCACTCTCAAGGGTAAGCCATGGATTTCTCAAAATAAGATGATTATTCTCCTAAATCAAGCCACCGATATCCTAAATTTGTGGCAGCAAAGTGGTGGAAATTTGTCAGCATAAATTGTACACTAAGCTTTCTTAATTCCAATCTATGATATTCTTTAATATATTTTTTTGTGAAATGGAAATGTGAACATAAGTCTCTCGATTATGGTTCTAGGTACGAAATCTAATGTCATCCATACAAGTCAGATTTTTCTTACATAAAAACGAATTGGTAGAAAAAAATTATATAGAACAATAAGAGAAGTACAAGAGCTAACCTCAATTAAGTGTTTGTGCATGTTACATTAGTGGATTAATGACTTGAATCAACATGGTCATAGATAGTGGTTCATACTCTCGAAATGTTGATAAAGTCTATTACAAATCAGTACTCCCACTGCCCCAAACTAAGGAGAAATAGTATTATGCTTGTAGGAAGGTGCTATGTGTCGATACCCCCATAAGGACACGACATGTTTGTGCATGTAAAAATATTGTCTTTATAGTGGGAAACATATGGGATACGTCACACATATCATAACTGTGTCTTGTTTTATTGGTGTTGAGCATGGACATGTGTTACCCTTCATGTATGATACTTTTATTTCTCCAAATTTAGAGTCTTGAATTTCTTTTTGGGTTGTTCGTAACTGAGCCAGATTTTTTCCTCGCACCTGTGATTTGCTGTATTTTATGAAGCTATTAACTTCTTCTGGTTACCAGATTAAGCATCTTAATTTCTTCTTGTAACCATGATAGATGAAACCCAATTGGAGTATTTGTGTAGGATTCTTCACAACCTAGAACACATGCCATAACGTAGGAACGTGAAATTTTGGGTGAGTTGAATGCAGCAACAAATAAAACAGAGGACATGAGTGTTGGTTTTCTGAACTCGAAGTTGTAGTTTGTTTGGAATGGAGACGATTTCTAGTGTCAAAACATAGTTAGCTCTAATATGAAAAGGCCAAACTAAAATCCAGTATCAAAAACACATTCTTTGATTTACTGAAGTGTTAGATTTGGAGAGAGAGAGAGAGAGGAAGATGCATCTGAGGTTTGATCTTAGTTTCGTAAATTTAATGTAGCCTCTTTGAAATATATATGTGTAGCCCAAATTTTACCTGCTTTTCTTTTTTTTTCTGCCACCCGTGAATTAGTATTTGGGCTAATTGGTCGAGTTTTCGTTCCGTGGGCCAATTTTATTGGCACTATTTGTACTCCTTAATGTTTAGTAAAGGTGGATCACTTTAAAAAAAATATTCTAAATAACACATAATTAAAAATCAAGTTTTCTTTAACTAAAGACACTTTGTAAGCTGCTTTTTTTGTTAAAATAATTTTTATTTTTAAAAACTATTTTCTTTAATGTTTTATTTCGTTAAAACTACTTTTTCCTATTTAAACTGTTTTTTCTTCCATTATAATTTGAGAGATAAAGCTGTTTTTCTTAAAAAAGTTTTTGTTAAACTATTTTTATTTTTCATTAATCCTATCAAGCAGCTCACTTTTATCACTCGAAAAATTAATCCCGTAAAACAACTCTATCTCTCAAATTATAGGATTTATCTTCACAAATTTTGAGATAACAAATTTTGTCTTGAAAAAAATTGTCATCCAAGCCATTTTACTCACTTTTGTATCAAACGAACCTTTAATTTTTCTCAGGTGAAAGTGTTAATAGTGACTAATTATATCAATCTCTTTTTGAAGTAATTTGTCTTTGGCACTCTAGGTGTGAGTGTGAGTTAAGGATTTACAGGGTGCAGGTGTTATACTAAAATGTTGGCTCAGGCAAAAACCTTGAAAGATTTACCTCCCCCCTTAGTAGGTTTGCAGCTCATGTATTTTGAGGGGAAACTGTGAGAGGGCATATGTGAAGGCCATTGCTTTGGCATTTATGTCATGCATATAAGATCACATGTTGACATTTTTAAGTGCGATGTATGAAGGAGATAAAGGCGGGGGGGGGGGGGGGGGGTTCTAGGAGGTTGAGTTGCGCCAGGGCATACAGATTGGTAGAGAGGACCACAAAATGGCAGATGCCGATAAAGATGTCAACTTTCTTCCTAAAACAACATCGGAATTAATATTGTCTACTCCTAAACATTATAAGGAAGACTCGGACAATGACCCAAAAAACGAATCGAAGAGGTTCAAAAGAACGAGGTAAATCCTATTAAATGTGGAAACATAAACTAATTCTTATTTACAAATCGATTTTTCCTCTTTCAAACTACAACATACAAAGTTTGCAATTACACATTAAAAAAATTTAAGCTTTTATGGAAACATACGGAATTCAATGTAAATTCGATTCCATATACCTTTAAATATATTTAAACATTTATCATAATATGAATACAATTATTCATATTCAGGGATAATTCTAATACATATTATATCACAATTTTTTTTGTATATACTGACTTTCAAGAACAAACCAAGGTGGAGGGCTAATAGTCTATCACGCACATGCGTACAATAAATGCAATTGCATACGAAGATCATGGGAAATAAACAGTTTCGATCGGCCGCCTACTCTTATGGATTCTTAATGAACACTAAATTTTGTATACCAATTTTATAAATTGGGAATTCATTCGCTGTTGATGTTTCTTCACTAAGTACTTTAAACGATATGTTCCTCATTGTACATATACGTCTGTGTTCTGCATTTTTCACTGAAATGAGTGTAGTTTATCATTTGGCAATATATATTTTCATATATGTTCGGTTGATAACAATTCATATTAGTTATACATATATAAGATTTTGGTTTGTGAATGCAACATCTTATTCACCACACATGATATGTCAACCTGTCATTATTACGTATAATGTTGGTTTATTACTCATTTCGCACTGTTTAATTCAAAATTCATTCGATATATAGTTCTTGGATACACAATAGTGAAATAGTATTCGCATTTTACACGTATAAGCTACTAATAGGAATTATAATTATTCATTCCTATATCAATTTTTCATTAAAGTTTTCACTTCTCAAGACTAGGAATCGTACAACATAATAACAGGAATCTTTTGTTTCACTTTTCTAACTAAAGAAGAAAGAACAAGTAGATTACGAATCTATTAACACTTCTAATAGTGAGTACATTTTTAATTTTTCTAGAATGTATATGGTTAATATAAGATTCTTTTTTCTACTCACAACACCATGAAATTAGTAATGTGACTACACAGAACCATTTAAGTGGGCGCTTAGACTTCATTGGAATGAGGTACGATTCACTAGAATATGCAATATTCAAATTTCCATTTTATCAATTGGAAATACAATTAACTTCGTTTGAATCAAATATTTCAGGAAATATGTGTACAGTTTAATATCTAATGTCACCAATGGCCATAGATCAATGGTGGATAATTTACGGGGAGATTACGACTTTGAGTGAGCAATACAAGGTAGTTGGGACTACTTGAAAATACAGGTAAAATGATATTTCACTATATACATTAGCATTCAACGAAAATCATTTTTTATATGCTTTGCTTTCATTTTACAAGTACACTAGACCTTTATCCCAAGAGTTGACATACATTAATGTCATATACAAATGGTCTTCATATTTCGAGTATTTTTCAACTATGTTATGAATGGTCACCTCCTGCCTAACAAACTTCATTATAAACTCGTCCATATTAAGGTATGTTCTTTACAGGTATTAAAACCAAGTCAGAAAATGAGGAGTCACATACGTGATCATATTGATATATACATTGTCCATATTGTCAATTCGTGACATAAGTTTCTTTACCTTAATGCAAGCACAACATATTTTTTAGGACAAAAGTGTTTTTCAACGAAATGACTAAAATAACTGACAATGCATTTCAAAGGTATGCAGTAGATATCTTGATCTTATAACAGTTTTCGGTTCTTCTTCGACATATTAAATTAATCGTTAATAATTATTTACTGTTTCAAATAATTAAATTAGAAACAGCTAAGTACACAGTTTGATCCATTTCAATGGTTCAATGCATTTCCCGAAGGATTCAAAGAATGTGCTTTTGGTTCTATCCTCAAAGAAACTCTCAATGCTTTAGACTACCTACACCGACATGGATACATCCATCGTGATGTTAAGGTTTCCAGCCTTTTTCCACTTGTGACATATTTTAAGTCCCTTACTGGTTTCCTTCTTAAATTACTTAGGTTGGCAAGTTACAATATTGCTTTGTTTAAAATTTATTACTGTAGGCTGGAAATATACTACTTGATAGTAATGGGCTGGTAAAGCTTCATGACTTTGGTGTTTCAACTTGTATGTTTAACATAGGTGATAGAAAGCTTTCAAGAAATACTTTTGTAGGAACTCTATGCGGGTAGGAGTTACTGGCCAAGCAAACTTTTCCTTTTTCCACGTGAAATTTTTGCTATTTTGATTTCAGTTTATGCTTATTTATAACGATTTAACTTTGTTTTATAGGATGGAATTAGAGGTGTTGTAGCCACGAAGTGGATATGACTTTAGGTGACTCTTGTTGAATGTCAGTTCACCACAGAGGTAAGTTAAAAGAAAGTCTAATTAGTGTGAAGTTCTCTGTGTTTCTTAGAAATAACATATACTAAATATTGTTTCAGTATTTAGTTGGATTAGTTACAAGTTGTGTAAAAATATGAAATATGCAGATATAGAAAATTTTATGTCAGAACAATTCCATGTATCTCTATGGTTCTTGAATGTTTTTTAAGCAACTCTGTAATTTTTAAATTTTACAAGAACTATATTTATAAGCGTTCTTCTTCATATAAATTTCTCTAATTAGTTTTGACATGCGAAATACTGTTTCAAAAATAGTGTTTCAACTGGAAATTATATGTACAAATTTGTCGGTATAATCAATTTATGATATAGATAAAATAGTTAAATTCACATATTACAGGAAATATGCGATGTTTCCGATGTGCGTACATAACTCTTTGATCATTTATGTGATACCTTAAAAGGTGAAGAACCCCTTTAGGGGTGGCCAAACTATAACTGAAGAAAAAGGTAACTTATGCTATTTAAGTTTCTACATTCATTTATATACTCAATTAAATGGATACTTGGACTAATCAGAATTCTTCATATTTTCATATATGGTTGCGATATAACTGTTCGTCTTATTCATACTTCATCTTGATAGATCGATGTTAATCACGTCAAAATGACACTCTGGGTCGTATGATTTTTCTCAACACTAGCAACACCATATAGACACGAACATGACACAAGATCATGATAGATTTAAACACACCAAGTATTCTCAATATACGACGTCTTTTCTTCTTCCAATTTTCGTACATTTTCGAACATATCATAGATTTAAACACACTATGCTCAATATATTATTATATCTCTTCAATAATTCTATATGAAAAGAGGAGCACAATCTTTTGAAATGCCATCCTGTGCCCATATCTTAGTTAGGAAACGCCTTTTAGTAGTGACATTGGAACAAGGATTTTTTAAATCGTGCGGCCAAATTCTCAGCCTCACGGACAAAGACAACTCTGTAGCAGTTGTGGCAACCAGTGACGCAATAATTTCAGACTATATTATACTGATTATGGCACAGAATGGCTCACATCGTTTGGGTTGTTAATAGGAGCACCTTCACCAGATTCAGCTGCAGAAATCGGATGGTATTGGACATGCAGTTGCTGAGGCCTATTTTCTCACCCGCCTTACTTTCAAGCTATTAAGCAGTCTCAGGTAAATACCTTTTACTTTTTTCTCATCACTCTCTTTTTCTTCACGCCTAAATCGATTACTCTCTTTATCGAATTTCATTTCATATTTCACCCGCCTAAAATTGATTTCTTTTTCTGTTTTTTTCACATTAAAAAACTTTCTATCATATTAGAAATATTCATGTTATAATAAAAAATGTTTTTGTCATTACTTAAAATTCTTATTAACATAATAGAATATATAATTCATCTGGTACAACATTCAAAATCCTAAAAATAATACTAATGCATGTGATATATGGGGTAAACATTCGTTTGTAGGGCTATGTACTATGTCTTTTCTTTATCTTATTATATCCGAGAGACAAAATGAGGTGTTATCTTGCCTCTGGTTGTTGTACAAACTTTCTGAGTTTGTTTCAGGTTCTGGTATATCAATGTTGGCCTATGTGCATAATTCAACAGCACTGACTTGTTGTATGGGAAGGATTCCCACTCCTAAGATTTCAGTTAATTCAGCTGATGAAACTGCTAATACTAAGCAATAAAGGTCAACTCGAAAGAGGAGATGGGGTGGGAGTTAGGTACCAAAAGTACAGTTGCATCTAATGACTTCGTATGACTAAAATTATAGTTGAAGCTTCTGTTTAGCTTCAGGTTGATGGATTAAAAGTAAAAGCCAGTTGTTATAGTGGAGAGAACAATTCCAAAATTGAAACTGTCAATTCCATTTCATAGAGTGTATTTCTTTAAGTGACAGAAGGCTGAGTTAAAATTTGAATTCTTTGGTTTATTCTTCATGTAATAAAGTCGTGAACTCATGTAACATTCATTAAAATTCATAATCCTGGGGGTTTTCCAGTTCCTTGGTAAAGGGTTATAAATTTTTTTTGTTATTCACAAATAAAAACTGGTTGCCACTCTTCTGATGCTACAAATAACCATTACACTGGATTAATTTAAATAAAAAAATTATGATGAAACAAAGGTTTGTATCATCTGTTCTGTTTTTGACAACTTAACGTGCAAGGTAAACAACTTAATGTGCAAAATGACTATTATAATCGACTAATCCACGCATCGCGCGAGTTTACACCTAATCTATATTATAACTATAATACGTTAGTATTAGATCTATTAATAGCAATTAATGCATTATAAAATTATATTTTCTTAAAATTATCGATGTTAAAAAAAGAATGAAAATGCCTCTTGACTTTTCAAAATGCCAAATTATCAGACGTCAGAATGCCTCTTGGCTTTTCAAATACCAAATTACTTAAGAGTCGCCTAAAAAACTACAAAGATAAAGGTGGGTTCCTTGCACAAAACATCCACTTGGTTTGGGTTCGGAGTTAAGTTCCCATTGGTTAGACTTTGTAAGGATAAAAACGACTCCCCTCTTTCTCTCTCCTCCCACTTTCCTGGAAAAATTCCATCCCTTGACGTTTTTTGGTCTCCCATTTTCCTGTTTGAAATGTTTTTGGTTCCTTCGTTTGAAGCTATTGATTTGATCTGGTCTTAGGTTGTTTTGGGTTTAGTTGGTGGATTGTTTTGGGAGCTGTGAAGGTTATTGATGCAGTTTGGTTTCATTTGGGGGATTTGATCTGGTCTGGAAATCCTGTTTATAATGGTTTTGTTTTAATGTTTGGATGAGTTGAAGATTATTAATGTATTGGCTTTGTAAGAGTGGCTTTCTGCCATGGACGAGAGATTCTCTCTCCTATGTGTGAGTTTTGAGTTCAATGGTTTTCTTGGGTTTTTTCCCACGAGTTTTCTTGGTTGTTGGTTTTAGTTATTGTGGTGTTAATGTTTTGGTTGTCCGGTTAAAAAAATTTATTAAACTGTATTTTAAAAAATGTTCTCTTTTTTTTTCTGTAAAAAACTGTTGTTTTTTTTTAAATAATTAAAAATAAATAAAACTGTTTTTAAAAAAAAAGAAAAAAAAGTTATACAAAATTGTTAAAACTATGTTTTTTATACAAAAAGAAAAATATTGTACATTTTTTTGTAAAATACATTTTTAAATACTATTATATATATATAAACAACTTTCATGTCTTTTATGCTTTTTTATTTTTCCTATATATAAACTATACACTTGTTGATACTAAAGTTAGTCTGCTGACGATGACCAATTATGTGAAGACACGTGTCAATCTACATGGCACCCGCGAACATTTTGACAACACCTTGACTCCGAGGATCTCAACCTCCCCGACCAACTCAGGCGCTCCGAGCAGCTTGAGTTATCCAAGGAACTTTATTGTATCGAGCTACTTAGACGGTACGAGCAGCTTAGACGGTCTGAGCTGCACCTCGTACAGAGCATTTATAATCGAATAATTAAGAGGATTGAATGTGCATTAAATGCTGAGATATACACGCCTATTGGACAACTGTGTAATATTTTCTTGCATGTACAGCCTCAAGCCTATAAATACAGTGTAACCTCCTTATTAGCAGGAAACTCGAAATTTCTTGGTAAACTCATTATCGAGAATTCTGCAAACAGTCAGCAATAACACAAACAGTGGACGTAGGCCATTCTTTCAAGGCTGAACCACTTTAAAAATCTCTTATCTTATTTATTTTTTATCTGTGATTAAATAATTAGAGATAATCTAAATTTTTACATCAACAGATTGGCGCTGTTTGTGGGAAACGACTGAAATTATCGTTTTTCACCAAAAGTAATTCATCTCCAATAGCTGATAATCCTGAATCCAGTAATCGAAACGCTAGAAACCCCCCAAACCCATCTTCTCCTCCAAGTGTCCAAGATCTAGCTGGAATAATGGCTACTTTAGCTCAGGGCCAGACCGCCATGCAAGAAACCATGCGACAACTCATGCAAACTATCCAGGGTGGAGCACCTTCTCAGTTAGGACAACGAAGCGTTCAAAGAAACACCCGTTTACTTTCTTCGCGTACTAGGCATACCGGTTCATATCACACTGAAAGATCTGATGATTTTTCTTATCAACCTGGCCGAACTTCATCAGTACGAGCCACAGATACTGAACAAAATATCACTCTATCTCCAGAAAGGACCAGTGCTCTTGAAAGATTGAGTAGAGTCTCTCCCTTTGATCGTTTGGGTACTAGGAGGAATAAAAGTCCCCCTAGGATGGTGTCGAGTAACTCTCAACGATTCTCTGATTTAAAGGAAGGTTCTGCCCAATCCCGACCAGCTGCTCGTCGTGAAAAATCCCAAGAGGCAAACTCAACACGATCAGTTGCTCAGACCAACAGGCCCGAGGAGGCAAATGACGCATGGAAAGGCTCTATTCAGAGGTTGGAGGATAGTCTAGGAGAAATGGCCAAGGCCAAAAATCCTCTACAAAGAACTTTTGTCCAAGGGACACCTTTTATCCAAGCAATTGTGGATTTTTCCACACCATGAAAGTTCAAAGCCCCAGTGGTAACACCAAAATATGATGGAAAAACTGATCCTTTTCTACATATAGAACAATATCAAGCAGCTGCTGATATCTATGCTGTTCCAGACGAGATGCGATGTAGGGCATTTTCAGGAACTCTCACTGGATCTGCTCAAATATGGTACAACAATCTTCCTCGGGGGAAGATTGCAACTTTCTTTCAACTGGCCAAGCTCTTTATTGGAAACTTCTATTTTGGAGAAAAACCAGTTAAGCGAGTAGCACACTTGCTAAGCGTTAGACAAAAAGCAGGTGAGAGCACCAGGGATTATATTACTCGTTTCAATAACGAGAAGCTCAAAGTTATTGATTACGAGGAAAAGACAACAATCACTGCTCTGATGAGTGGATTGTTGCCAAATAAATTGTACTATACTTTGGCCAAAGATCCACCTAGGACCATGTCAGGATTAATGGCAAAAGCAGCCAAAATCATGAATGATGAGGAAGCTATAGCTGCAAAGAAAAGCATGGATACTAAGGAGACCAAAGTTGAGGCCGAGAAGATTGAGAAGAAGGATCAGAAGAATAATGGTGGTAACAAGCAGTCAAAAGCAAAGCAAGCATTGGAATAATTGAAGAAATTTGGAAACTATACTCCTTTGAAGGTAGATATAAACCACGTTTTGGAAGAGATCAAGAACAACAAGGAGTTAAACTCGCCTGAAAAAATGAAGTCAGATCCTGACAAAAGGGATAAATCCAAATATTGCGAGTTCCAAAAGGATCATGGTCATATGACCAAAAACTGTATAGCTCTCCAAAATGAAATTGAATAGCTCATCAGGCGAGGTAAATTAAACAAGTATGTGGATCGCCGAAATGGTGGAAAAAGCAACGACCGAGAAAGGCAGAGGTCTAGATCTCCTCGACGAACAAAAGAAGATAAGAAGAGAAATCATGAAGAAGACCTGGATGAAGATTAAGATGACCCCGATCTCCCCAAAAGAACAAAACAGAACGTGAGGTATTTTCTATCCGTTTTGGATCATTTGATTGCAATGTTATTACGGGTGGAGATGCAGGAGGTGGAGACCTTACTGCAAAAAGGAAATCTTACCTCAACGAGGCTCAAGCTTATTTGTATATTCAACGGATAAATCTAGCTGAAGAAGATCGCCTGAGGAAGGTTAACAAAGATAAACTGGTCATAGGTTTCTCTAAGAATGACCTCGCAGGTGTGCTATATCCTCATGATGACCCATCGGTGATCAAAATGAGGATGAAGGAAGTAGTGATTTCATGAGTCTTGGTGGATAATGGTAGCTCGGCAGATATTATGTTCTACCCATGTTTTGATAGTTTGAACCTAAAGCTATCCCAGTTGGATCCATATCATCGACCCCTCCTCGGTTTTACTGGTGAGAAAGTTTTTCCACTTGGGACGATCAAGTTGGATATGTTCATCGGTACATGGCCTTCTTGTCGAACAGAAAGAGTGCGCTTTGGATAAGAATGTTCAATCAGCTTACAATATCATCATAGGAAGGGTAGGATTGAAGAAGTTCTAAGCAGTACCATCTACTGTACATCAATGCCTAAATTTTCCAACCAACTTTGGAGTAGGAATTATGAAGGGTGACCAAAAAGTAGCTCAGGAATGCTACTATTCATCGGTCGAGCAAGAAGAACTGGAAGAATCTAGGAAAAAGACTACCACCTATCAAGTGGATGAAGGTGCAGAAATTGAAACGTTGGATCCTAGAGATGAGTCGCAGCTCGTAAAAGGTCAGGTGGTGGAAGCTACTAAAAACGTCATTCTGGACGACGAACACCCAGAACGAACAACTCAAATCGGTTCATCGTTGGACACCCCACTAAAACAGGAATTGATAGACTTCCTAAAAAGCAGAAAATAAACTTTCGCATGGAGCCACGAAGATATGTCAGGAATATACCCAAATTTTTTGAGTCGTGAACTTAATGTGAATAAGGAAATCAAACCTGTGAAGCAAGCGAAGAAGAGTGTTCAGCCCCGAGAAGAACCAAGCTATACAAGAGGAGGTCGAGAAGCTCCAAAAAGCTTGCTTTATTGAAGATGTCAAATATCCAGACTGGTTAACTAATGTGGTGATGGTGAAGAAGAAGAACAACAAGTGTAGGATGTGTGTAGACTTCACCGACCTCAACAAGGCATGCCCAAAGGATCATTTTTATTTGCCCCGAATTGATCAATTAGTAGATGCTACCTCGGGACACGAGTTGTTGAGCTTCATGGATGCTTATTCTGGTTACAACCAGATTAAAATGAAACCTGAAGACAGGGAGAGTACCTCTTTTATTATCCCTAGGGGAACCTACTATTATAATGCTATGCCTTTTGGTTCGAAAAATGCAGGTGCAACATATCAACGGCTGATGAACAAGGTGTTTGCAGAGAAAATCAGTCACAATATGGAGGTTTATGTTGATGATATGCTAACGAAGAGTAAGAAAGATACTGACCATCTAATTGATCTAGATCAAACCTTTGATAAATTAGATAAATATCAAATGAAGCTAAACCCTACCAAGTGCATATTCGGAGTACGAGAAGGCATGTTCCTCGGGTATATTGTCAACCAACGAGGTATTGAAAAAAATCCAGAAAAGATCAAGGCTCTATTGGGGCTACGATCTCCAACGACGAAGAAGGAAGTGCAAAGTCTCATAGGGCGAGTTGCAGCACTTAATAGATTTGTATCACGAGCAACTGATAGATGCCTCCCATTATTCAAAACACTCCGAAAAACGTTTGAATGGAATGATGAATGCGAGAAGGCTTTTCAAGAGTTAAAGAAATACATGGGAGCACCCCCACTGTTGTCCAGGCCAGTGATGGGAGAAAGATTGTACTTGTATCTGGAAGTTTCGAAGAATGCAGTTAGCTCGGCATTGATAAGAATGGAGGATGGAGTGCAAAAACCAATTTATTACACTAGCAAGGCCTTCCGAGGAGCAGAGATCAGATACCCAAGACTAGAAAAGTTGGCACTAGCGTTGATCGAAGCAAGTAGAAGAATAAGGCTGTACTTCCAAGCTCATACCATAGTGGTGTATACCGATATGCCATTGAGGCAAGCTCTTCATAAACCAGAAAAATCAGGGAGATTGATGTACTGGGCAGTAGAACTTGGTGAATATGATATAACTTATGAGCCTAGGTCGTCACTTAGAGGGCAAGCAGTAGCAGATTTTATCGCTGAATTCACTTATCCTGACACCTCCGAGGAGCAAAAGCTGAATACCGACCAACCTATGGATGTTACAGAATCATCAAATTTAAACCACGATCAACTTAAGTCAGTTGACGATCAAGGGGGGATGGTCGACGAGCAGCAAGAAGTACTAGAGGAGGATAAAAGGAAGCAAAAAATATTCCACCAAGGAACTTTATCCGATAAAAAATTTGAGGATGAGGTACCTATATGGAATCTATATGTGGATGGTTCATCTTGCATTACAGGCTGTGGGGCAGGGATTATTTTGAACATCCCAGATGAGATCGATGTGGAGTATGCTTTGCACTTCCAATTCAAGGCTTCTAATAATGAGGCTGAGTATGAAGTTATGATCGCAGGACTTGGCCTAGCAAAAACCATGGGGGCGGAGCAGGTTATCATATTCAGTGACTCGCAATTGATTATAAATCAAATGCTGGGAGTATATGCGGCCAAAGGAGAATTAATGATCAGGTATCATACAAAAGCAATGGAGGTTTTATCAAGCCTGATCGCAGTACAGATAATTAGAATACCAAGATTGGAGAATGCAAGAGCGGATGCCTTAGCTCGGTTAGCTTCAGCTACACGCACTGAGCTACGAAGAACAATCCCAATAGAAGTCTTGGCTTGTCGAAGCGTAGATGAAGATCTAATGATGAACTTTATTACCCTTGAGTTAGGACCATATTAGATGGATCCCATCAGGGCATATATTGAGGAAGGGAAATTACCAACCGATAAACTTGCAGCCAAGAAACTGAAGTTTAAAGTTTCTCGTTATGTATTGACTAATGGTATTCTCTATAGACGAGGAATTATAGCTGGTATGCAAAGATGTGTGCACCCTTCCGAGGTGAAAGACGTGATTAAAGAGGTCCATGAAGGGTCCTGTGGAGCTCATGTAGCAGGTCGGGCGCTTTTGTAAAGAATAATGACGCAGGAATATTATTGGCCGACGATGAGGGCTGACTGTATAGCGTATGCTAAGAAATGTGACAAATGTCAGCGCTTCTCGTCCCTTCGAAGAACTCCTCAGGCATTGCTAACACCCATAACATCCCCTTGGCCATTTGCCATGTGGGGAATGGACTTGGTCGGGCTACTCCCGATGATAAGAGGAAGGTTCAAATACCTCGTCGTTGCTGTGGATTATTTTACTAAATGGGTGGAAGCTGAACCTCTTATTGATAAGACTTATGAGAAGGTGTATCAATTTATATGGAAGAACATCATTTGTAGATATGGTCTTCCTCATGCATTCATCACAGACCATGGAACTCAATTTGATAACGAGGAGTTCGCTGCATATAGTCATCAGTCAAATATATTGAAAATCCACTCGGCACCAGGCCATCCCCAGAGCCATGGACAAACTGAGGTGACGAAGAGAACGCTGCTGAATGGTTTGAAGAAAAGACTGGATGATGCGAAGGTAAATTGGATCAACGAGCTACATTCTGTACTGTGGGCTTATCGTACTACACCACGAGTAGCAACAGGAGAATCTCCATACATGCTGGCATTTGGAAGTGAAGCTGTTATACCTGCCGAGCTGGGCCTCCCCACACACCGAGTGCTGAATTTCAATTCTCCTAAAAGTGACTTGATGAGAAGATTAGACTTGGATATGCTCGAGGAAGTTAGAGAAGAAGAAGCAATCAGGAATGCTGCATACCAACAACGAACAACTATGTTCTACAACAAGAGAGTAAAGAAATGTGATTTGAAAGAAGGGGACTATGTGCTAAAGAAAGTGATTCAAAAACACAACAAATTGTAAGCTAACTGGCATGGACCCTACAGAGTAACATAAGTTGTTCGCCCAGGAACTTATAGGATTGAAACCTTAGAAAGAGAAGAGTTTAAGAATGCATGGAACGCAGAGCATTTGCGCAAATATTATCAATAGTTCAATCCTTATATAATGCAGTATTCTTCGATATGAATAAAGCTTTGGATGTTTTACCCAATCCTCTCCTTTTGTTGAAATTTTTTTCGGAGTATTAGTGCTACACACTATGCATCAAGTTCAAAATAAAAATCCCATCAACTATGGTTGGTCGGTCTACTAACTGCGGTTGGTCGATAAATAAAACCCTACCAACTACGATTGGTCGGTCTACCAACTATGGTTGGTCGATAAATAAAATCCTACCAACTACGGTTGGTCGGTCTACCAACTACGGTTGGTCGATAAATATAAAACCCTACCAACTACGGTTGATCGGTCTACCAACTACGGTTGGTCGATAAATAAAAATCCCACCAACTATGGTTGGTCGGTCTACTAACTACGGTTGGTCGATAAATTAAACCATACCAACTATGGTTGGTCGGTCTACCAACTACGGTTGGTCAATAAATAAAACCCTACCAACTACGGTTGGTTAGTCTACCAACTACGGTTGGTCGATAAATATAAAACCCTACCAACTACGGTTGGTCGGTCTATTAACTACGGTTGGTCGATAAATAAAACCCTACCAACTACGGTTGATCGATAAATAAAATCCCACCAACTACGGTTGGTCGGTCTACCAACTATGGTTGACAAATAAAAATCCCCTAACTACGGTTTGTCGGGGAATAAAAGTTCACCAATTCCGGATTGGTCGGTAATAAATATCTTAATAAACTCTAGTTGGTCGGTAAGCCAATTACAATCGTCTCTAGTTGTTTAAATTAAACAGGATCATGAGATAAAGGATATTATATCACATAAAGATCAAAGATTGATAAATCACTGCAATGAAATAAACAACCAGCAAGCAAAAACATTCTACAAATTATTTAGAAGAAAATGACAAATGACAATTTTTCATTCAAATAAAATAGAATTACAAAAGTGGTGAAAAGTACAAGTCATTACATAAAATCCTATTCTATGGGTTTATTTCCCTTTGCCTTTGAAGCAGGTTCCATTTCGGCAGGAGGATCATCTAAGGCATAGGGGGAGTTTATGAAGTTTATGTCTGTCAACATTCGAATATTCATCACAGAAGGATGACAAAGTAGGTGCTCTGACCGAGATATCTCAAAATTTGAATGAAGATTATAGTCACCAAGATACTTTAAGATCAGGCACTGAGGAATGGCCTTAGCAGGAATCCAGCTCATATCAAGTTTGAAAGGTGGCACTGGCAACTCGAGCAACCCAGGGTCATAGTAATCCCATAAATAGTGACCATGTTCCAATTGCAGTACACCCAAGGCATTCATCCATCCTTGCTTGTACCCCTCGTTGTTCGACTGCTGGATCCGGTCATCAAGGTGATAGAGGGCTTCATTATAACCAGCCATCTATAATTCTCTGGGTTGCTTGTGGAATTGGTAGGTCAACCTCTCTAACTGCTCGTGAAGATTCTTCACCAAATTTGTTTTGTTCTCCAAGGCGGAATTTTGGGCAGCAAGTTGCTCGTCGAAGGTCTGAATCTTCTTAGACATATCAGCTAATGCTTGATTCTTCGCCATCAACTGGAAGGAATGATTCTCCAAAGATGATTGAGTTCTTTGTTCCTTAATTGAAATACGAGCAGCCCTTGCACGTCCCCGAGAAGCTCTTGCTCGCCCGCGAGCAGAAGTAGAAGGTCCAATCCTTTTTAAGGTTTCTAGTTCATCTCTCAAGTTGGCATTTTCGACCACCAAGAAAGATAAACCCTCGTCGTTGACAGGGACCAAAGCGCTTGAGGTAGATGCTGCAGATTTCAGCTGAGATACCTCTCCTCGCAGGTTATTATTTTCCTGTTCCAGCAACTTCACGATTTGCCTATGCTCTTCGACCTCGGTCTTCAAAGTTCTCTCCTTGAAATCATAAGCAGCGACTAACTTATCATGTCCTTTGTCAGCATTTAGTTGATGATTCTTTTTATCATACCCCTGATGCAAAAGGGCAGAAGATTCCTTGTATTGTTGCTGAAGTTCCTCGATGATACCCTGGAGATCTTCAATCATCTCGTAATAAGCCACGTTATTGGCAACAGCTCATTCGAGTAAGTATTTCAGATATTGGTAAGCTTCCACTGCTCGCTCAGAGACATCTGAACCTAGGATATCAAAAATTTGTGATTCATCTAAATCTGTATGGCCAGCTTTGAAATATTCATTACATTTTTTCATCAACTCAGTATCGTGAGCTGACAAGAGTTCCATCCTGGCCATAAACTAGAAAAGAAAAGCCATAAACAAGATTAATAAACAATAAAGGCAGAGCAAGACAAAGAAAGTCAACATGAACAACAAAAACTCGAATTTTTATTCATCAAAAGACAAGTACAAGGTTCAAGGTTACATTCAAAAGGAATAATAAAATTAAAGCCCGAGCAACTTTACACCTTCTCCTTGTATTTTGCGACTTCCTCGGAAGGCTGAGATAAGTAGGTTGGTTGCTCGGAGGATATTGGCGGTTGCTTGACAAAGGTACTAGTAGATTGAAGCTGCTCGGTAAGAGTAATAGTTAATTGGGGTTGCTCATAGCGAAGTTCAACTGTAGGGACTTGATCCCCAACCATCATTGAAGATTATTCAGAGGCAGCTTCGTCCTCTTCTTCTTCACTAGGGGAAGGAGGAGGACCGTTAACATGACGTTAAAACAGCTCAGAACTCTCTGAGACCTTTAACTCCTACAGAGCAGCAATCCATCCGTCCCTGAAGAATTTGAGGCTAGCAAAATCCAATTGAGAGGACATGGCAGCTAGGCCTTTGTTCCAACCTTTATCCCAGCCAGCACTGAAGTAATTTTTAACAACCAGTGTCCTCTTCACCTTCTCCGAGGAAAGCTTCTGAGATAAAAGTTCCTCGGCATCTTTCAATTTCCTTTCTGCCTCTTCCTTTTGACGATCAGCTTCACGGAGTTTGCCCAGTTCTTCTTCAGCAGTTTTAAGCTTGGTCTCAAGCTCTCCAGTATTTTTGAGCTTTTCCTCAAGCTCATTATTCTTCTTCTCACATTCTTTCATTTTCCTCTCCAACTCCTGAGAGGCCTACACAGCTTTCTCTTTCTCTTGCTCAATGGTTTTTAATTGCTTTTCCCAAGCAGTTTTATCTTCGTCATTCTTCTGACGAGAATCCTTTAATGACTGTGTCAGACCTAAAAGAGCTTCCTCCACACCTGACGAGGAGCTCGAAGCTTTAATAGCTTCATCCTTTTTCAAAATGGTGTTGAAACAAGTTACCAATTGGAAAAAGAAAACAATTGTAAGTCAGTGCAAGTACATAATATTGAAAAATGAAAGTTTAGATTAGTAATACTTATCGAGGCAATATGTTGAGCTGCCAAGGTGGTAACCCTATCCCTAGAAAGAGTGTCTTCAAGTCCTTGGATTTTAGGGATAATCCAAGACTTAACATAGCCCATGGTAGAGCTCAGAGCAACAAAAGTGGGAACACCACTTCCAGCAGTTAGAGGCTGAGAGATGGATTCAGCCAATTTATTCGAGGAGATTTTCTTCAATTTCCTCGTGGGAGAAGGAACATTCTCGACCAAGGATGTTGTCTTGGTCGGTGAAATGACTATAACCTCGCTTGGAGGAGAAACAACCACAATCTTGCTCGGAGCCACAGGGGGCTTCTCGGCAACCTTTTTAGCAGCAGCAGGAGGGGGTGCATCAACTTTTCTTGTCCTTTCCTCTGGGACATCCTGCTTATTTCTCTTTGCCTCTACATTGGCAGAGTCTGATTTGTCAAAGTATGAGGGAGCTCTTCTTCTCTTCATTCTGTCACTGAGAGGAATATTTGATTCAGGAGAGGAACCTTCAGAAACTGGTGCTGGTTCTATGTCACTTATTATTGGACGAGTAGTAAAAGATGAAGTGTAACTCTTATACTGCAACAAGTATGAGGCTGATCTAATATGTTCGTCAGCAACAGTTTGATGCAAACTCCAGATAAGTTTCAAATGCCTCAAATTGACATCAGTTTCTTTAGGGGATTTCTTTTTGCTATCAACTGCAAATAAACAAAAATTAAAATGTTAATGACGCATTTTATCAAACACAAAGAAAACATAATTTCAAAAAAAATAAAAATAAAATAAAAACAACCTATCCCATTGCCATAGGGAGGGCATCTAGGACCCTGATACACATCATCTCCATTTAATGGAGCATGTTGCCAATTTTTCATAACAACCCCATGATCGAAGTAATCCATGTTGGCATCGGGGAGATTGACAACTAAAGCCCTATTTAAAAACCAAGTTTTTAAATAAAAAGTGCTATCACTAACAACCCATCTATAGCAAAACATAATTTCTGGAATTCCTAAACGGGTTCCATGAATCTGATTTAACCTATGGACTCCATTAACTATTCTCCAAGTATTGGGAGCTATTTTTGCAGGTACCACGTCAAAATATTGACAGAATTCCAAACACAGGAGGTTTGGAGGAAAAGAAAAGCCACATTCAGCTACAAAGAGACTGGAGAATCAATGTCTCTCAGCCAAACGAAAATAGTCAGAAGGTTCAACAAGTTCTTCCAATATGACCCAAGAAGGAATAGAGAAATCAGAACGAAATTTGTCAAGCGACTCAACAAGATAAACCATGATGAATAGAGGAAATAAAAGAGAAGGAAGAAGATCTTACAGGAAAAAGATGAATCAGGTGACAACGAACAATGGAAGAAACGAACGCACAAGACAGAGAAGAAGTGAAGAAATTCTGAGATGCAGATTTGAAAAAGTAAAAGACGATCGGGTTTTCTGAAGTGTTTAAATACTTTACCTCGAGAATGGAGAAAAGCAATGATTACCAAGATGGACGATTGCGTATCCGGCGGCTAAAAAGAAGAAAAAGGCACAAAACACGAAGCGATTATTGAAATTCGAAACACTTTAAAAAGCCTGATACTATGTACTTAGAAAAAGAGTTATGTATAACGAACGTTTGTCTAAAATTCATAAAGTTTAGGCAACATAAATGTTCCATATTTTTCTTCAACATCAAATCATGAAATATTGGGGGCTTCTATTGATACTAAATTTAGTCTGCTGACGTGGACCAATTATGTGAAGACACGTGTCAATCTACATGGCACCCGCGAACATTTTGACAACACCTTGACTCCGAGGAACTCAACCTCCCCGACCAACTCAGGCGCTCCGAGCAGCTTGAGTTATCCGAGGAACTTTATTGTACCGAGCTACTTAGATGGTCCGAGCAGCTTAGGCGGTCCGAGCTGAACCTCGTATAGAGCATTTATAACCGAATAATTAAGAGGATTGAATGCGCATTAAATGCTGATTATTATCATACAGATGTACACGCCTATTGGACAACTGTGTAATATTCTCTTGCATGTACAGCCTCGAGGCTATAAATACAGTGTAACCTCCTCATTAGTAGGAAACTCGGAATTTCTTGGTAAACTCATTATCGAGAATTCTGCAAACAGTCAGCAATAACACAAACAGTGGACGTAGGTCATTCTTTCAAGGCTGAACCACTTTAAAAATCTCTTGTGTTATTTATTTTTTATCTGTGATTAAATAATTAGAGATAATCTAAATTTGTACATCAACACACTTAAAAATAGATTTTTTTTAATATAAAATATTATTTTTTTTACAATATATAAATTATTTTTTATTCTTTTCCAATATATTTTTTAACGTTATTTTTATAAAAAAATGTTTTAAACGGTTAATAACGTTATTATTCATAAAAAAAACATTTTTTTCATTTGTTTTTGTTTTTTTGCCATTGAACCAGAAAAACATTATAAAACTTGGAAAAAAAATATTCTTTTAATGTTTTTTATGCATAAAAACGCTATATAGCTTATAAAAACAGTTATTTTAACTTTTTTTTATATAAATTGTATATAAACTTTTTTTATATAAAAAAAATGTTAAAAATTGAGTTTTTAATATATAAACTATTTATGTATAGCGTACAGGTTTTTTACGTTATTTTTATAAAAAAAATGTTTAAAAAAGTTAATAATGTTATTATTAGTAAAAAATAAGATCAAGTATCAAAAAGCCCCCAAAACATTTTTTTAATACACATTTAATCCAAGTTTTTTTATTTTGTTTCAAAAAATCCTCCCATTTAATCAATATTCTCTTATTTTTAAAAGTTCGCGCTAGCGGCATGTTGAGGGACTTTTTGGAACAAATAAAAAGGCTTGGACTACACGTGCATATAAAAATATTCGAGAGACTTTGTGGTATATGCCTCTAAAAAATACTTTTGTTTCCATTTTTTCTGTTATTTTTGCCATTGAACCCAAAAAACGTTATAAAACTTAGAAAAAAAAGAATCTTTTAATGTATTTTTATCTATAAAAACGTTATATAGCTTATAAACACAGTTGTTTTAACTTTTTTTTATATATAATGTATCTAAATTATTTTTTAATGTTTTTTAACTTTGTTTCATTTTCTCTGTTTTTTTGCCATTCAACCAAAAAAAAAACTTTTCATTTATTAAAAATCGTATTTAAACGTTTAAATTTACAATAATATTTCGTTACATGAAAGTATTTTTTTTAAAATTTTATATATAAAAGAGTTTATATATATATATATATATATAAAATGCAGTTATTAAAATAAATTTTTATATATATTATATTTTTAAAATGATTTTTTTAACCTTTTTATAAATAATTTTTTTTAATGTTTGTATATATAAAAAAAATTAAATTTTTTTTTTTAGTTTTATAACGTTTTTTTGTATATAAAAACAACTTTTGAAAAAACAACTTATATAAAAAGAGTTTTTTTTTTTCAAAATATATAAATAAACATTAAAAAAACTATTTTTTTGTTTAATAACTTTTTTTGCATAAAAAATTTTTTGAAAAAAATAACTTATCTAAAAAAGTTTTTTTTATTATATAAAAATAGTTTTTTATATAAAGAGTTTATATGTATGGTTTTTTAGTCCATAAATGTGCGTAGTTAGTTGGATGCATTAATAATAAAGAGAGAGTTTTCCATTAAATGATACTTACTTCAACTACTGAGATGATGTCTTTGAAGACATGAAAAGTTTTTCCCACTTTCCTACTAGAGAAACTGTTGTTCGTGAAATCAAGTCCAAGAACAGAAGAATAACGGTAACTCATAAAAGCTTAATACCCAATACCCAATTTATCTTATTTTTTCTTATACTAAATGGTTTCATGTTTTATTTTGTTTTAAAGGGTGCTGGAGGTCCTGTAGAGGAAAAAAACAATTGGCCACCGTGGCTAAAAACGGTCCTGTATACTCTGTTTCTCTCAATTATCACAAAGATGACCATTTTACTCAGTTACATATGATTATAATCCCTCACCCTTTTCAATTACACATCCAATTATCCCAAAAACTTTTACGGTTGAATTTGTACATATGGCTTACGTACATCCCTGTTGTTGTTTGATCACATCCAAGAGGACTTAGAGAATACGTAATAATGCATTCCTTGCCTACTACTTTTTGTTAGACCAAAATATAGGGTTTATTGATGAGAAGGGGAGGGAGACTATATAATTATTTTGGATTTAAATCATTTCTTTGTTCGGAATAAAATCTGTAAAAATATTAGATTTGAATGGTGGAGTTCTATTGGATATATGAATTTATCTAATTTTATACGTTAAAGATAAAACTTTCATTCAACCTAATATCACACAAAAGTCTCAAGTGTTTCTTCATTAGTAATGAATTAAGTGACAATCTTAAGTTTTCTATGTTAAATGCATTTGTTGATACCAAAATTAATATGCTGATATGGACGAATAATACGAAGACACGTGTCAATCTACGTGGCACAATAGCAACGAGGAAGTTCATTTCCCCGACCAACTCATGTTCTCTCCGAGCAACGAGGATACACCGAGGAACTTTAGCACTCCGAGGTACTCTAGCGCTCCGAGGAACTCCTGAGCAACGAGCAACTAAGGCGGTCCGAGCTGCATCTCGGCCGTAGCATTAATTGCCAGATAATCAACAGTTCAACTATTCATTGAATGTTTATCATCTTGACGAACACGCTGCATTAAATGTATTACCCTTTCATATGTATATCATTTAATGTATCAACCCTTTCATGTACAGCCTAAGGGCTATAAATACCTTGTATCACCCTCATTCAAAGGGACTGGAATTTCTTGAGAGAATTTGTACTCGAGAATTCCCAAACATTCAGCAATAACATAATAGTGGACGTAGGCCATTCATATAAGGCTGAACCACTTTAAAATCTTTGTCTCATTTTATTTATCTGTGATTGAATAATTAGAGCGATCTAATTTTTTACATCAACAGATTGGCGCCGTCTGTGGGAACGATTGTTACTATCGTTTTTTACCAAAAATCATTCATCATCAATGGCGGATAATCCAAAATCTAGCAATCGAAACGCTGGAAATACTGGAAATCCTCCGAATCCCTCTGCACATCCAGATCTAGCCGGGATTATGACGAATCTGGCTCAAGGACAAACCGCCATGCAAGAAACAATGAGGCAACTCATACAAACCCTTCATGGCGGTGCACCTACACGTTCAAGACAGCAAAGTGGTCAGAGGAAAACTTATTTACTTTCTTCACGATCCAGGCGTACTGAGTCACGTCGTAATGAGGAGTCTGATGATTTCTCTTATCAACCTGGGCGAACTTCGTCAATAAGGGCTACAGATACTGATCAACATATCACCCTCTCTCCAGAAAGACCCAGTGCTTTGGAAAGACTGAGTAGGGTGTCTCCTTTCAGTCGATTAGGCCCTAGGAGGAATAAGAGTCCACCTAAGACCATGTCGAGGAGTTTCCGACAACCATCAGATCTAAGAGAAGGATCAGCACAATCACGACCAGTTGCTCGTCAAGATAAATCTCAGGAGGCTACTTCAGAACGATCTATTGCTCGAACTAACAAGCTCGATGAAGGAAATGATGCATGGAAAGGTTCCATCCAACGGTTGGAGGATAGATTGGGAGAAATGGCCAAGGCAAAGAACCCCCTACAACGAACTTTTGTTCGAGGAACACCTTTTGTACAGGCCATTGTGAATTTTCCTACACCGTCAAAGTTCAAAGCACCTGTAGTGACCCCCAAATATGATGGAAAGACAGATCATGTTCTTCACATAGAGCAATATCAACCTGCTGTCGACATCTATGTCGTCCCCGACGAGATGAAATGCAGAGCGTTCTCTGGAACTCTTACTGGAGTTGCCCAGATATGGTACAACAATCTTCCTCGGGGTAAGATTTCAACTTTCTTTCAGTTGGCCGATTTGTTTATTGGCAATTTCTGTTTTGGAGCAAAGCCAGTAAAACGAGTAGCACACTTGTTAAGTGTTAGACAAAAATCTAGTGAGAGTACTAGAGATTACATAACTCGTTTCAATAACGAGAAGCTGGAAGTCATAGATTACGAAAAAAAGACAGCAATCACCGCCTTGATGAGTGGATTGTTGCCTAATAAATTGTATTACACCTTGGCGAAAGATCCAACTAAAACTATGTCAGAGTTGATGGCAAAAGCGGACAAAATCATGAATGCCGAGGAAGCTATGGCTGCAAAGAAGAATATGGATAAAGACACCAAGGTGGACGTCGACAAGTCTAAAAATAAAGAGCATAAGGGCAATGGCGGTGACAAACGTTCCAGAAATAATAAATCATCATGGGAAGTCCTGAAGAAATATGACAATTATACTCCTTTGAAAATGGGTATTCATCATGTCTTGGAAGAAATTAAGAACAACGAGGAGGTAAAATGGCCAAAGAAACTGAGGTCAGACCCTGATTCGAGGAGTAAGGATAAATATTGCGAGTTTCATAAAGATCATGGTCACATGACCAAAAACTGCATAGCTCTTCAGAACGAGATTGAAACACTCATCCGAAGAGGAAAACTAGCAAAATATGTTGATCGGGGAGGTGAAAGAAAAAATAACGACTGAGCTAGAGAGCGGTATAGATCTCCTCGTCGAGCAGATGAGAAAAAGAAGAGAAACCATGAAGATGATCCAGATGATGACCCCAACCTTCCCAAGAAACCAAGACAGCCAGAACGAGAGGTATTTTCTATACGTTTTGGGTCATTTGATTGTAATGTCATTACAGGAGGAGATGCAGGAGGAGGAGACCTTACTGCAGAAAGAAAGGCTTACCTTGGAGAGGCTCAAGCATGTTCATATATTCAGCGAATAAATCTGGCCGAGGATGATCGTCCGAGGAAGGTAAACAAAGAGAAGCTGGTCATTGGCTTTTCAAAAAACGACCTAGCAGGTGTTCTTTATCCTCACGACGATACTCTGGTGATCAAAATGAGGATGAAGGAAGTAGTGATTTCAAGGGTGTTGGTAGACAATGGAAGTTCGGCAGACATCATGTACTATTCATGCTTTGACATCTTGAATCTGAAATTATCTCAATTGGAACCGTATCACAGACCCCTCCTGGGTTTTGCTGGCGAGAAAGTTTTTCCACTTGGGACGATCAAGTTGGATATATTCATTGGAACCTGGCCTTCTTGTCGAACAGAAAGAATACGCTTCTTTGTGATGGATAAGAATGTGCAGTCAGCCTACAACATCATCATGGGAAGAGTTGGTTTGAAGAAGTTCGAAGCAGTTCCATCTACAGTACATCAGTGCTTAAAATTCCCAACAAACTTTGGAGTAGGAGTTGTGAAAGGTGATCAAAAAGTAGCTCGGGAATGCTATTATTCATCTGCCGAGCAAGAGGAGCTTGAGGAATCAAGGAAAAAGACTACTACCTACCAGGTGGAAGAAGATACAGAGATTGAAACTCTCGATCCCAGAGATGAATCCCAACTTGTAAAATGACAGGTGGTGGAATCTATAGAAAATGTTATTCTGGACGACGAGCACCCTGAACGAGTAACCCAGATAGGTTCATCATTGGATGCTTCAATAAAACAGGAGTTGATAACTTTCTTGAGAAATAGGAAGAAAACTTTTGCATGGAGTCATGAGGCCAGGCCAGGAATAGATCCAAACTTCTTATGTCACGAGCTCAATGTGAATAAGGAGATCAAGCTCGTAAAGCAGAGAAGAAGGGTATTTAGCCCGAGAAGAATCAAGCTATTCAAGAGGAGGTCGACAAGCTCCAGAAAGCCCAATTCATTGAAGATGTGAAGTATCCGGACTGGTTGGCAAATGTGGTGATGGTAAAAAAGAAAAACAATAAATGGAGAATGTGTGTTGATTTCACTGATCTCAACAAGGCCTGCCCAAAGGATCATTTTCCATTGCCCATAATTGACCAACTAGTAGATGCTACCTCTGGGCACGAGCTGTTCAGCTTCATGGACGCTTATTCAGGCTACAACCAGATCAAGATGAAACCTGAAGACAGGGAGAGTACTTCTTTTATTACCCCTAGAGGTACTTATTGTTATAATGTTATGCCTTTTGGTTTAAAAAATGCAGGAACGACATACCAGCGGCTGATGAACAAGGTTTTTGTCGAACAAATCAGTTGCAATATGGAAGTCTATGTCGATGATATGCTGAAAAAAAGCAAGAAAGCTGCTGATCATCTAGTTGATTTAAGTCAGACTTTTGATCAACTGGATAAATACCAGATGAAGCTCAACCCGACGAAGTGCACATTTGGAGTACGAGAAGGAATGTTTCTCGGGTACATTGTCAACCAACGAGGCATTGAGGCAAATCCAGAAAAGATCAAAGCTCTTTTAGGGTTGCAATCTCCAACAACAAAGAAAGAAGTGCAGAGTCTTACAGGACGAGTTGCAGCGCTCAACAGATTTGTATCTCAAGCAACAGATATATGCTTACCATTCTTCAAAACACTTCGAAAAACTTTCGAGTGGAATGATGAATGTGAAAAAGCCTTTCAAGACTTGAAAAAATATCTGGGAACACCTCCACTGTTGTCAAGGCCAATAACGGGAGAAAAGTTGTACTTATACCTGGCAGTATCAGAGCATGCAGTCAGCTCGGCATTGATCAGATTGGAGAATGGAGTCCAGAAGCCAATTTATTACACAACTAAGGCTTTCCGAGGTGCAGAGATTAGGTACCCAAAGTTAGAAAAATTGGCATTGGCATTAATTGAAGCAAGTAGAAGAATGAGGCCATATTTTCAAGCCCATACCATCGTCGTTTATACCGACATGCCATTGAGACAAGCCCTTCATAAGCTAGAAAAGTTAGGGAGGCTGATGTACTGGGCAATAGAGCTCGGTGAATATGATATTGTGTATGAACCCAGATCATCATTGAAAGGGCAAGCTGTAGCAGTTTTTATAGCAGAGTTTACATATCCTGATACCCCCGAGGAACAAAAGTTGCTCACTGATCAACCTGTGGATGTTACAGGATCAACAGACATAAGTCCAGACCAACTCCGGTTGGTAAAAGGGCTTGTGGATGTAGAAAGATCATCAAATTCAAACCCAGACCAACTCCGGTTGGTAAAAGGGCGAGAAGAGATGGTCGACGAGGAGCGAAAATTAACGGGGGAGTATGGAAGAGAACAACAGATATTTCACCGAGGAGCTCTGTTAGATAAGAAATTTGAAGACGAGTTGCCTACATGGAGATTGTATGTAGATGGGTCATTTTGCACAGCAGGTTGTGGAGCAGGGATTATTTTGAAAACCCCAGACGAGATTGATATAGAATATGCCTTGCGATTTCAATTCAAAACCTCCAATAATGAGGCTGAGTATGAGGCCATGATAACAGGTCTTAATTTAGCAAAGATTATGGAAGCACAACAAGTGATGGTATTCAGTGATTCTCAATTAATTGTGAATCAGGTGATGGAAACATATGTAGATAAAGGAGAACTAATGGTCAAGTATCATGCAAAGGTGATGGAATTATTGGCAGAATTTGATGCCATTCAGTTGATCAGAATACCCAGAATAGAAAATGCACAAGCAGACGCACTGGCCCGACTAGCATCAGCTACTCGTACCGAGCTGCGAAGAACGATACCAATTGAAGTATTGGAAAGTCGGAGCATAGATGAAGACCTGACGATGAATGTTATTACCCTTGATTTAGGACCATCTTGGATGGATCCCATCAGGGCATATATTGAAGAGGGAGAATTGCCAGAGGACAAGCTCGCGGCAAAGAAATTGAAGTTTAAAGCTGCTCGATATGGACTAACTAATGGTGTTTGGTATAGACGAGGAATTATGGTGGGTTTGCAGAGATGTGTACACCCCTCCGAGGTGAAAGAATTGATTGAAAAAATCCATGAAGGGTCTTGTGGAGCACATGTGGTAGGTCGGACACTTTTGCAAAGAGTGATGATGCAAGGATACTACTGGCCGACGATGAGGGCTGATTGTATAGCCTATGCTAAGAAATGTGACAAGTGCCAACGTTTTTCCTCCATCCGACGAAATCCACAAGCATTGTTGACACCCATAACTTCCCCTTGGCCATTTGCCATGTGAGGAATTGATTTGGTTGGACCATTGCCGACCACTCGTGGAAGATTCAAGTACCTCGTCGTCGCAATAGATTATTTTACTAAGTGGGTAGAGGCTGAACCCCTTATCGATATGACGTACGAGAAAGTATACCAGTTTGTTTGGAAGAATATCATCTATAGATATAGTCTCCCTTATACCTTCATCACAGACCATGGAACACAATTCGACAACGAGGAGTTTGCTGCCTATTGTCAACAATCAAACATCCTGAAGACCCATTCAGCACCAGGTCATCCTCAAAGCAATGGGCAGACTGAGGTAACAAACAGAACGCTACTAAATGGTTTGAAGAAGAGGCTAAATCTAATTGGATTAATGAGCTACAGTCAGTATTGTGGGCTTACCGAACAACTCCCCGAGCAGCAACTAGAGAATCACCATACATGCTGGCATTTGGAAGTGAGGCTGTAATACCTGCTGAGTTGGGTCTCCCAACACACAGAGTGCTGAATTTCAATTCCCCAGTCAGTGACTTGATGAGAAGATTAGATTTGGACATGCTCGAGGAGGTTAGAGAAGAGGCAGCCATTAGGAATGCTGCTTACCAACAACGCACAGCTCTGTTCTACAACAAAAGGGTGAAGAAATGCGACTTAAAAGAAGGGGATTATGTGCTAAAGAAGGTCATTCAGAAGCACAATAAGCTTGAAGCCAACTGGCATGGACCTTACCGAGTTACAGAAGTTGTTCGACCAGGAACTTACCGAATAGCAACTCTAGAAGGAGAGGAATTCAAGAATGCTTGGAATGCTGAACACCTTCGCAAGTATTATCAGTAATGTCAAATGTACAGCAGTTCCATCAACATGAATAAAACAATGATGTTTCACAATTTTTCTCTCTCCTTTGTTTGAAAGTTTTTCGGGGAATACTAGTGTTGTACACTACGCTATTCAACAGCAAAAAGAAGACGATAGTTCAGACCCACGACCAACTCCGGTTGGTAAAAGGGCGAGAACAAATTATACTCCTTTGGTTAGGAGGCGTACACTTGCGTGATCAACTTCGGTTGGTAAAAGAGCTTGTGGACAAGATAGTTTGAAAGAACCTGATAGTTCGAGCGTGATCAACTTCGGTTGATAAAATAGTGAGAACAAATTATACTCCTTTGGTTAGGAGGCGTACACTTGCGTGATCAACTTCGATTGGTAAAAGAGCTTGTGGACAAGATAGTTCGAAAGAACCTGAGAGTTCGAGCGTGATCAACTTCGGTTGGTAAAATAGCGAGAACAAATTATACTCCTTTGGTTAGGTTGCGTACACTTGCGTGATCAACTTCGGATGGTAAAAGAGCTTGTGGACAAGATAGTTCGAAAGAACCTGATAGTTCGAGCGTGATCAACTTCGGTTGGTAAAATAGCGAGAACAAATTATACTCCTTTGGTTAGGAGGCAATAGTTCAAACCCACGACCAACTTTGATTGGTAAAAGGGCAAGAACAACATTCTTAAAATGCCAATTTAGGCTGGTTAAGAAACAAAATATGCCAACAAGTTGGTCGGAAGGTAAAACCATTCCAGAAAATACAAGATATTCCAAACTGAGCCAAGTATAGTTGGTCGGGGATAAAAACCCACTAATTGTAGTTGTTCAATGAGGATAACTTATTGACGAGGAGGGTCCATCAACCTGGTTGGTCGGACACATTTTATGAAAACTCTCGCTAATTATACTTGGTCGATGAGTACAATTTTAAAACCTTAGTTGGTTGGAAAAATTTTAAACATTTTTATATTCATTACTTTATTATTAAGTGATCGAACAACATTTTTGATACTTGTAACTGTTTATTACTAAGTTGGTTGATGAACAGCACAAAATTGTTATCTTTTTAACAGATACATATGCACAGATGTAAAAGTGTAGACAAGTACAAAAGAATAGCAATACAGATTTGCAAACAGAAAATGAAAGTCTTTCATTAAAATTCAAAATAAATTACAAGTTACATATGTGTGCTAACTATTACATTGAAAATCCTATTCTATTGGTTTTTTCCCCTCAGCCTTCGATACAGGTTCCTTGCCAGCAGGAGGATCATTTAATGTTTGGGGAGAATTAATAAAATTCAAGTCCCTCAACATTCTGACATTCATTACTGAAGGAGTATCCAAGAGATGCTCGGGACGAGATAATTCAATCTGAGAATGAAGACTATAGTCACCAAGATATTTTGAAATTAAGCTCCGAGGAATGGCACGAGCTGGGATCCATTCCATGTCTAGTTTATAAGGCGGTACAGGCAAGTCTAGTAGCCCAGGAGCATGATAATCCCATAAATACTGGCCCTGCTCTAGCTTTAACACACCCAGTGCGTTCAACCATCCCTGTTTATAACCTTCATTATTGGCATTTTCAAGGCGAGCATCCAAGTGACAAAGGGCTTCATTGTAGCCTGCCATCCAAAACTCAGGAGGTTGTTTGTGGAATTGGAAAGTTATTCTCTCTAGTTGCTCGTTAAGGCTCCTGGCAAAAATATCTTTATTATTCAAAGCAGACTTCGTCGCAGTAAGTTGATCTTCCAAAGATAGGTGTTTCTTGGACATTTCAGACAAAGCACGATCTTTTGCATTCAATTGGAACGCTTGAGTTTCCAAAGTAGACTGAGTGCGAGCTTCTTCAACATTACGGCTGAGAACTCTTGATCGACTCCGAGCAGGTGGAGAATTTTGCTCCTCGATAACATTTTGAATAGTTCTTCCTCGCCCACGAGAACCTCTTCCTCGCCACCGAGCAGTAGTAGAGATACCAGACCTTCTCAGAGTATCCAATTCTTGCCTTAATTTGGCATTCTCAACCTCTAAGAATGAGAATCCTTCATCGGTGACCGGTACCAAGGCAGCGAAGGATGAAGCTGCATACTCATACTGTGCCAATTTTTTCTGCAAATTGTTATTTTCTTATTCCAGCAGCTCGGCGATCTGTCTGCAGGCCTCAACTTCACCTTTTAGGGTTCTCTCCCTGACATCGTATCCAGCGATGATCTTTTTGTGGCCTGTCTCGGAAGAAAGTTGTTGTACCTATTCTCATATTCCTTGTGCAACAAGGCAGTTGATTCATTGTGCTGATTCTGAAGATCTTCTAAGGTACAATGAAGCTCCTCGATCAAGTCATAGTAGGCCACGTTGTTGGCCACAGATCGATCAAGTAAATCCTTCAGGTACTGATAAGCCTCAATTGCTTGTTCTGAAGCATCATGGCCAAGGATGTCAGCAATTTCTGATACACTCAAATTTGTATGACCAGCCTTATAATATTTATGGCATTACTGCATCAGCTTTGTATCATGTGCAGATATCAGTTCCATTCTAGCCACAAACTAATAAAGAAGAGAAGGCAAGAGTTAATAAATAAAAACAGACAGAGCATCAACAATGAAGAGGAATAAAAAGATGTGATTTTATTACATCATCAACAAGATTACATCGTTTGGAATACAGAGGATAAGTAAAAGAAGAACAGAAAAAGAGTACCGAACAACTTCACACATTTTCCTTGTCTCCCAAGACTTTCTCGGGAGGCTGGGACGAGGAGCTTGGTTGCTCGGTAGGAACAATGGTCTGATTAGTAGAAGCTGGGATTTGTTCTGGAAGAGTAGGCAATGACGAAATCTCCTCGGTGGCTGTCTGGTTGGATGGTGGAACAAGGACTTGATCACCCACTGTCATTGAAGATTCTTCAGATGCAGCTTCGTCTGAAGACTCATCTTCAATAACTTGAGGAGGACCAGGGAGATGTTGTTGAAATATCTTGGAGTCCTCACTCACCTTCAACTCCTACAGCGCCGCAACCCAACCATCATGAAAATATTTCAGACTTCCATATTTCACCTGGGTCGTCATAGCTGCCACCCCCCTGTCCCATCCTTTGTCCCAACCAGTTTTAAAGGACGTCTTCACATCTGTTTTTCTCTTCATTTTTTCCGAGGATAGCTTCTCGGACATAAGATTCTCGGTGGCCTTCAATTTGGTCTCCACCTCCTCCTTCTGGCGATTTACTTCTCGCAGGAGGGTCAGCTCTTCTTCAGCCGATTTCAATTTATTCTCAAGCTCCCCAAAGCCTGAAAGTTTCTCGGCATAATCTTTATTTTCTCTCTCCAAGTCCTTCACCTTATTACCCAGTTGTACCTTCTTTGCATCAGACGCAGCCAATTTCTTCTCCCATTTAATTTTATCATCGTCATACTTCTGACGGGACTCACTCACAGATTTAGTAGCTTTCTCCAGTGCTCCCTCCACAGTGGACGAAGAGCAAGCAGCTTTGATTGCTTCATCCTTTTTAAGGATTAAATTGAAACAGCTCGTCAACTGCAATCAAAAGAGGAAAATGAAATCAGAAACAAACATGGGAAACAACCAAGGAAAATATAAAAAGCTCAGAGTAGAGATACTTACTGAAGCCAAATGACGAGCAGCCAGAGCAGTAACCACATCCCGAGTAAGGTCTTCTTCAGTACCTTGCACCTCGGGGATGGGTGAAAATTTCGCCAAACTCATTGTAGAGCTCGGAGGAACAATAATTGGAACACCATCTCCACCAGCTGGGAGCTGGGGAATGGCTCCAGAAATAATAACCGAGGAGGATTTCCTCAATCTCCTCGGAACCTTTTCAGCAACCTCAACCAAGGAGGAACTTTTGGTTGGTGAGAAAGTGATTATCTCAACAGGTGCATCCTTCTGCATAGGAGCCACTGGGGGCTTCTCGGCAACCTTCTGAACAGCAACAGAAGGAGCATCATCAATTTTCTTTGTCCCCTTTGGGACATTAACCTTGGTTTTCTTCCCATCGCCAGCAGAGGAACTCTCCTCGAAGAGAGTGGGAACTCTTCTCTTGCCCATTTTCTGGCTCAAAGGAATGTGAGATTCCGGATCAGAGTCTTGAGGAATTTGCACTGGATCACTGGAGCTGATCACAGGGCGAGCAGTAAAAGACGACATATAACTCCTGTACTGCAACAAGTATGAGGCAGACCTGATGTGCTCGTCTGCAATCTTCTGATGCAAGCTCCAGATATGTTTCAATTGCCTTATATTAACTTCTGATTCTTTAGGAGTTTTTCTCTTGCTGTTAACTGCAAACAAAAACCATTTGAAATGTCAATCATGCATTTATTCAAACATGATGAAGTCACAATTTCGAGAATAAAATAAAATGAAAATAACATATCCCATTGCCATATGGGGGGCATTTGGGACCTTCATACACTCTGTCTCCGACTAAAGGAGCATGTTGCCAATTTTTGAAAACTAACCCATGTTCAAAATAATCCCTGTTGGCATCAGGGAGGTTAACTACTAAAGCTCTATTCAAAAATATGGTTTTTAAATAATAAACGTTGTCTAAAACAGCCCATCTATAGCAATACATAATCTCAGGAATTCCTATGCGAGTTCCATGAGTTTGATTTAATTTATGCACCCCATTAACTATTCTCCATGTATTGAGGGCTACTTTTGCAGGAACAACATCGAAATGTTGGCAGAATTCTAAGCATAAAAAGTTGGGTGGAAAAGAAAATCTACACTCAGCAATAAAGAGGCTGGGGAACCAATGTCCCTCAGCCAAACGAAAATAATCAAAGGGCTTAAAAAGATTCTCCAGAGTTACCCAAGACGGAATGGAATAATCAGAACGGAATTTTTCAATAGATTCAATAATATAAACCATAGTGAATAAAAGAAGAAGGAAGAAGATCTTACAGGAAGAAAGGAGATCTGTTGACAACGAACGAAAACAGGGATGAAGGCACAAGAGAAAGAAAGACTATGGAGAATTCGAAAGCAAGAAAATTGGAAAAGGTAGAGGACAGTATGATCGCTTGGGAAGTTTAAATACTGTGCCTTGGGAAATGGCGAAAGAAATGATTACAAAAAGAAACTATCGAACTTCCGGCGGCTAAAAGGACAAAAAGGGCACGAAGACCGAAGCAAAATGGCGGATTCTGCGAATTTGGAAGGAAATTCAAATATGAAGAAAAGGCTCCTAAAACCAGGAAAGTCATTTAATATCGCCAGATACCGAGAAAGAATGTTCCATACTCCTCAAAGTTCGAAATATGAAACATTGGGGGCTTCTGTTGATACCAAAATTAATATGCTGATATGGACGAATAATACGAAGACACGTGTCAATCTACGTGGCACAATAGCAACGAGGAAGTTCATTTCTCCGACCAACTCATGTTCTCTCCGAGCAACGAGGATACACCGAGGAACTTTAGCACTCCGAGGTACTCTAGCGCTCCGAGGAACTCCTGAGCAACGAGCAACTAAGGCGGTCCGAGCTGCATCTCGGCCGTAGCATTAATTGCCAGATAATCAACAGTTCAACTATTCATTGAATGTTTATCATCTTGACGCACACGCTGCATTAAATGTATTACCCTTTCATATGTATATCATTTAATGTATCAACCCTTTCATGTACAGCCTAAGGGCTATAAATACCTTGTATCACCCTCATTCAAATGGACCGGAATTTCTTGAGAGAATTTGTACTCGAGAATTCCCAAACATTCAGCAATAACATAACAGTGGACGTAGGCCATTCATATAAGGCTGAACCACTTTAAAATCTGTCTCATTTTATTTATCTGTGATTGAATAATTAGAGCGATCTAATTTTTTACATCAACAACATGTTTATACATTTTTACAAATTTGTTGAAGTAACATGTTGTCAATTCTATGATTTGTATAATACTCGGTCCTATAATTTACAGGGATTTTAAAATTCAATATTGAAGTTGCATTTTGAAATTATAATATTTTGGGTTTCTATTAAGATGATATAGTGAAGGGGATAAAATTTTACAAATAAACTTTCTTTTATGCAAATAATATGTGAATTCATAGAACAATTACAACGAATGGAATAATTATTTTTTATGAGCATAGTAAAATTTTATTGCTCTTTTTAAAAAATGACGTACTATCACACATCGCACAGTGTAAATGCTACTATATGCATTAATGAGAGTGACAGTTGGCAATTTATGGGCTTTACGCAACCTTCCAAAGGAAGGTCCCTATACATATTCTCAAAAAGAAATGATGTGGTGGACCCTATACTTTAACATTGATGTTGAGAATTATTAAAAACGGTGATGTTCTTCATTATCAATCTTATTCATAATTTCGTCACTCTCGTTATCATCTAATAATTTGAAATTGGGACATATACCAAATAGTCCTTCGAACATCTTTTAATACTCATTTAGTCCAAGCTTTTTTATTTTGCCTCAAAAAGTCCTTTGCCACATATTTTGAAGAGGGAGTGCCGCTGGCGCGGACCTCTAAAAATAAGAGAATATTGAGTGCTTGAGGGACTAAATGGGTTAAATTAAAAATATGTGTCCTTTTTAAAAAATATACATTTATAGTAGGGACTATTCAATAATTGACCCTTTGAAATTTCGTAATTCACGTTATTATTTGTATCACTTATCTTCTTTTATAAACTAAATATTCTACATTTTTATTTTCAGTTACACTTTATTGAATTATTTATTAGGTGACCAGTTAAGTTTTGTGTTTCTTTTTCAATTTCTTTTTCATTACCACCGGGTTGGGGGGCATTCAGCCAAAAACCAACCTAAAAATGAAAAAGAACTCAAACATACATGCAGACTTAACTGCATCTAACATGTGAAATGATGGAACGATCTTTCGCAACATAAGTAAGAATATCAGAAGGATCTACCCATCACATCACCATTTGAGCTGTTGATAATTCAGACCCATTTTTCTCAATTTGTATGCCATAATGCCACTCCATTTCCGTATATGTATATATGTAGAAAACTCTCCATGCATGATATGTTGGATCTGCAGTTAAGCCATCCGAATTTGAGAGATCAAGGAGGAGAGTAAGAGTTGTCTTTGAGGTTTCTATAAAACTCACATAAAATCCACTTCGAGCCATAGCTTCAACCATTTGTATCTCCAAGCTACATCAATACTAGTTATGACAAGAAACTCAACAGAGAAAGCTGAGTGGTTGCCAATGATAGGACATTTGTGCTTAACTTGATCCATCTAGTTATAGGAGTAAACCAATGGACATCAACAATTTTTACAACTTTTCTTGGAAAACCTTTAATTCTATAGAGCTTAAAGATCACGTTCCATTTGAATTTTTAGGACCCTCGCCAGGTTTAGAAATATATTTTCTACGGTACTATAACATCTAATTGTGTACTCCCTTTAAAGTTCGGAGTACACAAAATAATTAATTTTATTTGTTTTAGTTAAAGAGTTGATTATATTTATACCTTTACTAATACTAATTTAAAACTCATTTTAAAAATAAACACATAACTTCACCTCTACCCCACCTCACCCCACCCACCGGAATCCTCATCGAAACTCTAGAATCCTCGTTGAAGACCGTCGGAATTCTCACTGGATTGTTTCTATCTCCTCGTTTCTCTCTCTCTTCGTCTATTTCTTTCATTTTTTTGGTATGTGTCATCACCATTGCAAGCGCTAGAGAAAAAAGTTATTCACCGAGAAAAATTGAGTTTTTCGCTGGAAAAAATGTAATTTTTGCAGGAAAAAAATGGAGGTATTAGTGAAATAGTAAATTTATCAGTTTCATTTTTTGTTAAAAAATATCAAATATGGGTGTTATTTGGATAGATCTCGACGAGTCGATTTCAAATATATAAATTTTGAAAATTTTGATTTGTAGATTTGAAGTTATAGATTTTTAAAAATTTGATGAATTTTTTTATGAGTTGTCAAATGGTATATTGGTCATTTTCATGGTATTTTTAGAATAAGGATTAAATTTATAAAATTACGTGCTGTGTTCTATTTTTATACATTTTTAAGTTAGACTGGACATTTTTCCAAAAATTCCCTTAATTCTAATGTAATAAAGAATCTGCAGGTCCCGCCAATGAATTATTCATATTTCCATGACTCGCTCTTCCCATGTACGACAACCATCTTTCAAGTTGTTGAATGGAATTAATTGTAGATGAAGTAATTCTTTGAATGGTTTTAAATTTTTTGTTAAAAAATATCGAATATGGATGTTGTTTGGATAAATCTCGACGAGTATATTTCAAATATATAAATTTTATAAATTTTTAATTTGTAGATTTGAAGTTATGGACTTTTAAAAATTTGTTGAATTTTTTTTTATGAATTGTCAAATGATATATTAATTATTTTTCATAATTTTTTAAATAAAGAAATTAAATTTATAAAATTATATAATGTGTTATATTTTTATACACTTTTAAATTAGATTGAATCTTTTCCTAAATACCCCTTAATTCTAATGCTATAAAGAATCTACAAATCAGCCAATGAATTAATCATATTTCCATGACCTTGTATTTCCATGTACGACAATCATCTTTCGAGTTGTTGAATGCAATTAATTGCAGATAATTAATTCCTTACAGGATGGATTGATCCCGGTTCTCCAAATGACTTCTATAACCTCCAAAATAGAGACTAGCCACATAGCTTAAGTTTGAGAACAAAGATTTCGAGATAAAGCCAAATTCCATAGCTCTTCATTTTTTTTTTTGCCCAAACCCTTAAGTTAAAGGTTTAGAGACCTAGTCCCAAAGACGGTTAACATATGAACATTCAATAGACAAGTACCTCAAAGATTCAAAGAAACAAGTAAATCACACACACAAGAAATTATTAAAGTAAGCAATAAACAAGAATAATAAAACATTATTTGCAAGTTTAACCAAGTTAAGAGCAGTCCCACTCTAGATACCCTAAATTGAAAGATATAAAATATAGACCGGAAAGTGAAACAAAAAATCATTAGACATACACAAATTTAAATATTTATTTTATTAATAATAACATAAATAGTAAAATAAATAATCAAATAATTTATTAATAATAACATAAATATTTTGCTTGAAATTGAGATCAAACCTTGAAATTGTTATTTTATATTATTTTTAAAATAAGTGGATCGAGTTTTTTTATATTACTTTTAAATTTGTTTTAAGTGGACTGAATTTTATTTATTTTAGAGCATATTTTGAGTGGTTAAACTAAATTAAATTGGCCTTCAGTTTTTCTATACCTATAATTTTTTTATATCTAAAAAGATAAGTTTTATACCTAAAAAGGTTTGTTTTCAGATATGGGGCCCTGGCTAATAGAGAGCCTCTGACAACTACCCATGTTACCTATAGTCATGGTCGGCCTCAGCTTGGCATATATCATTTAGGATTCATTTGGTTCAAGGTTTGGAAAGGAAATTTAGGATTCCTGAAATTTAGAATTCCCCTCGTTTAGAATTATAATGTTTGGTTGGAGATCTAAGGGGAAACTTAGAATTCCTAAAATTTAGAATTCTCGTGAAATTGGAATTCTCCATTCCTCTCTAAAATGAGGGTAATCCTATATTCCTCGACATATTTCCTTACTTTTGTGGTGAGATAAAAATATCATCTCACATAAACTCACGCATACACACACTCTCTCTCTCTCTCTCACACACACACACACACACAAATACTCTCTCTCACACACATACACATACTCTCTCTCTCTCTCTCTCTTTCTCTCTCTCTCTCTCTCTTTCCCCTTATCTCACACACACACACACACACACTCTCTCTCTCTCTCTCTATCACACACACACACACACTTACACACACATATACACACACACTCTCTTGCGCACACACTCAAATAAGGTAGAATGGTATTTTAATTAAATGATATTTATTCATAATTTGGAAAAATAATTTTAGATGTCGGGGAAAAAGAATTGTTGCTTGAATCAAATAATGGAAAGGAATTCAAAATTCTAGGAACTTAGAATTCCTAGAATCATGGATTTTCATTCCCTTTCCAAACCTCGAATCAAACGAGCCCTTAATATATTTGTATCGATATGCATGTGTATGATGCATAATATATTATATATGAACAATATATATAACATATAAATGTACACATAACTACAAATATACATTATGAAATATTGTTCACGACAGAGAGACGCAAACTGGCCTATATGAATAATTTTGATGTACTCGTATGCAAAATCGCAACCAATATGACTGTCCTCAACAAATGATAAGCCAAGTTTGGAGAAGGATTTTCTTCTCATTTTAGTTATTTCCTGTGGCACGACAACAGGACTTTTCAAAATTTCGCAACCTTTGAAGAAAAAATTAAGTTTTGATGTGTGAAAAAATAAATTTTAGGATGACAAGATTGTTAGAAATTAATAATTAAAGTCCGAAATTAATTTTTAATTTCAATAATACTAAATTTCAAAATTATGAATTTCTCATTTATGTGGTCTTGATAAATATCGGATAATTAGTTAGGCACATGATAAATGCAAATATTAAAGAACTGAGTTGTTCCTATCTTTTTGTCATTTGATGGTTAGTGGGAGACTTGAAAAAGAGTTCTAATTGGACTAGGATTTTTGGCCCTCTTCCCCTTATAAATAGAAGAGCGCTTCACCATCTATGGTTATCTCATAACACACTATTTCTAACGTATGAGAGAAAAATCGAAATCCCCATTACTCATATTTTCTCATTAAAATTAAGGGCACACTAAGAGACAATTATGGACTATTCTTCAAGGGTAGCTAAGGAGCAATTATTAGGAGCATTCAAGTCACGTTTTTTCAATCAACTGCAATGGACAAAGGTTGGTTTTTCTATAATAGTTATATAGAACAATTAATTTTGTGATTGCATGAAGATAAAAACATCTTGGATTCATGGCAAAACTATTTTTAAGCACGATGTAACATTATAGTTTTTGTCTGATTTCATGATAACAAAGAAGTCTTGATTAACATGTGGAATCAGAGCTTTCGATTTACAATCGTATGTTGTCCATATACGAATTTTTTTATATAACATTATTGATCTATTGCATACTTAAATTCTAAGATTTTTTTTTTTTTTTGAAAATTTGGAAATCATAAAAAAAAAAACATGTGTGAAAGCCTTTAGAACTCATGTAGGGCTGTTACACAGCTAATATAAATTAGTATTTTGAAATTTTGATCCTCATATCTGTGAGAAATTGAGAACAAAAAATTGCATAAAACAGTTATTATTTTATGTAACTGCCTTATAATTAATCCCCTTTTTGTGATGTTAAGAACCCTAATATGTCTCATTAATGATTCATATGTTTCAAGTCTATTAAGCATTCTGGAAAATACTTAGAACGAGCATGATGACGAAACAAATATGTTTTTAAGATTAATTGGATGAAAACTATGATTTAGGGCAAAAAAGTTTTTGGCGTAAGTTTTTTTTTTGCCGCAGTGAATACTATTTTTACAAAATTTTAGTGTCCGATTGACTTGAAACTTGGTGGATTGACTGTAAACGTGCCAACGATCAATTTTCACCGCCTTTAGTTGTGATGTAACGTGTTTTTCAGCGATCCGAGTCCGCTAAGCCCTTAAAACCTCATTTTTGTCATTTTGAAAAATAATCTTAGGGCTTATAATTTTTGACAAAAAATTGATTTTAACATTACGCAAATTTTTTTGATTTTCTGGCATGTTTTACTTCGATTCAATGGTGAAAACTCATTTTTTCCATTTTTGGCAAAATTCTTGTCTGATGTTTTTTTTAAAATACCTGAGCAATTCTGTTTTGAGGCATTTAAGCTACTATTCGTATCTTGATGATTATTTGTAGATTACATATTATAGTTGATATTAAAACATGATTAATTATATTTAAGTTGAGACATATAAGGAATTATTCATTTGAGTTAAGTCAAAGGCCAAACACAAGCTGAGACTGTATGTAGGAATATTACACTTACATTCATTAAAGTTTATTCTACTGTTGATTATAAAAATTGGATTGAGGAGCAACACATGCTAATATCTGGATTAAACAATGTTAGAATTGTTCTTGTGAAAATTGAATAGTTGACATTAAGTACACTAATCATGGTATGAAATGTTTAGGCAACAAACACGGATGCTAAAATTATGGGACCATGATAAGTGAATTAGAGGGTAGTATATCTTTATAATCTGAATATCATGCGATGACCAATACAGATTCTGTGATATTTGGACTATATAAGAAATCTGCTAAAATTTTATATAGTCAACAATTCAGTATTCAACCCTTGCAATTATTTTTGTGTGTAAAACCTTAATTTGTGAACATTATTATTTATTTGTAGTTCCCCTTAACCTGCATTCGCATGCTAAGTCCAATTCCAAATTTGATTGAACTAATTTTTCTGAATGGAATGAGAAAATTGAGTTCAACCTAGGGGTTCTTGACCTAGATATGGCAATTTTTTGTGATGAACCAAGTGCTATTACTGATACCAGTAGCGAGGATGAAATTGATGTCCATAAAGCATGGTCTCGATCTAACAGGCTGGCCCTTATGTTTATGCGAATGTACGTTGCTACTAAAAATAAGCCCTCCCTACCTGAAACTACAAAAGTGAAACAATATTTGAACAATATTAAGGAACGCTTTCGCACTGCTAATGAATCCCTTGATGGAAAATTGACTTGATCTAACCACTATGCGGTTCGATGGTAATCGAACCATGAACGAGAACATTATAGAGATAACAAATCTGGATGTTAGACTTAGAGCTTTGGGCATAACAGTAGAGGAGTCTTTTCTCATCCAATTAGTCATAAACTCCCTACCTTCTGAGTATGGGACTTTCCAAATCAATTACAACATTATTAAAGATAAATGAAATGTGAATAATTTGCAAAGCATGTTAGTACAAGAGGAAGGCAGACTCAAGCAACAAAATGGCCATATGACTAAAGGATCGGTGGCAAATCTTACAGTCAAAGGAGATAGTTTTGAGAAGAAGACTATAAAGGACTAAGAAAGGTCTTGGGTCGTCTCAACAAGGTAAACCATCATCTGCTGTGAAGAAGGAAAAGAACGACAAGTGTCACTTCTGCAAAAACAAGGGCCATTTCTAGAAGGATTGTCATAAACGAAAAGGCCTAGTTTGAGAAAAAGGGTAAGCCTTTTATTTATGTTTATTTCGAATCAAACCTTATTAATATTCCTTCTAACACTTGGTGGATTGATTATGCTTATATGTGACATGTTTCTAATTCGATGTAGTGCTTCACTTCGATCTACAAAATAAATCCAAATGATCATTTTCTCTACATGGGTAATAAAACGAAGGCTAAAATAGAAGTTATTAAGGCTTTCGCTTGATTTTAAGTTCTGAATTTATTTTAGATTCGCAAGAGACATTTCATGTTCCCTCATTTTATAGGAATTTTATTTTTGTTTCCAAACTTGCTTTAGACGATTTTGCGATTGAATTTAAGGATAATGGTTTGGGTTTAATTAAAAATTCTATTAATGTTGGTTCTGGATTTTTATTGGATGGTTTATATCAATTGAATCTTGAAAAGAATTTTTTTTGAACCCTTGTAACCCTGCGTCCTAATGTTGGTATGAAACGTACACTTAATGATGAGAAATCTACTTATTTATAGCATAAAATATTGGGGCACATATCTAGGCTAAGAATTAAAAGTCTTATTAAAGATGGAATACTCCATAACCTGGATTGGGCCAATTATGATGTATGTGTGGACTGTATTAAAGGGAATCAGATCAAATATACAAAGAAAGGAGCCACAAAAAGCACCCAGCTACTTGAAATAATACATACATGTAAGGACATTTTTATCATGTCCAAAATATTTTATTTATTTATGTCGTACGCCGTTACATTTGGCACGTCTCTACATGATCACACACGACAGCCGCAATCCGAATTTTGAGAATCAAGCATTTATGATCTCCATCATATGTCCCTCATCTGCCTCAACGACTTCACGTTCCATGATTTTAGGCACGTAAAGCAAGTGGTACGCAAGAGAAGTCAAAATAGTGCAACAAGGCTTGATAGGGAACTTCAAGGGCAATTTGTTAATTTTACAGCCACCATCGGATGACCGGTCAACTGGAAAATTAAAGAGCTTGCCGCAACAAAGATACTGGAAGAAACGGAACCTCAATCCGAGCCACGGTGAACAAGTTATGGCCCGTTGAAAATGGAGTTATTTTCAAGAAAAATCTTGGAATTTTTTTTAAGTGGTGAAAGCCCCTTTGACCAGCGAGTTTCCCCGAACCCAGCCCGAACCAGTTCGGGGGGCGAACCCATTCGCAGGGTACCCGAACCGGTTCCGTGTCCCTGTACGCTGGATAGAATTTTGGTGTTTTTAAAACGTGGGTCTCTTCATATATTTTCCTATAAATACCAACTTCGGGGGAGGTATTTTATAAGACTTGCATAAACGAATTTGAGAGTCCTAATACCTCAAGTCTTCACCTTTTTGAGTCCCTAGACTCACGTTTTGATTCACACAACCTTGCCAATCCTTTGTGAATCAGTTTGCAACCCAAGAACACATACGTGTATCTGTTCATACTCTTGTGGAGAAGACCGTTCTTCTTCTTCACTACTGCCCTCCTGGAAAGGGAAACTTCCAGCCGCCGACTACAGAATTCGACACCTGAGGTTAATTCTTAGTCACTTGTATTTTCATTGTAATTCGAAATTATACGTTACAATATTATAATGAAAATAAATGGTTTTGCCCCTTTGGGGGATTTTTCCTCACATGTATGTGTTTGAATGTTCTTGCATATGCTATCATCTTGTTCAATCACATATAGTTGCATGTTTAGGATTTAATTGGGTTAAACTGTGTTTAATTATATAATTTCTTAATTTGAATGCACGCAATACAGATATATGTGGGCCTTTTGATATTCCATCAATTGGAGGAAGATAAATATTTCATCACTTTTATAGATAAATTTTCACGTTATTGCCTGTTGTACTTTTTGCATGAAAAATCACAATCTATAAATGTTGTTGAAATATACATAAATGAGGTTGAAAGGCAACTTGGGAAAAAGGTGAAAATTATTAGGTGTGATAGGGTGGTAAATATTATAGTAGATATGATGAGTCAGGGCAACGCCCTGGCCCATTTGCTAAACTCCTTGAAAAATTAAGTATTTGCCCCTAATACACAATGCCAGGATCACTTTGGCATAATGGTGTAGCTGAAAGGCGTAATCATGCCCTTGTGGAAATGGTTAGAAGTATGATAAGTAGGACTCAATTGCCTACATTTTTGTGGACACGTGCCTTAATGACCGTTGTACACATCTTAAATCGAGTTCTTAGTAAGTTAGTGTTAAAAATCCCTCTTGAACTTTGGAAATGATGGAAACCCAATTTAAGATATTTACGTGTATGGGGATGCCCAGCGGAAGTTAGAATTTATAACCCTCATGAAAAGAAATTGTATCCTAGGACATTATCTTGTCATTTCATTGGGTATCCAGAAAAGTTGAAGGGATGTATATTATATTGTCATAATCATACAACTAGAATTATAGAAATTAAAAATGATAAATTAATCAAAGATGGTGAAGTCGGTGGGAGTATGAAAGAAATGGAGGTAATCATTAAAGAAGTCAGGGTACAAATTCCTATACCCCGAGTTCATAACATACCTTTTGATCCTAATGTAGTTGTTGAGCTGGTCATTGATCCAAACAATAGCAATGAACAATAAGTGAATGATCAACGAACTGAACAACCACATAATGAGACTATAACCAATGAACATGTTAAAGCACCATAGGAAGTGGCATTAAGAAGACCTCAAAGGGAAAGGAGATCGATAATTTTAGATGATTATGTGGTATACCTTCAAGAAATTGAATTTAACATAAGGAATATTAATGATGCAGTTTCTTATAAAAAAATTGTAAATAGTGATAATTCTGATAAATGAATTAATGACATGAATGAAGAAATAAAATCTATGAATGACAACAAAGTTTGTGAATTAGTCGAATTGCCAGAAGGACAAAAACGAGTTGGGTGCAAGTGGATCTTTAAGACCAAACTTAACTCGAAAGGCAATATCGAACGACATAAAGCTAGACTTGTTGCCAAAGGTTTTCATCAACAAGAAGGCATTGATTATAATGAGACCATATCTCGAGTTTCTAAGAAGGACTCATTAAGAATCTTATTAGCATTAGTGGCTCATTACTATTTGGATTTGCTCCAAATGGATGTGAAAACAGCTTTTCTAAATGGGAGTTTAGAAGAAGAAGTTTACATGGCACAACCACAAGTCTTCATAAAGGAAGGAAAGGAAAACATGGTCTGTATGTTAAAGAAGTCGATATATGGTCTAAATCAAGCTTCTATGATAAATGAAAATGTATTTAATCATCTATTAAATTATAATTAATGCTCATTTTTAATTTATTATAATATATTGTCTTTTGATGACTACAAACAAATATATATATATTTATATTTACTAATTATGTTCTAGAATTATACTTATTTATTTTAGTTAACTTATTTATTTATTATACTTATATAAACAGTTAATATATTTTTTTTAATAAAATCTCTCTAACATACGCATGTTATGAAAATATTTTTTTTATGTGCATAATTGTTCCAAGAGATATTTGGCCGATTGAGTTTCCTTTGGATTCCACGTAATATCTCATGAGATACACATATCTGTATTTGACAGTATTGAGTTTGAGTTGAAACTGTGTAACCTATACTTCAACTGATTTTTTTAGTGTACTTTCTTTCAAAGCTATGGTAATACCTTGTGAAATTGATAGAAACTAGTCTCTCATAGGTTTTGAGGCCATGCCTCTTGCCCGATCTTTGGGACTCACAATTAACAGGTAAGTAATTGAAACCTTGTGGCATGTGGCATATCATACTACATATATTTTCTTTAACGTTCATAATATATATAATTTTGTTAACACATAAACATTCATATTTTCATATACGTTTATTTTATTTTATATATTTATTATATATAAGGATATTTTTTTTGGTTAAAACAGGTTTTCTCAAAAATAAAAAAAAATCGGACCGAGTTTACGAAAGTAACATTAAAATCAGTTTTTACTTCTAACAATTTATTATTCGTTCATTTTATTATTTTTAACAAGAAAATAATTTTTTTTTATAACAGATGACATTTTTTTATAATTTTCTTAACGTTTTTTTTTTTAAATAAAATGTGTACATATATTTAGTTACATTTAAAATATATATACATCTGCAAATCTACACGCATCTACAAATCTCTATAAGATCAAGTACAATGGTGAGGCCTCCACGAAAGGCATAATACCATACACATGTGAGGTTTACCTTTCGCCCGCGTGGTCGCGCTGTACTGGTGGAGCTTTCCTACGAACAACAGAAGTTCGTAGGAAGCTCTAACGTCTCTTTAACGGCTAGTAACGGCTAGTAAACGGCTAGTTAATTGTGCATAAATAACAGTCCAGAAACTCTAATCCTCTACTCCTCTACTGCTTCCTCTACCACCTCTATTACTCCTTCCTCTACCACTTGTGTACTCCATAAATATCCTTCTGCTTCCTCTACCACCTCCCAACTCCTACTACTTTCCTTGTAATCCATTCAACTTCTTCTTTCTTGTTCCCAAATAGATTTTATTCCATAATTCAGCAGATTTAAATATTATGGATGGAAAAAATATTTAAATATCGGCAAGCGAAAGAATCACGGATCCACATCAACGGCCAATCCTACTCAACCTCCGGCAAGTGAATCTGTTGATCCCGTCTACAAGCATTACGCTCGTATTTTCGATGGTGATACACACGCGTCAAACGGACAGACGCCCATTATAAATGGTAATAAATATGAATTTCGGGGTAATTGGGCGGGGCCAATGAAACTATATAAATTGATCGGAGATAATAAACCGACAATAAAAGAATTTATCGATGGTGCCGGTTTAATGGCCAATTTATTTTCAAGGGTGATGCCGAATTCCGACCAGTGCATTGTGACAGCGATGATCGAACGTTGGTGGGACACGATGCATACATTCCAACTTCCATTTGTTGAAATTGCGTTCACGCCTATGGACTTCACGATGCTTTCAGGTATTATTTAATTCGTATTAAATCCCTTATTTAATTTTATTTATGTTCAATCTAAATAATTTCAATGTGTACAATTAATTTTCATATTATTTTTATATATGATGTGTATTGTTAATTTTTGTACAGGTATCCCGATTGGGCAAGGGCTACCCATTCTAAATTTGCCTATAGAAAAATACACAAATTTTCAAAATACCGTGAACAAATTTTTCCCCCAAATTCATATAGAACGATTTTCGGGTGCGGAAATCCCGGTTGCCGACCTTAAGAAATACATTGTCAATTTTGTGAATCAACAGGACCTTCCCGATTACATGATACCAGTCATAGCTCGAGCATTTTGGTTTTATTTAATTGGGAGTCTATTCTTTCCAAATGCCAATTCCACGGTGGAGCTCGGGTTTTTACATTATTTGGAGGATGTTGCGGCGATTGGCACCTACGATTGGGGTTCGGCAATTTATGCCCGTACAATATGGTCAATGGACAAAGCGAGCAGACGGTCGTTAACTAGTGTCGAGTGTATGTGGCAATTAATAGAGGTACAATTTTTAACAATATTATTTTAATGTTTATGCATTATAGATTTAGTTACAATTAATGTACATGTATTTTAATCAATTTAATTTATCTAAATATTTTGCAGTACTTACATCACGAGTATATGGCGACCACGTGTCCGATTATCGTGGATCAGACCGTAGATGTATGGCCTCGAATATTTCATTGGTCAAAGTCGAACAGGAGTCGGGCAAAGGGCGCGCAACGGTTTAATATATCGGGCAGCCAACATCAACTTGAGATGCGGTCCCCTGAATCAATCATATGGAAACCATATGAGACATCGATGTACCGACATAACGATTTCATTATATACGCATATCATTTATCTGGGCTGCGTATGATTTTTTGGGATCCATTATTTAAAGGATTTTGGTACTTGGGTGACCAGGCATTTCGACAGTTGACAGGCCAAATTTGTATAGCAGACAACCCTCCCCGAAATTTGAGCTCAGTCCCACAATCCGAATACCAAGCCGCCCTTGCTCAGAATTGGCCTCTTGAAAATGCGCATACATCAGTTGTGACCCAAGAAGAGTATGATATATACTGGAAAGCAGTTTTGCAGGGGTCCTTACTTTCGACGATGTCACGTTATGTTAACGTTGATTTGATTGGGGTTGGGACAGTGGCACCATCAACATTGCGTATCCCAAGGGCGCCAGCTCCAATTAACCAGCCTTCTGAGTATTATACACAGTTTGCATCGGCTGGCCCTACACAAACACATGCGCCCAGGCAAAGTTGGACGGTAGACGTAGGCCTTCTGCAGGGTGCTTCATACGAAAGAAGTGTGCCGCGACCTGAGTTCCCAACAAATGCTCCCCCAGCGCATGCGTTGTCACAATTAGAATGGCGTTCTGCATTCATCGACGTAGCAGATAATATACGTGGTCTCCGTCATTTACTCCTTACTGAGACTCGAGAGCGTGAGGATAGGATTGAGGAACTCGAGCGACAACTTGCCGCCTGTAATGTGCGTGGTACTGGTCCTACCGTTAGTGGTCCGAGCTACAGCCGTGAGGATGTTTATGTACCTCAACCATCTCAACCATACGGAGGATATCTAACGCAACCGAGCTACAACGTTGATTTGGGACAGGATTTTGACTATGGGCAGAGGCCATCCTGATTGTATTCTTTTTATTGTGTTTTATTCAATTTTTTATTATGAATTCATTTGCAACAGACAACTTTAATATATTGTATTCATATTATTATATTGCTGGCACACAAATCGATGGCACACTAACTGATGGCACACAAACCGTTGGCAGAATTATTGAAGGCACATAAATCGATGGCACACTAACCGATGGCACACAAACCGTTGGCACAATTATTGAAGGCACACTAATCGATGGCACACTTATCAATGGCACATTAATCGATAACACACTGAAACGATAATTATTACATGGCACACTAACTGATAACCGATTAAAATAAGATGTCATCACACCCTAATCTATATTGATTACATGGCCAACTAATCTATATTGATTAGATGACTTATAAAAATTCGTTGTTTCAGATGTGTATTCCTCCACAAATCGAGTTATAATTTAGTACATAAACCTCATAATGTATAACTATGAGTACATGCCGGACGAAGATTCAGCCTTCTTAACCCATGTTCCCAAGAAAACTTTGTCTTGGAAGAAGCTTCCATATCATAATTGGTCACCACCTAAAGAGGGAGTGCGAAGTGCTTACCTTTCAACTGGATGGACAAGTATGAACCATAACGTCGCAAAAAGAAAGGGTAAGGCAAAAGTGTCAACATCAGCTACTGTTGAACATTTAGCGGTAACGCGTAGTAATGTTGAACGAGTGTTGACTAACCCAGGGATCTATCAAGATCCCCATGGAGGTAGCTGGTTTGGCGAGAAAATGCTTTTTGAAAACATTCCTATATGCACGTTACATTCTTTAGGCGACGTTAATCATGTTATGAAATGGTTAACGCCGACGAAAGGAAATATTCCATGGGATGATCATTTGAAGTGGCCGAAGTTATTTGATAGGCGTTGCGATTTGGAGTGCTACTGCCATTGGCATGGTTTACCCGTGCCACAAGCAAAATCGGCTATATTTTGCAAAGATCCAAACAAAGATAATGAAAAATGTTTACAATTATTGCAATGCGAAATAGCACAAATGGAGAAAAGGCTAGAGCGGTGGCATGGTAAATATTTGATAAATACTGAACTTGACGATCCAATGTATGCATCAGATAAGGACTTGCCGGATTATAAAGGAGCCAAAACGGACATTGATTTTGCACATCATCTACCAACAATGTTAATGGGGGATGGTAACGCATTATGTTGTTTGCCATGGTTGCCTAGGAAGTAATTGTAATCAGTAAACAAATCAGTCAAAACAAGGCACGTTTATGTTTTATACTGAAGTAGTAATTTTATATAGCACATATATAACGATAAAAGAAATTGCATACAGTTATTACATATAAATGCGGTAGTTATTATAAAAAGAATTAGTAATATATATAAAAATAGTATATATTGTGCGGTAGTAATATGAAAAGAACTAGTAATTTTATATAGTAAATATAATTAGGTAATATATATAGTAGTAGTTAATATATATAGTAGTAGTTAATATAAATAAAAGTAAATATACCACGTTATGTTAATGGGGGATGGTAATGCATTATGTTGTTTACCATGGTTGCCTAGGAAGTAATTGTAATCAGTAAACAAATCAGTCAAAACAATCCACGTTTATGTTTTATACTGAAGTAGTAATTTTATATAGCACATATATAACGATAAAAGAAATTGCATACAGTTATTACATATAAATGCGGTAGTTAATATAAAAAGAATTAGTAATATATAAAGAAGTAGTATATATTGTGCGGTAGTAATATGAAAAGAACTAGTAATTTTATATAGTAAATATAATTAGGTAATATATATAGTAGTAGTTAATATATATAGTAGTAGTTAATATAAATAAAAGTAATAATTACATATAACTGCAGCAAACTTACCAATTCATACGTCAATTTCCATACAGTGAAAAGTAAATGCCAATTTCCATACAGCACACTTACCAATTACTACGTCAGAATGGGACACTTACCCTAGTAAATCAGATTATTTTTTAAGGGCACACTTACCAATTCCTACAACAGTAACTGCAGAAGTTCATAATTATTGTTTTCTGTAGGACAGTTTACCTTTGTACATCATATTGGCACACTTACCAATTACTACTACCACGTTATAATACCACTTATTAATTCCATAATACATCAGTCTGTGATTATACAACTATAAATAGAAATAAAATGTATGAAATATTGTAATATAACTTCTTTATACATTTCATAATTATTCCGAGAAAAATACATAATGGATTACTCCAGTTCTAGCGATGAGGGACGAAATCTAATGCTTCAGTATGCTCAATTTAATGATGGCGTGTCATCAGATGATTCAGATGAGGAGATGATAATATGCATGGAGATTACACGTTGGATTGCAGAACAAAATATAATTCGAGATGGGAAAGAACTCGAATTTAGACGTCGAGTGAATCGAAGGAGAGAAAGGGGACACCAAACACTATGGGAAGATTACTTTGGTGCAGATAAGGTATTTAGCGAGTATTATTTTCTAAGGAGATTTAGGATGCGGTATTCCGTTTTCAATCGCATCCTATATTTTGTTTGCGAGTACGATAACTACTTTGTACAAAAGTACTATGCGTGCGGTCGGCTAGGTTTAAGCTCACATCAAAAAATTATGGGGGCTATACGACTCCTCGCTAACGGATGATCTCATAACGTATGGTCTGAGAAGTACGCAATGAGTGAAACAACTCTATTAGAAACGGTTATTAGATTTACTGAGGCAATTGTGGCTGTATTCGGTCCCGAGTATGGGAGAAATCCGACGACATGCGATGTCACCAGGTTACTCGAACAGAATGCAAGTCGAGGATTTCCGGGAATGCTAGGGAGTATAGATTGCATGCATTGGCGGTGGAAGAACTGCCCCACGGCCTGGCATGCTCAATATAGTGGTCGAAAAGAACATCCTACTATAATCCTAGAAGCGGTTGCCTCATACGACCTATGGATTTGGAAATCGTTCTTTGGTGTTCCTGGATCTTGCAACGATATAAACGTCTTGCACCGCTCTAACGTCTTTCGAGAATTACGCAATGGGACTGCACCTCCCGTTAATTACAATGTTAATGGAAATATATATGAAATGGGGTATTACCTTGCGGATGGCATATACCCTCCATACGCAACCATCGTTAAAACTTTTAGGAACCAACCTGGCCTATCACAAAAACAAAAATTATTTTGTAAGAAACAAGAATCGTGTAGGAAAGATGTCGAACGTGCTTTTGGTGTACTACAAGCTCGATTTGCTTTCGTGCGTGAACCTTGCAAATTATGGAATCGGGCATCCTTAGCAACAATAATGAAATCTTGCATTATAATGCACAACATGATTATTGACGATGAACGTAGAGAATGCCCATGGCAAAATGAATACGAACAATCTGATCCCACACCTGAAATACTATGGGGGCAAACTAATTTTTACGAATACCTAACGCGTGATGCAAATGTTAGGGACGCAACTACACATCAACAACTACGAGATGATTTGGTGGAGCATATTTGGAACACGAGCGGTGATGAGTTGGCCGATTAATGATCAGATAGTATATGTGTATTTGAGGCTTAACTATTCTCTATATACAATCAATTTTAATATATGTTATATTTCTTGTGTAATTATTTTGAATCGACTGCTTCAATTTAGTAGACAACAATACAACAATTGCAACACATCTTAAACTGAAATAACATTTATTAAAATAACATCACACTTCTTATAACACGATAATTGACATTACATTTATGAAGTAACGTAAAACTAAACAAGCCACACATTTAACATACTAGTCATCGTTGTTTGCACCAGACAGACCAGAATCGGAATTTGACGAGCCCGCAGTGTTTGACATAAGCGCGACAATCGCAGCTTCAGTCACAGCTACCATATTTGATAGGTCGGTGTACCTTTTCACATGGAATTGTTGTTGCATCTCGTTCATTTTGGTCATATCCAACTCCATGATGTACGACTGTTATCGCCCTAGACGCACAAGCTGATTTTGTTTTCTTGTAATTTGATCAGCTCTTTTCATCTCAATGAAATCATCCATTTGAGAATCAAATTTCATGGCCCGACTTTGCTTCCACTCTTGCTTGCTTTTAAACATCTCGGAGAATTCTTCGCAATGTTTAAGGACCGTCGTGTTACAATCGAGGCTGTCTGAACGAGCACGTTGACGGGCACGTTGTTTCTCCCCCTTCCTGCCTGGGGGTCTGTGCGGTACTTCACGTACACCCGGACTGTCCTCCGAGTCTAGAGGCGTAGGATTGTCGTTGTTGCACGCTGTGTTATTCAAATCAAATTTCGGTAAGTCTTTTAAAATTTGGTAGCATTTATCAAACATGAATTGTTTGCTCATTTCCACGCGATATGCCTCGCGGGCCTTTGTAACCGCGTCGAACTCGTTATTGCCGCTTCCTATATTGTCTTTTTGGTGAGACAGTTTTGAAACGTATATCATTACCCGAGAAGAAATATGATTGTAGCGTGTTGAAAGCATAGTCCTCGTACGTTGAATATAAATTTCTGGCGTGCTATTATATTCATTCATTACAGAATCCCAAAATGTTCCATGTGATATCGAGTTGCCTTCAATACCACGACTCGTATATTTAGCATATATAGTACATAATATTTCATCTTCAATAGGAGTCATATTTTTTTTTCTAGAAGTACTAGAATTAATGGGTTGAGATGAAAACATTTTAATCGATAATTAAAATGTATGGAGAGAAAATGATTCACCTGAAAATATTTTGGGAAAATAATGGAATAGGGTGGAAGAAAATTGAGAGAAATATTGGAGGTGGGATTTTAGTTAGAACTGATGGCTTGATGGGTTTATATAGGAAATTAAATTTAACGGACGTTTATTGTTACTGTGGTAAAAATGGTTCCTACGAACTTCAGTTGTTCGTTGGAATTCCTACGAACTTCTGAAGTTCGTATGAATTGCTACGAACAACTGAAGTTCGTACCAATTCCTACGAACTTCAGAAGTTTGTAGAAAACCTATACAAATTCTCCATCGCTTTTGTATATTTGCAAAACGGATGCAAATTCATTTACAGAATTTCCTCGTTTTTCCTCACCAGTCTGGTTCAACCAATTTGTATAAATTGGTAAACTTACCTTTTCTTTTGGTTGTTTCCCTCACCATTGTGGATGCTCTAAGATCACATCTACTGTTGGCTACTTTCTTTAGTCAAGTCGTTGTTCTTCTTGAGCCCCAGAAATGACTTGATGGAGACTTCTTTGGAAATATACATATCTCAGAGAAGATTATGTTCTTTTCTTTTGGGCTCCACGACTTGGAAATATACATATTTATGTCTTGAAGATGTTGGACCCCACGATTATTTCTTTGTAAAAGATAGCTTACATCTTGTATCTATAAACATTTATTTGTTTATTACTTATATATATATATACACGTTTATATTATATCCTTAGACGCGTGTTTCTCTATCATACAACCGATCAATCTTTTATAAAAAAAATCAACGTCATTATTTTTTTTATAACTCTTGTAAATGATAAAGTGTTATTTCTTTTGAGTATAACATCCTCCACTTTTATACATTGGATTTAACGTGAAGGACTAGTGTCACTGTTATTAATAGTTTTTATCAAATATTTGTTACATTTGTACTGGTTAACAACTGTAACTCTAGTCACGATGTCTGATATCAACTGGATATATTATTCAGACACATCAAGCAAATCTGCAAGACTTATTTTTGGGACCAACTTATATTTTTTTTTGAAAAATTTCATTTATTTCTTGCAGAGATAATATCTATTAAAGTCTATTTGACTAACACTTCAAACGAATTTCATTCATTACATTTTATCTCTAACATCTCTCTCTCTCTCTACACACATTTATTGTCTTAAATAGATATCAAAGATGAGGATACGATTTGTCTTCTCAAAAATTGTAAGCATTAAATGCCTCTCCAAGCTGATGAGAACTTCCTCTCCAATTTTCGTATGAGCTCAACTCCAATAATCATTTTTGAGATGCCATACATTTATCTGCTCCAACAAAAATCAGTCATAACTTTCTCATGAAGCTAGACTGAAAATCATCAAGAAAAGAAATATTTGGTTCTACAAAATGTGATACTCTACAAATCAGCCACACAACAAGTACAAGATCAGGATCATTTGCTGATTTACTTTAACTAATAAAAAATACACTCAAGCTTAAATTTGTAGTATTTCAAGAGTGTAAACTTCATCTATTTCTGCTCCATTTGTAAAGATTTGAATCTGGTTGTTTTGCTTTGGGAACTTTCTGTACCTGGTGGTGCTACTGTAATAGTGGTGGTTTGATCCTACCGTTAAATGGATCAGCATTAGTGAAGCGTGAGAGATGGGAGCTGCTCCTGGCGCATCGATGTAGGCCGTGTTTAGCCGAACCACTTTAAAAACCGATGTTCTTTATTTTCGATCATTTATTTTCCAGTGTGTGATTGATCTAACTTTTTTTGGAAATCTTTAAACAACTAAAAACTTCAAGATAACTCTTTTAAATTAAGGCTTTTTATATTAAACAAATTTCTACATATTTTTTGTTGAAATTATTGCAGTTAACCTTGTTGATTCAAAAATATTGATAATTATTTCTTTAGAATTTTCCATTTATTTAATCCAAAAATTTGTTATCCCTTGTTTCAATTAAATTAAGTATTCTGAATTTTTTTTTTTGATAATTTTTGAGTTAAACTAATAAAATAAAAATATATTAATTAATTTGGTTTGTTAACATTAAATATATAGGCTGAAATTTGAATTAAAAATGAAAGTTTGTTAAACTCAATTCCCCCCCCCCCCCCCCCCCCCCCCCCCTCTTGAGTATAATTTGGGCAACAATTGGTATCAAAGCTAAGATATAATCTACTTACTTTGATTTATACATCTTTAGAGTCAATACGATATATGACAAACTTTGTTGTTTCATCCCTTGGTGAGGGACAATCGATTAATAGACCTCTATGTTTTGGAAATAACTATAGTTATTGGAAAAATAGAATGAAAATTTTTGCTCAATCAAATGACTATGCTGTATGGAGAGTTATTATAAATGGACATAATATTCCCATGAAAGTTGTAGATAAAATATATGTTCCTAAGGACGAAAATGAATGAAATGATGTTGATATTCAAAAAATTCAAGTAAATGTTAAAGCCATGAATATTTTACATTGTGCTTTTGATGTGAATGAATATAACATAATTTGTTGTTGTGAAACTGCAAAAGAAATTTGGGATAGATTAGAAATTACTTATGAAGGAACTAATCATGTAAAAGAGGATAAAATAAGCATGCTTGTTCATAATTATGAACTATTTAAAATGAAATCTGATGAAGCCATATCTAATATGTTTACTAGATTGACAAATATTATTAATGGTTTGAAATATCTTGGTAAAACCTATAGTGACAGTGAATTAGTGAGTAAGATTCTCATGTCATTACCAGGTACATACATGACAAATAAGCTAGCTATCAAAGAAGCAATACGAGAAAGACCCATTTCTCTTGATGAGTTGTTGGGCTCACTAATTACACATGAGACGTAACTCAAAAAACTTGTTGAAGAAGAAAAGCCAAAAGTAAGAAAAACCATTGCTTTCAAATCCATTGAGGGAGATGAAGAAAGTGAAGAAGTTGGTGATGATGAAGATGGAGACATAACACTTCTCATAAGAAAATTTTAAAAAAATCTTGCCAAAATAAAGGGATAATCTGGAAAAATAAAGAAATTATTTTCAAAGAAGACAGATGAAGGAAACTCATCATCTAAGTTTGAGCCAAGATGTTACAATTGCAAAGAGTTAAGTCATATCAGACCTAATTGTCCAAAGGCTAAAGAAGGAAAGAATGACGGAAAAGAGAAAAGAAATTAAAAATTCAAGAAAGCCATGAAAGCAACCACATGGAGTGATTTGGATGACTCTTCGAGTAGTCAAGATTCAAGTGATTAAAAAGTTTTAAATCTTTGCCTATGGAAAATGATGATGAGGTATCTTCTGACCTTAATTTAGATAGTGAATATGAAACTTCAAATGATCATAATGAACTTCAAAATGCCTTTAATGAACTTTATTACAACTTTGATGAACTAAGGACTAAGTAGACCAATCTTAAAAATAATCATTCATCTCTGTCAATAAAATATGATTCCCTTTCTAAAAATGTAGATATGATAAGTTAGAAAACCAATCTTTAAAATCAGAAATTAAAAAATTTAAAAAAAAGTCTCCCCAACTCATTATCTTATTTATGAAAATGATAAATTAAAACTTCAAGTTGAAGACTTAAAGTGCTTCCTTGAAAAATTTGTAAAAGGTAAGAATAACTTAGATATGCTACTTGGAAGCCAAAGGTGAATGTTTGATAGGGATGGAATTAGATATAATGAATATGAAAATGAGAAAAGTTTTGAAAAATTATTCTAGAAATATAAAAAATTCTTTGTGTAAATATTGTGGAAGACACACCCATTTTTCAAACTTTTGTAAGTATAGATTTTCTACTAAAGTTGCATGGATCCCTAGGGGAACTACTCTTTTTGCTAACCCCTATGGACCCAACATTCTGGGTACCAAAAGAAAAGTTATTTAAATGTCCATTGTAAGTCTGTTTAAGAACTCTCTCCCACAAGACTAGATGGTTCTTAGACAACGGTTGTTCAAGATACATGACGGGTGACAAAAGAAAATTTTTCAGCCTAGCAGCAAAGGATGGAGGGCTAGTGACCCTTAGAGACAACTCCGAAGGCAAAATCATCGGGATAGGTAAATCTGGTAAGGATCTTTCCCCTTGCATTGAAAATGTAGCTTCTAATATTGATAATTCTACAAATTTTGAAAAGACTCTAAACAAAGATGAAAATAACAATAATTCTAATTTACCTAAAAGCTGAAAATTTATAAATAATCACCCTTTTGAAAATATCTTAGGTGAACCCTCTAGTGGTATTCTTACTAGATTTTCCTTGAAAAATGTTTGTAATTATTTAGATTTTGTATCTCAAATTGAACCTAAAGATATATTTTAAGCCGAAAAAAATGAGTTTTGGTTATTAGCTATGCAAGATGAATTGTTACAATTTGAACAAAAAATGTTTGGTCACTAGTTCCCGTACCTGAAGATAAAAACTATTATTGGAACTAAATGAGTTTTTAGAAATAAAAAGGAGGATACCGGTTTAATAATTAGAAATAAATCTAAACTAGTTGCACAAGATTATAACCAACAAAAGGAATTGATTATGATGAAACGTATGCTCCCGTAGCTAGAATATAAGCGATTCTTATGTTATTGGCATTTGCATATTATAAAAAAATTTAAATTATTTCAAATGGATGTTAAAAGTGCTTTCCTAAATGGTTTTATAAATGAAGATGTTTATGTGAAAGAACCACCCGGTTTTGAAAATCACATATTTTCAAACCATGTTTATAAATTAAATAGAGCTCTATATGGTTTAAAACATGCCACTAAGGCTTAGTATGATAGATTAAGTGGATTTTTACTTGAAAAGGATTTTGTAAGAGAAAAAATGGATTCTATCTTATTTATAAAATTTCATGATAATGATATGATTCTTGTACAAATATATGTTGATGATATTATTTTTGGATCCACAAATGAAAGCATGTGTAATAATTTTTCAGAATTTATGTAAAATGAATTTGAAATGAGTAAGATGGGTGAGTTAAATTTTTATTTGGGTTTACAAATAAAACAAACTAAAAATGGCATTTTTATAAATCAATCAAAATACATTCAAGATCTTTTGGTAAAATATGGTTTAGAAAATACTAAATCTCTTCGAACACATATGAGCACTTTTATAAAGTTAGATATTAATGAAAAAGAAAAATCAGTTAATACCACTTTATATCGCGGCATGATAGGTAGTTTATTATATTTAACCGCTAGTAGATCTGACATCATGTTTAGTGTTTGCTTATATGCTCGCTTTCAAGCTAATCCCAAAGAATTCCATTTGTGTGTCGTAAAACACATTTTTAGATTTTTAATTGGCACAAAAGACTTAGGCTTATGGTATCCTAAATCTACATCTTTTGAACTTATAAGTTATTTCGATGCGAATTTTGCCGGTTGTAAGGTTGATAGGAAAAGCACTAGTGGTACATGTCATTTTTTAGGACACATACTACTTTCATGGTTTAGTAAACAGCAAAATTTTGTAGCTCTTTCCATGACCGAGGCCGAGTATATTGTCGTCGGTAGAAGTTGCGCTCAAATATTATACATGAAGCAACAATTAGAAGATTTTAAACGAGAGTTTTGAAATACTTCTATTTTTTGTGACAACATGAGTGTTATATATTTAACTAAAAATCCGAATCTTCATTCTAGAAAAAAGCACATAAAAATTAGGCATCATTTTACGAGATCGTGTTAAAAAAGGAGACGTTAAAATTGAATTTATCAGCACGGACTTTCAATTAGCAGATATTTTTACAAAACCTCTTCCCGAATATCGTTTTTCTTTTATTCATCGAGAACTCGGTATGACTCATTTAAGTGGCTTGGAGTCATAATTTTTATTTATTTATTATTTTTTTTCAAATTTATTAATAATTCAAATTTATTAATATTTAATTCATATGGTACAATAATTATATGAACAGTTTATTCACATCTTTCTAGGCCTTTGTTAACTACAAGACAAAATCTCTTGTCCTATAAATACATACTTTCTAAGTCTTCTCTTTCATACTTCAAGATGAAGAATTTCTATGTGGTTTGGGTGGGAAAACAACCTGAAATTACACTACATGGGGAAAGTGGGAATTTCAAACTAAGGGAGTGAGCGATGCGAAATTTAAATAATATTCATCTTACCCCGAAGCTTTTAATGATATAAAGCATTCTCCTCCTTTAGCTCCTTGGGTGCAACCACCCCCTTGGTCGTTTGTTTTGCCGTCACATATACCTCCTCCCTCACAAGAGTCATCTTCCAACAAAGCTGAAAGTTCCTCCTCTGAAACTAATTCTGAAAATTCTATCAAATTTATGGTTAAAGAAAATGGGAAAGAAATTTCTATTGAAGGGTACCCGAATGATGTTTGTATTATGATTGACAAACTCAAAATGTAATCTTATTATATGAAATAAACTTCCTGTTTGTGCCTTCTCTATTATATTTTTTCTTCTTGCACTAATTGCTTTTGTTAGGTGGGGGTATCAGTTATAAATCAATTGTTTTTTTCTCTCTACCTTTTTGCTTATGTCAGACAGGGGGAGAAATATGTGATTCACCACCCATTATTCCCATTATTGAGCTAATATTTTTCTTGTGAATCATTTTATTTATTATCATCAAAGAGGGGGAGATTGTTAAATGAAAATGTATTTAATCATTTATTAAATTATAATTATTGCTCATTTTTAATTTAATATAATAATCTTTTGATGATTACAAACAAATATATATATTTATATTTATTAATTATGATCATAAAATTATATTTATTGATATTAGTTAACATATTTATTTATTATACTTATATAAATAGTTAATATATATTTATTTAATAAAATCTCTCTAACATACGCATGTTATGAAAATATATTTTTATGTGCATAATTGTTCAAACAAATATTTGGCTGATTGAGTTTCCTTTGGATTCCACGTAATATCTCATGAGATACACATATCTTTGTTTCATAGTATTGGATCTTAGTTGAAACTTACTTCAACTGATTTTTTTTAGTGTACTTCCTTTTACAGCTATCGTAATAACTTGTGAAATTGGTAGAAACTAGTCTCTCATAGGTTTTGAGGCCATGCCTCTTGTCAGATCTTTGGACTCACAATTAACAGGTAAGTAATTGAAACCTTGTGGCATGTGTCATATCATACTACATATATTTTCTTTAACGTTCATATAATATATATATATATATATATATATATATATATATATATATATATATATATATATATATATATATATATATATATATATATATATAATCTATGTGTTGGATTGTGGGCCAAAGACTGGGCCTCAAGGATGTTGGGGAGAGAGGGAGTATATTGCTCGTCTTTGAAGGGGTCGTAAGGGACCTATTATTCTTTTCCTCCTTTTTATTCTCCTCTTCCTTCCTCCTCTTCCTTCTTCTTGGAAGCCAAACATGGGTCACCAGACTTAGAGGATTATCCCTTTGCCTTTTTTTGGAACTTAGCCCTGATAGAGAGGAGCACATAATCATTATCATCATTAGAAACTAACATCCCTCTCTTCCTGATGGGAGCTATTGGACCTTCCTCCTCTTCTAACTGAATTGACCCAACGTCTAATGGATCGAAAGAAGAAGAAGAAGTCCAATAGAGGAAGATCAAGTATATCGTCTATCGGGCGAGCGATAAAGCTACTGGTGGTATTGGTGTATTCAAGCAAAAGGGTTGTCGGCCGGGGATGTTCACTATCAGTCATACTATCTTTAACCCTCTAGGTCTTTAGGAGATCTGTAACTCTAATGTTTTTGAGGGAGGGATCTTTGCTTTTCTTACGACATGTTCACAAAACAACAAAAAATAACAATTATCAGCAATAGAATAAAAAATAAAAAATTAAGTAAATTGGAAAACTCGATGTTAACCTATGTGATCATCCTCCCAGTCAGGGCACAGAATCCCAGCATACTCTTCACCATCAAGAAACGATGGATGTTTCCCATTCCTAGCAATAAACCTATAATCCCAGAATCCCTTGTTGGAATCATGGAAATTTACGACCAATACCCATTTGGCATTCCTTACCTTCAAATAAAGGAGGCCTTTAGAAGTGCGAGACCATAAATAGAAAAACCTAATCTCTAGGATGCCTAAGTTGGTCCCATAGAGCTCATTTGTGCGATTGACCCCATTGACTATTCGCCAAGTATTGGGGGCACACTGAGTAGGGACCATCCCAAAAAACTCTAAAAATAAAGAATTGGGGGGAAATGTCAACCCCCTTGAACCACAACCAAGGTGCGGATCTAGTTCCCCCTTTGACATCCTTATCATCTTTGGTCATGGGGGCATAGTCGATCTCCACCCATGAGGGAATGGAATAAGTTTTTCTAAACCCCTCTACACTCTTCCCGTGAATGGTTGACATGATTGGAGGAATAAAACTACCAATACTGAAGATAAACACTAGAAAGGAGAAGAAAAATGCAAGAGAAAATAGTGAAGATGAAGATTTAGAAAGATGAAGGAATGGAAAGGAAGCTCTTAAGATTTTTATAAGCAAAAAACCAAAGGCAAAGTGACGGTTTGAGATAATACCCACTATGTTTGAATCCTTATGCATAATCATAAGACATAGTTTCCAAGGCATATTTTGGTGCTTCACCTACAGCTCGGACAAGCATACCCTTGAAACTTCAATGTAATTACTAGGTTGCCATGTCGATTTAGATTTTCCAATAATTTTAAAAAATGATTGGGCCCAAATTTTGTATAAAATCAAATGGCCCAAACATATTTTTGCCCAAAGATTTTAGGGGCAACTGTGGGGACCTAAATAATTAACTAAGCCTAATTAAGGGACAGCCAACCAGGCCTAGCAGAATGTGGACACGCCCAACCCAATCTACTGAAAAAATTCAGCAATTGCATTTATCATGTGGATAAATACAATCATTTATCATGTCAACCTTGATAAGCTCAATCGGTAACCAACAATCTCGAAGGGGATATTCAAGATAACCACAAGAGCTAATGGTAAGTTGGGGGAGTTCCTTGTATAACTCAACCACTTTACACCACTATAAATGTAACCCTCACCCTTGGGTCAAAGAGATGTAATTTTCGACATTTGAGTTAACTTAATAGAAAAACAGTGATCTCTTCATGGACATAGCAATTCGCCAAATCACGTATATCTTGTGTTGTGTGATTGGCATCTTCTTTATTTTTCTTCTTTAATTATTTTATGGATCTATTTAATTATGATTAAATTATACTCACACTCATAAACTCTAATAGATAAAAGCACAAGAGTAGACAAAACCCTAAAAAATGAGTAAAGAAAAGCAATATACATTAAAAACTACTTAAGAGAATAGTCAAAACTCATCAATCACAACCCTAGAAAAGGACAAATTTGAAAATTTAGGATAAATAGACTTACCAATACGAAGATTAATCACTAGAATAAGGTAGAGAACACCTAAAAACAACTTTCAAGATGATAACATTGAGAGGAAGGCATAAAGTTTCTAGAGGTGAAAAAGGTTTAAAAGATAAAATGGGTTAAAATGTTCTCAGATTCTGAATTGAGAGGATTGTTACGCCCTAAATCATCATGAAAGCGTAATAAGATTTTGGACGTAACAATCACACCCAAAAGGAATGCACTTGGCTGAATTCTTAGACCTAGTCAGGCACATTTTGATCCAAAAAATACCATTAAGAATTATCGAACAAGCTCTTAAAGATCATACAACGGTTCTTGGTTATGTCAAATACTCTATAGAAAAAATGGATTAGCATTCAAAGGCATGACGTCAAATTAAATCCATATAAAAGATATAGTGATTCAAAGACATAACTCGTGATACATAAGTGAATAACAAGAAAATTATCCTATAAAATCAAGAATGAAGATTAATGCTTGAGCCTACTTGTGAAATTTTTTGACTTTATGTAACAAAAAGAAAGCCTCATTTTTTTTCTTGAAAACAAATCAAATTTTCAACCACCACTTTTTTCTCCCCCATTTAGTGATTAATGATTAAAACCTTTTAAGTCTCATATCCTTAATGTTAATCAATTTTGGATTGATAAAATCTTTGAGACATCGTTTTTAAATTTATTTTGCATGTTATGACTTTCGTTCATACATTACAAAGGCGGGGAACTATTTTCAATTTTCAAAGGTAGTTCTCACAATCCCAAAGTTATAGCCCTTACCATATCATCACTCATGATTTTGAAACATGTATATTTTCAACTCTAACCACGATGATAAAAATCTCTCATATACAACAAAGGATTAACAATGACACCTTTCTATCAAAATGCCGAATAAAACCTTTAATTTCCGACATAAGTAAAAAAAAAGGCTTTATTTTATTTTTCGTGGAAATTTCTCAATTTATAGTGAGGTGTAATTATGAAAAATATTGTAAAATAGCAAGCTTAATTTACTACGGCATTTCAAGGTATAAAATTTAACATAAGGAGTATAAAAGTCATAAATAAGATCATTTATACAATAACTAAGTATGTAGGTTTACATTTAAGAACATGGGATAAAATATTTCAGAATAATCATAGAAGACCAATATTGTGCAAGGCTAAAATCTAAAGGTATGGAAAAAATAAAAAAATATTTTGGAGAGTAAAAATGATAAAAAGAGAGCACGACACCTATCAAAATGAGCACTTTAAGACACCTAAACCAAAAGAATCATAATTCTAATTAGAAGAGGAGAAATAACATGCCTTAGCTCATTCTCTTAAGGTTTCTATCTCTTCTTTATGAATAATGTGTTTCTTAATCCAAATAGGTTCAATACTTAAAGAATTGGGTTTGAAAATTACTATAAGAGTGTCAACTATTTTTCCCTTTATCTTCCCTTTAAAAATATTTTGGGGGTCTCCCACCTTCTTTGTCCCCTTCCTATAGACATATCTACCCTTATCAAAACTACCTAAAGGAAAGGCAGGTTGAATCAAAACAAAAAACTCTATAAGGTGTCCTATCTTATGGAAATGGGTACACTTATAGGTTTTGGGTTCAATTGGGTCGACGGGGCACTTGAGTTATTTCTTCCTAAGTCTAAAGTAATACTCCTTGAAGTGTCCTTCCTTGTTGTAAAAAAACACATTAATATCATATTCCTTTGATTTTCTTTGGATACAATTTTAGTTGAAGGTTCACCGATGGTAGATGGAAAAATGGATTGGGATGCTATGGTAGCTTGGCTAAATAAAGAGCTTTCACCACCAAAACCTAAACTACGATTATCCGAGGAGGATAGTTTGGATTCAAAAGGCATCCTATCCAAATTTTAAGGCCTATCCTCCAAATATAACTTAAAATTGGACGCGGATAGAAGTTCATCCTCAAGTAAAGAGATTTTAATATCTAGGGCTATAATTAAGTTTTCACTCTCTCGTAAGGACATCCTAAGGAACTCAACCTCAAGTAGAAGAAAGACACTGGTATTTCCTTCTATATGTGGTTCATCCCACGCCACATGTGGAGAATAAAAAAAATATCACGCTAGTCTCATTCATCATAACCATTTTGTTATCAATGTTGTCTAGCATGGTGGATGGTTCTATATTATGCCTTTCAAGGTTAATGGATTCCTTGTAAAGCCTAATATAATCATCTTGGAGATCATTTTTTTTCTTCATCCTCAATAAAGCTTAAAGAGGCGTCAGAAGTAATAACTTCTCCAATTACTAGAGGAGGAAAATCAAAATTCTCCAAATCATGTAACTGATCGAATTTATCCCTTGCTATAAAACAGGCATAATTATATTCCTGAGAGTAATTATCCAAGTCCGAGTGATCAACACTAAAACTGTCTTGATAAGCGTTCTTGCCACCACCATGACTCAAATTCGAGGGACATTTATTCCAAATATTTCCTCGACCACCATAAGTGAAACACGTGATGGATTTTGGACATTCAGCTTTCTTATCTCTACTTCCTTGACCATTTTCAAATCTAGGCAGGTGATTCTGAGGAGTGCCACTAGATTGAAAACATTTTTTCCATTTCTTGGAAAACTTAGTGAGAAATGCCACATCATCCTCACTAACATCAAGGGAACTAAAATCAGGAGATGCCTTCTTAGCTTTGAAAGACAATTTTTTCTATTTGGATGACATTCCTTAGTGATAAGACAAATTAGCCTTGTCGGGTTGGAGAGATCCAACCAATTTGTTTACATATATTGGATTCGAAAGCAAAGCTCTAACATCATCAATGGCATCCACTTTGACATGGAACTTACTTGGGAGAGATCATAAGATTTTATCAACAATTATATCCTCTTTAGGGGTTTTCCTTAAAGCAAAGACATAGGTCACTATATCATTCAACATGGTATATAACTTATCAAAAGTTTTGTTCTCCTTCATGGTAAGAAATTCAAAATGGGTTGTTAATCATTGAATCTTAGAGTGCTTCGTGGTGAGGGTGCCTCTGTAGGACATTTGCAAAATTTTGCACACCTCCTTCGACGTCGTATACGTGGATATACGTCTAATCTCAATCGATGATACGTCACTAAAAAATAATGTTAAGTCCCTTAATATTCCACACACTCCCTTTAAGGTCACTGTCATCCCATCTTGATCCAACCTTATCTACTAGGACATCATTGACAATAACCTTGGGACACGTGCATCCCAAAAGTACACTATTCCAAATCAGATTGATAGGCAGGGTTTCACCGCGGCGCGAGAGTCACCTACGCGCCGATCGTTTTGAATTTGGCTCACCTAAACTATACAAAAACCTAAACTACGACTACACTCAACGGGTGAGTATAGCGGTAAGTCGGGTATCAAAAATCCACAGAGACGAGATGCTAGAATTCAAATGATTTAATACTCTGAAATAAAAGTGTAAAAGATGATTACAAACTAAAAGGAAAAATATGCATAAAGGGAAATGTTAATCTAGGCAAGGTATTGAAACTAGATTAACAAAGCGAGTAAAACTATAGGTTGCGTCGAATATCCCTCACCCGAGTTAATTAGTATAAAATGGTTACATGGGTCGACAGGTTATTACAAGTGCGTCTCGTTTCGACAGTTAATTAAATCAAGGATTGTTACGCCCTAAATCATCATGAAAGCGTAATAAGATTTTGGCGTCAACAAATATCCCGAAAATTATGCGCGAAAGGTCGTAAGCACGGGACATACATGATATGCCCTGTCAAATCTCCTAGGTGTACTAACTAGGACAACGCACCCAAAATAGACCCATAAACACCATCGCCAAAGCAAAGCAACGTGCCAACCCAAGTGAGTTCCATTCAAACACAACCAAATTTAAATTACCTAGAAAGCATGTTAAAAACGCGATAAATGGAAAGCGGTATATAAACGCGGTAAATCTATACTAGAAAGCGTGTAAATCAAAGCATGTAAACCTAAATTAGAAAGCTTGTAAATTAACTAGAAAGAAAGAAATGAAGAAATAAAAACTATATTAATGGAGAGGATGATGAATAGTCAACATTCAAGCCCAAAAGTGTGCCAATCCAAGAAGAAATGAAGAAGAACTAAGCAAATCACCCAAACGCTAACCTATTTCTATCTTCTAAAACTCTCTAAAAATGTTCACACCCGTTTATTACATCAAAATTGTCTTATATACCAAGTGGGAATTAAATTAGAAAAGAAATGAGAAAAGAAAAGAAATGCAAAATATCTGCTAAAAACAGGGGATCGATCGATCGACCCATTTGGTCGATCGATCGATCAAGGCCAAAATTCGACAATTCAGAATGGTCGATCGATCAACCAGAAGAGTCGATCGATCGATCCAGCATGGCAGAATGCAGCAGCAGCACGCTGCATCTTTTCTTCTTTTTTCTTCTCCTCTTTTGATTTATTGTTTTTCCCTCCACTGAAATCGCCGTAACTTCTTCGTTATGAATCGAAATCGCGCACCATTCCTGGCCACGCGAAGCTAGCGAGGAGGGATACAACTTTCGTGAGATGTCGGGCCAAGTACCCAAGCAATGAAAAGATTAAAATACCCTTGAACGTGCGATTGCCTACGAAACTTCACCGGAATGCGTCCGAACTTCATACTTAGTACCTAAATACCTACAAAAGCCCAATTAACCCCTGCAAAACATGTTAACGTAGAAATACGAGGTTTTCTAGTTAACGAGCATAAATATAGGAAATAAGATACCCAAGGGGGATAAAATGTGTCCGTTCGGAGGATGAAATACACAGTATTTGTGTATTATCACACCCCCTAACTTACACATTGCTAGTCCCTAGAAATAAAATAGGATGCAATAAGAACTACAAGTAAACCAAAAGCAGGAGACAATACAAAAGTATGGTATAAAAGCAAAATGCCACTTTCGCGGGTGATTCGATTGCATTTAGCGTATGCAATAAGCCGTTAAACCCCTAGGTCACCCTAATGGACGAGTGTCGTCTCGTGAGGGTTTTCAGAGATGGTACCCACAAACATCACATGGTTTCCTCAAAATATGCCCAACCCAACTTGCAACAATCCCAACAATAGCGAAAAGGATTTCATACGCATTATTAGCAAAATGAATGAATTCAAACAAAATTCCAAATCATTAACATTATAGAATGCACCTCATAGAATTCAAACCTTAAAATGTGGGAGGGGGGTGAGCACATGCAAAGTGTGATTTGGCAAAAAACTTAAATAAATCGGATAGACATTAAAGTAAGCAGATGTTCAATCCTCACGGGCATTACACTCATTAAGCGAATTCACTCGAAACAGGGAGGTAACACAATGAACATGCGGGCTAAAGAGTAAATGTAAATGGAAACTAGGCCGCACACATGTCACAATGAAGAACGCTATATAGGAAATAAAAACTTGTAATCTCAATGGAAGATACCGGACACTAAAAGAGGCGAAATGCATTTTCACAGATTATCACAACTGTTATGACTTTTAAATTACATCAACCTAAGATCACATAGGACTTTAATAGGGTTATAATGTAGGTATGGCTAGGGTATAAAATGAAAGGAGTATATGTACGGATTCAAAGTGTTCGGGATGAAAACTCGGGATAATGGAAAAATGCGGGAAATATCAAAATTGGAAAACAAGTTCCAAAACGGCATTAGATATATCATCGGGGAGAGTAATCAAAGCTTATTGAACTATATACAACATATACAAACTTCTCTTTCTTTTTCTTTTCTTCTTTTTCTCATGTTTTCTTTTGTTTTCTTTTGCTTTTTTTCTTTCTCTTTTTCTTCACTTTTTCACTACTTTCTTTTCTTTACTTATCAAACTCTCATATGCCTAAATTGCAACCGACATCACAACCATATAATTCAATCCCAAGTGACATTCCAAACAATGGTGTGGAAGATGTATATATGGGCTAAAACTCCAATTTAGAGTTGGTTATGGGAATGGGGTTATGAAACGAAAGGCTAATATTTAGGCTCAAAGGGGTCGACGAGGGTAAACATATAAGGGTGAGGTCAAGGCTAATAGGGGTGATATAACAAAGAATGCCTATGATAATTTCCAAAAGTTTACGCAATTCTCGAATCAAAACAATATATGAAAATCACGATCAAGTAACACATTTCAAGTATGAACTCAATTAATGAATGGTCAAATGAAAGAATAGTGAGATTAACAACGAATTCAATGTTTCCAATGAGAAAAGAATAGTGTATACACTCACAAACGATGAAAGGTACAAAATTTACTCGGTGTAAGTATATACAATGCAAGAAAATATTACCCAGTTATAAAAATCTTAAACCAAATCAATATAACAATAAAAGTGCATGTGCTCATGGGATTAACGTTTAATTCATGAAGTTATTCATCATATCAATAATTGAGACTAAAGTCTATTAACTTTTAAAATCGAGAACATGCATCGTTGGGTTGTCTATTGGATCGGGCAATTATTGAAATTTATCATCGAAAACAAAGGCAAAATGCCCAAAAAAGGAGAAAAAAGAAAGAAAATATTTTTGAAATTTTTCAATTTTTCGAAGAAAAGCATACTAAGTATCTAATATGTGAACAAAAACATGGACTAAATAAAGAAATGGATAGAATATCCCACACCCCCTAACTTAAAACCTGACATTGTCCTCAATGTTAATTAAGAACCAAGTTAAAGAGAGAAAAATAGTGATATTATCCAAAAGTGGAGCGATCCCCATAAGAACAAGTTCAAAGAATCTACAAAACAAGTTAGCACCGAGCATAGCAAAAACAAATAATAAAAAGTTTACTACTTACACTAGACTAAATTAAAAAGGAAAGAAAAAATAAACAGAAAGAATAAAAAGCTAACTATATACAACCTATTATTTAGGCCTCACAATAACTATACACTAGAAGTCTAAATAGCTGAGGGTCCACCATAAGAACGATTTGACTTTGGAGGATAATCGGTGTACCCTCACATAAAAGCATGCCCTCCGAAAAATATGAATTCCGTTTGAACAACGGAAGGCATGTGTAAGGCGGAAGAAATGAACCATCGCTAATTAAAAGTTTTGGAGGGACGATGGGGGGTTTGGATTGAACGGGTGATAAAAATATGTGGGGACCGAGAAAAGCCGAATATCCTCCAAATGATTTTGAAATTGGAATGGGAGGTGGCGCACACGAAGGCACCAATTCGATCGTGGAAGGCGACTCGAGTAAGTACTCCTCATCGGCGATAGGGTTTAAAACGTTAAAGTTAGAAACCGAATCATCGGGTACTTGTTCCGATGGGGTAATAGAGAATGAAAATGGGGATGAATGAAATTCAAACTCATGAGATGAGTCATCATCGCATGAATTTTGAGTTTTGAATGAAAACATATCATTTTCAATGAAATGTTCTTCTTTATGGGCCAAAGAATAAATCATTTCATTGCAAATAGATATTACGTCATTTTCATCCTTTCTTTCAATATCTATTACGCGATGGGAAAATTCTAGAATGGTTTGTTCCAAAGTAGGCACAAGTACCTCATTTGGTTCAAAACATTCCTCGACTTCGAAAGTCTCAGAAGTAAAATCGTCGTCGGACTCAAATAATATATCCAACTCATGTTCCCACGAACGATTTTCTTCCCGATAACGATTTTCAATTTTCTTATTCTCATACATACGCAAACCCTCACCGAATGTCATAGGTTGAGGTGCGGATGCATAATAATGGAAACTTTGAAAATTTCCATCGGACATAAATGAAAATTTATTATTATAGGAATTTTGAAAACTATTGCAATTCGTTTCAAAATTGCTATTATAAGGAGGTAAAGGCCCAAAATCATTATCATCATCATTAAAATTCTAATAACCTAAGTTTTGACTTTCGTTATACTCGCCCAAAGTAATGTTTGAATTTGTACATTTTTTGGATTCTAAGTATTCACCGAAAGTCATAGGTTTGCGATTTTGAGAATTATAACAAGGATTACTGAAAGAATTGGAATAAGACATGCTTACCCCAAAAATGGCACAAAGTGGCGGATTCCACAAAGTAGGTGCGCGCGAGAAAAATTCGAGCGTTTCTAAGTGCTCACATGTGGAAGTCCTGCAAAAAAGGTTAGCAAATAATACGAATAGAAAGAAAATACTATGAAATACTAAATCAAATAAAGTCTAAAACAAACTAGTCCCCGGCAACGGGGCCATTTGATAGGCAGGGTTTTGTCGCGGCGCGAGAGTCACCTACGCGCCGGTCGTTTTGAATTCGGCTCACCAGAACTATACAAAAACCTAATCTACGACTACACTCAATGGGTGAGTATAGCGGTAAGTCGGGTATCAAAAATCCACAGAGATGAGATGCTAGAAATCAAGTGATTTAATACTCAGAAATAAAAGTGTAAAAGATGATTACAAACTAAAAGGAAAAATATGCATAAAGGGAAATGTTAATCTAGGAAAGGAATTGAAACTAGATTAACAAAGCAACTAAAATTATAGGTTGCGTCGAATATCCATCACCCGAGTTAATTAGTATAAAATGGTTACATGGGTCGACAGGTTATTACAAGTGCGTCTCGTTTCGACAGTTAATTAAATCAAGGGTTGTTACGCCCTAAATCATCATAAAAGCCTAATAAGATTTTAGCGTCAACAAATATCCCTAAAATTATGCGCGAAAGGTCGTAAACACGGGACATACATGATATCCCCCGTCAAATCTCCTAGGCATAATAACTAGGACAACGCACCCAAAATAGACCCGTAAATACCATCACTAAAGCAAAGCAACACGTCAACCCGAGTGAGTTCCATTCAAACACAACCTAATTTAAATTACCTAGAAAGCATGTTAAAAACGCGGTAAATGGAAGGCGGTAAATAAACGCGGTAAATCTATACTAGAAAGCATGTAAATCAAAGCATGTAAACCTAAATTAGAAAGCTTGTAAATTAACTAGAAAGCAAGAAATGAAGAAATACAAACTATATTAATGGAGAGGATGATGAATAGTCAACCAAAAGTGTGTCAATCGAAGAAAAAATGAAGAAGAACTAAGAAAATCATCCAAACCCCAACCTATTCTATCTTCTAAAACTCTCTAAAAACGTTCACACCGGTTTATTACATCAAAATTGTCTTATATACCAAGTGGGAATTAAATTAGAAAAGAAAAGAGAAAAGAAAAGAAATGCAAAATATCTGCTAAAAACAGGGGATCGATCGATCGACCCATTTGGTCGATCGATCGATCAAGGCCAAAATTTGACAATTTAGAATGGTCTATCGATCGACCATAACTGTCGATCAATCGATCAAGCAGGGCAGAATGTAGCAGCAGCACACTGCATCTTTTCTTCTCGTCTTTTGATTCATCATTTTTCCCTCCGCTGAAATCGTTGTAACTTCTTCGTTATGAATCGGAATCGCGCACCGTTCATGGACACGCGAAGCTAGAGAGGAGGGCTACAACTTTAGTGAGATGTAGGGCCAGGTACCCAAGCTGTGAAAAGACTAAAATTCCCTTGAACGTGCGATTGTGTACGAAACTTCACCGGAATGCGTCTGAACTTCATACTTAGTACCTAAATACCTACAAAAGCCCAATTAACCCTCATAAAACATGTTAACATAGAAATTCGAGATTTTCTGGTAACGAGCATAAATATAGGGAATAAAATACCCGAGGGGGCTAAAATACTTTCGTTCGGAGGATGAAATACGCAGTATTTGCGTATTATCATAGATCATCTACATACATCAAGTAAGTTGTCATATGTGCTTTCCAATAAAAATAATTGCTACCATCAAATGAAGGAGGCCATATAGTTGAACTTTTCATCCATTACACACAAAATATCCAAACTTAGGTTATTACACCTAAAATAATGGAGGCATGTTGTGATACCAGTTGAGAGTGTGCTTCTTGATGGTAGCTACCCAAATAATTATTAATTCACCAAATTTGAGAAAAAGGTTTACTAATTCGCTATTATCAAAATGGTGTAACAATTCAAAAGTCTATGTGACAAAATATTTTACTACATTTTATAATCCCAAATTTTATCTTCTTAGTTAAGATAATGATTATAAAAATTCAAAAATGGTAAAATAAGCATAAGACCGGATGTATAAGGAAAAACACAACTAACAAAAAAACTTCAGACCGATGAGAATGATAAATCCACTATGGTAGAGATATTACAACTAGAAGACAAAAACTTACAATCACATAATGATATGACCGACTAAAAACTCTTTCACACCAAATTCTCTAAGGAGAGTGCCGACCGTTGAAGTACGTTGCATAAATGCCATTGGTTTTAGTTCGTAACTAATGTTGTCAAATATCTCACTAAAAATTTCTTCTTTAACATTGAAGCAACTTGTTTCGAGAATAAAACCTTCAAGCAACCAAAAAAATTGCACCAAGGATTTTGAGGGAATCCTGAAAGGCTGTGTTGGTGTATTACACGGTTATGGTGCTCTAAATCTCAAACTTAAATTTTCTATCCAAGGGAGAGATAACATTTATTCATGAACAAAATAATTTAGAAAAAGTTTTTTAACACAAATGTGAATAAATAAATTTCTAAGGTTTTCTCAAAGACAAAATCCTAACAACAACGGCTTGAAGAACTCAAAGAAGATGAGTGAAAAATATGCTTTCAATTATATGAAATATTTTGATCAGGAAAAATATTTTTTGAAGCTCTCACTCTTGGTTTGGAAGAGTATGGAACACTAAACAATATAGCCTTTTGATTTGAAAGTGTTTAAAAGTTAATCGGTGAGGTGTGACACTCTTATGGAGCTAAGTACTCACTTCAATGTCTAAGCCAGCCAAACAGGTGTACTTAATACAAAGATCTTGTGAAAAAATTACTTTCGACACTGTCAGATGCCCTTCGTTGTTGTGTCATTGCAGCGAGGAAGTTCTTCATTGTGGCGATGCTGAAGCAAGACAGGATGTGCGATCTTCTAGAGACTTTCCATGGGATAAAAAAAAACAGTCAAGAGACATCACTACAGTGAAGAGCCATCAGTGCAATGAAGAATATCTTCGTTGAGGTATCACTACAGCGAAGCTGCTCATGGACGTGTCTAGAAAATTGTCCAGTTTTGCCTTAGAAAAATTTTGGAAAATATTTGTTTGGCAAAACCCTAAGTATGTTTGTTTCAACCAAGAACACTAATACTTAAAATGCACGAAATAGATGCAATTCTTTACAAAATAGATTTTTCTATATGAAGAGTATATTTTCATTATGTATTTGACAATTTGACAAAATCAAGATTAATTAAAAAAAATCAATTTATAAAAACAATTTAACTAAAGTGTGAATTTAAGTTAACAAAGTCTTATACCTATTCTAAGTGGTGTACTTTAAGTTCAGCATGAATGAATCTGAGATGAAGTTACTGAAGATTTTCGATGACCTCTTGGATAAATAATCAAACATGTTTTGGCAAGAAATTTAGACTATCTATTATATATAGCATATTGAGTATATTATATTCGTACTGAGCAGATGATTTTTTTTAGTTCCAGAATTCATGAAATCGAGTGGTTCAGTTCTGGTTGTAGGTTCTACCCTAGTTCCAAGCATTATAAACCTGAGAATTAAAGTAAAATCGAAACTGAATCAAATTAATGATGAAACTGACATAAATAATCATATTTTACTCTTATAATGCACAACTGTCAAAATAAAAAATACTTTAATGTTTATTTCTTTAATGTTTTGACATGTTGAAAGTGTAAATGAAATCTTTATACATTGACAGCATTAACCATTAAAATTATTTTATTTTACTATATATTAGGTTAAAATGGTAGTTGAAGTTATTATTGGTAATTTAATGTTTGTACGTTACTTTCTTGTATAGTATAAGTTTCTTCTTTGAATGTTAAAATTAATCATTTTGCCATTTTTTGCCATTTATATATTTGTTAATAAATTTCAAACAACATGATACACTTTTTTATGAACATCAAATAAACCAATTTAAGCATGAATAATAAAAAAAATGAAGCTGAATACCAAACCGAATCAACCCAAAAACTAGTGGGTTAGGTTAGTTTAGTTCCATGTATGTTTGATTTTTATTAGGGTTTCAAAATCATCGAACCAACCTACATTGGTTCCGGTTTAGGTTTAGTTATGGAACCAAACCAAACCAAATAATGTACACCCTTGATATGGAGTAGTCACCGTATTATAGATAAATATGTCCAAAAAGTAGTCATGTATAGGTTCTTGTGTATACATTGTGTTTGCATATGTGCATCTCTCACTTTTTGTTGGGCTATATACTCTACAGTTGGGGGGGGGGGGGGTATTGCAAATGGTTAAACTAACTTAAACATGGGCCATTTTGTTTCTTTCTTGATTATTTCAAATTTGGTTCCAACAATTGCATTTTTTTTTCTTTTTGGTTTGCTTCCACGTTTTCGCACTAAACCGAACCATAAATTGTGACTAACCAAATTTATAGTTATATATATAATTTCATATATAAAACATTCTTTATAAGGGGCTGGCAAAAAATGACAAAGGAACGGACAACATTTGTCACAATTTTAGTATGTGAAAGAAAAATGTGACAAATGCATTTTTTACGGACGTAAATCGTGAAATTCTTTCCACTCCATTTTTTTCTTCGACATTTTAGAGAGAATCCAATTATATATTATATGTGAAATATATAAATGCTCTTAAACTCATTTAACCCGATTTTTTTACTTATATAGTTATATATTTTGGTTTGGTTCCTTGTTTTAGCACTAAACCTAACCATATGATGACCGAATCAAATTTATAATTATATAACTGCATATATACTACCTTCTTTATAAGGGGGTGGGGAAAAAAACAAACAACATTTATCACAATTTTAGTTCGTGAAAGAAAAAACGTGACAAATCCATTTGTCACGAACCTAAACCGCGAAATTTCCTTCCGCACCATTTTGTTCCTAACCATTTTAGAGAAAAATGGGTTGCTAGATTTGGACTTTTGTTTGGGTTTCTTTGGTTCGGTACAAAATAATACCATGAGAATAGGAGCAAGACGGAGCCTTAAAGGGTTGGGCCTATTAAATATAGCCCAGGTCCAATTCTGAAAACAATTATAAGTATAATAATTTAGCCCTAGGCCATAGACACATAGATCGACGCCAATACTCATAAGCCCAGTCTTAAAATTCCAAACAAACTCATCTCCCACCTCCAATTCTTATAATTATAATAATTCGAAAGCTTTTCAGCTCTTAAAATCCAAAACTCTTATAATTTTTTTTTTTGGTCTGCACTACTTGATTCCCAGTATCGTCTTTCTTCTTATAATATTTTTTTTGTGCTTTTTCTTCATATAATTGATTAACAAAAAGTAGCTTGTGTTTAAATCATCTAGGTGGTTTTATATTGAACAAACACGCAGACTTTCATTTCCTTTTAAACGGATACTTACAAAATGAATAATAATTGTAAATTTATAGTTGTGTATTCAAATCGATAACTGTAAATTTATATTTAGAAAACTTGATTTAAATGTTGTTTTTAAATACAGTTTTAAAATTTATTTTTTTACATTTATAGTTATTGGTGCGTGTTTGGTAAACTTGTTTTTAAATATAGTTTTTTAAAAATTTGATAAAATTGTCAAACATGTATATTTATATTATACATATGTGTGTGTATATATATAATAATGCTCTTGTGCGGACTAGTGCGTATTTTAAGAGTGCGGACCGGACATGTGTCATCTGACGGTGAGCCTAGAAAAGAAAGTGTGCCTATAATTTAAGCGATAATTTTTAGGCGCACCGTTAGGTGACACATGTCCGATCCGCATTCTTAAAATGCGGACTAGTCCGCACAAGAGCATTATATATATATATATATATATATATATATATATATATATACATGAATTGATAATATTTTTTTAATACATATGTACTATATGTATATTTATATTATTTCATACATTAATAATGCATGTATAAAACTATATATTAGTATCATGTATCTATTGAAGATATTATTTAACGTATGGATCGTAGTATATTATGTAATTTAATAATATAAATATATGTAATTTTTGTGTACATGTACATATATATTTTTTTATTTATAAGAATTACACATATATTAATGTATTGTGTATGTATATTACATATTAAGGTATAAATTCATTAAAATATTAAGAATGAATAATTCTGAGTTGAAAAATAAAAAATAGAAGTTATAAAACACCATTTTTCTATTTATTGAAAAACTTGATTATAACACAGAAATATTATAATTCAGTGTTTAAAAACAGGTTGCCAAACACGATTTTTATCAGAATTGTATTTAAACGCAAAAAATAGAATAATAATTTCAAACCAAACACGCCCTTAGTCTACTGCTTTCGAAACCATGGTTCGACTTCCAATTAAGGTTCAAGTTTGAAAAATCTAGATCCGGCCAATTTCAATTCTCGTAATGGTCTGGTAATGTGCCTTAAAAAAAATTAAGATTAACGGTAAAGAGATTCTTTAATTATATTCACAAAATTATGGAAGGTTTATTTTAATCCACTTTTTTTCCAACTACCCCAATTTTAGTATACCTCCATGGTTAAGTGGATTTCTCTCTCTCTCTCTCTCTCTCTCCCTCTCTCTTGAGAGATAGAGGCTTTTGTGTACAGAAAGTTCGCACACTATTTTTTTTAAATAATAAAAAAATATTTTTGAGCAGATTTTTTTTGTGCGACATTTAAACATTTCAAGAAGCTCGTATTAAAAAAATTCAGCACAAAAAAACTTTTTTTGCTACTTTTTAAAAAATCGGTCAACCTTTCGCTGTTTTTAACCACTTTTAAACTATAAAAGTTTGACCAATTTTTTAAAAATAGCAAAAAAAAATTAGTTGTTTTTTTATATGGGTCCGTTGAAATGTTTAAATATCATACAAAAAATCAACTCAAAACCATTTTTTTAATATATTTAAAAAATTAGAGTGTGTCAGCACGTATGCAAACTTAGTGTCCACACGAGTCTCTCTCTCTCTCTCTCTCTCTCTCTCTCTCTCTCTCTCTCTCTCTCTCTCTCTATCTCTATCTCTATCTCTATCTCTATCTCTATCTCTATCTATCTATCTATCTATTTATCTATCTCTTTATACGTATATCAAGGTTGTAAAAAATGCGGGGGTGATCGAGTCGTGAACCCCAAACCTTAAGCCATTGAAGCGTAGGCGTGCCTTAGGTGTAAAAAGACGTTTAGGCATTTTTTTTAATATATTTTTATATTTTCAATTGTAACAAGGCTATTAAAAATACAGAAATTGTACATACCTTTAAATATGACTGAACATTTAGCTTAATTATTTTGGGTGTTTAATTGGAAAAGTGATTTTTTCGACAGTGATGCTAAGAATGAACCAACCATTCACCTTGATTATAATTTAATAAAGGACTGATCACCCGGTGTTTAATTAGGCGGGGTGTCACAAGTGGTATCAGAGCATCAGGTTCTAGTGTCCTTTAGGATCTGTGCGGCTTACTGTGCTTTCAGCGTTGCATTGTTTGATATAGAGCCCTATGTTTAGGATTGTCGATTTCTTTGATGAGATTACGGTATTCTGCTATAACGTATATATATTAGTGAATTCTAATTTTGTTCGGATGTGTGCGTGTGCCGAGCGATGACGGATGTCAGAAGAGGACCGTTAAGCGGACATCAGGAGGCAAAGCTCAGTTGAGGTTGTAAAGTATATTCGAGGATGATGACCGTAGTCGAGGTCACCCCCATTATGGCACGAGAAGCCAAGACTGTAAAGGTGACTAAGGCGCAACTATGATTTCCAAATGCTGCTATAGTCGAATGAGGTGCGAGAATAAACTCACCCAACGTGTCACAAATGTGTAGAGAACTGTCAGTGGGAATTATAGAAATGCGAGAATTGTGTGTGTGTACTAAAGGAGGTAAGTTATCCAAAGGTTTAGATATAGGACGGAGTGTGGCTAACTGAAAGTGAAAATTTTGAGAAAATTTTCTTGACTGTCAGAACGAAGTTATAATGATGGGAGTCAACCACCAATTTTAGAAGTGGAATGCTATGTTTATAGGAGAACCTTAGGTACAGTGTTGACCGTATGTTCCTTTATCAGATGTTCAGGATTAGGAGTGAACGTTGTCCTGAACTCATCACAGGAGGATGTGACAGAGGTCCATTTGTGAATATGAATCTTAACCGTTAGCGAATTTTGTATCGAAATATGTAGATACAAGTGGAGGAAACGACTCGAAGTGGGATATCGACTCGTGATAATAGTTGATAACACTCAAAGAAGAAATTATGATGGACGGCCGATTCAGAGGTTGACAATGTCGTATTTTGCCAATAAAGATGATAATTCTCCTTTGTGTGGGAAGATAAAATAATCGAAGAATTTAGTTGAGAATAAGACTGAATACAACGGTGGTAGTGTAGCACCACAAAGGGGTGTGGATACACATCAGGGGACCCATTTAAATGATTCGGATAGTTCAATTCTTACCAAGTGATGGTAAATTCAGAAAGGACTATTATAAACAGTGACATGTTCTTTAGGGTCTAAAAGGCTAAGGGAATAATCGGGGTAGCCAACAGGAATCGAGTCTACTAAAGTCCGAGAGAAGGACAATCCTAACATGGCTAGTAGGACAGGTGATAAGTGGATTATGTGTTGAGGTATTAGTGGAGAGTGAAATCGCACGCGATAATATTCTTCAAAGTGAGTAAAGGAACAAGAATATGGTGCCTAGTAAAAGACAACGATTAAAGTAGTTTTATTTTGGTTTGGGCAGACGTGTTACGTCCGGAGACTATTTGTGCAGTCAAGACGATTGGCAAGGTGGACGTATAAGTTGTATCCTCAAAGGATGAGGCGTGTTTATGTGACACGAGTGAGTCACTATATTTTGTTCATTGCTAGATTAGCATGTGGACGAGTTTAATGAGTATAATTATAAACGTTATCATTATGTGAATATTTTTCCCTAGCGTGGCGAGATTTTTCTTTAGTGCTATCCACGGAGGATGAACGAGTATATTAACAGTGTTATGTACTTTATTGAGATTACTCATTGTAGTGATGCAAAATGCGTGTATGATATTATCTTTGTTACAATGTTATAGAAATGGTTAGTACGATAGTGGGCAATTATTGTAAGGCTATCGGAGTGGTTGCATTAGTGCAGCATGTTTTTGTTCTGGCGAGGCTTCACCTGCAAGAAGGTCGGACTCGCACTTATATTATCTATCCTAGAGACTTCGGAGGGGATAGTGGGCTCGAAATATTCGATACCGATGTATGTATCGACTTTGTCATTATGATTCAGTATATCTCGGGTTTACTGTTGAGCGAAAGGATTTAACCCAGTATTGTGTTTAGCACTCAGGACTTGGTGATAGGAAGAGTGCATTGTTATATCTATCCTCTAGAGATGTGGGAGTTAAGAGTTATACCCCTATTATTAGGGAAAGGGATTTTGAGAATTTCGATTGTATGTATTCGAGGTTTATAGAATGAAATTACCACCAACCAATACTGAACGATAGTACAATTGGTGAAATGTTCTTTGTTAAGTATAATTACGGGAGGAAATGTAACTTTTCTGTCAAGAGACGGAATAAAGGGGTACATGTTATGGACGGAGGACCTAACAGATTTTGATAACCGACAATGCTAGGCAGTAGTGTATCGGGGGGTTCCTTGTTTGGATTTCGCTTTGCGCGACATCCCACGCATGAAACTTAGCGTAAGGTTGGAATTAGGGAGATGTTTGGTCATTAGTATGTGAGTTAGATACCTCAGTCGTACTAGGGGTAGGTAATTATATCTATAAGTTAGAAGTTACATCATGATTTAAGGCCAGTGGAGTCGGTTATGTGGTAAGAAAGCATTGAAAGTTATCCCCACGAGTTGAGGGGTGGAACGATGATAAGGAGGATTTAAAAATTTCAATTTCTAGGGTGATTGAGAGTGCCCAAGTGTTGTAACCGCGTTCAGAACACAAGGTAAATAAAGAGTTTAGATGATTTTTATCATGGATTATCTGGAAAGAATTTTTATTATACGAAAGAGATGACTCGTATTTATTTTGATGAATAGAGCGTTAGTGATTTATTTTGGTTGTTGTACCTATTTGGAAAAATTGTTGTACTTATCTGAAGAAGTTTGAGATTAGTTGTTCCTCTTTTGTTGTCATGGAATTTGAATGCCCTATTCCTTATATTTTGTTGGATTTAGTTAGTTCTACAGATGAGTAGAGCGTCGTTCGCTCTCCCAGGGTGGTCGGGGTGTTATAAAATGTGGACATCTTGGTTAGCTGATGTTAAAATCGTCCGAGTTGAAGGGAAGTGGTAATAGACGTGTAGAATATATGTTTGTGGGACTAACATAATGAAGTAAAAGTAGTAGAGTGGATTAAACGTCATATAAGGAGTGATAATCCATACATAAGTTTGCAATTAAAATAACACAGCCTAATTTTGATTGGAAGGTTGTGGGAAGCCATTTACGAAGGGGTATTCCTTGAATATAGTAGAATTAAATTATTATGAAGAACACTCGGAGCGGATTTGTTATTAGTCAAGTGTGAGAGCGACTTGCGCATACAAAGAGTGATGATGTTAGTATGGTCTAAAAGATCCAGAAGTGCGCATCGTGGAGAAAAGAGCACGGGTCGAAACTTTCGGCATACACCAAGGAAGGAAGGGGAGTATTACGTGTCACTTAGTGTGAGACATTTCAAGGAAAATTAATGTTTAGCGGGACGTAATGAGTAGTCTCTACATGTACCGCCCATAGATAGGGTCCGGTTGGAAGAGGAGAATAAATCAGAGAATTTTGTGGTTATCGACAATTCCTGAAATTGAAAGAGGTTGGTAAAGTCGGTAAAGTTCTTGGATGGGTTACCATCCTCAAAATAAGATCAATGGTTCATCCGAACATGTGAATTAAGTCGCCCAAGAAGTAAGTGATTGATATTCCTTTGGGTTAGTTTACAATATTAACTAGTGTGCCCCAGACTTCCTTTGAAAGGAAGGATCGCGCCAGTACATGGTTCGGCACAATATTAATTTTTGAATCGGGATGAGATTTGTGATCCCACCTTTGATATGGGATTTTAGGAACCAGCGGAGATAAGGTTTCATTTCGAATAGGATGTATCACCCTTAGCCAGGGAATAGGCGCACGGTGATTAAAGATTAGTGGAGCCACGTGAAGGAAATTTTGGAATCTTGGTACGGTGATTTTAGGAGTGCTCTGTAGAAGCACTCGTACCTGTTCGTCGCGTACGAGGTGCTTATTAAGGTTGTGGTGTGGAAGAAACTCGACTATTCTCCTTTCGTATGTTTAAAGGTGAGTGGATAATCAGAATTTTGGATCGGTCGAGAATAATCCGATAACTATGGTGGAATTCCACGACTGTTAGAGGTGAACAAGAGTGGTCAAAGGTTCGTATGGTTTTTCTCAGAATGGGAGTTTTGTATATAAATATATCTGAGTAGTTGTCATGTAGTGAGGTGCGGCCTCCCAATGATAGTGAGATAACGGAAATTTATAATGTATAGGTGTGACCTATGCGAATGTTGTCGGTTAGGAGCACCATGTGAAGTGTCGCCAATGAGAATGTTAATCAAGCTTGCTGTGAGGCGGGTGCTATAGTGATTAGGTGCCTTACTATGTAGATAGTTTGCGTACTGAAAAGATATCCAGAATTGTTCTACCATGTAGGCCTTATTTTCCGAATTTCGGGATGAAATTCCATTATTAGGGGGGAAGTATGTAATACCCCGTATTTTTATGTCTTTTAAATTTAGGAATTTATTAAATTTAATTGAGAGAAATTAATTTAATTTTAATTTGGAAAGTTGTTTTAAATATTTACTAGCATGATAAGAGTTAGTAATTATTGGAAATTGTTGAATGTTACTGGATGATTATAGTAATATATGAGATTGATTTTATAAAAATTATCACGTGTGAATAAAATGACAATTATGGAAATTAAGTCGGGACGCGCCTGTGTCGTGTCAGGACTAAATTATTATTATATAAAGTGAATAAATTATAAGTTGCCCGTATGGTCATTTCGAGTGCGCCGAAGTGTCCGGAAGGGTTGAGATAGTCGAAATAATGTACCCGGGGATTTAGTTTGGGTCTCACGGCGTTTTTAGACTTAATTAGTATCCCGGGAGGGCGTTTTGGACATTTCGTAATTATGGGTAATTAAACCCACGAATTTGCTAGGATTATATCAGATGCTTAGGGTTGTCTTCTAGGGTTAACACAACCAAAAATAAAAGACAGCCATTGGAGAAGGAAAGGAAGAGCTTGCCAAGGAGTTCTAGGCCAAGAACTCCTCCGTTTGCACCGCCGTCACCGCCAAAAGTTAGATCGCGCAACGAGGATCACCACCATACTGATTTCATCCACAAATCAGAAAAAAATTCCCAGGCAAGTATCTATCTTTCTCTATTTCAGTTAATGCACCAATCATATTAGCCAAATATTGATTAGGACTAGTTTTTGTGAAAGAAGAACCCATTTTGGAGAATTAAATTCGCATGTTGTATGAGTAGTAGATGTATTCTGTAACTTAATTCATATGTAGATATTGAACCACGAAATTACAGTAAATAAAGAGTATGAAATGTGGTAAAAGAATGGGAAAGAACTAGAAAAAAGAAATATTAGGGTTCTTGATATTTTTATGGATTATATCCCTTTTGATTCGTTTTTCATGATGAAAATTCGCATGCTTGACGTAGAAAATCTTTTAGTTGAGGTTATAATACTTGTAGTATAAACTATTTGGAGTTTGGTAATCAAAGATATCGTTTTGGATGATTTTGGAAGAGGAAACCCGTAATCTGGAAAATCTGCAGGTCTGCCATACCTGCTTGATCGATCGATCGACCCTAGAGCATCGATCGATCGATGCTTCGATCAATCGAACACCTTCCATAGATCGATCGACCCCTCCTGCATAACTCATATTCCCCATTTTTATAGGTTGTTCCAACTTAAATGTTAGAGCATTTTGGGATATAAATAAGACCAGTAGGACTTATAAAAAAAAATATGGAACCTTTAACGTAAGGCGAGATTAATCTTTCATGGGGATGTTTTACACATAAGGGACAATGGGAATATGTGTTAAAGGGTGAGACTCGTAAGGAAGTTACGTTGTAAAATAAATGAGTACCTACTGAAATTTCACTTAGGAGGATATGAATTAGCGAGTGTCACTTAATAAGTTGGGATAATCCCACAATTTTGAATAAGAGACAAACCGTTATATGTGATAACTAATTAACGAGTAATAAGGATAAATATCATAATTATGGGTCGTGAGAGTGTACCTAAATTTGATATGGTAATAGTAGTATATATATATGACTGTGTTTATGTATATACTATATACGTGTAAAAATCATGCCCACGCTACTTGCTATCCCTGATGTTACTGCGCTGGGACAGTCTTATTTCGATGGGACCTTTATGGGGGATATTGACTCGTACCCTAAAAGATAGAAATCCTTGGTACAGGCTATCAGATTGATAGTCATACGGTCTTAAGAGATGTGAGGGTATGTTCTATCCTCTTAATGACTTGAAACTATGATTCGCCTCACTTTGTACGTGTTTTGTGTTAATACAGTTCGAGAGTGATTCCGAACTAGTATTTCCCTTAGTACGAGTGATATGGGGACTGGATAGCAGAGTATGCCCGCACCATAGATTTTATGTGGGGTGCTGTTAGAATATATATTATATGGGTATTTAATATATATTTAAATCTGGAAAATGGGAACTACCTGCTGTGATTATGGTATGTAAGAAATGAATAATTAATTCAACTTGGGTGTAAGTGTTTGAAAAACATGATATATTACTGAGAAACTTTATTATTAAATAAGGTTTAATTGAGAACTTTGCTTTTAAAATAAACTTAACCTCTTAAACATTTGAATTTGTGGGTTTGAAACCTCACGAGCAACTTAAGATAAGTTAAACTGTTGGGAAGAATTAGTGCGATAGGTGTGCACATTAGAAGAGATGTGAGAATTTCTCAAGGGAGTGTCGCACTAACATGTTAATTGCATTAGCCGGTAGCACTTTAAATACTTGATAAACTAATTTTAAACTGTCTTTACAATCGGGCTCTGACCCGTTTCCTATTTTCTCTTCTCTCTTGTATATATATTTATATATTACAGGTGCCCAGCCACAGGGGCATCTTGAATAGGATCCTCCGTAGGGAACGCGCTGCAGCTTAGGTGGGAGTTGCAGGCCTCTTGCTTAGACGACCACATTGTTGATTCCACTTCTAGTTTTACTTTATCTAGTTGGGCATGTGTCGCCCTTTTCATTATTCAGTTGGTTTTTGCGATGGATTGTAATTCATTTACTTTCAGTAGTTTAACTTTGGGATTTATTACTGTCATAATGTTTTTATTTGGTGGTTTGAAGTTAGGATTTACTATTGATAGTTAAATTCTTGAATGATCATTTATATCCTTGTTATTATTGTGTGACTCTTAAATTGTTAATTATGTAAAGTTTTAAATGTTGGTTTTTAAATAAAATTTGGAAAGTAATGTCTAAAAATGGTTTTGACATTTAGCTTAATTATTTAGGGTGTTTAATTGGAAAAGTTATTTTTTCGACAGTGATGCTAAGAATGAACCAACCGTTCACCTTGATTATAATTTAATAAAGGACTGATCACCCGGTGTTTAATTAGGCGGGGTGTCACATTCATTAAAAAACCTTTGAGATGAGGTGATATGTAAAAAAATTATATAAATATGCACTTTCGACCGTTGAAATGTTGACGTTCATCTTACACACTTTTTGATTGAATTTTTTTATGAAACTTCATGGATATGTTCTCGACAGTAACAAGATCATATCCATGAGGTTCAATAAAAAAAATCAATCAATAAAGTGGCTGACGCCGACCCAACATTTCAACGGTTGAAAATGAAGATTTATTCCATTTTTTACATATCACCTCATCTCAACGGTTTTTTTTATTGAATTTTTAGATGAAAAAAATTTGGAGATGATCTTCTAACCGTGGACATCATATCCAAGAAGTTTCACAAAAAAAAATATTTTTTTACTACTTTAAAAAATGATATGTACCGGGTATGCACCATAAGGAGTCGTTACTGGAGACTATATATATATAGTGCGGATTTATTTTTTAAAATTAACTAAAAAAATTGGTTGATTTTTTTGTGGGTTTTTAATATATATCAATACCAATAGTAAAAAGTTAACTCAAAATGATTTTTTTTTTCTCTCAAACATTGATCCATTTTTTTAAGATAGTAAAAAATTATTTTGAGCGCATTTTTTTATGGATACCCTGAAATATATAAAATCCCCCAAAAAAATCCTATTTTTTTGTACTTTTAAAAATGAATCTGTATGGTACACGCTTATTTTTAAGGGACTTATTCCAAATAGTCCCTCGAAGATATTTTAATACACGTTCAGTCCAAGCCTTTTTATTTTGTTTCAAAAAGTTCCTCACCAAATAAAAACATTAAAAAAAACTTCGGCGAGGATCACCGGATCTCCGACGAGGGTGGGGGGAGTGATGTAGGGAAGGAATGCCGCTAGTACGAACATTTAAAAATAAGAGAATATTGACTAAATGAATGTTTGAGTAACTTTTTAGCAATTGATCATATATATATATATATATAAAGAGAGAGAGAGAGAGAGAGAATACTGCTCTTGTGCGGACCAGACCGCATTTTAAGAGTGGGACCAGACATGTGTCACCTGGCGGTGAACCTAGAAACTATTAGTTAAATTATTGGATCTCCCCCTATCTTTTTTGGGCTCACAGCTATGTGACATATGTCCGATTCGTACTCTTAAAATACGGACTAATCCACACAAGATCACTACTATATATATAATTGCCCCGCATTTTAACAGTGCAGACCAGACATGTGTCGCCTAGTGGTGAGCCATGAATTATCCGCTAAATTATAGGCTCTCTCTCTCTCTTGTGGGCTCACCGTCAGGTGATACGTGTCCAGTCCGCACCGTTAAAATGCGGGATAGTCCGCATAAGAAGAATATATATATATATATATATGTGTGTGTGTGTGTGTGTGTGTGTGTGTGTGTGTGTGTGTGTGTGTGTGTGTGTGTGCAATTTTTGGTCGAGGGGGGTGAAAGTTTCGAGTGGTGCTGGAGATTCGGGAGCCTCTGAGGCGATTTGTTTTTAGGTTATTTCGAATTTATACAAATTATATCTTTACCATGCCCAAACAACTACTCCCAATCATTATTAATATCACCTAATTAATTTCAAGAAATAAACAACACTTAATAAATATTCACAATGCCCAAATTTTAGTAGTGATAACAATTGAATTTCGCTTAATATGAAGTACGAAAATGAGTTAACTCACCAGACACCATTAAGGTTCAACCTAAGTACACTTGATGAAAGAGAAAAATCTTGAAGAATTAATATTCAACACCTAAAAATACCAGCAAACAAGTTGTGGAATATAAAAGGGTCAATTATTGAATAGTCCCTACTATAAATATATATATTTTTTAAAAGGACACATATTTTTAGTTTAACCCATTTAGTCCCTCAAGCACTCAATATTCTATTATTTTTAGAGGTTCGCGTCAGCGGCACTCCCTCTCCAAAATATGTGGGAAAGGACTTTTCGAAACAAAATAAAAAAGCTTGGACTAAATGAGTCTTAAAAAATGTTCGAGTGACTATTTGGTATATGTCCCAATATAAAATTAGAAAACAAGATATAAAAGTAAGGTTTTATACATCTGGAAATGGAGAATTCTCCCTGAAATTGGGCGATAAGAGAGAGAGAATTGAGATTATCAAAGAGGGAGGTGTTCGCTCTATATCCAAACGACTGGACTAACCCTAATTTTGTTTTTCAAATCTGAACTAGGGCGGCAGCTGCACCTCGTCCTAAGGTGGATCCTCCCCTGTGTGTGCAGTCTATATATGTCTATATATGTAGTTTATAAACGTGTGTATATATGTGTGTTTACCATCTATATACGTGTGTGTGTATATCTGTGTACATGGAATTGTACATATACGTATATATTTTGAAAAGGTGAAAAGTTTTAAAGATGAAGAAAATATATAAAAAAAAAATTCCTTATTGTGACATTAAAGTATATTTCAATTTTCATTTAAATCAATCTTTGATTGGAATAAATAAATAAAAAAAGTCATCCCGACAATAAAGATATATTAAAATTGGGGTGTCTTAAAAAAGGTTTGAATAAAATCTCTATCAAATTATCAGGAATGCATTAATTATTGATACGTGGAGTTGACATATGAATCATTACAAATATTAATTAATGCATTGCTGACAAATAAACATGACTGTTTTATGGTATGATTAGATAATTTCTCTGAAATTACTCTAAAATTTAACTGTGTGAACCATTAATCCTTATTGCTAAAATTTCAACCCTGCCCCCTCAAGAAGATGGAAAAAACCCAACGAAAAGTAGAATTATTATCTTAAAAGATATTGGTGTCGGTGATATTACAACCCACACTTTATATCTTAAAACTATTAGTTTAAAGGGACATTTACTATTTGAAGTACGTTTGTTTATAATATTTTGTCTTTAGGTACGTTAATTTTCATTATATTTGGTTGGATATTATTTGAACGGTTTGAGCTAACATCCATTAAGAAGAGTAACATTTGCAGTCAAATACCTTAAATACCCATGTACACAAATACCACAACACCCTCTCAAATACCTTAACAATTAACAGCTCTCTCTCTCCTCCCTCTCAAATACCTTAACAATTTGAGTTGCCCCACTCTCTCAACATCTCTCTCTCTCTCCTCCCTCTCAACAGATCTATTGTTAGATTTGTTTTGAGATTTTGGGTTGAAGCTCCGGGTTAGATTTGTTCAAGCAACGGGTTCAAGTTCGGTTCATTTGGTGTTCTATTGTTCGATTTGTTTACTATTAATTTCCGCCGGAGATGTTTTTGGCCGGAGGTTTATTTTTGGCCAGAGGTTTTGTTTGGTTGATGGGTATTTTGTCGGAGGTTTGATTCTGCGGGAGGTTTTTTTCCAGCTTTTTTGTAGCTGAAAATAATTATTTCGTTGGATTTTTTTCTTTTGTTGAAAATTATTTTTTTTTGTGTGGAAAATATTTTTTTTCAGAAAATAATTTTTTAAACTGATTGGAAATTATTTTCAGATTTTTCAGAAAAAAATAATTTCATATTTGTTTTGCTGGAAAATATTTATTTTGTGATTGGAAATCATTTTTTGGGTTGAAAGAGTTTTTTTTTTTGGAAATAATTTTTTTACATGACATCAGTTTTATTTTTTATTTTTATGCTGAAATTTATCTATATTTGTTTATAGAAATCAGTTTCTTGGGTGGAAAATTTTTTATTTTGTTGAAAATCATTTTATTTGGTAGAAAACATTTTTTATACCTAGTTTTTATATTTTTTTAAAAATCAGCTTATATATTTTTTAAATGTATAAATAGTTTATATATAAAAATAAACTATTTAAGTATAAAAATAAGTTTTTAAAATGCATTTCAATAAATTTATTTATAAAATTTAGTTTATATATTTTTTAAGTTTATTTTTTATATGTATTAAGAGTTTTGAAAATTTATATATAGAATATCAGTTTTATATATAAAAAATATTATTTATACACAAAAGTTTTATATATATATATATATATATATATAAAAAAAACATTTAAACATTTTTGTAACATTTTTAACTCAAATTGTTTTTATTTTCGAAAATGATTTTTATCAAATTTGGAAAATTATGATTTAACAATATCTAAGAACTTTTTCAACTATTTTTTTTTCTTAAATATTTAAGACTTATAAAAATTAAACAGTTTTTATAAATATTAATTTTTTTTATAAATATTAAATAGTTTTTAGAAATATTAAACAGTTTTTAGAAATATTGAAGAGTTTTTACGAATATTAAACATTTTTTTATAAATATTAATCATTTTTTTATAAATTTTAAACAATTTTCATTAAACTGTTTTTATTAAAAAGTTTGTATTAAACAATTATTACTAAACAACATTTTGTTATTAATATTAAACAAATTTTATAAACAGTTTTAATTAAACAACTTTTATAAATATTAAACATTTTATGATTTAATTTCAAGGGCAAATATGTCATTTACCATGTGAGAGATAATTGTTAAAGATGTCAGCTAACGGTCAAATGCGTCAACTGACGGTTTCCGTCAGTTTTGACCCCAACGAACTAATACGAAAATTAGCGTACCCCAAAGACAAAATATTATAAATAAATGTACCACAAGCAGTAAATGACCCCAGTTTAAATTAGATTGATAGTCTCTTAATTGACCACTTCCACTTGTGTCATAAGTGATAGGACCAAGCTTCGGCATTTCATTGGAAGAGGATCTCAGCCCGATAATTTTTTTAGTTTCAAATCGCATTGAAACTCCATTGCTTACGTGACATGCTGTGATTGATTAATTATTTATGAATATGGGTTCACGCCAGCGGCATTAACCAATCACCGCTTGCCACGTAGGCAATGCGATTTCAATGCGGTTTAAAATGGCGGCACATGTAGAATTGCTCAATTTTTTAAGCTAATGTAAAAAAAAGAAAATTTAACTGTACCACTGTTGATGTAAAAAATTAGATTATCTCTAATTAATCAATCACAGATAAATAAATTAATAAGACAAAGGATTTTTAAAGTGGTTCAGCCTGAAGAAAAATGGCCTACGTCCACTGTTTTTGTATTGCTGACTGTTTATTTGGAATCTCGATAATGGGTTTACCAAGAGATCCATAGTCCTCTTCTTATGAGGAAGTTACAATATATTTACAGCCTTGAGGCTGTACATATAAAAGGATAATGCGCTGTTATCCAGTAAACATATACATCTGTATGATAATAATGTGCATTTAATGCGTAGCTGTCTTTTCATTCTGATGCTCTGCACGTTAAGTAGCTCGGACCGCTTGAGTTGCTCGGTACGCTTAAGTTGCTCGTCATGAGTATTTTTATTTGCCACGTAGGTTGACACGTGTCTTCAAGTGATTGGTCCACGTCAGCAGACTAAATTTGGTATCAATAGAAGCCCCTAATGTTTCACAATTGAGGTTGATGGAGAGTGTGGAACATTTTGCTTGAAAACTGTTTGGATTACTGATATTCATGGATTTTAGGAAAATTTTCAATATATATAATTCCTTTTTTTAGCGCATAACGTCAAGCTTTATAAATATTTTGAATTTTCACGATCACCTCGATATTTGTGCCTTTTCTTCTTTTAGCCGCCGAAAACGCAAATGTCTTTCCTTGTAATCATTATTTTTCTCTATTCTCGAGGTAAAGTATTTAAGTGCGACAGAAATCCTATCTCTTTTCACTTTTCAAATCTATATCTCTGAACCCTTCATCTTCTCTCTATCTTGTGCCTTCGTTCTTTCCATCGTTCATTGACAACTGATCTCTATTTCCTCTGTAAGATTTTTTTCCTTCTTCTTTATTTTCTTTATTCGTCATTGTTTATCTTGTTGAATCGTTAGAAAAATTTCGGTCTTAGTTTTCAATCCATTCGTGGGTTATTTTGGAAGAAATTTCTTATCATTGTGATTTACTTTCTTTAGCAGAGGGACATTGGTTCCAGGTCTTTTTGTAGCTGAGTGTAATTTTTCTTTCCCGCCAAATCCCCTGTGTTTGGAGTTTTCCCAATATTTCGATATCGTACCTGCAAGAGTAGCTCCAAATACATGGAGGGTAGTCAATGGCGTACATAGGTTGAATCAACTTCATGGAACTCGTTTGGGAATTCCAAAAATTATGTATTGCTATAGATGGGTCATTAGCGACAATACTTTCTATTTAAAAACTAGGTTTTCGAACAAAACGTTAGTTGTCAATCTTCCCAATTCCAATAGGGATTATTTTGATCATGGGATTGTGATGAAAAATTGGCAACACCCTCCATTAAGTGGAGATTACGTGTACCAAGGTCCCAGGTGTCCGCTTTATGGCAATGGGATAGGTTGTTTTCATTTTTAAAATCTTATTTTCTTTGTATTTGATGAAATGCATCACTGACATTTGATTTTGTTTGTTACAGTTGACAGTAAAAGAAAACTTCCAAAAGAAACAGAGGTTAATATAAAGCATTTAAAACTTATCTGGAGCTTGCATCAATCTGTTGCTGGGGAGCATATTAGATCTGCTTCTTATTTATTGCAATACAAAAGATACACTTCGTCTTTCATTGCTCGTCCTTATCCTGTGGTAGTTGATCTTGATCAGGTACCAACCTCTGAGACCAGTGTGGAAGGTTCTTCTTCTGACTTGAGTATTCCTATTACTGATTTAATGGAGAAGAGGAAAGCTCCTGCCTTTTTTGACAAGTCTGCCTTTGCCACCGATTAGGCAAAGAAGAATAAGCAGGATGTCCCAGATGAAGGGACAAAGAATACAAATGTACCCCCTTCTATTGCTGCCAAGGAGGCTGGCAAGAAGCCCCCTGTGCTTCCGAGTAAGATTGTTGGCATCTCACCTTTGAGTGAGACTGTTGTCATTCCACCAACAGAGACAGCTCCTTCTCCTCTGAGGAGATTAAAAAGAAGCTCTTTTGAGAGACCTCTTGAACCTATCTCTCAACCTTCAAATGTTGAAGGTAGTTTTCCATCTCTTGTTCCTCCGAGCACTCCTGTGGGCTTGGTAAGATCCTGGACTATCCCAGAAGTCCAAATCATTAAAGATACTTTTTCTCATGAGAGAATTACTACTCTGGCTGCTCAACACATTGCATCAGTAAGTATTGTTAACCTGAGTCCTTTATTTTTTAATACTATGTTCATATATTGACTTAAATCTCTTTCTTTTTCAGCTTGTGACTTGCTTCAATAGTATTTTGAAGAAGGATGAAGCCATCAAGGCTTCCAGATCCTCGGGTGGGGTAGAAGAAGCCTTTGTTGTACTAACCCAATCTTTGAGGGAATCTCGTCAGAAGTACGAGGGAGACAAAGATGCTTGGGAGAAGCAACTCAAGTCTGTTGAAGCAAACCGAGATCAAGCTGTGAGAACCTCCAAAGAGCTGGAGAAGAAATTGAAGGAGGCCGAACAACATAATAGTGAGCTTGAAGTCAAACTTAAATCTATTGAACAACATAAGATAGAGGCAGAAGAAAAAGATAAGTCTGTCGAGGAACTACTGAGAGAAATGACCTCCTCTCAGAGAGCAAAAAGGAAAGTTGCTGTTAAAAAATCTTTCAGTGTTGGTTGGGACAAAGGCTGGAACAAAGTCATGACTGTCATGTCTTCTCAAATGGAGTATGCCAGTGTCAAATATTTTAGGGATGGATGGGTAGCAGCCTTGAAGGAGTTGAAGGTTGCTGAGAATTCTGAGTTATTCCAGCAACACACTTATGGCCCTCTTCCTTCTCCCGAAGAAGAAGAAGAAGATGAAGCAGCTTCAGATGAGTCTTCCTTGATGACAGGAGAGCAGGTCCCTGTTGTTCAACCTTCTGAGCAAGTCCGACCAGCTAGCACACCTACCGAGCAACTGCCATTGCCCTCTGAACAACCAACCCCTTCATCCAAACCGTCTGAAGCAGTCATAGAAAATAAAGAGAAGGTGTAAAGTTGTTCGGGTATTTTGTTTTGCTGTTTTATTAAATGTAATCCTTGAACAATGTTTTCCTTTATTATGATAAATAAAATTTGAACTCCTGTTGTTCGTCTTGAATTTCTCTTGATCTTGCTCTGTTCGCATTATTATTGATGTTGCTTTTTTATCTTCTCTTTGTTAGTTTATGGCCAGGATAGAGCTTTTATCAGCTCATGATTCAGAGTTGATGAAGAAATGCAATGACTATTTCAAAGCTGATCATGAAGATTTTACTGAGGCTCAAATCACTGACATTCTTGGACAAGATGCCTCTGAATGAGCAATTAATGCTTATCAATACCTGAAGTGCTTGCTCGATCGTGTTGTTGCCAATAATGTGGCCTATTATAAAATGATTGAAGATCTTCAAGGAACGATCGAGGAACTCAAACAGCAGTATAAAGAATCTACTATACTTCTAGATCAAGGCTATGAGAAAAAGTACCAACAATTGAGTGCTGACAAGGGATATGACAAGTTCATTTCTGCTCATGAGAAGAAATAGAGTGTTCTAAAACTTGAAATTGAAGAACATAGACATATTGCCAATTTATTGGAGCAGGACAACATTGCTTTGCATGAGGAAATAAAATAACTCAAATTTGCTGCCTCTTCCTCGGGAGCCTTGGTCCCCATTAATGATTAAGGTTTTTCCTTCTTGGAGGTAAAAAATGCTAACTTACGAGATGAGTTAGAAACTTTGAAATGAGCTGGGCCCTCCTCATCTACTCGTGGTAGAGCAAGATCTTCTCGTGGATGAGCAAGAGCTAGTCGGGTAACCATTGAAGAAGTGAGAACTCAGTCGACTTCAGAGAATCAATCCGTTCAGTTGATGGCTAAGAATCAAGCCTTGGCAAAAATGTCTAAGAAGATTCTGAACTTCACCGAGCAACTCTCTAACCAAAGTTCTGCTCTGGAAGGTAAAGAAATTCTGGTGAAGAAACTCCACGAGCAACTTGAGAGGTTAACTTATCAATTTCACAAACAGACTAGGGAATTTTGGATGGATGGGTATAATGAAGCTCTATATCATCTTGATGCTCGTTTACAGCAATCGAATAATGAGGGGAACAAACAGGGATGGTTGAACGATATGTGTGTGCTAAAATTAGAGCAAGAACACTACTTATGGGATTATTATGAGCCTGGTGTGCTCGATTTTCCCGTGCCTCCTTTTAAGCTTGATATTAGTTGGATTCCTGCTCGTGTAATTCCTCGATGCCTGATTTCCAAGTATCTCGGTGATTACAGTCTTCATGTAAACTTTGAGATAGCTCATCGAGAACACTTGCTTGATCGACCATCTGTAATGAATGTCAGAATGCTGCGAGATCTAAACTTTATAAATTCCCCTTATGCGTGAGATGATCCTCCAGCTGGGGTAGAACCTGTTTCAAAAGCAGAAGGAAAGAAACCCATAGAATAGGATATGTTTATGTAATGAATCAAAATTCATATCTGTAATCTACTTGATTTTAATGAAGAAATTTTTAGTCTTTGACAATTTCATTTTTCTTCAAAACAATTTGTAGAATGTCGTTGTTTGTTGGTTTGTTGGTTTGTTGGTTGGTGAATAAATATATATATACACCATACTATATTTATCCCATTTTTTTTATTATAGTGACTTATCACTTTGTGGGCCTAAGCAATGGAATGATTTTCATCCCATGTTCCTGCTTAGTTGTAGTAATCTCATATGGATTACCTTGTTGCCTAGACAGTGGATGCCCCGGGAGGTCGTTCGACTTCTTGCCTAGTTTTGTACCAACCAACCGAAGTTGGTGGTTATTGATTTACCAACCAACCGGAGTTAGTGGTAATGAGTTACCGACCAACCGGAGTTGGTGGTATTGAGTTACCGACCAACCGGAGTTGGTGGTATTGGATTCCCTACCAACCCGAGTTGGTGGTATTGAGTTATCAACCAACCGGAGTTGGTGGTATTGAATTCCCGACCAACCGGAGTTGGTGGTAATTGAATTGCCGACCAACCGGAGTTGGTGATGTGTTGCTCTGAATTTTTGGGTAGTGTGTAGCACTAATATTCCGAAAACATTCGACAAAAGAAGAAACATCACTTTATTCATATTGAAAGAAATGTGTTACATAGAAATTTTATCTATTTATAATACTTGTGCAGATGTTCTGCATTCCATGCTTTCTTTAACTGTTCTCCTTCCAAAGTTTCAATTCTATATGTCCCTGGACGAATAATTTATGTTACTCTGTATGGTCCATGCCAGTTGGCTTCTAGTTTTTTATGCTTTTGGATCACTTTCTTCAGCACATAATCCCCTTCCTTCAAATCACACTTCTTCACTCTTTTGTTGTAGAACAAAGATGTTCGTTGTTGATATGCTGCATTCCTGATTGCTGCTTCTTCCTTAACTTTTTTGAGCATATCCAGGTCTAATCTTCTCATCAAGTCACTGACAAGAGAATTGAAATTAAGCACCCTATGTGTGGGTAGGCCCAATTCAGCAGGTATGACAGCCTCACTTCCAAATTTCAACATGTATGGAGACTCTCCCGTTGTTGTTCGTGGTATAGTGCGATAAGCCCACAACATAGAGTGTAGCTCGTTAATTAAATTTCCCTTTGCATCATCCAGTCGTTTTTTCAAACCATTCAGTAGCGTTCTGTTTGTCACCTCAGTTTGTCCATTGCTCTGGGGATGGCCTGGTGCAGAGTGAATCTTCGATACATTAGATTGATGACAATAGGCAACAAATTCCTCGTTGTTAAGCTGGGTTCCATGATCAGTAATGAATGCATGTGGGAGACCATATCTGCAAATAATATTCTTCCAAATAAATTGATAGACTTTGCCGTATGTCATGTCAATGAGAGGTTCAGCTTCCACCCATTTAGTAAAATAATCCATAGCAACCACGAGGTATTTGAATCTTCCCCTGGCCGTTGGAAGTGGTCCGACCAAGTCCATCACCCACATGGTGAATGGCCAAGGGGACATTATGGGTGTTAACAATGCTTGGGGAGTTCTTCGGATATAAGAGAAACGTTGGCATTTATCGCACTTCTTGGCATAAGCTGCGCAATCAGCTCTCATCGTTGGCCAGTAATACCCTTGTGTTGTTATCCTCTGCAAAAGCATCTGACCTGCTACATAGGATCCACAGGACCTTTCGTGAACCTCTTCGATCAACTCTTTAACTTCGGAGGGATGGACACATCTCTGTAATCCTGATATAACTCCTCTTCTGTACAAAATACCACTGGTCAATACATAACGAGCAGCTTTAAACTTTAGTTTCTTAGCTGCGAGTTTATCAGGTGGTAGTATCCCTTCTTCAATATAGGCCCTGATAGGATCCATCCAGGAAGGTCCCAAGTCAAGGGCAATGAAATTCATCATTAAATCTTCGTCTATCCTCCAACCAGCCAAGATTTCTATTGGGATTGTTCTTCAAAGCTCGGTGCGTGTGGCTGATGCTAACCGAGCTAGGGCGTCTGCTCTTGTATTCTCCAATCTCGGTATTCTAATCAACTGAATTGCAGTAAAACTCGATACAACCTCCATTGCTTTTGCATGATACTACCATTAATTCTTCCTTTGCTGCATACACCCCTAGAGTTTGATTTACGATTAACTGTGAATCACTGAATACAACGACCTGCTCTGCCTTCATGGTTTTGGCCAGACTTAGACCCAAGATCATAGCTTTATATTCAGCCTCATTATTATAAGCTTTAATTAAAAGCGTAGAGCATACTCCATATCATTCTCATCCGGACTGTTTAAAATAATTCCTGCTCCACTGCCTGTAGTGCACTAAGAGCCATCCACATACAGTTTCCATACAGGTACTTCATTATCAAACTCTTAATCAGACAGAGCTCCTCAGTGGAATATCTGATGCTTCCTTCTGTCTTCCTCCAACACTTCTCACTGCTCGTTGATTATCTTCTCTTGATCGTCCACGGATGGAGGTTGGTCGGGGGTTAAATTTGATGATCCTGTAACTTCCACGAGTTGGTTTGTATTAAACTCTTGTTCTTGGGAGGTGTCAGATTGAGTAAACTATGCGATAAAATCCGCTACTTCCTGCCCCTTAAGTGATGATCTAGGCTCATAAACTATATCATATTCACTAAGTTCTACTACCCAGTACATCAATCTTCCTGATTTCTCTGATTTACGTAGAGCCTGTCTCAATGGCATATCAGTATACACCACTATAGTATGGGCTTGGAAGTATGGCCTCATCCTTCTGCTTGCTTCGATTAGTGCCAGTGCCAACTTTTCCAACCTTGGATATCTGATCTCTGCTCCTCGGAAAGCCTTTCTGGTATAATAGACCGATTTTTAGACTCCGTCCTCCACTCTTATCAACGTCGAACTAACTGCATTCTCTGAAACTTCCAGATACAAGTATAATCTTTCTCTCATCACTGGTCTAGATAACAATGGAGGTGTCCCCAGATATTTCTTTAATTATTGAAAGGCCTCCTCGCATTCCTCATTCCACTCAAAAGTTTTTGGAGTGTTTTGAATAATGGGAGACATCTGTCTGTTGCTCGTGACACAAATCTGTTGAGTGTTGCGACTCGCCCTGTGAGACTTTGCACTTCCTTCTTCGTAGTTGGAGATCGCAGTTCCAATAGAGCTTTGATCTTTTCAGGGTTCGCCTCGATACCTCGTTGGTTAACAATATATCCGAGAAACATGCCTTCTCTTACTCCGAATATGCATTTGGTGGGATTCAACTTCATTTGATATTTCTCTAGTTGATCAAAGGTCTAACCTAGGTCAACTAGATGATCAACAACTTTCTTTCTCTTCGTCAGCATATCGTCAACATAAACCTCCATGTTATGACTGATTTTCTCTGTAAATACCTTATTCATCAGCCGCTGATATGTCGCACCTGCATTTTTAAGTCCAAAAGGCATAACATTATAGCAATAATTTCCCCTTGTGGTGATAAAAGAGGTACTTTCCCTGTCTTCAGGTTTCATTTTAATCTGATTATAACCAGAATAAGCATCCATAAAACTCAATAATTCATGCCCCGAGGTAGCATCCACCAGTTGATCGATTCGAGGCAAAGGAAAATGATCCTTTGGACATGCCTTATGAATATCAGTGAAGTCTACACACATCCTCCACTTGTTATTTTTCTTCTTTACCATCACCACATTTGCTAGCCAATCAGGATATTTGACATCCTCAATAAAAGAGACTTTTTGTAGTTTCTCTACTTCTTCCTGTATAGCTTGGTTCTTTTCAGGGCTGAACACTCTTCTTCGTTGCTTCACTGGCTTGATTTCCTTGTTCACGTTGAGCTCGTGACGTAGGAAATTTGGGTCTATCCCTGGCATATATTCATGACTCCATGCAAAAGTCTATTTTATGCATCTTAAAAATGCTATCAATTCCTGTTTTATTGATACATTCAATGACGCACCAATTTGGGTTGTTCGTTCTGGGTGCTCATCATCTAGAATGATACTTTCGTTAGCTTCTATGACTTGGCCCTTCACGAGATGAGACTCGTCTCTAGGGTCTAATATTTCAATCTCTGCATCTTCTATCTCATCCACTTGATAAGTAGTAGTCTTTTTCCTGGATTCTTCGCGTTCCTCCTATTCGGCAGATGAATAGTACATTCCCGAGCTACTTTCTGATCACCTTTCACCAATCCTACTCCAAAGTTGGTTGGGAATTTTAAATATTGATGCACAGTAGATGGTACTGTTTCGAACTTCTTCAAACCTACCCTTCCCACGATGATATTATAAACTGATTGGACATTTTTATCCATTACGAAAAAACGTACTCTTTATTTTCGACAAGCAGGCCATGTACCGATAAGCATATCCAACTTGATCGTCCCAAGTGGAAAAACCTTTTCGCCAGTAACCAAGGAGGGCCCTATGATAGGGCTCCAACTGGGCTAACTTCAAATTCAAACTGTCGAAGCATGGGTAGAACATGATGTTTGCAGAGCTACCATTGTCCACTAGCACCCATGAAATCACCACTTCCTTCATTCTCATCTTGATCACAAATGGGTCATCATGAGGATATAGTATACCTGCCAAGTCGTTCTTAGAAAAACCAATGACCATTTGTCCTTATTCACCTTCCTTGGGTGATCATCTTCAGCCAAATTTATTCGCTGTATATATGAGCAAGCTTGAGCCTCATTGAGGTAAGCTTTCCTCTCCACAGTAAGATCTACACCTCCTGTATCTCCACCTGTAATAACATTACATTCAAATGATCCAAAATGGATTGAAAATACCTCTCGCTCGGGATGTCTTGGTCTTTTAGGGAGGTCGGGATCGTCTTCTGGATCATCTTCGTGATCTCTCTTCTTGTCTTTTTCTTCTCGACGAGGAGATTTAGATCTTTCCCTTCCTCGGTTGTTGGTCTTTCCATCATTTTGGCGATCAACATACTTAGCCAATTTTCCATGCCTGATGAGTGCTTTAATTTCATTCTGGAGAGCTATGCAACGCTTGGTCGTATGACTAAGGTCTTTGTGGAATTCACAATATTTGGGCTTGTCCCTTTTGTCAGGATCTGCCTTCATTTTCCATGCCAGGCAAACTCTTCACTGTTCTTGATCTCCTCCAGAATGTGATTTATATCTACCTTCAAGGGAGTATAATTTCCAAATTTCCTCATATGCTCCAGTGCTTGCTTTCCTTTTGATGGCATGTTACCACCATTGTTCTTCTGATCCTTCTTCTCGATTTTACCAGCTTCAACTTTGGTCTCCTTAGTGTCTGTATTCTTCTTCGCAGCCATGGCTTCCTCAGAATTCATAATTTTGGCTGCCTTTGCCATCAGTTCTACCATAGTCCTAGGCAGATCATTGGCCAAAGTACTTATATGGCAATAGCCCACTCATCAGAGCAGTAATTATTATTTTCTCCTCGTAATCAATTACCTCAAGCTTCTCGTTATTAAAACGAGTAATGTAGTCCCTAGTACTTTCTTCTGGCTTATGTCTAACACTCAACAAGTGCACTACTCGTTTGATTGGTTTCGCTCCAAAATAGAAATTCCCTATAAAGAGCTCTGCCAGTTGAAAGAAAGTCGCAATCTTCCCCCGAGGAAGGTTGTTGTACTATATCTGGGCTGACCCGGTGAGAGTTCCTAAAAATTACCTACATCTCATCTCATCTAGAACCGCATAGATATCGGCAACAGCTTGGTATTGTTCTATATGTAGGAAAGGGTCAGTCTTTCCATCGTATTTAGGTGTCACCATAGGAGCTTTGAACTTTGATGGTGTGGGAAAATCCACAATTACCTGTACGAAGGGTGTTCCTTGGACAAAATTTCTTTGTAGAGGATTCTTGGCCTTAGCCATTTCTCCTAATCTGTCCTCCAACTTTAGAATAGAGCCTTTTCATGCTTCGTTTCCGTCCTCGGGCCTGTTTGTTCGAGCAACTGATCGTGTTGAGTTTTCCTCTTGGGTCCTTTCACTACGAGTTGTTGGGCGTGCTTGAGCAGAGCCTTCCCTTAGGTCGAATGGTCGTTGAGAGTTCCTCGACGCAATCCTAGGAGGACTTATATTCCTCCTAGGGCCCAATCGATCAAAAGGAGATACTCTACTCAACCTTTCTATTGCAATAGTCCTTTATGGGGTGAGAGTGACATTTCAGTGGGAATCAGTAGCCCGTACTGATGAAGTTCGGCCTGGTTGATACGAAGGATCACTGGATCTTTCAGTACGATATGACCCGGTACGTTTGGATTGAGAGACCTCCGGGAATAGCGTTCGTCTTGTTCTTGAGGATGGCAGATGGGTATTTCTCTGAACACTTCGTTGTCCAAATTTGGCCGGCACTCCACCTTAAACAGTTTGTATAAGTTGACGCATGGTTTCTTGCATGGCCGTTTGCCCTTGGGCTAAATTAGCCATTATGTCTGCCAGATCTTGAACATTTGGGGGAGTAGAAAGGTTTGGAGGGACTCCAGTGTTTCGATTACTGGATTCCGGATTATCAGCCATCGATGATGAATTATTTTGGTGAAAAACGATAAGTACAATCGTTTCCCACAGACGGTGTCAATCTGTTGATGTAAAAAATTAGATTATCTCTAATTAATCAATCACAGATAAATAAATTAATAAGACAAAGAATTTTTAAACTGGTTCAGCCTCAAGAAAAATGGCCTACGTCCACTATTTTTGTATTGCTAACTGTTTATTTGGAATCTCGATAATGGGTTTACCAAGAGATCCAAAGTCCTCTTCTTATGAGGAAGTTACAATATATTTATAGCCTTGAGGCTGTACATATGAAAGGATAATGTGCTGTTATCCAGTAGACATATACATTTGTATGATAATAATGTACATTTAATGCGTAGCTGTCGTTTCATTCTGATACTCTGCACGTTAAGTAGCTCGGACCGCTTGAGTTGCTCGGTACGCTTAAGTTGCTCGTCTAGAGTATTTGTATTTTCCACGTAGGTTGATACGTGTCTTCAAGTGATTGGTCCACATTAGCAAACTAAATTTGGTATCAACAACCGCCGAACCCAATCGCATTGAAACTGCATGTATTTACCTCGACAAAAAACAAACCAATTTTCAATTCTTCTGTTTTGTTGACCCCACACAACATATAAAATAAAACCAAGAAACAGCATTATGAACAAACAGCTAAACCCATTTACCATATTATTAAGATACTCACTTATTTTTCTTTATCACCCTATAAATTTATTTTCTTTCAAAATATAATTTTCAAGTTAAAAAAAAACAGTCCAATTAAAAAATATAAATATACGCTATATATATAAAAAATATATGTTGAATTATATGTATTAAAATACAACAAAATAAAATACGAAATTGTATTTTTTTTACTTGACACAAACAAATTTAAAAATTACACAGTGTGATTATGAATATTTTATTTTTTAACTGACACAATCATGATCCAAATAAAACCCGACGTGACACGGAGTTGTTATTTTCCATACAGCTGGCGCGGATCATTTTTTCCTATTTTAAAAATAATATTTTTACTACTTAAAAAAAAGGGTTCGCGCTAGCGGTACTTATAGGCGGATCCATCACCAATAAATACCACTAGCGCGGACAACATATTAGAAAAAATGGTTCGCGCCAGCGTTTTGCATAGGTGACCGCTCTGCCTATATATACCGTCGGCGCGAACCATATGCTAAAAATTGCAAAAATATTACTTTTAAAATAGTAAAAAATGGTTGCAGTAAAAAAAACACGACTCCATGTCACGTCGCGTTTTATTTGATTCGTGATTGTGTTAGTTAAAAAAATACAATTTCACGTTTTTACTTGACACAAACTAATTAAAAAATTACACAGTGTGATTATGAATATTTTATTTTTTAACTAACACAACCAAAATCCAAAGAAAACGCGACGTGACATGGAGTCGTGTTTTTTTTTCATACAGCTCGCACAGGCTAACATATTAGAAAAAACTATCCGTGCCAGTGATTTGCATAGGTGATTGATTTGTCTATACATACTGCTGGGCGGATCATTTTTTTAAATTAGCAGAAATATTGTTTTTAAAATAGTAAAAAATGGTAGCGGTAAAAAAAACACGACTTCATGTCACGTCACACTTTATTTGGATCGTAATTGTGTTAGTTAAAAAAATACAATTTCGTGTTATGAAACGCGATCACGATCAAACTAAAACACGAAATTGTATTTTTTAACTAATACAATCACGAACAAAATAAAACGCGACGTGACATGGAGTCGTGTTTTTTTTAACGCTACCATTTTTTACTATTTTAAAAATAAAATTTCTACTATTTTTAGAATATGGTCCGCACTAGTGGTATGTATAGGGGGACCGATCACCTACGCAAACGGCTGTGCGCGGATCAATTTTTCTTATATGTTAGTCCGTATCAGCGGTATTTATAGGTGATGGGTCCGCCTATTCGAACCGCTGGCGCAAACCATTTTTTTTAAATAGTAAAAAGATTATTTTTAAAATAATAAAAAATGATCCGCGCCAACTGTAGGATAAAAAGAACACAACTTTATGTCACGTCGCGTTTTATTTAGATCATGATTGTTGATCCCTATAAGATAACATAGATTCATCTATGTTATCTTATAGGCATCAACAATGATTGTTTCATTTAAAAAATAAAATATTCATAATCACACTGTGTAATTTTTTAATTAGTTTGTGTCAAGTAAAAAAGAAACAATTTTTTGTCTTATCTTGATGTATTTTAACACATATAATTCAACATATATTTTTTTATGTATTGTGTATATTTATATTTTTTAATTGGACTATTTTTTTTTAATTTGAAAATTATATTTTGAAAGAAAATGATATTATAGGGTGATAAAGAAAAATAAGTGAGTATCTTAATAATACGATAAATGGGTTTAGCTGTTTGTTTATTACGTTGTTTCTTTGTTTTATTATAAATGTTGTGTGGGGTCAACAGAAGAGAAGAATTGAAAATTGGTTTGTTTTTTTCCAGGTGGATACACGGTTTCAACGCGGTTGGGTTTGGCGGTACAGGTAGAATTTCCCATGTCGTCAAAATGAGTTTTGCACAACACGTTTTACTTTTAAAAGAAATACTTTCAAATTAATCTACCAAATGGGTAAATAATGTATGAGCCATTTGAAATTTTTTCTACATTATTTATTATCTCTCGGAAGAATCACTTGTAAAAGTCCTAATTTCAAGAAAATTTGAAAAGGCTTTTGATTTTTTTTGAAAATCTTTTTAGAGGTCTGTAAAATGTTGTAAAGTTTTTTAAATTTCTATATCATTTATGTTGGAGAAAATAATTTGTTACACATGTTGGAGTACTTTTCAATGTAATATTTAAAAACTTTATACTTTAATACTTCAAAACTAAAAATTCCAAATTACTTTGATTGTTACTATTGAAATAAATAACAATAAAAATAAATGCTATTTTTGGCTTAACTCCGTGATCGGTAATTTTTTGTTGTAGTCCACGATAACAAAATTTTATGGGCCTAATGTGCCTCTACCTTAATGTCTACCGATATTAACTGTATACAATAAATTTTGTAAAATACATATATTTTTTAAAAGAAAATTATGAAAAAAATTGTAATTTGAATGCATAATTTTATAATGTATATACATTTTTTTTAATATACACATGTTAAAATTTGTGTTTATTCTAACTTATAAGATATACACTAAGTAATGAGAGGCATTAATAACAAAAAAAATATATAAATGAATTAGAGCAAAAAAATATGTTGGTCTTTAACTAAAATTCAGAAAAAAAGTTATTTACTATTCCCATTACGGAAAATTTCTTGCTTCCCACACGCTCATAAAGACGTACCTAAAAATAATCATGAGGGTTTTACGCTCTTACATGCAAAAAGAAACCACTATTTTAATCATTATAAAGAAACATCTATACTTTTGCGATATATCTGGGCTCTACATACAAACTTAGTGCATGTGCACTCGAAGACCTTGCATTCATGCATGGTCCCATTCTTGATTAAAATGGTGCCTGTGGAATGAAAACTCATCTGAATCTCAAACGGTCGAAAAAGCTAATCAAACATGAAAAAGCTAATCTCAAATTTGTTGCCCCCACCTACTGATAAGTCACATTGTCTTCTTTTCAGTTTCTACATGCTAAAGTCAATGTCGACACAAATTATAATGGCCCATTCTGGCTGATTGCATTATTGAGCTATGCTATAATTATAGCATCATAGCTTTGTTACTCCGACACAACATCTCAAAAAAAGTAGGGATGTTCAGAAACCGATTGGACTCACGGATCACATCGGATTGACCCGAATCGTTCTGTTTTTATCGATTTCCTTTCATTGATTTGGTCCAGTTTTTCTTTTGGCGAATCAGTTTAGTCGTTCTGATTCTCGGTCCGCCTCATTAAATAATCAATTTAGATTGATTCGGATCGATTATACATATTAATATATATATTTAATTATATTTATACATAAAAAAATAACACTAAAAAAGAAGAGGGGGGGGAGGGCACATTGATCCTTATGTGAAAAGAATAAAGAAAACTAAAATTTGAACAGCTCTTGGGCTAAAATTTGTACGAGTGTGGACATCTTTTAAAGGTAATTTTTTATTTTTAAAATGATTAATTTAATATGATTAGTACCGACGGGTTACACTAGACTGACCCTATAAAAAACGGACAGAATAGGTCCGGGTAATCAATACAATCGGCCCGGTCTTGTTGCTTTTTTTAAGGACCGATTTAATCGGTTCGATCCGTATGCATAATCGCTATCGCCATAATCATTTAAGATTTTTTTTTAAAATATGATCATAATGGAACATCCATGTCAAGGCTACCCACGCCTCATGCTCAATAGAAGGGAGATAATTATAAGACGAACTATTATTTAGTGTTTCAAAATAGATAATGCTTCAAGGACAAAAGGCATTTATCAAATCATCCACCAAATAACTTGATATGTTGAAAATAATAATTGCAGAATATATGAAAAAAAACTCAAATAGGAAATAGATAAAATTGGAAGGACTTATCGATCGAGGTTTGTGTTTGACACAAAGTCCTAAATGTGAAATTACTCGCTGATATTTGTAACTGTCAGCATCCTGAACATACACCTCCCAGGATTCAACGATCAGATTTAAATATCAGCTTTATGTTAAATCTTTGAACTCTCAGAATACTCCAGAACTCCCAAATAAATGACAAACGTAAGTGAATTGTAGAAAATAACAAAATTATTTTTGCAGAGAAAGTGTGAGAGATTTAATTTTTCTGTGTCTTTCTCAAAGTTGTAGCCTTTGTTTTATATAAAAAAATGGTCAAAAACGTGGGTAGTAGTTTTAGGCAACTAACCCACTAACCTCTCTACTAACAGTTATATTTTAACAGATGGAAGAAAGAGTCAAAATCTTAAAAACGGGTTAATTAAGAATTAAAACGAGTTTGAAAAGATCCCAAGAGCCCGAGGCGCCAATCCAAGGCCCAATCTTTGATCTTTAATAATTAGTGTGCATCCTAGGGATTGAACCCATGACCTCAAGCACCCTCCCCCCCCACACTAACTTACGACTTGGCCACTTCCACTAACTTATTTATTTCATTCAAAATAAATATATGTATTAATATTATACCCAACATGATATACTAATAAAACATTTTACATTGTAATAATTACAATACAATGTACACTATTGAATGTAATATCACGTCAATTGAGAAATATTTTGAGAATGATTTGGGACTTCCATCATTTTTTTTTAAATATAAAAAAATCAATATATGTACTAGAAACACCTTGCATAGATATATTGTAGTGAAAATATGTTATAAATATTAGAAAGTTGGGTATTGGACAACAATTTTTGAATTCAAATTTAGGTGAGATCCACACCACGATAATTATTGGACTATATACGAACGCGTTTTCCTTCGTAAGGAGATTAACATAGTATATTCACATGTCCAATTCCATTAAGTTATGAAAGATAAACGTGTCTCCAAAGTGGCTCATAAAGCAATGAAAGTTAATGAATTGGGTGTATATTAACCGTGTCCCACATAGAAAAAATAGTGGGAAGTTGAAGAGTTAATAAAAGCCCAATTACGGACTAAAACTTGGATGTCTTTGGGGTATCCCAACTCTTTGAAGGGGAGATCGCCTACACTATGCAAGTGTTGGGCTTGCGCCAAAAAACCACGCGCGCCGTCTGACCGGCTCGGCTCGGTTCGGTTCAGGCTTGGACTTATAAAATCCCTTACATTTTTTGCTCCGAATTAATTAACTTTTTGGGTTTAATTGATTAATTAACAGTTGACAGTTATTCCCAACAGTTAACTGCTGCAACCGAATTTAACGGTTGACAGTTTTTCCAACAGTCAACTTCTTTTGCTATATATACATATGTTCGTCTTTATTTTTTACTAATGAAAAATTCCAAAAATGCAAAACCATTTCTGAAAAGTGTGCCTGTGTGATAATTGATTAAATTCAATTCGCAAGTTTTCAAGTAACCCTTATTTAATTAGAATCTACTTTTAAACCAAATAAATTCAGCCCTTAAACATGCATCTAAATCAACCCATCAAAGATAAATAGATAAAGCATGTGACACAAAGTTAAGAAAAAAAAACCTTTCACGTAAAACCTTTTATTTCTAGAACTTTGAAGAATTTACAAGACCATTGACTTACATATAACTTGATAATCGCCCACGAGTGTAACGCACGGTTTCTTTGTCAAACGTCCAAAGCAACGACTAGAAATATTGACATAGAAATAGCCGCAGGTGTCGGTTCTGATATCGTCGGCTGGAACTTTCCCTTTCCAAGAGGGAAACAATGAAGAAGAGAACGGCTTCTCCACAAGGGTTGAACAAAAGTAAAGCTGTGTTCTTAGGTTTCAAAAGGATTCACAAAGGTTTGGCAAGGATGTGTGAATCAAAACATGAGTCTTGGGAGTAAAAAATATGAAGACTTGAGGTGATAGAACTCTCAAAAACGTCTTTCCAAGTCTTATGAAATAACTCCCCCGAAGTTGGCTTTTATAAGGAAACCAAAAAGAGTTTTAAAATTCTGAAACTCTTGCCAGCGTCAGGTACCCCGAACTGATCTGGTGTACCCCGAACCGGTTCCCCCCCCCCCCCCCCCCCCCGAACTGGTTCGCCATGGGGTTTGCGGTATCTCGCTGGTTTGGGGTTGAAAAAAATCAACATTCTTCTAAGGAATTTTCTCCATCTTTAAAAGGTCATAACTTCTCGTCGTAGCTCGGATTGGAGTGTCGTTTCTTCCAGTATCTTCGTTGTGTCGAGCTCTTCAACTTTACAGTTGAACAAACCTCTTAACGATGGCTATAAAATTACCAAAATACCCTTAAACTTCCATATCTTTCCTCCATTCACTGTTTTTGACTTCTCTTGCGTACCACCTGCATTAAGTCCCTAAAATCATGGAACATGAAGTCGTTGAGGTAGATGTGGGACACATGATGGAGATGTTTAATACCTGAATCTCGAAATTCGAATTGAGGTCGTCATGAGAGATCGTGAGGTGACGTGCCAAATGTAGCTGCGTACGACATACACAAATGTAACATATCGGACATGAGAAAAATGTCCTTACAAATATCCCCCCATGTCTATGCCGGTACATACATAAAAATATCCGAATTATCAAATTTCAGAATGCCTATACAAATCTACCCTCCCATGAACCTAAAACTGGAAAGGTACAAATGAATAAGTCTTCATCGTTTGTTCTTCGAATCTTCAAAATTCTCAAATCTTCAAAATCTCAAATCTTTTCTCATCAGGGTATGCAACATTTTATCATCAATGTAGTACCTACACACATGAGATAAAGAAAAATACCAAGTGACGTATCAGGTTTGAAATAATATAAACATAGATACCAATTTATACGAAAAGCATAAGTCAAATCTCAAAAACTCTCCCGAAATTCAAACTCCCCCATAAAATGATAATTCTTTCTCCCCCTTTTTATTATGTCCCCAAATAGACAAATGAGGAGAATAAATCAAACATGCAAAGTCGGGGTGTCACCGTATTCAAAACAAGGCATCGATCAGATGGCAAATGCGCTCTTGCAAAGACATACTAAAAAAAAATCTTCAGAAACTATTTTTGAATTTTTCAAAATTTTCGTACAAAAATAAGATACAAATTTGAAAAACAATGATACAAAAATCACACCATGGATTTAAACTCAAACAACCAAGTCATGAAAATGGAATGAATGGGTGTGAACACATTCGATAGGTAAATAAACTTAATCAATCATATGTGCACGATGAATACGTGTACTGCTAACGAATGAACATCAAAAGTATCCTTAGCTATAAAAATTTGTTGAATTTAAATGACATCGTCTTATACAAATCAACAAATCAAAGTCAAATGATTTCCACCCTAATAACGTCCAAAACTATTTAGCATTATTTCAAGATTTTCAAGGATGTGCAAAACCGTTATAAAATCTCCAACCAAACACCCTCAATATATTTTCTTTTAGAGGTAATCTAAATTCTCAAACATTGGAGAATTGGTGCAAAAACCTAATTGGCCCATAATTGGCATGAAATTCTTTTTATTGCCTTTAAATTTTTTCGAGATCTTTTAAACCTCTTTGGACCCCGGATAATAAAATTCCTCCATTTTTTAGGTCCAATTTAAATGGTGGCTTAGTATTCGCAAAGGCAAAATGAACCTTCCGCAGCCCTTCTCCGTTTTTAAACAAAACACACAAACTCACAAAACGGTTCTTATATGCACAACTTTTTATGAAGTTTTATCGCGCTTGGTTCGTTTTAAGGACAGGATTGAAGTGAAAACGCCCAACCAACATGTGACAAGGCAGGCACAATAATCAAACAAATTCGTGCATGTGTGCAATAAAGGAAATCATGAGTCAAACATGTCGGAAGTAATACTTAATTATATCTTAATGACTCCAAACATTATAAACCACATAGATGAAATGACCTATTGTCTCAAAACAAGGTTCTAAAAAATGCGGGGCGTAATCGAGGCGTGGAGGCCAAGCCTTAAGCCTTAGAAGCCTAGGCGGGCCTTGGCGTGAAAAGGCGTTTAGATCTTTTTAATATTTTTTAACCGTAACAAGGCTATTAAAATACTAAAATTGTACATATCATAAAAATATGTCTGAATATTTGCAAATAAAAATACTATTTGATTATTTAGGATGAGATAATGGTCCGATTTGTAAAAAAACTTTAAAAGGCGATATCGTTTCCCTAAAGCATTGTTTTTTTTAGAGAAAAAGTACGCCTTAAGGGTTTTACCAAGCATAAGGCGTCAAAATCTTAAGGCGGGGCGTTTTTCCCAAGCCTCAAGCCTAGGCGTGCCTAGGCGAGTTTTTTAGAACAGTGCTCAAAACACTATCAAATAGTCACATGAAAAAAAAAACGGAATGATGTTGTGACTCGGTCATACTAAGTGTCCATCCATAAATGGTGCAAACAAAAAAAATAAAAAAAATTGGATTTTTTCACAAATTTTATCAAAATAAAATCTTTTTGTATTTTTCAAAATTTTTAAAAAAAAAATTATACAAAAGTACATGTCATCACACTAGAAAATATATATCATGAAACCACAACTAGTGTATGACAAATATGCAAACACAATTATCTATATGATATGGCAAGTGAAGAATCATGTGCAAGCAAATGGGAATCAATTTGTCTAAAATCTAGTGCCTGCAAAAGTGATTTCCTAAACCAAATAGATGTGAAACGTCGTGTGGGGGATTTAAGAACCAAAGGAACACTAGACATAAACTTCCTAGGACATTTTCCAAGATCAAAATAAAATCGCCTAAGGTGACCTTTCCTACCACAATATGAACATGTGTAAACGGGTGGAACGACACCTATGCGTTGACCTTTTCTAACATCCTTGAAATTGGTTGACCCTCTAAAATAAATAATGGTTTTGGCTTTAGCATTAGAACCATGAGAACAAGATGAGCCATTACCATCATTGTCAAACCTACTTGAGTCTGTCAAACACTACACCAAAAGGTGTATTTTGTAACGAATTTGCTTTTCTATTTGTAACGGATTTTATCCATTAAAAATTTGTAACGGTTAAAAACTATTACAAATCAAATATAACCGTTGGAATATATCACTAAACGTTACAATATATCATTAAGAGGAAGAAAGAACTAAAAACAAAACACTGACCAAGTCGGGCGGGATTTATCCCCCCCAATTCCCAAACCTTTACCCCCAATACCTTTCCCACTCCTTCTCCGCCTCTCCTCGACCTGTGTCGTTATCCCCATGATCGTTTAACACCAAACACCACAAAATCAATAACACCAACATAAAGAACATCATTTTAGGGTTACATTCCCTCCCACGAGTCATCTCATATATAAATTAAGCAAAACCCTAATCCGTGTCGCAGTAGAATACATACGGTAAGAGAGACCTCTTCAGAAATAATGACTTATAAGGTTAGTTGTCTCAACTTTTGCAGTTTTTTATGTTATAAATCTAACTAGTATATATGTATAGGTGTTTGATCGATTAATGTAAAGGGTTGTAAATTCTGAAATTGTTCCTCTACTTTTCGATTGCGTGTAGTTCCATTAGTTCTAGATTTTAGGGAGAGCTCTCCCTTCGGAGATAGATGAATACCCTAAAATCTACCTTATGCAGCTTTAGGTCACTAATGAGCTTTGTGACAAATCCAAGTTTTGATACCCCATTTTATATGTATTTTTTTATTGTCTATGTAATGAATCTTATTAATTGGTGGTATTGATATAATCGTATGAAGTTTAGGTTGTTTTTGTTGATCATGTACTTTTTGAGGAAGCTTCAGAAGAGAATTGGTGAGATATTTGCCATCAATGAGGTATATATCACTTGATCTTTGTTACATGTTTGGGATGCCTCTTAATTGATTCCTAGTTATGAAATAAAAAAGATTCCTTTTTTATGTTACATATATTCAACTAACTATGCCAAATAAATTTTTTTCTTTTTTGCTTTCCAAAAATCTTAATTTGAAACATACCTATGTTTTAGATTTGATAACCAATCCCCTTAATTAGTCCCCTTTCCTTTAATTACAAGATGTTCTTGGCCCACTAGGTGTCCTATACTCCTAATACACTATTAAAAATTAATTTTAATGTGATAAGCTGATTCTTTTCTTCTTGACCAAATTATAGGATTTGTTGTTCAACGGTTGGGCTAATGACTCACAAGTTTTTAGTGTGGTTTTAATATATTTTTAGATTTGATAATGTTATGTATATTGAAAAGACATTTTTTGAAGAAATGTCTGTGATGATCATATCATTACCCTAACTTTTGTACAAAATTGTTATTCATATTTGACGTGATTCTCTTAATTAATAGTTTCATGAATTCAAGGACATTAACTTATTTTAAATGTTATGGTCATGTAGTTACTTTGATAACTGTGTGTAAGGGTGAAACCTGCCTCAGGGATTACTGATATCTTTTAAGGTTTATGAATACGTGCATCAGTAGTTTTTAGTTGTTGGCAATTCTTAAATTACATGGTAATGAATTTCGACTTTCACAGATCAACTTATTATCTACTAGAGTTGGCATCTATTATAATATTTATATGTTCTTATGTTTTATGTTTTTAGTGTATGTGTGTACGTGCATGTGTTTGTGATTCCTTACTAACAGGATAAGTCTATATAGTTTTCCTTATGTTAAATTTATCGCCTGAAGTGTCTTTAATTGATAAATTCAATTATCTTGAGATATTTCTTGGTCCTTGACCTTTGTAGTGTTTTCGGGGGACTTTTTATCTTTAAAGTAAGGTTTATGAGACGGAATTGATATGTTAAGTAAGTTTGCTTCATAATTTTGAGTTTGATATTGTAAAATCAATTAACTTGCGCCTTCAATCAATTCGACTTGCAGTTGATATGTAAGAATGGGAAGGGCTTGTTCTTTACAAGGAGGGGTGATATTTTTTTCTAGAACTACCAATGTAAGATTTTATTTGTCTTTTTTTTAGTTACATAATTGATTGTTGGGTTTTATTTCATTGATGAATTTACTTACCATAAATCGTATGAGCTGGTTATTTTAGATATCTTACCTTAGGAAGAAGCTAGGTATTAATAGATCGCTTGAGTCGATTTAATTGAAGATTTTAGGTGAACACAACATATCTATGAGGGTAGAGAGTCTAGTCACCCACCTCAAGTAGCAACATTTTAAAATTTTGATCATCAAATTTCGTATCTCTTACCAAGTAATCAACGCATTGTTTCCAAACCTGATAAAAATTATGGATAGATTCTCCATCAAGGATGAGATAGTTTGATTGACGAAACAAACTATTAGGGGCATTGACATCAAAGATAGAAAAAGATTAAAAATAGTACATACATTTTTTTGAAAAGCTTGATATCTTTTGGAAAATAGATGAGTGAATAGGCGAGATATTCTCCACTTCTTATGGAATTTTTTTTGTTGAGGTAAGAAAAGACGTAGAAACCTTAGGAGATGTATCGTAATGACATCTTTTTGGTTGATTTTGAATGAGAAGAGTTTCTAAAATATTTAAAGATAAGCATGTAGTAATGGAAAGCCTTTCAAAAATGATCGTGCTAAAGGCACCCCAATTTTTCTCCTGAGCACCACAACACATTATTTGTAGGCACAATGTACAATCATTGTAAAGCATCTTGTGGAGTCGATGAGACGGAATAGGGGTGCCTTAGCACAACCCTTTCGAAAAATATCAAAACTGGAGCTACATTATGGGCTTGACTGTCTCGAAGCTTTAAGACTTCTCGTTTTATCTTTTCTCATAAAGCTGGAATGAATATTTTTAGTCATATTATGTCCTGGTTAGATGATTAAAACCCCGTGGTTGTCGTTTTTGTGCGCATATTTTTTAGGTTAGTTGGCTAACTTTTTTTATAGGCTAATTGTGTATGCATTTCTAGAGGTGAACAACTTGTCAATAGGTTTAGAGAACCTTTCTTGGGAAATTTTGTAATAAGATTACGTTCTATGTTTGTTTGCAACGATGACTTCTCATGGAATAAATGATGGAGACGTGAAGAAGCTTCAAGATGATGGGATCTACACTTGCAATGGCTTGTTGATGCATACAAAGAAGGTGAAAAGGCAAATTATCAACTCAAAATTTCCAACTATTTGACTTGTTTTCCTTCTAGATATATTCACAAATTTTGCAATTTTGAAGAATTTGACAGGAATCAAACGCTTATCTGAGGCAAATAGTTGGATCGAATTCGTCATATAAGCAGATCGAAGGTATTGTCCCTTCTACGATTCCAAGTACCCAATCTCTGAATTTCGATGAGTCTAGTATTCTCATGTTTTTCTTCATGTCAAAGACTTTACAATGGTTCCATAAAGAAGACATGTTAATAGACACGCGAATGATGTCGTGTCTTGTTCTTTTTTTTTTACGACCCATAGAGTTTACCTAAAATCTTCCCCGAGAAGGATAGTTCCCCCCACCCCCACCCCCACCAAAAGTTTTATCATGAGAATCAGGGTCGTCAAAACGAAGAATATCGTGCAATGTTTTATCAACTGTTTAAAACGTGTTACGATGATCCATAGGCACTTCGTCCCAAATTATGAGGTTTATTTTACAAATAAGATCTATGAGATGAGTCCCTTATCGTATGTCACATGTCAACCCCTCAGATATGTCAATCGCAATGGAAAATAGAGAATGGGTAGTGTGGTCGTCGGGTAGTACTAATGCAATAATCCCAGAAGACTAAACAATGAGTAGAATATTACATTCCAACCTAAACTGCGCAATAATTGTATTGTAAAGATAAGTTTTTCCTCTTCTTCCAGCTCCATAAACAAAATACATCCCACCTTTATAATCTTTAACATATTTGATGCTATCATTATACACCGACAATTGGTAGTTGTTCAGTATTTCATGAGCTACTTATGTTGTGATGTCAAATGCTGAATATCATATGATGTTTCCTTGCGCAAAAATCAATTACCCAATTCTAAAATGAATGATCAATCAGGATGGGGTAATAGGGGGAAATCCTTTAAACTTTTATTATTCTTAGACATGATCTGCTCAATTTCATAAATGGCATATAGTTCTTTAATTGGAAATCAGTCAAGATGAAATTTGGGAATCAAATGAGCGTTCTTTGTTGGTATAAGACATCTTTTGATAAAAATTTCCAATTCTTTTCCCAAAGGTCAAGTGGGTCTGCAACTTCATGAAACAATAGAATTGTTTTAATCTCCCCGTAGATACGTGTGCCGCGCACCATGTTTAGGATCAATCAAAATTAAAATCTCTCCCTTGATGTCTGATGTGCATATATGATTCGTCCTATGCAATCCCTAAAATCAATTCTTTTACATTAATTATATTTTGATTCCATTCCCATTTTTTTGGAAATTAAGCATAAGATTGTTCTCGGGAATCGGTGTGCGGAGCATTCATCTTCATCCATTCAGTGACATTGCTTAATACGCATCGAAATTGTTAACAATGTTGTCCAACCATTTTGAATCTCTGAATGTTAAAGTATGTTCCTCCGAATGGTGGAATGTCAGTCGTTCAAACCCCACGCTACTATATTAAATGTCAAATTGGAAAATTCTCTAATTAACCTCATATATAGATATGTATCTACTATCTAAAAATGAATTTACCTCATCTATGTCCCTGATATCGTCTGTTCCTGTCATGTCATTTTGACTGATATTTTCTTCAAGAAGAATTCGTGTTGGATCAAGTCTTTTATTTATGCAATTGAATATATATTTTACTGCCCCTAATTTGTTGCACAATTCGATGTTTATGTGTGCTTGATATTCGACCAATAAATCTCAATTGTGTGGTACAATGAATCTATTGTATAGCTTGTTACCATTCCTCTTAACGAATTTTTGGTCATATCTTCTCTTGTACAATTGGAAACCATTTTTTATCCAAAGAAGTTTGTCGGCAAAATTTCTTTGGTAATTTTTTAGAGAAAATAACTTTAGGCATAAAGGCTAATCGAGACATGAATCAGCACATGGACCATGCATGATAAATTGGGATACTACAGCAAAGCCCCATGCCATCTTCATTCTTATTGGGTATCTCTCCAGATATGTTCATGTCTATTTGGTTTGATGTTCGAAGACTGTCCTTTGGGCGCAAAAAAAATAATAGGTCTGCATGTGGCAAGCCTCTCTTTTACAGTTCGATAGTGAAAATAGTTACGGGTTAGAAGAACAAATAATTAATAGGGCTCTTTTTTAGTATAATAAAGGCACCTATGAACTAAAGGAAAATCTAATATACATACCATCCATAACCATGCCAAAATACTTCCGTTGAACCAAATCTTTCATAAAATGGAAGAGCTTGGTCTTGAAAACTCTTGATACAATATCGAGACACTCTTCTGGATATTGTATTGAAATGGGTGATAAGAAATTGTTCATCCAACATATTGACCAGTCCATTCACTATAAAGTGGTCTAATTGCCCCCTCATATCTTGATAAGGGCTAATATTCGATTTGAAACCTCTAAATCAGTATCGTAGATATATAGTTGTATAAATTTGGGACTTTTTCCTATAGGTGGAAGTAAAGAACTGATCTTGTGATGATTTTGGCTGCTAAGTTAATACACATTTGGTCCCCGCCCACTATTAAAATGATTATCGACTTCCCCTCCAATGGAGGTGAAAGCAAACACTGAGTTATAAGCTCAAATATTCTCTCAGAGCATTAGTGAGCTCCTTCCACCATCATACGACAACAGTTTCCTTAGAAATGGATGGGCTTCCCATTAGAATTGGTAGATAAACCTTTCCTTCTTAACAACATATCGAGAACGTTGGCCTCGAATGTCATTTTTATTTCTCACTTCTTTCTTCATACCATAAAATAACACCACAAATACTGCATTAATGGGAGGGATTTATGAAATTCCAAGGTTCATAGGCTTTCCCTATTACACATTACAAATGGAAACGAATTATTTAATTCAACATCCCAATATCTTTTAATCAACTATAACACCATAATATTAACCAAATGTGATACTCATCGGATGATATAATTAAAAATATAAAGTAGGATTATTAACAATATCTAAATTGCATTAAGTGTGTTGAAATGGCACGAGTCTGCTCAAAGTAACACCATTAATTTCAATATCTCCTGAAAATGTAAGTGTTTCAAGAAATAGGTTTAGGGATGAGATTTTGGTGGAAGTGAAGAGGCAGTTATCTTTAGCATGTTCTTTAGTGTCAATAAATGTGTTAATATATATCTTAAATGTGATATCAGTCATATTTGTGGGCCACCTTGGGGAGATAGCTCTTACAGGTGCTTCAATGGCCATTTTTTTTACTTATGTTGCTGGTTTTAGCTTGTTGATAATTGGATATGATGTTCACTTATTTGTAATTGGATCCCTTCTACCCACAAAAAAATAAATAAAAGGAAAGTAAATAGTGAAAGAATGTTGTTTACTTCCCATATGATTAGGGTTTTTCCTAATTTATTTTCACTTTTCCATCCCATCGAACTAGCGTAAAAATTGAGTTTCTGTCTATATTTTGGTCAGTTTTGTTAATCCTCACATTTCGAAGTCTAGAATTCCCAACTCGACAAATAGTTTCCAGTTACGTTATTACATGTGACCGTACTAAAGTAACCACCTAATTTCTAGTGCCATGAAGACCTTTTACAAATTTGGAGCAGTAATTTATGAATGGACCTTTTTTTTCCTCCCATATTTTCATTTTTATGTATAATTGCAAGCTATTCTAGCTTGCTCATCTTATTAATGGATGGGTTGTGAATATTTACACATTTTATGTTCACAGCTAAGGCTAAAACAAAAGAATCTGAAGTCAGTTCAGCTGTAGATTCTTTTACCCATTTCAAGCATCTGCTTCTACCAATCACAGACCGGAATCCTTATCTATCTGAGGGAACTAGACATGTTTTTTCCCTTCTTATTTCGTTCCCATGTCACTCTTCTCTACATAGCTTTTTTCATGTTTTTTCGGAGACAGAAGACCAATTTTGTAATTTATTCAACAGATTATCATCCCAATGGGAAATATGGTGATATCAAATAATGAAATTAGCACGACATGATGATAAATTAGTAATCGTGTCTATGGTTGTTTGTTGAAGGTCAGTGGTCCTTACAAGATGCAACATATGATTATGTTAACTTTAGTAGGATGTTGTTATCTATTAATGCTATCAAATAATGCTATTCCAATCCACATCATTATTTATTTATATTTTCGAGACTCTCTTGATGATAAGATTACACTGAATGATTGAAAACTATGCTCTTCCAAGTAGCTTACTTGACTAAGTTAATGTTTTTTTATTTTTTTATATATATCAATGATATGAAATTTGAGAGTACCCTCTATTTTCCAAATCATTAGAGTTACACTCCCACTGAATTAGGGGGAGATCTAATGATCATTGAAGTTGTTTTACCCCTATTGATAATATAATATTTTGAGATAGCTCCCCATAATAGGGGTATGCCTGATGATTATGAACAATAGGAGTAACTCAAATTTCACGTTATTGACAGAAAAAAAGGGGTCGGGTTGGGGGGGAGGGGCAGGGCAAATAAAACCACGACTTAGCGAGGTTTATCTTTTACCAGTTAACATCGTGGAATACTATGTTGTAGAAGGGCAGCTGTGACACCCCGACTAATTAAATACCGGGTAGCTACTCCTTTATAAAATTAATTCAAAAAGCCAAGTTGGCTCAGTTAATAGCATCACTGTCGAAAACATTTTATTATTACTAACCACCTAGTATTTAAAAAGCAAGTCCAAATTTTAATTTAAGTCTGATTAACATGCAACAAGTGTAATGAAGAAATAAATAACACCATTCACCATACTGAAGTAAAACGAATAACCATCACAATAGAGTAAATAAAGTCTGGAGGAAAACTCCTCACTACAATCCCATAACTGAAATGAATAACCGAAACTGAAATAAAACATGCTAAAGTCTGAAAACTGAAATCTAAAAGATGTCTCTAAAGAAATGGGCAACATGCCCTACAACTGATAGATGGTGACTCTGGAATCCAAAAGATAGAAGCGTCTACATGCAAATCCCTGTAGTTTCCACAAGCAGCTACAGCTCGTCACCTGAATGAGTATCATATACTTGGTGTCCTTGTGGCTGGGCACCTAAAAATGGTTTTACAAAGAAAAAGAGATTTGAAAAGCAAACGGGTCAGAGCCCGAATGTGGAGTTATATTTTAAAAACCTGCAAGTGCTTTAAAAACATTTAAAACATTAAATGCAAAGTACATGTTAGGACGTACACTCGCATGATATTCTCACCTCTCGTCTAACTGTGCACTCCTAACGTAAGTACCCATCTATATCGACCCATACTACTAGCTAACTGACAACATAACTAGCTAGACTGCCAAAGGTTCTACAAATATTACTCAGTTCCATTTAACATAACAACGCTCGTAATTAAATAGGGGTTTAACGTGAACTCAGTTACTAAATATGCCATTGATATAACTATCAGTTAACTCATTATATAACTCGAAATAATACCGTAATATTTTTACAACATTAACATGAGGATTCCCATTAATTTAATGTATATTATTCATATCATAAATATACAATACAATACAAGCACCCCGCGAACTAAGCTGTGGTGCACACATACTCTGCTATCCATCCCGGTACATCACGTACATAAGGATTACATATTCCGAATCTCTCAGGAATAGTTTACCGATAACAACATCACAAATAATGGAGGCGAACACAGTCACCATCACATGGGTCACGCACATACCTACGCTCCCATGATCAGCGGACTTATTAATATCACAATAAGTCTTCTATGACCTATGTTCATCGAGGTACCAGTCTATATCCCCCCCGTAGGCACACAAGGATTAGAGGGTCCTAAGCGAACGCAACCTCCCGTGATAGAAAGTATGGTAGGTATGTCATACAAACAATCCATATACCAATACTAAGTAAACACATGTCTTAGTAATACCGTATTTTAATCGTAGTACATATCGCATTCTCGTACTAACTATAATTATCACAATTCGTACTATACCGGTTTATAATCATACGTGTCATAATTAATTCTCACGTCGTAGTGGACACTCACGTCTCGACCCAAACCGTCCATGTAATACAACTCTCGTATGTAAATTTCTCGTCATAAATACCCAAATGTCCCAATCCTATCATTACTACATCTGCGGAATGATATCTATATCCTCAAATCAATTTACGGAACTCCAAAAGTCAAAACAGTCCAAAATGGCCCAAACTGCCAGCTCGTTAGAAGTCTCGTTCGAACGAGTGTTCGAACGAGTTTGGACTGTCATCTCGTTAGAAGTCTCGTTCGAACGAGGCTGTTCGAACGAGATCCCAGTTCGTTCGAACGAACTGTCCCTTCTAACGATATCTTGTTCGAACGAGATATCGAACGAAATCCCTACTCGTTAATAACGACTGGTCAACTCGTTAGAAGCTCGTTCGAACGACTTCGTTCGAACGACCTGGGGTCTGCTTCTAACGAGTGACCAGTTTCGGCCCAGATTTTTCCTCAATTTGTTTTTCACCATTTTTACTCCTCAAATCTCTTCTAAAATTCGTTCCTACAGTATATTGAGTTCTCTAATCATCCTCAAACATGCCAAGGTGCTATACTAACATCATTAAAGGGGTTTAATACCTTCTAAACATCATTAAATCACAAGGTTTCTACATAAATTTCCAATTTTCTTCAAGAACATAAACCCTAGATTCTTCTCATCAAAATTTCCCAGATTTTAATCCATTTATACATCACATAGATATGAAATTTCTGAATTAAATCTTCAAACAATGTTTCTACATACAAACCTATCCCAAAATTTAAACAACAATCTTCCAATTTCATGGGTTTTCTTTTAACTCTTATATAAGATTGATTAACAATGTTTCTAACATGGAAAAAGCATTCACTGCATAAGGAATGTAATTTAAATCACTTGCCTTGGTTTGATTCCGGATTTGGTGTTGATTTGATGAAGAATTTCTGCAGAATTTCTTCTCTCCAAGCTTCCTCTCTAATGGTGGCTTAAGGTGGCTAGGGTTTGATTTGGGGAAACTTAGAAAACCTAAATGACAACCTACGTATCCTTCTAGGTTAATATGGGTTGGTTAATGGGCTTAATGGGTTTAATCCACATCAGATTTACATCTCTAATTTTCGTCACTTTTAATTCCTAAAAATGTAAAATTACCAAAATACCCTTTTTGTTACCGGTATGGCCTAAAAATACCCTGGGACCCAAACTATACCCCCGGCTAGTGTTTTATGACTATCTCGACTCTTCCGGACGCGTTGGCGCACTCAAAACGACCATACGGATTACAGATTTTAAATTCACTTTTATTATCAAAATGTTACCCCGTGACGCGGCGGTCCCACGCGTCTCGACAAAATTTCCAAATTGCCGTATATAAATCTCACGACAAATTTTATAATACCAAATACGTATATAATCATATATGCACATAATCAAATACCAATTCGCATATCATTAGTATTTTTATCCCGGATTAATTTCCAATTAATACGCATTTAATTAATTAATCCTCAAAATAAATATAGTCAAAAGTACGGGGTATTACATACTTCCCCCCTAATAACTGAATTTCGTCCCGAAATTCGAAACTAGAAAGTACCTGCTAAAAACAGCTCTGGATAACGTTCGCACATCTCATCCTCGCGCTCCCATGTGGACTCCTCGACATTGTGATGTCGCCACTGAACACGCACTAACGGGACTATCTTTGACCGCAGTTTCCTCTCGCTTCGGTCCAAAATAGCAATTGGCCCCTCCTCGTAGGAGCTATCCGGCTGGAGATCAATGTCCTCCACAGCAATGTGAGAATGAGCCAAATCATCTCTAAGGTATTTCCTCAGCGAGGAAATATGGAACACGTCGTGAATTCGATGCAAGTGCTCCGGTAGTCCAAGTCTATACGCAACCGGTCCGATGCGCTCAATAATAGGAAACGGCCCCACATACCTCGGTGCCAACTTCCCCTTCTTCCCGAATCGCATAATCCCCTTCATTGGAGATACCCTGAGCAAAACCTGGTCCCCCACTTGGAACTCCCTGAAAAACCTCTTCGCATCAGCATAACTCTTCTGCCTGTCTTGAGCTACCCAAATGCGACTCCGAATCAACTCAATCCTTGCCGAAGTATCCTGAATCACTTCCGGCCCAAGTAGTTTGTTGTCCCCCACCTCCAACCAACATGCTGGGGAACGACAAGGCCTACCGTACAATGCCTCAAACGGAGCCATGCCAATAGTGAACTGATAGGAGTTGTTGTAAGCAAACTCCACCAGTGGAAGGTACTGCTCCCATCCACACCCGAAGTCAATAATGCACATGCGTAGCATGTCCTCCAACATCTGATTGGTGCGCTCTGTCTGCCCATCGGTCTGCGGATGATAAGCCGTACTCAACCGCAATTCCGTGCCCATTGCCTCCTGGAAACTCTCCCAAAACCTCGAAACAAATATCTTGTCTCTGTCAGACACGATATTTAGGGGCACACCGTGAAGTCTCACAATCTCTGAAATGAAGAGCTGGGCATACTGTCCCGTAGTGTAGTCAGTCCTTACGGGTAAGAAGTGAGCGACCTTGGACAACCTGTCCACAATTACCCAAACGGAGTCATGACCCCTCTGCGACGTAGGCAACCCCGTGACAAAATCCATGGATATGCTCTCCCACATCCACACCGGAACCTCCAACGGCTGTAGCAATCCTGCTGGTCTCTGATGATCCACTTTTACAAGCTGACAAGTGGCGCATTTCGAGACAAACTCAGCGATATCTCTCTTCATACCGCTCCACCAATATTGCCGTCTCATGTCTTGGTACATTTTGTCCCCTCCGGGATGTACCGCGAACCGTGAGCCGTGCGACTCTGCCATAACATCGTGCCGCAATTCTTCCCCTTCCGGAACTACCAATCTCCCATTGAAGCGCAATCACCCGTCTGAGCTAACGGTATAGGATTCGGCTCCCTCTGCTAGCAATCGAACTATCTGCTCCTGACAGAACGAGTCATTGGCCTGTGCCCGTACTACCTTCGTGATAATCTGCGGTGTAACGTTCATCACAGACATGAAAGATCGGGCCACTGCATCCTGGTGTCCCAATTCCTTCCACTTAGCTTTCCACACCTCTACCACCTCATCTGCTGGCCTGCGGCTCAACGCGTCTGCTACCACGTTAGCCTTACCTGGGTGGTACTGGATGTCAAACTGGTAGTTCTTCACAAATTCAAGCCACCTACGCTGCCGCATATTCAACTCCTTCTGCGTGAACAGATACTGTAGTGACTTGTGGTCCGTGAACAGCTGAAACTTCTCCCCCAAAAGATAGTGCCTCCAAATCCGTAAGGCAAATACCACTGCCGCCAACTCTAAATCATGTGTGGGGTAATTCTTCTCATGAGGCTTAAGCTTACGGGAAGCATAAGCTATGGCCTATCTCTCCTGTTGCAATACACCTCCAAGCCCTTGCAAAGACGCGTCGGTGTAAACCAAATACTCAACTCCCGGTCTCGGCAATGCTAACACAGGTGCTGAGGTCAACTTGTCCTTCAATTCATCGAACGCCAGCTGATAGGCATCACTCCAAATGAACGGCACACCTTTACGAGTAAGATGTGTCAAAGGACCTGCTATCTCTGAGAAACCCCGAATAAACCTCCTGTAGTATCCTGCTAGACCCAAGAAACTACGAATCTCTGTTGGTGTCGTGGGCTGTCCCCACTCCCTCACCGCTGATACCTTCCCCGGATCAACTGATATTCCCTGGTCGGAAATAATGTGACCCAAGAACTGGACTTCCTTCAACCAAAACCCGTACTTCTCGTATTTTGCATACAACTCGTTCTGACGAAGTGTCTGCAAAACCTGCCTCAAATGCTCGGCGTGCTCCTCCTCTGTCTGAGAGTAAACCAGAATGTCATCAATGAAGACAATGACAAACTGATCTAGGAAATCTCTGAACACCCCGTTCATCAAGTCCATAAACACTGCTGGAGTGTTGGTCAAGCCGAAAGGCATAACCCGAAACTCATAAGAACCATATCTCGACAAGAACGCAGTCTTCGAGACGTCCTCCTCCCTGATACGCAACTGATGGTATCCCGACCTCAAGTCAATCTTCGAGAAGAAAGAAGCTCCTCTCAACTGGTCGAACAAGTCATCAATTCGAGGCAACGGATACTTATTCCGTATCGTGACCTTATTCAACTCTCGGTAGTCCACGCACAATCTCAGTGAACCATCCCTCTTCTTCACAAACAAAACTGGAGCGCCCCAAGGTGAGGTACTCCTGCGAATAAAGCCCTGCCCTAACAGCTGCTCTATCTGATCCCTTAGCTCTCGCATCTCAGCTGGAGCCATACGGTACGGTGCACGTGCTATAGGTCTCGTACCCGGTAGCAAATCTATAACGAAGTCTATCTCCCGACTGGGCGGTAAGCCTGGTATCTCCTGAAACACATCTGAATACTCCCTGACAACCGGGTTTGAATCTAAAGGAATCACAACCTCCTTAGAGGTATCCTCCTCAATGTAATACAGATGAGCGGTCGATCCTCCCTCTGGGCGAGGCATCGCCACTATAAACATCTCTTGCCCCGGAATGGCAAAAACAATGCTCCCGCTGAAGCAATCAATCATGGCCCAATATGCTACGAGCCAATCCATACCGATGATCACATCGTGAACATGCATGTCTAACACTAACATGTCTGCAGGCAATACCAAACCACCGAGCTCTACCCCCACTCCCCGGCATATAAAGAAAATAAGTGACCCACTCCCTAATGGTGAGTCGACACACGTCACTGTGCTCTCTGCCGTAGCTAACAACCCTAAAGCTTTCGCGAAGTGTGTAGCTATAAAACAGTGTGTAGCACCCGTATCAAATAACACCCGACCCATAGTGCCATGGATAGGAAACGTACCCTCGATCGCGGGCGGCGCCTGTGGAACTGCAGCCTGGTGAACGTTGTAGACACGTCCATACTGTAGCTGCCCCTGCTGAGCTGGGACTGCTGGAATGGGTGGCAATGCTGCCATCTGTGGCGGTGCGGGAAGAGCGGCGGGAAACATAGGTCTCTGTGGCTCCTGGCGAGCACCCTGCTACTGCTGCTGTGGGGCCCTGCCCCTATCAGGACAATCCTGCTTCTTATGGCCAGTCTTGCCACAAGTAAAGCACTTCCCTGGGAAGTTCCCTCCCCTCTGCCCCTGCTGTCCCCGGCCCTGGTGGCCGTTACCATTCCTCCCTTGGCCCTGCTGGCCCTGATGAAACTGTTGCCCATTCTGCCCCTGCTGGCCCTGATGGCCGTTTGGACCCTGATGGCCCTGACGGAAACCTCCCTGTCCCTGCCTGTAGTTCCCTGACCGGAACCTCTTATTATCCCCCTGCTGGTTACCCTGCTCATTCTGTCTCTGCCCCTGACCCGATTGTGCCCCGCTGGCACTATGTCCTCCAGTCCTGCCCTGATGGCTAGACTCCCCCGACCGCTTGCCCTCGGCCATATGAAAACGGTGGTCCTGGCAGTGCAATAATGCAGCGTTAACCACATCAGAATACGTGGCCAACGATAGGTTCCCTAGAAGATGCTGACGGATCCTCCAATTCAACCCATCGGTGAACTTCTCTATTTTCTTCTTCTCTGTTGGAATCTCGTCTGGAACGATATTCAACAGGTTAGTGAACTCGGCCTCATACTCGGCCACTGTCTTGCCCTCCTGCTTCAAACTCATCAGCTTCCTCCTCATCTCTGTATGAACTGCGGACGGAAAGTACTTGCGGTCGAACCGCACCCAGAACTCCTGAATCGTGAGGGTATCCCTCTCCTCCGCGGTGGTGATAGACTCCCACCACTGTAGTGCAGATCCCACTAGCTTGAAAGTAGCTAGCACCTGTTTCTGAACATCAGTGCACTCATGCATCCTCAAATGCCTCTGTATGTCCTTCCTCCATTGGCTCGAGACTACCACGTCTGAGCTACCTGCAAACTCTGGCGGATGCGCTTTCTGAAAAGCGTCACGTACACGCTCCCAAGCAGACGGGAATGCATTAACCTGTACTGGCGCGGCAACCGGCGCCTGAGGTGGTGCCTGCTGAATCACGGCAATCGCGGCATTTACCGCTTGGGCTACTATAGCAGCAACCTCAGCGGCGTTCATCATACCCTGAACTGGAGCGGGCTGTGTTCGGGCGTAGCATCCCTGGGAACTCGTCGTGCACGTCGTGGAGGCATCTGAAATAAGAACAAAGTTTATAAGTTCACGGTTTATAAACTTAATATAGCTGAAGAACGAAGCATACACAAAAAGAGTACAACAGTCCTAAAATAGCCGTACAGATCCTAAAGGACACTAGAACCTGATGCTCTGATACCACCTGTGACACCCCGACTAATTAAATACTGGGTAGCTACTCCTTTATAAAATTAATTCAAAATGCCAAGTTGGCTCAGTTAATAACATCACTGTCGAAAACATTTTATTATTACTAACCACCTAGTATTTAAAAAGCAAGTCCAAATTTTAATTTAAGTCTGATTAACATGCAACAAGTGTAATGAAGAAATAAATAACACCATTCACCATACTGAAGTAAAACGAATAACCATCACAATAGAGTAAATAAAGTCTGGAGGAAAACTCCTCACTACAATCCCATAACTGAAATGAATAACCGAAACTGAAATAAAACATGCTAAAGTCTGAAAACTGAAATATAAAAGATGTCTCTAAAGAAATGGGCAACATGCCCTACAACTGATAGATGGTGACTCTGGAATCCAAAAGATAGAAGCGTCTACATGCAAATCCCTGTAGTTTCCACAAGCAGCTACAGCTCGTCACCTGAATGAGTATCCTATACTTGGTGTCCTTGTGGCTGGGCACCTAAAAATGGTTTTACAAAGAAAAAGAGATTTGAAAAGCAAACGGGTCAGAGCCCGAATGTGGAGTTATATTTTAAAAACCTGCAAGTGCTTTAAAAACATTTAAAACATTAAATGCAAAGTACATGTTAGGACGTACACTCGCATGATATTCTCACCTCTCGTCTAACTGTGCACTCCTAACGTAAGTACCCATCTATATCGACCCATACTACTAGCTAACTGACAACATAACTAGCTAGACTGCCAAAGGTTCTACCCATATTACTCAGTTCCATTTAACATAACAACGCTCGTAATTAAATAGGGGTTTAACGTGAACTCAGTTACTAAATATGCCATTGATATAACTATCAGTTAACTCATTATATAACTCGAAATAATACCGTAATATTTTTACAACATTAGCATGAGGATTCCCATTAATTTAATGTATATTATTCATATCATAAATATACAATACAATACAAGCACCCCGCGAACTAAGCTGTGGTGCACACATACTCTGCTATCCATCCCGGTACATCACGTACATAAGGATTACATATTCCGAATCTCTCAGGAATAGTTTACCGATAACAACATCACAAATAATGGAGGCGAACACAGTCACCATCACATGGGTCACGCACATACCTGCGCTCCCATGATCAGCGGACTTATTAATATCACAATAAGTCTTCTATGACCTATGTTCATCGAGGTACCAGTCTATATCCCCCCCGTAGGCACACAAGGATTAGAGGGTCCTAAGCGAACGCAACCTCCCGTGATAGCAAGTATGGTAGGTATGTCATACAAACAATCCATATACCAATACTAAGTAAACACATGTCTTAGTAATACCGTATTTTAATTGTAGTACATATCGCATTCTCGTACTAACTATAATTATCACAATTCGTACTATACCGGTTTATAATCATACGTGTCATAATTAATTCTCACGTCGTAGTGTACACTCACGTCTCGACCCAAACCGTCCATGTAATACAACTCTCGTATGTAAATTTCTCGTCATAAATACCCAAATGTCCCAATCCTATCATTACTACATCTGCGAAATGATATCTATATCCTCAAATCAATTTACGGAACTCCAAAAGTCAAAACAGTCCAAAATGGCCCAAACTGCCAGCTCGTTAGAAGTCTCGTTCGAACGAGTGTTCGAACGAGTTTGGACTGTCATCTCGTTAGAAGTCTCGTTCGAACGAGGCTGTTCGAACGAGATCCCAGTTCGTTCGAACGAACTGTCCCTTCTAACGATATCTCGTTCGAACGAGATATCGAACGAAATCCCTACTCGTTAATAACGACTGGTCAACTCGTTAGAAGCTCGTTCGAACGAGTTCGTTCAAACGACCTGGGGTCTGCTTCTAACGAGTGACCAGTTTCGGCCCAGATTTTTCCCCAATTCGTTTTTCACCATTTTTACTCCCCAAATCTCTTCTAAAATTCGTTCCTACAATATATTGAGTTCTCTAATCATCCTCAAACATGCCAAGGTGCTATACTAACATCATTAAAGGGTTTTAATACCTTCTAAACATCATTAAATCACAAGGTTTCTACATAAATTTCCAATTTTCTTCAAGAACATAAACCCTAGATTCTTCTCATCAAAATTTCCCAGATTTTAATCCGTTTATACATCACATAGATATGAAATCTCTGAATTAAATCTTCAAACAATGTTTCTACATGCAAACCTATCCCAAAATTTAAACAACAATCTTCCAATTTCATGGGTTTTCTTTTAACTCTTATATAAGATTGATTAACAATGTTTCTAACATGGAAAAAGCATTCACTGCATAAGGAATGTAATTTAAATCACTTGCCTTGGTTTGATTCCGGATTTGGTGTTGATTTGATGAAGAATTTCTGCAGAATTTCTTCTCTCCAAGCTTCCTCTCTAATGGTGGCTTAAGGTGGCTAGGGTTTGATTTGGGGAAACTTAGAAAACCTAAATGACAACCTACGTAGCCTTTTAGGTTAATATGGGTTGGTTAATGGGCTTAATGGGTTTAATCCACATCAGATTTACATCTCCAATTTTCGTCACTTTTAATTCCTAAAAATGTAAAATTACCAAAATACCCTTTTTGTTACCGGTATGGCCTAAAAATACCCCGGGACCCAAACTATACCCCCGGCTAGTGTTTTCTGACTATCTAGACCCTTCCGGACGCGTTGGGGCACTCAAAACGACCATACGGATTACAGATTTTAAATTCACTTTTATTATCAAAATGTTACCCCGTGACGCGACGGTCCCACGCGTCTCGACAAAATTTCCAAATTGCCGTATATAAATCTCACGACAAATTTTATAATACCAAATACATATATAATCATATATGCACATAATCAAATACCAATTCGCATCTCATTAGTATTTTTATCCCGGATTAATTTCCAATTAATACGCATTTAATTAATTAATCCTCAAAATAAATATAGTCAAAAGTACGGGGTATTACAGCAGCTTTGCTAGATGTTATCAACATCAATTGGTTTGTATATCTGTTTACACCTTACTCTCTCTTTCTATCCACTATTGCTACAGGTTGCAACAACTACTGGTGCTTCGGCAAAGAAGTATGGTGCTGATATGACAATTGTGGGTATGTTTAGTAGTCCTTTTCATAATGTTTTATATAATCTATTGAAATTTTAGCTGTAGAGACATCTTTCATCTTTTAGGCACTTGCTAGTGGAAGATTTGAAGGTATATATTAACTATATGTTATTTGCAGTTATTGATGAAAAGCAAAAAAAATCACTGTCGGAGCACGATACTCAACTATCTAGCATCCGATGGCATTTGTCTAAAGGTGAGTTTTGTCGTATTTGTCATATGTGAAGTAACATAAGTGGCATGTTTGTGGTTCCTATTACTGAAAGGACGCCCAAATGTAGTTTTGATGGATGATATCAAACGGTTCCCAAACTTTTTCCTCCCCAATTTTTTAGTGTATCATTATTGAATGTGAACTTATTGATTCTTGACAAGGAAAATGAGGGTGTAAGAGGCACCCAAGGTGTTAAATGCGCCCGAAGCGCGTCATTTATAAATAGGCACATATTTCTTGGCCCACTTCGACTATTGGCTAAGCACCCGTCCATGCGATAGCTATACTAGATAATTGGGAAAACAATTTATCGGTAGATTGATATACATAATACTACTTTGTAAAGTTGTAGATGATAAACAATAATGCATATAGGTTTAAAATATATAATTTTTTTTTAATTTTATCCATGAAATGGGTGTTTAAACTGTTTTTTTTAACCTCATATGCTGAATAGGAATATTAAGCATTAGGAAGTGATATTGATGTTAGCTTTCTGGCCTCTGAGTGCTTGTTTGGTTCAACTTATTTTTTTTTTGCTTTCCTAGAATTTTAAATTGGTAAATTCACTAGTAAAGATTGTATTTTAGAAAATGGATTGCCATCTTGTTAAAGTCTAGACATGTATTATGAGATTTTTCATGTGAATTTACCATTTTAGACTCGAAACGCACAAATAGTCGAACTAAACAAGCACTTAATGCTGAATAGATCCAATATTCAGTATTGAGTTCAAATTTGGAGACCCACTTTTAAAGTGAGTCAGGGTGAGCCTCCCACCTGATTGGTTGAAACATGTTTCTTGGTCTGGCAACAAAGATGTCCAAAGAACCTTTTAGACTTTCAGTGAGTCACTACTATAATATTTTTACTCAAGTTTGAAGACTCGGTTATTCATGGTTTGATAAAGTATGTCTCAAATTTTCTTTTCAGATTGTTGATTCGGTAATCGCTCTGATTAGAGTGGATTTCACAGGACGAGCAGAACTTGCAGATCACCAGGTTAACAACAAAAATACCCTAATAAATGACCAAATTACTATAGAAGATCTAGTCCTCCGCTTGTTATATGTTTGTTTTAGACAAATGACATTATTATTCATTTCTTGCTAACTGTAACAAAAGATGGCTCAGATGCTCTCCCAGTTAATAACAATAGCCGAGGAATTCAATGTTGCAGTGTATATGACCAATAATGAGATGGATCATTTCATTTTCTCTCCCTCCAGATCTGTTGTCTTTCTCTTAAGTAAAACACTTCTATTTCTTTCAAAAGAACTTGATTGGTGTTTATATGCACTCCTGGTAAGATAATATGAAATTAGTCTTCTTGTTTTCACTTTACTTTACACAATTTTATAAAACTGTACATGATTTAAGCGGTCTTATTTTAATTCGATTGACCGAATTGACTAGTATAGGCTTCTTTTTTGGGTTAAAAATGGCTGTTGAGGGCGAAAATTGAAAACAACACCAGGTACAAACACATCGAATGATGCAAAAGTAAATATGGTCGTTTGTTGTGTATCGATTATTCTTCAATAAAATTACATGCGTGTTAATGGCATGTAAATATACTAGTCTTTTATGTTATTTACTCATTTATGATTATACATTTACTAAGGTTGATTTTGTTCAGCAGGTCCTTATTGGGAAATATGAAGATTACTTTTGGGAGAATGAAGTCTACTTTTGTAACGAATATCATGAAGACCTTTTGGAAGAATAATATATTTAGAACTTTAATGATGTTAGACTTCCTTTCAAGTTTATGGTTAAAAGCTTGATGGTTTATCTTGTACTACATTTATTTTGGGAATATTAATGTTTATGAATGAAATTTAGTTTTAGATTGATTTAATATCACCGAAATGTAGTGTCATTCATTTTGTCATGTGTGATTTTGATATTATGTTTTGACTTTTGAGTAAAATTTGTGGGCATTGATTCTTTCCATTAGCTGAGCACGAGTTATTACTAGTGTATTTATATTTATTTGTTTAATGAGATATTAATATTTTTTTAAAAATATATTAACATTGTTAATAAACTTTAATAGTTTTAAATAAAAATATATGTTACAAATATATGAAACTCTCATTTGTAATGGTTTTTATCCGTTACAAATTCTATATTTGTAATGGGTCAGAACCGTTACAATTTAGTAATTTCGTTACTAACATATCAGGTGTGTACCATTACAAAATCCGTTACAAAATCAATTGTAACGGTTTTAGTATGTTACAATTTGTAAATTTCTAACGGATTTTATCCGTTATAAATTTCGTTGGTATAATAAATAACGTCAATTTTCTAACGGATTTAATCCGTTACAAATATTTTTTGTAACGGTTTTTGGCCGTTACAATGGACCTATTTTGGTGTAGTGAAATCATTTTTTAACTTCAAATTTTTTTGCTCAAGCAAACAATTAGACTCTTCTAAGTTAAGGGACGCCTTTTTTAATTTTTCAACAATTCCTAAAAGCACTCTCCCTCAATCAAATCAAACTTTTCCCTAAGAGTCTCTTCACGAACCACAAACTCATTAACTAAAATATTTTTATCCTCTTTGGCACAAACACAAGCCAACGAATTTTTAAAGTCCTCCAATTTTTTTTCGAAAAATAGGACCCTATCATCACTTTCCTTCTTGAAAAATTTTAATCAACAAAGTCATGGTCCAAGGAAACAAAATTTTCACGATAAAAATCTCTTTGATTTTGAACCGTTTGCAAAAGATCCATCGCGGATTTAAAACGAGAATTTTATTTTTCCAAAAAATGAATTCTTTTAGCAAACGTCAAATTCAAACGATTTATATCATCAAAACTCTGACTCGTATCATTAAAAGGAGGCATCTAATTACATAAGAGCTCCATCGAAAAAATTGTGATTTTTTTACCAAACAAATTTTTCAAAAACAAATCAATATCACACAATTTTGCGAAAAACAAAGATCACGCGATAAACTAGTGTAACCCGCTCTGATACCAATTTGACGACGTGAAAAGTCAAATTGTATAAAAAAAATCCTTGAAAAAATGAGGATCGCGCGATAAGTTAGCGTAACCTGCTCTGATACCAATTAGAAAAGTGTGACTGTGTGATAATTGATTAAATTCAATTTGCAAGTTTCCAAGTAACCCTTATTTAATTAGAATCTACTTTTAAACCAAATAAATTCAGCCCTTAAAAATGCATCTAAATCAACCCACCAAACATTAATAGATAAAGCATATGACACAAAGTTAAGGAAAAAAAACCTTTTGGGTAAACCTTTTATTTCTAGAACTTTGAAGCATTTACAAGACCATTGACTTACATACAACCTGATAATCGCCCACAAGTGTAACGTACGGTGTTTTTGTCAAACCTCCAAAGTAACGGCTAGAAATATTGACACAGAAATACCCGCAGATGTCGGTTCTGATGTCATCGGCTGGAACTTTTCCTTTCCAGTAGGGCAGCAATGAAGAAGAGAACGACTTCTCCACAAGGGTTGAACAAAAGCAGAGCTGTGTTCTTGGGTTACAAAAGGATTCACAAAGGTTTGGCAAGGATGTGTGAATCAAAACATGAGTCTTGGGACTCAAAAATATGAAAACTTGAGGGGATAGAACTCTCAAAAACGTCTTTCCAAGTCTTATGAAATAACTCCCCCGAACTTGGCTTTTATAAGGAAACCAAAAAGAGTTTTAAAATTCTGGAACTCTTCCAGCGTCAGGTACCCCGAACCGATCTGGTGTACCCCGAACCACTACACACATGAGATAAAGAAAAATACCAAGTCACGTATCAGGTTTGAAATGAGATAAACATAGATAATAATTTATACGAAAAGCATAAGTCAAATCTCAAAAACTCCCCCAGGATTATTCTAAATTTACCTTAAGGAGACTGTTCTAAACAGAGCTCGAATTATTTCTTCTCAGAATTCATTCTTATATTCTGTAAATTTTGTCTAATAGAAATAAGTTCCTAAATTGTTATTTCTGTAATTTTTGTATTTATATATATTTTGTTTTTTTTTTCGAATTTATAATATCAGTAATAACATTAAATGTTATATATATATATATATATATATATATATATATATATATATATATATATATATATATATCAGGTGAGGTCCTAAAATGAGTACCTAAGTTGCGAATCAATTTTAAAAAGTATAGCAAAAATACAAATTTTGAGCTAATTATGTTCAATTGCGAATCGCATTCTCTGGTCCCATTACAATTTTTGTTTTTGTATTCTTGATTTATCTACTATGTCGGTCTGAATGGTTCTTTGCGCCTAGTTGTAGCAATTATATTTCAATGCATCCCCTTTTTTGAAGGTTTGATATAAAAATTCAATGGTTGCCCCAAAATATAAAAATCAACCCAAAATAAGTTTTCTTACTATTTTAAAAAAATATATTCAAACATATATCAATTTTGAGTTGCTTAAAAATGGATATATGTTTGATTGTCAATTTAAAACTAACATATATTGACAATATTTTTGAAAATTATAAAAATATTTATTTTTTATTTTTTAAACGTTCAAGAGATGTTTAAATACCCTAAAAAAAATCAGTTCATAATATTTTTATTTCCAAAATTATTTTGCAACTTGGCATCTCATTTATGTTTATACTAGCACGTATCTAATCTGCATTATTTTATTGTTGTAGATTGTTTCCCAAAATATATTGTCTCACGGAAATGAGATTGAATATTAAATGAAAAAGTGGACTGCACATTGATTGGTACTCTTGGTAACTTAATTAAAGTATGTCCCTTCATGAGAACAACATATGAGTCCAAAAATGGGAGTGGTCGTGCTACAATTATACCTTGTTACTTTGATACCTTGAAGAAAAATACTCACGATATATTTTCTCTCTGTAAGATTCACACAATATTTCTTATTCAATATCAAATCTGGTGGTACAGAGTGGTCATTCACAACGCTAACATATGCTGTGAGTGATAAAAAAAACTGTGAGAAATCATAGAGCATGCAGAAAATGAGATCATACATTTGTTTTTTTTTCTTTCACCAGGCATCCAATAATTATTCCGCCATGCTAACTCAATAACACTTACGAGTTGGAGGATAAGAAAAACCTTGCACCGTGCACCTCAAAACTGAATACAATTTTATAAAAATACAAACTTTCATTAGAATATAAAAAAATGAGATTACCCTGCACCAACACGAGCCAGTTCACCTACAATAAGATAGCAATAATCTTTTAGTTAAGGAATAAAAATGTTGTAATAAATGAAAGTCATGAATCTATAGATTCATGCCGCAATATCATCGTACATGACCACCAAAACCATCCTGAGACGATTTCACACCTAATTAAATCAAACCCATTTGTTGACATGTGAAAGTCCACAATCAAAAGCCAAGATCTGCAAACAAACTCAATTGTTGAATCAAAAAGCTGGAGGGAAAGAAGGGGGATCCGTTGGACCAAAAGGTGAGAGAAAATTGATAAACAATAAATACTATTAAAGAGGGTAGATGTACAGAGGAGATTTTGTAGAGAGTCGCCCTCTGTCTCTTCAGTTCACCTAGACTACACTTTGCCTCCAGTTGTATAAATGTATATGGGAATCTCAACCGTAGTAGCAAATGAATTTTGGGTTAACTAATCTTTAAAATTATTGCCACGTGGTAGGTCTAAACTCTTTCGGCCTACAATTTTATATATTACATAGATTTGAACGAAACTATATATATAGTAATAATGTCTTGGTGCAGACTGTCCCGCATTTTAACAGTGCGGATCGGACATGTGTCGTCTAGTGGTGAACCAAAAAATTTCGGTTAAATTATAGGCGCTATCTCTCTTTTTTTTTAGCTTAACGCCAAATGATACATGTTCAATTCGCACTGTTAAAATGTGGAACAATGCGCACAAGAATAGTACTAATATATATATATATATATATATATATATATATATATATATATATATATATATATATAAGAACACGCATTACAAACGGATGGAAACTTATGAAAATATAAGCACTTATTCCATATCCCTGAAATAAATGGTACTTTATCATTAAATCTTTTCGTTCTTAATATTCTATATTCAATAATTCAGCTACACGTTATGATCCTCCTTATTCCTAATTTTTTTATTTGAATACTTTTAATATCTCTCGTAAATGTGTGTTTGTATTGTAATGAGAAATATTACAACAACAATTAATCTTTTCCTATACTTAAAAAACAAAAGAGTGCAAAACTATTTAAATCAGTCATCATCACATCACATGCAATGAAGTGGCCCATTTTCCTTATAGTAGAAAAGGAGTCGGGCACTCCCCCATAATCTTCTAACACTTCATTTTTATTTTAAATACCAATCATATCCTCACATTTATTCTCACACTCCATTTTTATTTTAAATATCAATCTTATCCTTACATTTATAAAATTTTAAATTTCACTTTTTTGCCTTCAATTAAAATGAGTATATGTGAAAAATAACTAAAAAAATTATATTTTAATAAAAAAATATATTTTTTATAAAAAATTATTTTTAATAAGAATCAGTTTTAAATTGTTTTTTTTACTTTCATAACTATTTTAAAAAAATATTTCAATTGTTTAAAAAATTTATTATCTATTCTTTTTACTGAAAACTGTTCCTTTAAACATAAAAAAAATTATATAAAATAAAGACTGTTTATTACAAAATAAACCGTTTTTTATGAATCATTTATAGTTTAAGTAACATGATCACGACACAAATAAAACGCGACGTGGCATGGAATCCTATTTTTTTCATATCGCTGGCACGTACCATTTTTTACTATTTTAAAAATAATCTTATTACTATTTAGAAAAAAAGGTTCACATCAGCGATATGTATAGAACATCCGACCACCTATATATACCGGTGGCGTTGACCATTTTTCTAATATATTGGTCCGCGACAGCTGTATGTTTTCTAATAAAATAGTTCAAATAATTTTTTTAATAAAAACAGATGAAATGTTTAAAAATAGCAGTCCCGTTTTCCTCAAAAAAAACATTTCATCTCTTTTAGCTAAAAAAATATTTCAACTGTTTTTTCTTTTAAAAACATTTCAATTGTTTTGTTAAAAAAACATTTTAGCTGCTTTTTCTTTTAAAAACATTTCAACTGTTTTGTTAAAAAAACATTTCAACCGCTTATAAGCATCTCTAGCGTGGAAGTCTTTTTTTTTTTTTTTTAAATAAAAAATTGTTTTTAACAAGAATCTGTTTTAATTTTTTTTAACTTTTCATAACCGTTTAAAAAAAAATTCTATTGTTTAAAAAAAATTGTTATCTATTTTTTTTTTATTGAAAACTATTTATAAAACATAAAAAATTATTTTATATAAAATAAAAATTGTTTTTACAAAATAAATCATTCTTTTATGAATCTTTTATCTTCTAAGTAACGCAATCACCACCCTAGCGTGTAGTTGTATTTTTTCATACTATTGGCGCGGACAATTTTTTACTATTTAAAAAATAACTAAAAAATTTAGAAAAAATGGTCCATGCTAGCGATATTTATAGGTGGTCGAACCACTTATACATATCGCTGACGTAAACCATTTTTTCTAAATAGTAATAAGATTATTTTTAAAATAGTAAAAAATGGTGCATGCCAGCGATATGAAAAGAAATAGGATTCCATGTCACGTCGCGTTTTATTTGCGTCGCGATCATATTATTTAAAAAATAAATGATTCTTAAAAAAACGATTTATTTTGTAAAAAAATAGTTTTAATTTTATACAAAATAAATTTTTATGTTTTATGAACAGTTTTCAATAAAAAAAATGTAGATAACAATTTTGTTAAACAACATAAATATTTTTTTATAACAGTTATGAAAAGTAAAAAAAAATTAAAACTGATTCTTATTAAAAGTAGTTTTTTTATAAAAAAAATAATATTTTTATTAAAAATATAATATTTTTTTTTAAATATATTTATTTTAATTAAAGGTAAAACATAAAAATAAAAATTTTATAAATATTAGAATATAATTAATATTTAAAATAAAAATTGAGTGTGAAAATAAGTACAAGAACGTGATTAGTATTTAAAATAAAATTATAGTGTTAGAAGATTATGGTTATGTGAGTGCCGATAGCCGGCTCCATCAGAAAATTGAAATGTTAGTTGCTCATCATATCACTTCGTTGTCAGAATATTTAAATGTCAACAACTCACCATATCCTAATAGAAATGTCAGCTGCTCATTGTATCATGAAATTCAAAACAAAAATATTATTGGAATATAATTTTTTTTATCGAAAGTCAAAGTATCGAATTAAGTGAAGAGTTTTTATTAGTTAGTTAGCGGAGTTCACGTCAATATAATAAGAAAATCAATCAATATCATACTATTATATGTATTTTCAATCAAAATTTATGTAAAAAACGAATTTAATTGAAGAACGCAATCCAAAAAGACATAACATAATACGGATAATCTGCAAAGGGCAAAGGGCAATGGGCGCAATTTCAATCATTGGCATATGTTTCTTTTTTTATTAAGCAAAGAGTGTATATTAAACTAATATAAAAGTACAAATTTCATCTTTTAAGGACTAGTTTTTGGTGAGAGGTGCCGCCATACATAGATTAATATTAGTAGAATCATTTTTTTGTGACATTAATGATGTGTCAAATACATATTAAATAATTTTTTAAACATTACTCAATATGCGTTTAACACATTAAGAATCATAAAAAATGATCACAAAAGAAAGTCTCCATAATATTACTTTCATAAATATGTAGATAAAGAGTATGGGTGATTTGAGTTGAGGTCAAACAAAAATCCATATCTAAGCCTAACTCTAATGTAGCCAAGTTTGTCAAAATGTCTGCAATTTCGATCGCTGAGCAATCATTTTTCCTAGTGCCAACATTGTATTATAAATTATTGTTGAATGGGAAATTTAGTTGTTTTATAATAAACAATGTTTAGTTTCATGTATAACTAAAGGTCCGTTTGGTTCTATATTCAGAAAACTCGATTTAAATGTTATTTTTAAATATAGTTTTACAATTATATTTTTTGTGTTTATAATTATTTGTGTGCGTTTGATAAACTTGTTTTTAAATATAGTTTTTGAAAAATTGACAAAAATTGACCGACATGTATATATATATATATATATATATATATATATATATATATATAATGATATTGCATGTATAATTCATTATAAAATTATTTACATACATGAATTGATAATATTTTTCAATATATATGTACTATATGTATATTTTATATTGTTCTATAAATTAATAATATATGTATAAAACTATATATAAGTATTATGTATCTATTAATAATATTATTTAACTTTATATTATTCCATACCTAATTTTGTGTACATGCACATGTATATTTTTTAATTATAAGAATTACATACATATTAATGTATTATGTATGTATATTATATATTAAGGTATAAATGCATTAAAATATTAAGAATGAATAATTCTGATTTAAAAAATAGAAAACATAAACTGTAAAACACTCTCAACTTGTTTTTTGAAAAACTTGATTATAATACAAAAATATTATAAGTTAGTGTTTAAAAACAGGTTACCAAACGCAGATTTTTATCAGAATTGTATTTAAACACAGAAAACAAAATTATAGTTGCAAACCAAGCAGGCAGCCCTAATATACTATATGAAGTCTTAAAGATTATGTATTTTTTATCTCGAGAAAAATGGTGATGATGTCTACTATTGTAGTTTTTTAATTATTAATGGCCTAAAGTTGTGGTTTTTGCACGAAGATAGCTCAAAATTTGATTGTCTTAAGAAAATTTTGGAGGTTAGTATGCTTAATTTAGCGACCCAAATACCATTATAATTTGTTCCAGTGCATTTATGTGTAGAACACATACTCGTTTTGCGCATACATCACCCACTACACCTTCTCATGCTTCTAGTATGTCTAATGGTGGAGCCTAAAAAAAAATTCAGTGGAGCACCGCTACATAGAAATCATCAACCAGTTCTGGAGGTTTGGGGAAGTAGCCCCCAAGCCGAATTTTTTTTTGGGGGGGTAACTTTTAAAAAATTTACAAATATTTTATTAATAATTTGCACTTAGAGGCAATTATAACTCAAATAAAATAAGCTCGGATACAATAGTACAAATGCATATAGAATGTTAATCAGAGCCCTAAAATAAAGAAATACTATCATGTGTAGAGGGCACCATGTGTCTGTACTCAACACAAATAAGGACACGACACGTATGTGCATATAAAATTTTTGTTTGTATATTAAAAAATCTATGGGATACGCATTATATATGTGTTATATTCTTATTTGTATTGAGCATTGACACGTGCTGCTCTCTACACATAATAATATTTCTCTCACGGGTACTTGAAATTTGATGTTGTACGTGATAGACGCAATGATAAGTGTGAGGGAGATACCCCCGGGACATCTCAACAAGTGTTATCATGGGCCCAAAATTGATGCAGTGGATGGCGCAAAATCTGTGGGATGTGACACCCCGCCTATTTAAATATCGGGTATCTATCCTTTATAAAAAGTAAGACAGGAATCGCATCTAGTTCATTCTTAACATCACTGTTGAAAACTTCTTGAAGTTTACTAACCACCTAGTATATTCAAAAAGCCGGTGCCGAATTTTATCTTTCATTAAACAACAACATGAGAAAATAAATGTAATAACCAAACCATACACACAGTAATAATCTGAATCCATCACAAGATAATTAGCTGAAATAAATAATACTGAATAAACCATCGGTTCCCAAGTCTGATAAAAATCTAACAGAAACAATAAACATGAATACATAATTTGAACTGATATAAAAGTAATAGGTGAAGGGACAACACGCCCAAATGAATAACTGAAATTGAATCCTACTCTAGGAATGAAGTAACTTAAGCGTCTAATCAAAATCTTGTAAGCCTCCACAAGTGCTGCAGCTACACATATCGGAATGAATCGTCAAGCTTGGCATCCTTGTAGCTGGACACCTAATATATTTTGAAAGAATAGACAAAATAGATCTGACACGGGTCAGGGCCCGAGAAAACCTTTTAAAATATTTAGCAAGCATTTAAATCATAGTTTAAAAGCAGTTATTGATTACACATGTTAGTTTGTGCACACTCCCTTGAGTTTCTCACCTATCGTCTAATGTGTACACCTAACGTCCCCTACTTATCCCACCTAGTTATGATATCCAGCCTAACTAGACCTCATAAGTATCTAACTAATCGCTATCAGGTTTATCCCACTTGTACCGCTCATATAGTACGATACAGTATACCCTTAATTATAATTAAGTCCTTTGTTGAGTTTCTCTTTAACTCCAATCGTACCTCCCATACAACACGCTATCCACTAACTAATAATTAACATTTTTCGTATGTTATTATTAAGTCATTTAGTTAACATTTCGCATATCTTATCACTAAATTATTTCATTAAGTTTCTCTATTTATTTTATTCTTTAGATATGATCTATCTTTTTCGATTATTACACATAAATGTAATGAACATCACTTTAGATATAAGCTATCTATATATACACAGCATCTCCCGGACTGACCACCATGATGCACACTTGAGTACTCTGTTATCAAGTTCGTGTACCTCGCGTACTAAATCTGGGACTAACAGTTCAAAATCTCTCCTTAAACCATAAATCAAACAACGCACAATGGAGGCGAACATAGTTCCAAACCTATGGGTCACGCACATACCTAAAGTGCCCAATTGATCGTCAATACAATCGTACACCTAGATAGTCATCATGCATAGGTTCTATGTTCTAGGGGACAAATTCATACCTCACTGGAATCGTCAAGGTGGAATCGCCCTCTGCGCGGAACCTCCCGTGATAGCAGGCAATGAAAGTATGTTCACACACAAAAGAAGCACATAATAGGCATACACACAACCAAACCATATGTCGCATATAGTCATACATACAGCCTATAAATATAATCCCTATAGGTACACACCTAACCTATAATATTGTACATATAGGTATACACTTAACTTATAAACATAATTCGTACGTAATATATCTCTCTCGAATACTCAAAGTACTATCGATTCACAATTATAACATCTTATCGCATTTTCTCGAGCATTATTCTCTACCCAGAGGTACCTAGTTACCCCTTAAGTTATTTAAGTAGTTAATTCACTCATGCACTACTGGTCTACATCATACGTTCCCTCATACTCCCCATGATCCTTTCCCATTCTCTCAAATTCATTATTTTATAATTCATATACAATAGGTATTCGCCTTAATTCTCTCGTTATGGCTGAGCCTCGACCTCACATTTGGCCAAATGTAATTAAATATATCCCCCATTATAGTTTAGAGATGTCCCAAAAGTTCCCCCGGTTAATTATTTGCAAATTCAAGGCCTAAACAAGGAAAATTGGGCAATTATGGGTAACCGAATCGAGTCGTAAAGTTTTTGGCAGATTAAACACCCAGTAGTAAAATATCGTTTTCTCCCTCTACAAAACTGAAAATGACCTCATTCAAATCTCATTGGAAAGCTAATATATAGACGTTTCCAGAAATCTATGGCTCGCACTCTAATTCTAAGCACAATTAAAATGGCATACATTTAAATAACGTCAAAAATTCTGATACATTACTATGGTGACAGATGAGACACCCTATAGTAAAACGTCAGTTACTCCGTGTATAGAACTCCAAAAAACCTGATTCAAAGATAATTGGAAAGATAATACATAGACCTTTCCAGACATCTATGGATCGCACTCGAATTCTAAGTAAAATTAAAATGGCATACGTTTGAAGTCTCATAAAAAATTCTGGCAGATTGACATCTTATGTTCATATATTAAAACCCTAAATCATTCAAGTTTTGCACTTTTCAACCAAGAATTCATCAAGATTCCATCTTAATAATCACATATATTCTAATTTCATTTTATCTTCACATAGGGTTTCATTCTACATGCCATCCTACACCGAATCATGAATTTTATTCAATAAAATCCCAAGAACATAATTGAAATCATGAAATTGAAAACCCTACACTACATGGGTATTATAACTTCTTCAAAAGCATGCAAGATAAACACTTGCCTTGTATTTACAGGTCTGGATTCATTTTAGGATGATGAGTGTTGACTTAAAAAATTAGATTTGACCTAATTATTTTAACCATAGATAAAAATGAATAAAGAAATGATAGACAATAGATTTTTAAAGTGGTTCAGCCTTATAAGAATGGCGTACATCCACTGTTCTTGTATTGCTGACGTTTGCTTGGAATTCTCGAGGAATGGTTTTCTCAAGAAATTTTGGTCCCCTTCTAATGAGGAGGTTACAATGTATTTATAGCCTTGAGGTTGTCAAATGAAAGGACAATGCGTTGTTATCTAGTAGACATGTACATCTGTATGATAATAACGAGCATTTAATGCGCAGTCGTCTCCTTGATTATCCTGATTTGAGTGCTCTGTATGCTATGTAGCTCGGATCGCCTAAGCTGCTTGACACGCTTGGGCTGCTCGGGGCCCCTGAGTTCCTCGGGGCTCCTTAGTTTCTCGATGATCTTGAGTTGCTCGATATAAGTATACATAATTGCCACGTTGGCAGACACGTGTCTGTAAGTGAGTGGTCCATATCAGCAGACTAAATTTGGTATCAACAGATGCCCCAAATATTTCGTAGTTTGATGTTGAAGAAAAGTATGGAACATTCTGCTGCCTAGATTTTCGGTTTTTATGGATTTTAGGCGAACTTTCGTTGTATATAATTCCTTTTTTGAGTGCATAGTATCAGGCTTTTAAAGTATTTTGAATTTCCATAACCGCTTCATTCTTTGTGCCCCTTTTCTTCTTTTTAGCCGTCGGATACACAAACTTCCTTCCTTGTAAGTATTGATTTCTCTATTCCCGATGTAAAGTATTTAAGCGCGGCAGAAATCCTATCGTCTTTCACTTTTTAAATCTGTATCTTTGAACTCTTCATTTCTTCTCTATCTTGTGCGTTCGTTTCTTCCATTGTTCGTTGTCAACTAATTCACTCTTTTCCTATAAGATTTTCTTCCTTCTCTTTTATTTACTTTGTTCATCATGGTTTATCTTGTTGAATCGCTTGACAAATTTCATTCTGAATTTTCAATTCCTTCATGGGCCATATTGGAAAAACTTTCTGAACCCTCTGACTATTTTTCTTTGGCTGAGGGACATTGGTTCCCAAGTTTCTTTGTGGCCAAATGTGGCTTTTCTTTTCCTCCAAATCCTTATGTTTCGAGTTCTGTCAATATTTTGTCGTTGTTCCTACAAAAATAGCGCCAAATACCTGGAGGATATTTAATGGAGTTCATAGGTTGAACTAACTTCATGGAACCCGTTTAGGGATTCCAGAGATTATGTATTGCTACAGATGGGTTGTTAGAGATAGTACTTTTTATTTAAAAACTAGGTTTTTGAATAGGGCGTTAGTTGTCAATCTTCCTGACGCCAACAGGGATTATTTTGAACATGGAGTGGTAATGAAAAATTGACAACATCCTCCATTAAATCGAGATGATGTATACCACGGTCCTAGATGTCCTCCTTATGGCAATGGGATAGGTTGTTTTTATTTTTATTTTATTTTTTGGAAATCTTATTTTCTTTGTGTTTGATAAAATGTATCACAAACATTTAATTTTTGATTATTTGTAGTTGACAGTAAAAGAAAATATCCCAAATAAACTGACGTTAACTTAAAGCATGTGAAACTTATCTGGAGTTTGCACCAATCCGTTACCGAAGAACATATTAGATCAGCCTCTTATTTATTGCAGTACAAGAGCTATACTTCATCTTTTACTACTCGTCCAGTAGTGGTTGACATTGACCAAGTACCAGCTTCTGAAACAGGTGTGGAAGGTTCCTCCTTTGAATCGAATATTCCCATCAGTAACCTAATGAAGAGAAGAAGAGCTCCTGCCTTTTTTGACAAATCAGACTCTACCAATGCGAAGGAAAAGAAAAACAAGCAGGATGTTCCAGAGGAAGGGACAAGAAATATTAATGCACCCCCTCCTGTTGCTGCCAAGAAAGTTATTGAGAAGCCCCCTATGGCTCCGAGCAAGGCTGTAGTTATTCCTCCTCCTAGTGAGGTTATTGTCATATCACTAACCAAAACACCTTCTTTGGTTGAAAATATTCATGCTCCTTCGAGGAGGTTAAAGAAAAGTTCTTATGAGAGACTCGTTGAACCTATCTCTCAGCCTTTAAATGCTGAAAGTGGGATTCCCACTTTTGTTCCTCCAAGCTCTGCCATGGGCTCGGTGAAGTCTTGGATTATCCCAGAAATCCAAGGTATTGAAGACACTCTTTCTCGTGACAGGGTCACTACCTTGGCTGCTCAATATATTGCCTCAGTAAGTATTACTAGTCTAAGTTTTCACTTTTCAATGCTATGTCCCTGTACTGACTCAAAGTTAGTTCTTTTTTCAGCTGGTAACGTGTTTCAACAGTATTCTGAAGAAGGATGAAGCTATTAAAGCTTCAAGCTCCTCGGGAGGTATAGAGGACAACTTTTATTGGTCTGACTCAGTTTTTAAAAGACTCTGGTTAGAAGTATGAAGAAGATAAGGTTGCTTGGGAGAAGCAACTCAAGTCCATTGAGCTGGACAAGAATCAAGCTGAGAACGCCTCCTAGGAGTTGGAGAAGAAATTGAAAGAATATGAGCAGAGCAATAAAGTTTTTAAACAAAACAACAAAGAGCTGGAAGTTAAGCCCAAATATGCTGAAGAGGAAGTTGTTAGACTTCAAGATGTTGGACGCCAAAAAATTAAAGTGGAGGAGAAGTTGAAGGCTGTTGAGGACCTCTTTAGGGAAAGGACCTCCTCAGAGAAAGAAAAGAGGAAAAAGGCTGTTAAATAATCGTTTAGTGTTGGTTGGGATAAAGGCTGGAACAAGGGCCTGGCTTCCATGACCTCGCAAATGGAGTATGCTAGTCTCAAGTACTTTAGGGATGGATGGGTTTCTTCTCTGCAAGAGCTAAAAATTGCTGAGAATTCTGAGTTATTCCAGCAACACACTCATGGCCCTCCTCCCTCTACTGGAGAAGAGGAAGAGGATGAAGCTACCTCAGATGAGTCTTCCATGATGACTAGAGATCAGTTTCCTTCTGCTCTATTTATTTAAACTTTCTCCGAGCAACTCCAACCCACCAGCACTTCTGTCGAGCATCTACCTTCATCTTCTGAGAAACCAGTCATTTCCTCCAAACTTTCTAAGGAGGTCGTAGGGAACAAGGAGAAGGTGTAGAGTTGTTTGAGTGTTTATTTTATTATTTTTGAATGTAACATCAGACTTTGTATTTTCTTCTTTGATGAAATAAAATTCAAACTTTGGTTGCTCACCTTGAATTTCTCTTTTACGTGCTCTGTATGAATCCTTATTGATTCTCTTTATTTATTTTTGCTAGTTTTTGGCTAGGATGGAGCTTCTATCAGCTCATGGCACATAATTGATGAAGAAATGCAATAACTATTTTAAAGCTGGTCATGAAGGCCTAAACGAGGCTCAAATCAGTGACATCCTTGGTTCAGATACTTCTGAACGAGCAGTCGAAGCTTACTAATATCTGAAGTTTTTGCTCGATCGAGCTGTTGCCAATAATGTGGCTTATTATGAGATGATTGAGGACTTCCAAGGAACGATTGAGGAACTCCAGCATCAGTACAAATAATCCTCCACCCTTCTACATCAAGGGTATGGAAAGAAATTTCAGTAATTGAGCGCTGAAAAAGGTTATGATAAATTCATCTCTGCTTATGAAAAGAAAGAGAGCATTCTGAAGATTGAGGTTGAAGAGCATAGGCAGATCGCTAAGCTGTTGGAGCAGGAAAACATTGTTTTACAAGAAGAGATTAAACAACTCAAGTCTGTCGCATCTTCCTCGGGGCCTTGGTCCCTGTTAATGATGAAGGTTTCTCTTTCTTGGAGGTGGAAAATGCCAACTTGCGAGATGAGTTGGAAAATTTGAAAAGAGCTGGACCTTCCACCTCTACTCGCGGTCGAGCAAGATCTTCTTCTCGGGGACGAGCAAGGGTTGGTCAGGTTTCTATTGAAGAAGTAAGAACTCAAGCAACCTTGAAGAATCAGGAATTTCAATTGGTGGTGAAGAACCAGGCCTTAGCAGAGATGTCCAAGAAGATTTTGAATCTCAGCGAGCAACTTTCTACACAAAGCTCTGCCTTGGAAAATAAAGAACTTTTGGTGAATAATATTCATGAGCAACTGGAGAGGTTAACTTACCAATTCCATAAATAGCCCAGAGAGTTTTAGATGGCTGGGTATAATGAAGCACTTTGCCATCCTAATGCTCGTTTAAAATAGTCGAACAACGAAGGGTATAAACACGGCTGGTTGAATGCTCTTTGTGTTTTAAAATTGGAGAGAGGTCATTTCCTGTGGGATTACTATAATCCTAGAGTTCTTGATTTACCTGTGCCTCCTTTCAAGCTTGACCTTAGTTGGATTCCATCCCGGGCCATTCCTCGCATTCTGATCTACAAGTATCTTGATGATTATAGTTTTTATTCAGATTTCGAAATATCTCGCCCAGAACACCTGCTTGGTCGTCCATCTATAATGGACGTCAGAATGCTGCAACATCTGAACTTCATAAATTCCCCTTATTGTCTTGATGATCCTCCAGCTGGGGCAGACCCTGTATCAAAGGCAGAAGGAAAGAAACCCATAGAGTGGGATTTGTTCAATTGATACCACATGCGATCTGTAATTTATATCATATGTAATTTTTTCTGGTTTTAATGAAGAAATTTTTAGTTTTCTTTGCAATTTAATTATCATTGGTTTGGAAATATTTTATAGAATACCTCTTTTATTTACTGATGAACATGTATGTATATCTGTAGAATGACAAAAATGTCTTATTTGGTTTTTAAATTGCCGACCAACTGGAGTTGGTGGTAATTGAATGCCGACCAACTTGAGTTGGTCGTGTTTGTTTTCCGACCAACCTGAGTTGGTGGTAATTTTCTTCCCGACCAACCTAGGTTGGTGGTAATTTGCTTCCCGACCAACCGGAGTTGGTGGTAATTGAATCGCTGATCAACCGGAGTTGGTCGTGTTTATTTTCCAACCAACCTGAGTTGGTGGTAATTTTCTTCCCGACCAACCGGAGTTGGTGGTAATTGAATTGCCGATCAATCGGAGTTGGTCGTGTTTGCTTCTCGACCAACCTGAGTTGGTGGTAATTTGCTTCCCGACCAACCAGAGTTGGTGGTAATTGAATTTCCGATCAACCGGAGTTGGTCGTGTTTGTTTCCCAACCAACCTGAGTTGGTGGTAATTTGCTTCCCGACCAACCGGAGTTGGTGGTAATTGAATTGTATAGTGTGTAGCACTAATATTCTGAAAAAAATAAGGAATAAAGAGAAATGGGGGAAACATCCCTTTATTCATATTGAAGAAATTGTATTACATAGAGATTTCAACTACTGATAATACTTTCGTAGATGCTCTGCATTCCATGCATTCTTGAATTCTTCTCCTTCCAAGGTCTCAATCTTGTACGTCTCTGGATGAATAATTTTTGTTACTCTGTAGCGTCCATGCCAGTTTGCTTCCATCTTATTATGCTTTTGGATCACTTTTTTCAGCACATCATCCCCTTCTTTCAGATCACACTTATTCACTCTTTTGTTATAGAACAAAGTTGTTCGTTGTTGATAAGCTGCATTCCTAATTGCTGGTTCTTCCCTGACTTCCTCGAGCATATTCAGGTCTAATCTCCTCATCAAATCGTTGATAGGGGAATTCAAATTAAGTACCATGTGCATGGGTAGACCCAATTCAGCAGGTATCACAGCCTCACTCCCAAATGCCAGCATGTATGGAGACTCTCCAGTTGCTGTTCGCGGTGTGGTGCGATAAGCCCACAATACAGAGTGTAGTTCATTAATCCAATTTCTTTTGTACTATCTAGTCGTTTCTTCAATCCATTTAGTAGCGTTCTATTTATCACCTCAGTTTGTCCATTGCTTTGTGGGTGACCTGGTGCAGAATGAGTTTTCAGAATATTGGATTGATGACAGTATGCAGCGAACTCCTCGTTGTCAAACTGGGTTCCATGGTCAGTAATGAATGAATGTGGGAGACCATATCTGTAAATAATATTTTTCCAAATGAATTGATAGACTTTGTCGTATGTCATATCAATAAGAGGCTCAGCTTCCATGCATTTAGTAAAATAATCCACTGCGGCCACTAAGTATTTGAATCTTCCCTTAAGCGTTAGTAGTGGTCCGAGCAAATCTATTCCCCCTATAGCGAATGGACAAGGAGATGCTATGGGTGTTAACAATGCCTGAGGAGTTCTTCGGATGGACGAGAAGCGTTGGCATTTTTCACACTTCTTAGCATAGGCTGCGCAATCAACTCTCATCGTCGGCCAGTAGTACCCCTGTGTGGTTATTCTTCGTAAGAGCGTTCGACCAGCTACATGGGCTCCACAAGACCCCTCATGAACCTCTTCGATCAAATCTTTTACTTCAGAGGGATGGACGCATCTTTGTAACCCTGCTATCACTCCTCGTCTGTACAAAATGCCATTGGTCAACACATAACGAGCAGCTTTAAACTTTAGTTTCTTGGCTACGAGTTTATCAGTTGGTAAAGTCCCATCTTCAATATAGGCTCTGATTGGATCCATCCAGGATGGTCCTAAGTCAAGAGCAATGAAATTTATCATTAGATCTTCATCTATGCTCTGTCCAGCTAGAATCTATATTGGGATTTTTCATCATAGCTCGGTGCGGGTGGCTGATGCTAGTTGGGCTAGGGCATGTGCTCTTGCATTCTCCAATCTAGGTATTCTAACCAGCTGAATAGCAATAAAACTTGATGCCAACTCTATTTCTTTTGCATGGTACTTGATCATTAACTCTCCCTTTGCTTCATATATTCCAAGAATCTGATTTATGATCAACTGTGAGTCACTGAATACAATGACCTGCTCTGCCTTCATGATTTTTTCGAAACTAAGACCTACAATCATAGCTTCATATTCAGCTTTATTATTAGAAGCCTTAAATTGAAAGCGCAGAGCATACTCCACATAGATCTCATCCGGGTTGTTTAAAAGAATCCCTACTCCACTGCCTGTAGTGCAAGATGAGCCATCCACATATATATTCCATATAGGTACTTCATCATCAAATTTTTTATCGGACAGAGTTCCTCGGTGGAATATTTGTTGCTTCTTTATGTCCTCCTCTAACACTTCCTGCTGCTCGCCGACCATCTTATTTTGCTCGTCAACTGACTTAATTTGGTCGGAGTTTAAATTTGATGATCCTGTAACATCCACAGGCTGGTCGATATTCAATTTCTGCTCTTCGGAGGTGTCAGGATAGGTGAACTTTGCGATAAAATCTTCCACTGCCTGCCCTTTAAGCGACAATCTAGGCTCATAAACTATGTCATATTCACCAAGTTCTACTTCCTAGTACATCAATCTTCCTAATTTTTCTGGTTTATGAAGATCTTGCCTTAACGGCATATCAGTATACACGACTATGGTATGAGCTTAGAAGTATGGCCTCATCCTTCTACTTGCTTCGATCAACGTTAGAGCCAACTTTTCCAGCCTTGGATATCTGATCTCTGCTCCTCGAAAGGCCTTGCTAGTGTAATATATTGGTTTTTACACTCCAACCTCCATTCTTATCAATGCCGAGCTCACTGCGTTTTCTGAAACTGCCAGATACAAGTATAGTCTTTCTACCATCACTGGTCTGGACAATAATGGAGGTTCTCTTAGGTATTTCTTCAACTCTTGAAAGGCCTTCTCGCATTCACCATTCCATTCAAACATTTTTCAGAGTGTTTTGAAGAATGGGAGACATCTATCAGTTGCACGTGACACAAATCTATTAAGTGCTGCAACTCGCCATGTGAGACTTTGCACTTCCTTTTTCGTCGTTGGATATCGTAGCCCCAATAGAGCCTTGATCTTTCAGGGTTCTTTTTAATACCTTGTTGGTTAACAATATACCAGAGAAATATGCCTTCTCGTACTCCGAATATGCATTTGGTAGGATTCAGCTTCATTTGATATTTATCTAGTTGATCAAAGGTCTGACCTAAGTTAACTAGACGATTAACAGCTTTCTTCCTCTTCGTAAGCATGTCATCAACATAAACCTCCATGTTATGACTGATTTTCTCTGTAAACACCTCATTCATCAATCGCTGATATGATGCACCTGCATTTTTAAGACCAAAAGGCATAACATTATAACAATAAGTTCCCCTTGGGGTGATAAAAGAGGTACTCTCCCTGTCTGCAGGTTTCATTTTAATCTGGTTATAACCAGAATAAGCATCCATGAAACTTAATAGTTCGTGCCCCGAGGTAGCATCCACCAGTTGATCAATTCGGGACAAAGAAAAATGATCCTTTGGGCATGCCTTGTTAAGGTCGGTGAAGTCTACACACATCCTCCACTTGTTATTTTTCTTCTTTACCATCACCACTTTTGCTAGCCAGTTAGGATATTTGACATCCTCAATGAAAGAGGCTTTTTGTAGCTTCTCTACTTCTTCCTGTATGGCTTGGTTCTTCTCGGGACTGAATACCCTTCGTCGTTGCTTCACAGGCTTGATTTCTTTGTTCACATTGAGCTCGTGACACAAGAAATTTGGGTCTATCCCTGGCATATCTTCGTGACTCCATGCAAAAGTTTGCTTTCTGCATCTTAGAAATGCTATCATCTCTTAATTTATTGACACATCTAGTGTCGCACCAATTTGAGTTGTTCGTTCTGGATGCTCGTCGTTCAGAATGATATTTTCAGTAGCTTCCATGACCTGACCCTTAACGAGCTGAGACTCATCTCTTGGGTCTAAAGTCTCAATCTTCGCATCTTCTATCTCATCTACCTGATATGTAGTAGTCTTCTTCCTGGATTCTTCACGCTCTTCTTGCTCGGCACATGAATAGTAGCATTCCCGAGCTACTTTTTGGCCGCCCTTCACCACTCCTACTCCAAAGTTGGTTGGAAATTTTGAACATTGATGTACAGTAGATGGCACTGCTTCGAACTTTTTCAATCCTACCCTTCCCATGATGATATATTAAGCTGATTGGATATTTTTATCCATCACAAAAAAGCGTACTCTTTCTGTTCGACAAGCAGGCTATGTACCGATGAACATATCCAACTTGATCGTCCCAAGTGGAAAAACTTTCTCGCCAGTAAAACCAAGGAGGGGCCTATGATATGGTTCCAACTGGGATAAATTTAGATTCAAACTATCAAAACATGGGTAGAACATGATATCTGCCGAGCTACCATTATCCACTAATACTCGTGAAATCATTACTTCCTTCATTCTCATTTTGATCACCAATGGGTCATCATGAGGATATAGCACACCTGCGAGGTCATTCTTTGTTCACCTTCCTCGGACGATCATCTTCAGCCAAATTTATTCGCTGTATGTATGAGCAAGCTTGAGCCTCATTAAGGTAATCTTTCCTTTCTGCGGTAAGATCTCCTCCTCATGTATCACCACCTGTAATGACATTACACTCAAATGATCCAAAGTGGATTAAAAATACCTCACGTTCTGGCTGTCTTGGTCTTTTAGGGAGATCGGGGTCATCTTCTGGATCATCTTCATGATCTCTTTTCTTATCATCTTTTGTCCGAAGAGGAGATTTAGACCTTTGCCTTCCCCGTTCACTGGTTCGACCACTGCTTTGATGATCAACATACTTGGTCAATTTTCCTCATCTAATGAGTGCTTCAATTTCATTTTGAAGAGCTATGTAGCGCTTGGTCGTATGACCGTGATCTTTGTGGAATTTGCAATATTTGGACTTGTCTCTCTTATCAGGATCTGCCTTCATTTTTGCTGGCCAGGCTATCTCCTTGCTGTTCTTGATCTCTTCCAGAATGTGATTTATATCCACTTTCAAGGGAGTATAATTTCCATATTTTTTCATCTGTTCCAATGCTTGCTTCCCATTTGATTGCCTATTACCACCATTATTCTCTTGATCCTTCTTTTCAGTTTTTCCATCTTCCACCTTGGTCTCCTTAGTGTCCGCGTTCTTCTTTGCAACCATGGCTTCCTCGGCATTCATGATTTTGTCTGCTTTTGCCATCAATTCTGCCATGGTCCTGGGAGGATCTTTGGCTAAAGTGTAGTATAATTTATTGGGTAACAGTCCACTCATCAAATCAGTAATTGCAGTTTTCTTCTCATAATCAATTACTTCCAGTTTCTCGTTATTGAAACGAGTAATATAATCCCTGGTGCTTTCACCTGTCTTTTGTCTAACACTTACCAAATGTGCTACTCATTTGACTGGCTTTGCTCCAAAACAAAAATTTCCAATAAAGAGTTCTGGTAGCTGAAAGAAGGTCGTAATTTTCCCCCGAGGAAGGTTATTGTACCACATCAGAGCAGATCCAATAAGAGTTCCTGAAAATGCCCTGCATCGCATCTCGTCTGGAATAACATAGATATCAGCAGCTGCCTGGTATTGTTCTATATGGAGAACAGGATCGATTTTTCCATCGTATTTTGATGTTACTACCGGGGCTTTGAATTTTGATGGCATGGAAAAGTCCATAATCTCTTTTATAAATGGTGTTCCTCGGACAAAAGTCCTTTATAGAGGATTCTTAGTTTTAGCCATCTCCCTTAATCTATCCTCCAACCTTTGAATTGAGCCCTTCCGTGCGTCATTTCCTTCTTCGATCCTATTGGTTCGAGCAACTGATCGTGTTGAATTTGCCTCTTAGGATCTTTCATGACGAGCAGCTGGTCGTGATTAGGTAGAGCCTTTATTTAAATCAGATGGTCGTTGAGAGTTCCTCGACACAATCCTAGGGGGACTCCTATTCCTCCTAGGACCCAAACGATCAAAAGGAGAGACTCTACTCAATCTTTCAAGAGCACTTGTCCTTTCTGGAGATAGAGTGATGTTTTGTTGAGTGTCTATAGCTCGTACCGAGGAAGTCCGTCCAGGCTGATAAGAAGGATCATTAGATATCTCAGTACGATATGAATCGGTGCGTCTGGGTTGAGATTCCTCTGGGAATAATGTTCGCCTAGTTTGCGAAGAGATTAAACGAGTATTTCTCTGAACGTTTCTTTGTCCTGACTGGGTTGGCACTCCACCCTGGACAGTTTGTATGAGTTATCGCATGGTTTCTTGCATGGCCGTCTGGCCCTGGGCCAAATTAGCCATTATACCAGCTAGATCTTGGACATTTCGGGGAATAGATGGATTTGGAAGGATTCCAGCGTTTCGATTACTAGACTCAGGATTATCAACCATTGGTGATGAATTATTTTGGTGAAAAATGATAATTACAGTCGTTTTCCACAGACGGCGCCAATCTGTTGATGTAAAAAAAATTAGATTTGACCTAATTATTTTAACCAAAGATAAAAATGAATAAAGAAATTATAAACAATAGATTTTTAAAGTGGTTTTCTCAAGAAATTCCAATCCCCTTCTAATGAGGAGGTTACAATGTATTTATAGCCTTGAGGCTGTCAAATGAAAGGACAATGCATTGTTATCTAGTAGACATGTACATCTGTATGATAATAATGAGCATTTAATGCGCAGTCGTCTCCTTGATTATCCTGATTTGACTGCTCTGTATGCTAAGCTGCTCGGACCGCCTAAGCTGCTCGACACGCTTGAGCTGCTCGAGTCCCCTGAGTTCCTCAGGGCTCCTTAGTTGCTCGGTGATCCTGAGTTGCTCGATAGAAGTATACATAATTTCCACATTGGAAGATACGTGTCTGTAAGTGAGTGGTCCATATCAGCAGACTAAATTTGGTATCAACAATGAGGTTGCTCTCTTCTTGTTTCGATTTCGATTACGATACGTCGTTGGTGAGAATTTATATGTAAATCCTAGGTTTTCTTCTCTTCTTCCTCTCCTATGGCCTCTCCCCTCTCAAATTTATGTTAACCCTAGCCTCTAACTCAAAGGGGAAGATATAACCTTTTAATTTTCGAAGTTCTTCCTACCCTAATTTCCTAAATGATCGAAATGCTCTTAAACGGTGTCGGGTTGGTCTAAAATTGCCCTAGGACACAAACAATACATCCGGGTATACTATTTTAACTATTTCAACCTATTCGAAAACAATCGTGACCTCTAAATCATCATCTGATCCACTCTATACAACACGCGACTCTCGATTGAGGTGTAATCTAATTACATTAATATCACTCGCTACGACGTCTATTAATTTCACATTTTATTTAATACATCCTAAGTAAATTTATCTCTAAAAATTAATCTTATTCTCTCCCAATTAATATTTAATAGTCACATAATTATTCCATCAACAATAATCATTATCTCTGTAGTGTGCGTTGTGCGATATCGATTTAAATATATTCACAAATTCCCAATTTAAACTTATTTAATTAGAGTTGATTTTAAACCAAATTAAATTAGCCCTTTAACATGCAACTACGTGTGTGTATGTGTTAAACCAATATACACAAATAACCAACTCGTAGATTTCAGGAAAAAAACCCTTTCGGATAAAACCTTTATTTCACAATAATACAATTACAATGACATCGGCAATGAGTTTACCGCAAAAAACCCACATAGAGTGCAGTCTAGAGTCAGCCAAAATCGCAGTTCCAATTCAGCCCAGGAATATCCACGAGCACTCCCTATTAGCATGAAGTCGTCTTCAGCCCAGTACTCCCCTCAAGGGCACCTAGATCAGCAGTAGAGATCTTATCTACAAGAGAAATTTGATGTGAGATGTGTTCTTGGGTTCTAAAATAATTCACACAAACTATTAGGATGATTTGTGAGTTGAAAACAAAGGATTAAAACCCTAAAAGTGAGAAGATAAAGTATTCTACCAAAGCAGTTTCATGTATGAAAAATTTCGCAGGTCTTCTTACCAAAAAACAAAGTTGAAAAATTCTATTTATGAAAAATCTAAGGTGGCTCGTTGTTCGAACGAAATAGGGCTGTCGCTTGAACGATGTCAGCGGTCGCTCGAACGACTTCGCGCGAGATGCCTCTGTCACTCTAACGACGTGGAAATCTTGCTCGAATAACTGGAGCGAATAATAATTTTGTATTCCAGTCCGCCTCAACACATAGAAAATATATCTTGACAAAAAACTCCGATCCAACACTTGGAAAAAAATTTAGAAAAAATTTCCTGACACCTTAAGTGAACCGTGGGACTAAAACACAACCTTACCAAAAATATTTTTCGCAAAGGCTTCTCTTGTTCAAGAAATTGATATTTGTAATCGTCTTTGTAAGATGTGGATTCTTTAAATACCGTTAGTATTATGTGAAGCGTAGCCCCTTTTCAAGTTCGGGATTAACACTGTTAGATATAGAGTATAGGTCAGAGCCACAATCGGATCAGAGACAGACAGATCTAATATTCAAAGTTATTGTCATTCGGGTGACTTCTGTTCTTTAAACTAGGTCTTTCTATCCAGGTATGTTGAAGGCTCCTTGAGGTAGAGCGTTGTTAACTACTTGCTTTTGCAGAGTCTTCAAGGTGGATCCTGCGAATAATCCGCATGGAGAATCTTCGAAGTGAGTTTGTTCGACGTGTTTCTTTGTGAACAATAAATTCTCTAGGCTAAGTTAATCATCTATGGGGAGGGGGGGGGGGAGACACCCCCTCCCACACACACACGTTTGCCCCTTCGTAGAGATATTTGTTTATTACATGAAGAAATATCTGTACGAAACTTCCATTCATCTATGATCTTCCTTCTTGTACAAAATGAAGAGATTTATTCAAATTTCTCCCAAATGTCTTCGTTCCCTAAGGTAGACAAGACCCCATGCATGTCTCATTAAATGTAACTCTCGTTTGTGTTTCAGTGCATTATACATGGAAGTGCCAGGGCGAGTGCGTGAAGAAGACGCAACCATTCGATGCGTCGTTCACCAAATCATCATCATAGCAACCTTTAGTCTTTTATGACCACGCACGTTTGTCCAACACGCCAGACACATAATTCTAAAATGCCATCATTACACTTTTCCAAACGTCACTTTTCTTGTCGTCCTTTGGAATTCGTGTTACCCCTATAAAAGGTGACGCACCTTTAGTTCAAACTCACCTTTGGGTTTACCTTTCCGAGTTCAAGCTTTTCTGTGAGAGTTTGGTAAAGAAATTCTTGCCTTCTTCAACTCCTTGTCTTCCATTCTCTCTTTTCTCATCTATTATGGCACCAGTAAAGAGAACTCTTTCCGTCGGGGGAGCCTCTCCTGCCACCCAAGCATGTCAGGCTCAATGGGCACAATATCGTCATGTACCCTACTTTGTAGAGAATGATCATTTCTGTGCGACGATCGAGCGATTTCGTGGTGCTAACTGAGGAGCCAACCTTTTTTATGGACGAAGGAGAAGACATGAAAGACTTCGCGTATATCCCTACCACTACTGTTACCCATTTTCGTATAAAGAGCGGTGATTTCCCTTATTCCAAGGTGGAATTTGAGGCATCCTCTTGTTCCAGTGAAGGGTTGGGCCCTTGGACGGAGTATATCCATGCAAAGTACTCTGTTCAACTGGCCCTCGTAGGTTTGTCTTATTTCATGTGGTTGGGTGACCTTATCTTGACCAAAAATAACATCGCTTTGGAACTGTTAGTGTCTAGGTGGAGCCATAGGTCACACATCTTCATGGTCGCCTATGGTGAGTTTACTGTTACCCTAGAAGATGTGTGCAAACTGTTGGGACTGGAAGTTGCTGGATTTGACACCTTCTTCGAGGAGGTTGTTTCTAGTGAAGAGGAAACTCGAAGGAGCAAGTTAGAGGCCATTGTGAAGGATTGGATGGTCATCTATAAAAAGTTCACCTACACCGAGGTCATCCACTACTTTTACTTCATTGAAGAGAAGGCTATCATCAGAGCTCGTGAGGCTGCTAGGGAGAACCCTTGAGGGAAAGAAGTTTTTGAGCAGCCTTCAACTAGGAAAGGCTATAAGTCCAAAATCGAGCTGGCGGGGTATATATGGGTGATGTTGTCGAAGGTATACCTTTCGGGTAAGCCCCACTACTGTCCTCATAAGGACCTGATCAACATGGCTGTTTGAATGGCCTGTGGTGTAAGGATCCCTCTCGCTGCCATTGTTCTTGGGTCTCTATACACCTGGTTAGATCATGTGTCTGCAAACTCTGTTAAAAGTGTTGGTAGGTTCGATGTGTCAAACTATGCAAGTAATATTCTTTTGACGGCATTCCTCTATGCTCATTTCAAGGATTATGCCTCCGCTGTCCACTTCCCCGATTCACATGATATGAGAGTCGCCCGTATTTGCTGTTGGAAGAATAAGAGTGTGAAGAAAACTCTGTTAGGTCTAATTGACCAAGATGAGCGATTCAATCCTCGCCCTTATATTGGGGTAAGCCATTTTTTTACAAATAATTTCTTTGGTGAAGAGGAGCGTCCCATTGCTCCTATTGAAGAAGCCCTTGCCAGAAATTTCCTTGAGCACAGTGTCACCCTGTTGTTGATCCTTTCCTATTTGCCTTTATATACCGAGTGGTCGTCATTTTACTCTGTTTATATCCCCTATCGGGTAGCCATAAAATTTGTCTATGATCGAGGGGCCCCCTGTTAAGCCATTTCACCAGAGAGAAGCCCACCAATTTTTCATTTGCTTGTTCGAATTTCCTTACTTCCACCGTTGCCAGTCTGTGTACCCATTACCCTGCTAACCCTGTGACCCCGAGTAGAGAACTCGAGGAGGGAGGTCAGTGATGTACAATAATGTGTTCTGGCAGAACCAATTGGTTCGCTTTCAAACCAACCTTCTTAAGGAACCTCGGTATCCCGAAGTTCAGGGATTTTTTCCCACTGAGTTGGGTTTAAGAAACTGCACCACCCAATCTTCTATTTTTCCCCTGAGTAGAGACAATACCAACGCTCCCCCCGAGCTCCCTCAAATAGTGCCCGTGGATCAAGCAATTATGAAGAGAAAGCGAGATACTTAGCTCTCCATTCTTCCAGTCGATGTTGCCTCTGGTCCTTCGAGGCCAGTTAGAAGGACTGAGTCTCCTCGTGCTGCCTCAATGGGTGAAGCAGTTAGGTCCACTCTAAAGGTGCCCTTGAAGAAGCTTAAAATCGTTCCACAACCTCCATTAGCCTGTACTCCTAACCCAAAGATTTCTGAAGCGGTGAGCCAGATAGTGGATCATCTTCACCAGACTTAGGAACATTTTAGTGAAGAAGACAGAGCTTTCATATCAGCCAAGATGTCTTCTCGTGGGTTTTCTTATGACCCCCAATCTACTGAGGGTAGTAAAAAGAGGAAAGTTATTAGCACCCTCAAGCTTGTGATGGAGGAGGAGATTACTGAGGAGCATTTATTTGGTGGAGATGTTGCTGAAGATGATGATGATGATGATGATGATGATGATGATGATGATGATGAAGAAGAGAAGGAAGAAAAAGAAGAAGAAGATGAGGAAGAGGAAGAGACTCCCTTAGTACGTAGGCGTAGGTTGAGGGTGATGGTTTCTTCCTCGAAACCTGCCTCTCTCCCCCCAAGATTATAAAATCGTTGAGGATGTGATGGAAGAAGTAAGTCTCTTAACATATCTTACTCTAAATGTCCTCCTTTTATTCATTCTTTCTCATGTTAATGGCCTCAGTCTGTTGCAACTTGCTCTTTTCTTCTTTCAAGTTGGTTTGCATGTTGGTGTTGAGGAAATCTCCCTCTCGAAGCAGTTGCCCCTACTATTTCTCAAGTAGTCACCCATTTCCCCCTAGGGGCCGTTGTATCTGATACTACATCTAGAGGCAATTTTTCCCCTGACCTTTTTTTTTGCTCGAGTAGGCTGGCCTTGAGAGGGGTGTGCCTTCCGTGCAAGTTGTTGAAGTTGTTCTTGTACCTGTTGTTCCTGTAACTTCAATGCCTTTGGTAAGCCTTTATTTTTTTCACTTATCTCCCCCTTTTATTACTCCCTCAATCAACTCGTTCAATTTCTGACTTTCTTTCTTGTTTAGGCTCCCTCGCCCCGTTTCAATCGTCTTTGTGGTACCTTCACCTTCAAACGATCAAATGCTTGTTACTTTATTCAGACCTTCCTTTTCAAACCCAGAAGGTGTTGAGCCAACCATAGTTGCCAAATGAGAGGGTGAACAAGAACATGGTGTTGAGATGGTGAAGAATATACAGGAGTAGGTTGCTGAGGTTGGGGAGAATGTGATTTTCCTCCCAAAGTCCTCCACCATTGATGGCTCCCGGGGTGATTGAAGAGGAGGACATGGTTCAGATGGCCACTCGCGAGTTTGCAGATGAGTGATATCTTGAGGTATTTCCACTCTTCTATCTATCATCTGTATGTTAATATGTTAGCTTTAAAATTAAAATCTCCCATTACCGATGGTCAGGCGGGCCTAGTAATGTAGGACTTTATATTTCATAAATCTCCAATAACCGAGGGTCAAGCGGGCGTAGTCTTATAGGCATAAATATACCATAATCGAGGGTCGGGCGGGCCTAGTCTTATAGGCATATTTTTTCCCATAATCGAGGGTCAAGCGGGCCTAGTCTTATAGGCATAAAACTCTAAGCATAGTATTTTTTTCCATGCTTTCCTTTGTCTTTATTGCTAACTTCAACTGTTTGTTACATTTCAGGTGGAGGTCGATTGACTAGTAACTCATAGGCTCGAAGTGGAGCCTATTGTTAAGGAGTTAGTTCAAGCATTGATAGTAGCTTCAACTACTTCTTTAGGCAGGGCCCATGGTGATACTTCTGCACCACGCATTCCTCAAGTGCAAGTAAGTGATTGTGCTTTGTACACCCGACGGTCATCTGCCAGTGATAGCATTTTTAGTATCCATCTGCCTGAGGCATCCCCAGAAGTGGTTGTGCGGCAAACTTTGGCCAGTTTCCCTTTTATTGTGACTGAGGGTTCCCATTTGTTGATCGAGCGATTGCTAGCTCGCTTTCCTTCGACCTTTACTGTTCGCTGTCTGCATCCACTTCCTGGGATGATGGTTGGCCGATTGTTTGGGATCGCGATGGTATTAGAGGATATTCTCAGCACCCCCTTATGTCCTTTAGCCCTGACACTATCAAAACTTTATTGGGTAGGGTTAACACGTTAACTAATGATGGTTTTTCTATGACATGGCTGGTGGAGCTGCTGCGGAGTTTTAAAAATAGTGATCTTCCCAGCATCTACAATAGCCTCCAGAATACCCATCGCGAGCAGGTGGATGTCTCTGAAGAACTTGTGGGTCTGGAATTCCAGTTGCTGGTGACTGAGCAAACAGTGCAAGAGGCTTGCGGGGCGGTTGCTCGTGCGGAGGCATAGTTGGTTAAAAAAGAGCAGGAGTTAGAAACCATCTATCAGGCCCAAGAAATTCTCCAGAAGAATCTCGCTGACCTTGTTGCAGAGCAGAGCCAACTTGAGCAAAATCTTCCCCCACATTAGCAACGGCTACTTGGCTCAGAGAATCTTCACTTTATTATGGACGACCCCTAGCTTCATTATTCAACATTTTTTTTATTGGTCTTGCCTATTTCTGTGAACTTTTGAATTTTTTTCTAAATTGGTTGTAACCACAATGCTATCGCTTATTTGAAATAAAGAAGCGTTGACAAATTTGGTATTTTCTTTTCTTTCTGTTATTTTAATTGGATATTGGCTAAGTACATCATATATAATAAAGGGCTCAATCAATGAACTTGTGAAAATAAAATATTAATTTATCATGTGCCCCATGAATTTATTTCTTCTGAGCCCAATTGCTTTATAGCATACAACTATAGTTTAAACAAAACAACAAAAACACAAGTCATTGGACAGGAGTGGCAGAACATACATTTATACGTAATAAATCTTTAGCCACTTGTTGTTTAATTTGAAAGTCATATTATCTTCCAACTTAGATATCTCGCAGTAGCTCAAATCGTGGGATTTTCGAACGATATAAGTCCCTTCCCATTCTAATTCAAACTTTATTAGCGACAAGCCTCTTATGTGTCTCGTGCATGCTTTTACAACCAAGTCTCCTTCCTTGAACTTTCTTTCCCTCACCAATCGATCGTAAGATCTGGATAACTGCTTCATGTATATCTCGAAGTGCCTCACAGCATTATCCCTATGTTCTTCCAAGGCTTCGAGTTGTACATAGTCGCTGTGAGGGAGCATAGCACTTCGTAGGTTGTAACGAGCAAAAGGTACCTCGAGTTCAACTGGTAGCACAACTTCTGCCCTAAATACTAAAGAGAATGGCGTGTACCCTGTTGGATTTCTCTTCGTCATTCGATACACCCATAGAACTTCGAGGATCTTATCATCCCACGTTCCCAGGAAGTCCTCTAACATCTTTGCTAAAATGCTCACCAACGTCTTATTGGTAGCTTCTTCTTGCCCGTTGCACTTCGGGTAGGCCACTGTTGACTTGTAATGGATGATGGAATACTTTTTCATGAGCAAGTACACTTCGCCATTCATGAAAGGGGTACCATTGTCCGACAAAAACACCTTCGGGGTGCCAAAGTGGCAAATGATGTAATCCTTCATAAATCGAGCTACTACCCCCACAGTGGCCTTCTTGAGTGGTATAGCTTCTGCCGACTTCGTGAAATATTCTGTGGCTACTAAAATCCATATATTTCCTCGTGATGAAGGTTCCATGGCTCCTACCGGGTCAAAGTCCCAAGTATGGAATGGGAATGGTGTAGATAGCGAGTGAAGGTCCATTGAAGGGGCATGGATCATATTCTCGTGTAGCTGACAGGCTTTACACTTTCTAACAAAGTCAATTGAGTCTTTCTCCATCGAAGGCCAGTAATAGCCCAAGGTCATTAGCTGATCGTAAAGGTTGGCTCCCCCAATGTGACCAGGCTCATGAGCTTGCTTCAACACTTCTTCGGCCTCTTCGCTTCTTATGCACCTTAGGGGCCTATCATGATAGCCTCGTCGGTACAGTAACCCATCTTGCGTGAAGTACCTCGATGCTCGCCTCCTTATCTTTATAGCATCTTCTTTATCTGCTGGCATTACTCTATCTATCAAGAAGTCCATATAGGGTTCAAATCCTCTTCATAGTATCCTCTTTATCAGTGTACTTCCATGAGAAGACATCTTTGAACTCCACCAGAAGCTTGATTAACCCCTCTCAAGGGTCTCCCTCTAAGTCCTTCGAGATAAAAAAAGGGTTCAAATCCCCGCCTTTCCTAGAAAAATCGATCTTTTTTAATCCCTGGATCTGTAGCCTAGGACCATCTTTCATGTATTCCAGATCTTCCTCTACTTATTCTACAAACTCTTGGATCCCCGAGTTATTAATCACCAAGCATTGCCCCTAGTTATCCACCAGGAAGCATTCATAAACCGGGTCAGCTTCACAGTCTAGTCTCTCGATTGCCTATTCAGACCTTTATAGTCTATAAATAATTCTACCATTTGGTAAGACCACCCGCTTGCACAGTCGGGTCACGTCTATTTGGAAAGGTATCTTTTTTTATTCTCATCCGCCTTCTTCACTATTCGCCTACTAAGGACGCTCTATGTCTGAACTTGGTGCTCAATGGGGTCAATTCATAGGGTCATCCGATCACAAAGTTGTCTTAACAGGCTAGGGGGCCTTACAGCCCCTAGATCACTTTCTTCTTCATAAGTCACAATCGTTCGAGAAGGTGACCACACCTTCTCTTGAGTTTATGGGATCCTTATTCCCCCGGTATATCTTGTTACCATAGTAGCTTCTTCTGCCAGATCAATATCGAAAGCTGCATCCACCATGTGGGCCTCTTCCTTTGCAAAAGGTTTCTTAGTAGCCCGTATAACCACCTCCTTACACTTTTTGTTTTCCTTAGCACATTAGTGATAGGTGGAGGGTACCAACCCATGGTTGTGCATCCATAATCTTCCTACCACCAGTCGGTATGACGGTTCGCAATTCATGATGTGGAATTTAATATGGGAATTATTATTCCCCATTATAATGCCCACGTTGACGTATCCCACCGACTTGGAGGACTGATTGTCATAACCCGATATTGCTAATGAATGGGGCACTATCCTCGTCTCTGACAACCTAGTGGCATAGAAGGATCCCACTGGCATTATATTGATAGATGCCCCCATCAAACAATACTCACGAAAAAACACAGTGATTCATTGATGCGGTAACATATAAAGGCCTACTGTGTGGGTACCTGATCATCCTATCCACTTCCGAGAACGTGACCTCTGAGAGATATCTACTCACCAATTTAGCTATAAGCCCCTTCCATTTCAAATGTGGGGCCATATTTTTCTTTGCGATCTCTAGAATGGCCCTTATAACTTATAACTGGGAATCTTCGGGCAGGCCAACCTGGTCGAAGAACCAGCCAAACTTTGGCGAGCGGGCCACAGCTATGCACTCAAACCATGAATCCGTTCGGTCATCCTCGAGCTCATAACCTTCTTCCATATCTCTATACGTAGACTCATCATATGTTATCACTGCGTTGACCTTTCCTAGGGAACAAGCTCCCATCTGCCTATTGAGCATCTCATTAGCATTATATGCTTCTCTTTCTCAGTCCTCTCCATCTTCAGTACCATCATCTAAATGCAGGCAAGCTAGCTCGCAAGTGAATTCTTCGAGATAATCCTCGAAGCGTCTTCCCGTGGTGCCTTCGGGGTTATTCCCCCATATCCACTGTTCCATCATTGATCGCTCGGCCTCCTTATCGAAGGCGCTAGCCATATGGGCCCCATGAGGCGGTAGAGGGTTGTCATTTACATATGTCTATAGCAACTCAATGTCTCCATTCTTCACATGGCGATCAATCAACCTTCTTAATGAAAAACATACTTTAGTACGATGATTTACTCTATTATGGAGTGCGCAATAATAGGGTATCTCTCTGTCTTCTCGAGTGAGAGGAGCGGTGTGGAGATTAATCGACCTATAAATTTTATCACGGACCATGATATCGTACAGGTTCAAAGCTTGCTCCATGTGCTAGGTAGATCGGGAGGATCCTCCTCATCTTCAAACCTTCTCTTGTTACTTCTACCCATTCTACTTACTCTACCGCCAACACCTCCTTCTCTACCCCCATCATCTGCGTAGTTGATCCTTGAGGGTACTCCCCTCCTCGAGGTAACTGTTGGACTCATCATCAAGCTAAGCAAAGCGGGAGGTGGTACTATGGGTTTCACCACAAATGCGATATTTCTTACTGCCTTCAAGAAGGCTGCAAACGTACCTTATTTTGTCTCATTAATCAAGTGACATATGTATTCGGGCAGCAAGCCTTCTGCTCATAATTGTAAAAGCTTGTTCTCTTGTGTCTCCTCCCACACATCTAGGGAGCGCTCGTGGAACCTTTGGATATAGGCCATAACATCCTCTCCTGGCTTCTTCTTCTCGCGCGCGAGCTGGGTGAGTGTGAACTCGTCCTCAGCCAAGAAAAACTTTTGCACAAACAAAACATGCAATTACTCCCAAGAACCTACACTACCTGGAGCTAGGTGGGAATACCACGGGTAGGCTTTCTCTTTCAGAGATTTTAAGAACCCCCTTAGCCTTAACTTTTTGTTATTGCAATAGGCACCTAGATTCTCGATGAACCTTTTCATATGTTCCTTGGGATTCGCACCTTTCCATGTGTACTTTTCAAAGATTGGGGGAATATAACCCACTGGATAGGGTTCGTTGTTATACTCTTCTGGGTAGGGAGTACGAAAGTCATCACATATGGAGGAGCTCTCCCCTTTAGACACGGTTATGAACTTTAGCAACTTTTTCTTCATATATTCTAAACTGGATGGCGAGGGGCTAGCTAATGATGATGTCATTATTTCCGGGATCACTGAGGCTGACGTGCCTACTCCTTGACTTACCACGATAGCTGGGGCCGCTGGAGTTACTCCCCTATTTTGAGACGCCAGTCCCACTATCACAAGTGGGACCGTGATAGGACACGCATCGCCTGAGGGTTGTGGAACCATGAGGAAGGTGTTAATGGAAGCAGACGTTGTCGCCCCTCCTATAACACTTGGAGATGATATATTGGCTGGTGGTGTGGTGAAAGAACTCACTCCTGTGGGGGCTCCCAACATTTCTTGGACTTTCGGAGTCTTAATAAACTCTGCGAATAGTCCCATCAGACCGTGTATCTACACCTGGCTCATTCCCCCTTGCATGGCCATAGTCTCCACGATATCAATCCTCAGTGCGCTAAGCTCTGTCCTTATCGTTCTTTCGGCTTTAGGCAATGCAACATTGTCCGCTTATTCTTCACGCTCTATGGCGTCAAAATCAATATTTCTAATGGTGTTATCCTCTGGCATCTTTTCAAAAGAGAATACCTCCCTAGCAGAGTCGCCAAATGTAAGATGAGGGGTTCTTCAAATTCCATTAGTATTATGTGACGCGTAACCCCTTATCAAGATCGAGATTAACACCATTAAATATAGAGTATAGGTTAGAGCTACAAGCAGATCAGATACAGACAGATATAATATTCAAAGTTTCATTAAAGAACATATTGACACAGGTAAAATATGGCCAACACAATAAATAAATGGGACCAACAAGTAGCGTGGTCGGAGGGAGAAAGAACAAGCACTCTAGGCATAATAAAGACAAGGCAGGAACCTCAAGCTCAGTTAATGCCCAGTGATGGGTGCATTGAATGTGTGTGGGCGTTAATGCTCTCGTGAGAGTTCTCTGGTATAAGGAAAATTGGGCAACAATTCTGGGTTCTAGAACCTCTCTCCCTGATTTATTTATTTTGGTCTTATTTATATGGAGTGAGAGGTTGCTCGAGTCAGCATGCCCTCGATCCCTTTGGTTTGGTGCATTAAATGTATGAGATACTACATTTAATGGATGGGATCTGGTAGTTTTAGCGAGAAAACCTTCTAATGTTTGGAAGTATTAAAGTCATTAATAAAGGATATGACCTGTCAGCTTGAGGCTTACTCTAGGATGGCTATACAGTCAGATTTGGTGAACTAGACCTGCTGTCCTAAGGATAAAGGCACTTGAGTGCTGTATTCTTGAGTTCCTAAACGTCAGAAGCCGTGACGTCAGGAAGTGGTTCAAACATTGGCTATTATTTTGTATTAATTCACTTCAGTCAGGCGGGCTGGCACCGGAGGTATCTCGAGGAAGTGATCTCGAGGGGGCAAGTATAGAGGGAGATCGAATGACTAGAGGAGATTCACTCGAGTAGGTAAGCAATGAGTAGGCTCTAGTACCATTCGTCCTGAGTGAAGTTTTGTCCAAGTGTGCCAAGAGGGTTGGTAATAATTCCCAATGTTTCCTTGTTCTCAATCCTCCAAACTATGTCCTTGAGAAGTTCCCAGGAGGAGGTCGCTTGATAGGTCATGAAATCCCTCCCATGCCCTGCCAGGCATAGTCCCTCGTGGGTATCAAACAACCTCACTCAATGTATATATTTTCATAAGATAAAGTACATAATATAACATTTTATTTCTTATTATAAGTTATTGTCATCCGGGTGACTTCTGTTCTTCGAACTAGGTCCTTCGAGCCAGGTCTGTTGGAGGATCCTTGAGGTAGAGCGCTGGAGCTATTTTCTTGTGCAGAGTCTTCGAGGTGGGTCTTGTAAACCACCCACATGGAGAATCTTCGAAGTGAGTTTGTTCGCGTGTTTCTTTATGAACAATCAATTCTCCTGGCTAAGTTAATCATCCATGTGGGTGGGGGGACCCACACCCCACCCCACAGTCTTTGATGCATATGTGATCTTGAACATTTTTCGACATTTGTATCGGTATACGAGATACTCAATTGTGAATGGACATCTGTAAAATTATGTCCTTACAAATCTCTCCCTATGGCTATGCCTAAAAATGCCTATACAAATCTAATACCCTCCCATGAACCCAAAACTGAAAAGGTACTAAACATATAAGTCTCAACACTTTTCTTCAATATCAAAACTTTAAATCTCAAAGCTTTTCTCATCAGGGTGTGAAAAATAATGATCTTCAATTTTGTACATGAGAAAAAACAAATACCTTCTTGATGCATCGAGTTTGAAATGATAAAAGAATAAATCAATCAATATAATCAATTCTCCCCCATAATGTAAAAACTCCCCCATAATTTAAAAACTCCCCTATAATTCGTTCTCCCCCTTTTATTTGTCCGAAATAGATAAGGAAATGAATAAAAAAATAATCATGGAGTTGTCACGACAAAAATGCATAGCAAATATGAATGAAACTACGCTGAGCAAAGAGTAACTCAAAAGCTTCCACAAACTTTTTTTGGTTTTTCAATTTTTAATATAAAAATAATTTTTACAAAATCACACACCATGAATTTACACTAAAACAACCAAATCATGGATACGGAATGAATGGGTGTGAACATATTCGATAGGCAAATCAACGCAATCAAACATAGCATATGTGCACGATGAATACGTGTACTCCTAATGAATGAATCTCAAAATTGTCCTTAGGTGACAAAAAATGTTGAATTTAAATGACATCAACTCAATCCATCAACACATCAAAGTCAGGAATGATTCCCACACCAATAACGTCTAAAACTATGAACGCTTTTTCATGACTTTATCAGGACGTGCAAACCCGTTTTTCATTTATTTCCATCCAAACTCCCTCATAAATAATAATTATTATATTTTTCTTTTTAGGTGGCCCCTTTTTGGCATATTTATCTTTTTATTGGCTTTAGATTTATTCGGGCTCTTTTAAACGGTGGCTTTCACGACGAGTTAATTTTTTACTCTCGCAGCCCTTTCCTGTGATTCACTCATCCTATTTTGTTGTAATTTAATTGTCATACCCCGTATTTTTATGTCTTTTAATTATGAGGTTAATTAAATGGAATTGCTTTTAATTATGGGATTTATTAAAATTTATTTGGGATAATTAGTTGGAAAAATTAATTCAAATTTAAATGCTAGCGAGACGAGAGTTAGTATTTGGTTATTAATATGTTGGTGAATATTAGTGAGTGATTATGGTAATATGTAATCATTGAATTTATTAAAAATGTCGTGAGTTGAAAATACGGTAGTTTCGATAATTTAGTTGGGACGCGTGTGCCAGTCGTGTCAGGACCCAATTTAATGGATTTTAAAGTATTTTAATTTTATGTCATCAGTATGAGCTTTTTGAGTGAGCCAATGTGTCCGGAAGGGTCAAGATAGTCAGAAAACACTAGTCAGGGGTTTAGTTTGGGTCCTGGGGCATTTTTAGGCCAAACTGGCAACCCGAAAGGGTATTTTGGTAATTTTAAAAATTAAGGAATTAAGACCCACGATTTTTAGTGTTGATTTATTTATTTTTGGTTGGGCTATTAGGGCCATTATCAGCCAAAAATAAAGAGGGGAATTTATAAAAAGTCCCCAAACCAAAACCACCACCTACCACCACCAATTTGGACCGAATTGTGACCGGAAAGAAGAGAGGACCCGCCCTTGAACAACAACAACAGATCATAATATTAGATTTATAGGCAAGTGGTTTATCTTGCAAATATTCAAAGCATATAGTTTACATGTTTTTATATATTTGAAGATTTATCATGAAAAATGGAAATTGAATGATTTGAAAGGTTTAAAACCATAATCGGGATAGGACTTGCATGTAGTAAATGTTGTAGATGATAATAACCACGAATTTATGATTTATGGGTAGAGAGTTATGAAATTTGATTTAATTATATGATGTTCTTGAAGAAATAGAAAAACTAGGTTTTTATATGATAATTGGGTATTTTGATTTAAGTAATTGATGTTATAGGTTGATTTGAGGAATCTAAAACGTGAGGAATGATGTAAACATGTTAGTAGGATGATTAGTATATTGAATTGTGAGTTTTGGACGTTAGTATGAATATTTAAAAGTGAAAAAAAGTTAATAACCCGTAACTGTTAAGGATTTCTGGGCTGATACCTGTTTGATCGATCGATCGAGACTCAAGAATGTCGATCGATCGACCCCTTTTTTTTCGATCGATCGACCCATGCTGATTTTTGGAAATTGTTTCTCTTTAAGGTTTAAGAATTATTCCAAAGCCAATGTTGATTATTAGGGTGAGTAATATGATCTTGTGGGACTTAGATTAAGTCAGTAGGGCCTTAGTTATTATTGGAAAATACTATAACTTATGGGATTGAATGACGTTTCTTACGAGGGTCTATCGAGTGGGGTACGATTAGAAATCATTCGAATTGAAACTATAACGGGAATTAATAATGATATAAGATTACGGGCAGTAACGGAGGGGTTTCAAGTACTGAGATGACATTAGAAACCAATAAGAGATCTAGTAACCTTTTGAGATAGGTTTAAGTACTCAAATTGATACGACGAGAGAGTTAACAAACGAAAAAATATATTATGTAATGTTCGGGGTACACTTGCTATGTATGAGATTTACTAGATGAAATGTGTGAACAACTATATTGTTATATGATTACTTAGGTTGTGTGAATGCCTAGTGTATGGACTTCTTATGTGTATGACATACCTACCATACTTGCTATCACGGGAGGTCAGTTTTATTATAGAAAAGGACCGTCTTATCCTTGTGTGCCTTCGGGGGGATTTAGACTGGTACCTTAAGGACATAGTATTGTGAATGACTTATTTGTGAGTTGATAAGTCAGCTGACCATGGGAGTGTAGGTATGTGCGTGACCCATGGGTATGTGAACTATGTTCGCCTCCAATATGTGTGATTTGCATTTAGACGGTTCCTGAGTGATTCGGAACACGTGATCCTTACGTACGTGATGTACATGGATTTGATAGCAGGGTATGCGAGCACCGCAGCTTAGCCTAGAGGTGCCATAGATGTATATATGTACTGAGAGTGATATACTTATGTACTTGTGACTGGTTCATTGTTGCTTAGTATATGTGAATAACTAAGTTAATTTAATGGGTTAAGTATGAGAATTTAATTAACGCTTGAGATAAGTAATTTAATGAATGTGAACATGGGTTATAAATATGGCTTATTTGGGGGTTACGTGTAGGTACTCTATGTTAGAATGCGAAGGCAGGAGTGGTACAAACTAGCTAGATAGTGGCATAACTAGGATGGGTTAAAGGCATACGTTAGGCGTGAACAGTAGTTGAGAGGTAAGAAACTCATGTGAGAGTACGCAACTAATGCGTTTATAATATGTGATGTTTAACTGTAATTTAAATCACTTGCTAAACTTTTAAATTGTTTTCACATCGGGCTCTGACCCGTTTTCTTTCAAATCTATTTTTGTTTTGTAAAAACCTTTTAAGTGCCCAGCCACAGGGACCCCAAGCATAGGAGTCCATTCAGAGGACTTGTTGTAGCTCCTGTGGAAGTTACAGGATCTTGGTAGTAGACGATCTCATTTTATCCTTGATTCCTTAAGAGTCAATTGTATCAGTTAGGGCATGTCGCCAGTTCTCATTTAGAGGTTGTTGTTGCAAACTTTCATTATTTTGGGTTTTTGGTTTACTATTTATTCAGACTCTTGTATTTGGACATTATTTACTCTGGCATCTTTATTATTAGAGTGTTTACTCCAGAATTATTTGATTTCTTCTCGTTGAGCATTTATATAAGATTGGTTATGCGATTGATGGTTTATTAAATATATTCTTATTTAATTGTTCGCTTAATTAATAAATTTGATATCTCTCTTATTAAATATTAGGTGGCTAGTAATTATTTAAATGTTTTTCGACAGTATTGCTAAGACTGAACCAACTGGATATTCTGTATTAATTTGATAAAAGAGTAGCTACCCGGTATTTAATTAGACGGGGTGTTACATGTGGTATCAGAGCATCAGGTTCTAGTGTCCTTTAGGATATGTTCGGCTTATTATGCTTCCAGCATAACCTTCTTTGAAGTAGAGCCCTATATTTAGGATTGTTGATTTCTTTATTGAGATTTCGTTCTCCCGCTATGACGTATATGATAGTGAATCTTGTTTATAATCGGGTGCATTCGTACGCCGAACAATGAGTACGTCAGGTGAAGACAGCTGGGCGAACAGCAGCAGGCAAGGATCAGTTGAGGTTATTTAATTTATTAAAGAAGGATGATCGTAGTCGAAGTCACTCATATTATGGCACAGAATTCCAGAATGGTACAGACGGCTAAGGCGCGACTTGTGACTTCCAGGAACAACTAAAGTAGAAAGTGGGGCCAAATGAGACTCACCCAACAAGGTTGGAATGGGAGAGAAAGATAGGTGAAACGTTGAAGAGGACCAGCGGTGGAAATGCTCGAAATGCGGAGATGGTGGGTGCTAGCCAAACGAACGTAATTTATCCAAAGGCTTGGACATATGTCGGGGTATGGCCAATCGAGAGTGAAAATTTGGGGTAAATTTTTCTTGGCTCGTAAAAGCGGAGTTTCAATGATGAGAGGCAATCACCACACTTAGAAGCTAAATGTGACGTCGAGAGAAGGCGTACACGTATGGTTTGACCATATGTTCCTTCGCCAGATGTTCTGGGTGAAAGGCGAATGTTATTCTGAACTCACATAAAGAGGGCCGGACAAAATTCACTTTGTGAGGAGAAATTTAATTATTTAGCGAACCTTACACCAGGTGAAGTAGGTGAAATGGAGAAGAGGATATTAAAGGGAGAATTTACATGCAAGAAAAATTGTTAGCTCTTCTGGAAATTCTGCTTGGGCGGTCAATGCAGATAGTAATAATGTCGTGTAGTGTTAATTTGGAGGTAAAAGTCTCCTTAGGAGGGGAGATGTAAGAATTGAGAAATTTATATAGAGTAAGACTGGGAAAATAGTGTTGGAAAAGCACCACGAGGGGAAGACCCGATGAGGAACCCGTTAAAATGATTCGGATAGATTAATCATTACGAGCGATGGTGATTTCAGTAAGAGATGTGGAAACTAGTAGCATGTTCCTTAGGACCATCAATCTAAGGGAACAATGGAGATAGTCGTCAGAGCCAAGACTACCAACGTTCAAGAGAAGGACCACCTTAATATGGTCAGGGTGACCAAAGATAAGTGGAGTATGAGTAGAGGTATTTTGCGGGGAGTGAAACCGTGTGTTATAAATGTTTTCCAATGCAAGTGTAGGGATAAAGGTATTTTTCCTGGCAAGGGCAATAGTTATTGAAATATTCGGTTTAGTACGGACAAGTGTGTTAAGTCTAGGAACCATTTGAGTAGCCAGGACGATTGTCAGGATAAAAGTATGGGTTATATCCTCAGAGGATGTTGCATGTTGTTTGTGGCATGAACGAGTTGCTAAAATTGTTATTATTATTATTTTTGCTGGAGAGCCGAGTTTAGTGATTATCGATAATTTTATTATTTATGTGAATATCTTCCCTGATAGTGTGGGGTTACCTTTATTGTCATTCGCGGAGGATGAATGAGTATATTGATAGCGGTATATACTTTATTGAAATTACTCATTTTAGTGCTGTTTTATACGAGTATGATATTATCCTAACTGTGGTTTTATATATGATTGTACCGTTAGTGTGTTGGTATTGTAAGCCTATCGGGGTTATTACCTTGGGGTAGAATATTTCGTTCTTGCGAGGCCCCATCTTTGAGAGGGTCGGGCTCGTAATTGTACTTTTGTATATATATATATTGTTGTGATTTCAAAAAGGTATAATGGTCTCAAATATTTAATCCCAGTATGCGTAGGGATTTAATTAATATGATTCGTATGTAATTGGTTTATTAGTCAACGAAAAGGTTTAGCTGGTTATCATAATTAACGCTCAGGATATTGTAATAAGAAGAGTGTATTGTTTTATCAACCTTTAGAAATTTGGGAGTTTAAACTCGTAGTTATGTGTCTGGGGACGGGATTTTGAGAACCCCGATTATAATTGCATGATGTATATGAAATGTGATACCAACAATGTCAAGAGAAAGTATTTTTCGAAAGGAGTTCCTTGTTTAAGTATCATTGCGGAAGGAGATGTAACTTTGTTGTTCAGAGACGGGAATATAGGGGTACATGTTATGGACTGAAGGCGTAATAAATCCCGATGACCAATAATGTTAGGTAGTAGTGTATCGGTGGGGTTCCTTGTTTGGATTTTGCTTTGCGAGACATCCCACGCATTAAAACTTAGCATAAGGTTGGTAGTAGGGATATGTTTGACCACTCATCCATAAATTGGATAACTCGATCGTTATGGAAGTAAGTAGTTATGACTGGAAGTTAACAAGGGGTAAATTTACGATATAAGGCCAGAAGATCCAGTTGTTAGTGAAGAAGTACTGATAATTTTGGTTTTTGTTCGGATTGAAGGACGCATTGAGGTTAAGAAGGATTTAGGATTTCAAATTCAGAGGTGATTGAGAACGCCCAAGTGGTATAGCCACGTGGTAAATGCAGCGGCAATAAAGACTTTGGAATACGTACGAAGCGTATATAATGTTTAAAAGCTGTATGATTGGGTTATAAGGGTGTAGACATATTGGTTTGCTAATGTAGTAATCGCCGAAAGAAGGGACATAGATGGGTAAGGTTATTATTTATGGGATTAAACGTCGTAAGAAAAGGTGTTAATGAATATCATGTGTAATCAGTGTAGCACGTCCGAATTTGGTGAAAAGGCAGTGGAAAGCCATTTAATAAGGGGGTATCTCTTGAGAAGGCATATATTTAACTATTATGGACAATTTGGAGTAGAGTTCCGACCACTCGAATGTTAAGGGTCAAGAGTAAATAGAATGAGGATGTCAATAAGTTATAAAGAGTCCAGATGTGCACAAAGTGGTGAAAAGTGTAAGGGTCAAAACTTTTGTTATACACCGAGAGAAGAAGATCATTAAGTATCACTTAACGGGAAGAATTATACGTGAAAGTCGGCATTGAAAGGAGTGTAGTAAGTAGTAGAACGGTTGGGGTTAGATGATCAGCCAGATAATTTTGTATCAAGCCGACGATTCCAGGGATGGAAGAGTCAAGTTGGTAACTTTCCTTGAGGGATTTCCAACTTATAGATAAGTAACGAGTTCCTTCGAATATGTGGGACAGGTTGTCCAGAAGGAGAGAAATGGTTATATTTGGTGATTTACACTATTAGATAGTGAACATGCTGGTACGTGGTCCTACGCAGTCTTGTTCAGAAATAATCGGAGATCCCCGAAAGCCACCTTCAATGTGGGGTAGCAAGAAGTAGTGTAAATAACGCTTCATTCTGAGGGTTGTATCACTTATAGCTCGAGGTGTAGGCGCAAGGTGATTGACGATTGATGGATTGTGTGAAAGAAATTTTGGATTCATTGCGAGTTTTTCACTTCCAAATTGGGTATAACTAGTGCGGTATATTGTAGTAATGAGGAGAAGATTTTACCTAATGGTAGAGTTGGGGGAAAGTACCCGTATCTATTTTTAGTGGATAAGGTGCTTACAAATGTTTATGTAACACCAGCCGGCTGAAGTGGTTTTCCCTTGTGTAAAATTCACAACGTCGGGAACAGAGATTCAAAGAATGGGCAAGAGTAGTCACATGTGTTATTGATTTCTTCCAGGATGGGAGTTTGGTGTTTTGATAAACGTGGGAGTTAATGCGTAGTGAGGCGCGGACTCACAATAATATTGAGATAATGCGGCCAATGACGTATAGGCTATTTTTATTTGAATGTTATTTAGTAAGAGCACAAAGTGAAGTGAATTTATTGAAGTGTAACCCTATAACTGATAAAGTATCAAGACTGTTAAACAAGCTTATTGCGAAGCGAGGGCTTTAGTGATTGGGCCATTCTATATATTTTGTTTCGACTACTGGAGGATACCTAATTTTTCCAGGTATGCCTTACTTTTCCGAATTTCGGGACGAAATTCCGGTATTAGGGGGAAGTATGTAATACCCCGTATTTTTATGGCTTTTAATTATGAGGTTAATTAAATGGAATTGCTTTTAATTATGGGATTTATTAAAATTTATTTGGGATAATTAATTAGAAAAATTAATTCAAATTTAAATGCTAGCGAGACGAGAGTTATTATTTGGTTATTAATATGTTGTTGAATATTAATAAGTGATTATGGTAATATGTAATCATTGAATTTATTAAAAATGTCGTGAGTTGAAAATACGACAGTTTAGATAATTTAGTTGGGACGCGCGTGTCAGTCGTGTCAGGACCCAATTTAATGGATTTAAAAGTATTTTATTTTTATGTCATCCGTATGAACTTTTTGAGTGCGCCAACGTGTCCGGAAGGGTAGAGATAGTCAGAAAACATTAGCGGGGGGTTTAGTTTGGGTCCTGGGGCATTCTTAGGCCAAACCGGCAACCCGGAAGGGTATTTTGATAATTTTAAAAATTAAGGAATTAAGACCCACGATTTTCAGTGTTGATTTATTTATTTTTGGTTGGGATATTAGGTCCATTATCAGCCAAAAACAAAGAGGGGAGTTACGTGAGTTAGAGGAGAGGTTACAAAAATTTCCCAAACCAAAACCACCACCCACCACTACCAATTTGGACGAAATTGTGATCGGAAAGAAGAGAGGACCCGCCCTTGAATAACAACAACGGCTCAAAATATCAGATTTACAGGCAAGTGGTTTATCTTGCAAAGATTCAAAGCATATATTTTACATTTTTTTATAGATTTGAAGATTTATCAGGAAAAATGGAAATTGAATGGATTTGAAAGGTTTAAAACCATAATCGGGATAGGACTTGCATGTAGTAAATGTTGGAGATGATCATGACCACGAATTTATGATTTATGGGTAGAGAATTATGAAATTTGATTGAATTATGTGATGTTCTTGAAGAAATAGGAAAACTAGATTTTTATATTATAATTGACCATTTTGATTTAAGTAATTGATGTTATAGGTTGATTTGAGGAATAAAAAACGTGAGGAATGATGTAAACATGTTAGTAGGATAATTAGTATTTGAATTGTGAGTTTTGGACGTTAGGATGAAGATTTAAAGGTGTAAAAAGTTAATAACCCGTAACTATTAAGGATTTCTGGGCTGATACCTGTTTGATCGATCGATCGACTCAAGAATGTCGATCGATCGAATCATCGATCGATCGACCCCTTTTTTTCGATCGATCGACCCATGCTGATTTTTGGCAATTGTTTCTCTTTAAGGTTTAAGAATTATTCCAAAGCCAATGTTGATTATTAGGGTGAGTAATATGATCTTGTGGGACTTAGATTAAGTCAGTAGGGCCTTAGTTATTATCGGAGAATACTATAACTTATTGGATTGAATGACGTTTCTTACGAGGGTCTACCGAGAGGGGTATGATTAGAAATCATTCGAATTGAAACTATAACGGGAATTAATGATGATATAAGATTACGGGCAGCAACGGAGGGGTTTCAAGTACTGAGATGACATTAGAAACCAATAAGAGATCTAGTAACCTTTTGAGATAGGTTTAAGTACTCAAATTGATACGACGAGAGAGTTAACAAACGAAAAAATATATTATGTAATGTTCGGGGTACACTTGCTATGTATGAGATTTACTAGATGAAATGTGTGAACAACTATATTGTTATATGATTACTTAGGTTGTGTGAATGCCTAGTGTATGGACTTCTTATGTGTATGACATACCTACCATACTTGCTATCACGGGAGGTCAGTTTTATTATAAAAAAGGACCGTCTTATCCTTGTGTGCCTTCGGGGGGATTTAGAATGGTACCTTAAGGACATAGTACTGTGAATGACTTATTTGTGAGTTGATAAGTCAGCTGACCATGGGAGCGTAGGTATGTGCGTGACCCATGGGTATGTGAACTATGTTCGCCTCCAATATGTGTGATTTGAATTTAGATGGTTCCTGAGTGATTCGGAACACGTGACCCTTATGTATGTGATGTACATGGATTTGATAGCAGGGTATGCGAGCACCGCAGCTTAGCCTAGGGGTGCTATGGATGTATATATGCACTGAGAGTGATATACTTATGTACTTGTGACTGGTTCATTGTTGCTTAGTAGATGTGAATAACTAAGATAATTGAATGGGTTAAGTATGAGAATTTAATTAACGCTTGAGATAAGTAATCTAATGAATGTGAACATGGGTTATAAATATGGCTTATTTGGGGGTTACGTGTAGGTACTCTATGTTAGAATGAGAATGAAGGGGTGGTACAAACTAGCTAGATAGTGGCATAACTAGAATGGGTTAAAGGCATACGTTAGGCGTGCACAGTAGTTGGGAGGTAATAAACTCATGTGAGAGTACGCAACTAACGCGTTTATAATATGTGATGTTTAATTGTAATTTAAATCACTTGCTAAACTTGTAAACTATTTTCACATCGGGCTCTGACCCGTTTTCGTCCAAATCTATTTTTTTTTTGTAAAAACCTTTTAGGTGCCCAGTCACAGGGACGCCAAGCATAGGAGTTCCATTAAGAGGACATGCTGTAGCTACTGTGGAAGTTACATGATCTTGGTAGTAGACGATCTCATTGTATCCTTGATTCCTTCAGAATTAATTTTATCAGTTAGGGCTTGTCTCCAGTTCTCATTTAGAGGTTGTAGTTGCAGACTTTTATTATTTCGGGTTTTTGGTTTACTATTTATTCAGACTCTTGTATTTTGACATTATTTACTCTGGCATCTTTATTATTGGAGTGTTTACCCCAGACTTATTTGATTTCATCTCGTTAAGCATTTATATGAGATTGGTTATGCGATTGATGGTTTATTAAATATATTCTTATTTAATTGTTCGCTTAATTAATAAATTTGGCATCTCTCTTATTAAATATTAGGTGGCTAGTAATTAATTAAATGTTTTTCGACTGTGATGCTAAGACTGAACCAACTGGATATTCTGTATTAATTTGATAAAGGAGTAGCTACCCGGTATTTAATTAGACGAGGTGTTACAATAGTTCCTCACGGTAAACGGTTATTACATGCACTACTTTCATTGTCAAGTTTTATCGATATGGTTCGTTTTAAATATAGAATTGAGATGACAACGCTCCAAACAATATGTGATAAACAAGTACAATAGTTAAAAAAATCCATGCAAGTGTGCATTAAAGGAACTCATGAGTCAAACACATAGGTAGTAATCACAAAGTACATCTCAATGAGTTTAAACATTGTAAAGCACAAAAATGAAATGATAATGCATATCAAAACACTATCAAATCATCACATGGATATGGAATGAAATTGTGACTCGATCATCCTAAATGTCCATTCATATATGGTGTAAAATAAACTACAATTTTTTTTGGTTTTTCCTAAAAAAATTATCTAAATAAAATCTTTTTGTATTTTTCAAAAATTTTCAAATATAAAAATCTAATAAACCACGTACATAAGTCATAACACTAGCAAGAATATATCACGAAACACAACTAGCGTATGACAAACATGCGAACACAATCATCTATATGATATAGAAAGAGAAGAATCATGTGCGAGCAACCGATAATCAACTAGTCTAACATCCAGTGCCTCTAAAAGTGTTTTCCTAACCCCAAATAGGTGTGCAACGACGAATAAGGGTTTTGGGAACCAAGGGAACACTAGATTTCAACTTCCTAGGACCTTTTCAAATATCGAAACAAAAATGCCTAAGGAGACCTTTCTTACGACAATGTGAACATGTGTAAACGGGTGGAACGACTCCTATGGGTTGACCTTTTCTAACGTTCTAGGGATTTATTGAACCTCTAAAATAAATAATGGTCTTGGATTTTAACACTCGAAATATGAGAAAATAACGAGCCACTACCATTGCAACCAACACTACTTGAGTCTGTCAAATCATTTTTCATCTCCAAAATGTTTTACTTAAGCAAAGAATTAGACTCTTCCAATTTTAGGGACTCTTTCTCCAAATTGTCAATAACTCATATAAGGTTATCACATTCGTTCTTAAAATACACATACTTATCCCTAAGAGTCTCCTCACGTGCCACAAACTCATCGAGTAAAATATTTTTATCCAATTTGGCACAAACACAAATCTTAGAATTTTTTGAAGTCCTCCAATTCATGTTCTAAAACTAGGATTCTATCATCACTATCCTTTTTAGATAATTTTAAAGCTATAAATTCATGGTCCAAAGAAACAAATTTTTCACGATAGAAATCTCTTTGATTTTGAACCGTTTGCAAAAGATCCATCGTGGATTTCAAATGACAATTTTTTTTCCAAAAAATCAGTACCCGTTTAGTTGTGTATTCAAAAATTTCAATTTAAACGTTGTTTTTAAATACAGTTTTAAAATTTAGTTTTTGTGTTTATAATTATTGGTGCGCGTTTGGTAAATTTATTTTTAAATACAGTTTTTTGAAAATTTGGCAAAATTGACAAACATGTATATATATATATATATATATATATATATATATATATATGTGTGTGTGTGTGTGTGTGTGTGTGTGTGTGTGTGTCAAACCAATACACCCGGGTATACTATTCCGACTATTTCAACCTACTCGTAAACAATCGTGACCTCTAAATCATCATCCGATTCACTCTATACAACACGTGACTCTCGATTGAGGTGTAATCTAATTACCTCAATATCACTCGCTATGACGTCTATTAATTTCACATTTTATTTACTACATCCTAAGTAAATTTATCTTAACTTATTAATCTTATTCTCTTCCTATTAATATTTAATTGTCACATAATTATTCCATCAACAATAATCATTATCTCCCAAAAATATATAAATCCAACAAATCACGGCACATGTGTAATTTAAAATTTATCGAATTAATTATAATTAAATTACTAAAAAGTACAGGGTGTTACATGGGTGAGGTGAGTGTAGTAGGCATCTTCTGGTTCAGTGACCGATGAATACGTGGGCTACTTTTATCTGTCATGGGAGCAGTTTATTTTAGTGGGAGGACGTCGCAGGTTTGCCCAATTAGTCGAGAGGTGTCGACGTCGTTACCGGAGTTTGTCATGATCATGCGAATGACAGTTTTAGGGGGTCTCGTTATTTTGATTCTCGAGGTGCCCAAATGGGGATCCCATGGCATCTGCAGTATGCCTTATGAACTATCATCTTTGAGGCCACAAGATGTTAGCACTCCAGGAATTTATTCCATGTTTCCCGTGATAGACTTGGGTGAGTTTCTAGTCCGGGGTTATTCAGCTAACCATGTGGTACGTGTCTGTACTAATCTTACATATCCCTAAAAACAAACAAATCATAATAAATAAACCCTAAACAAAACAAAAACAACATCAAAGTGCAAATTATTTTATAAGTTTTGCGATTTACCCTAATGTTTATTAATAAAAAAATCAAATTGCTCACCCCACCTCCATACGCCATAGCTCCGCCATATGGTATGTCTAATGAGTAAGATATAAATTAGCCCTTAGCATTCATAATGGGATGATAGAATTAAAGAAAATGTGTAAATGTAGACTTACAGTGGGGGAGAAAATACTGTAAAAAGGATTAGGCATCAAGTAGAGAATTTGGAAAGTTGGAGAATGGCTATAGGATTTGTAAACTTGATACGATTAACATTTGATCGTATGAACTTATTTTGAGTTGATATGATTAACATTTAATCATATCAAATTATTTTGAGTACTTATAATTAAATTTTATTATTATGAACTCAATTTTTGTTTGATACGATAACTGTTAATATTTTATGTTCATACGATGAAGAGAAATTTGTATAAAGTTAAAAGTGGCAAAAAATAACCTTCACCGTTGTTGAGTATCTTATGAAGGAAAGGTAAAGCCCACTTTCAAACTATTATATTTACATCTGTGAGAATGAACTAATACCCTCTTCAGGTATTTCGATTGAAATACCCATAAATAGTATTTTTCATTGAAATAGTATTCTTACTTATTTCGATGATACTTGATATAGAAGAAAGAGTTCGAGAATTACTAAATATGGAAATATATAAGTGAATTCCATTGTAAAAAAATGATCATTTTATTTGGTAGGGCTTTTAGGACTCCATTGTTATTTCCCTCTATTCCTGACAAGGAAGAGAGGCAAAGTCACTCGAACATATCTTATAAAGTATCTGCGCTAGCTGCCATCGCAAAACAAGAAATGGACAATATTATATCAAACATTTAAGGATTAACTAAAGTCCATATTTAATATATAGACATTGAAATTAACATCATCCTCTTGATATCATCTTTTTAGGGATTGACTAAAGTCGATATCTGATATATAGACATTAAAATTAACATCATCCTCTTGTTATCATCTTTTTCTCTAACAAAATTCGAAAATCATTGTTTAAAACCATTTCTAACGGCTCAAACACTCCCAAGAAGATGATTTCCAAATCTCCACTAATTGATTTCAATATCTCCAAACCTTCTGTAATGGTGTTTAAACCCCATAATGTATATACAAATGCATAACATATCCAAACAAATGTGGACCCCTCGATGGAATGAAATTGAATAAAAATTCAAGAAGATGGAATCCCCTTCCCCCTAACAAATATCTCTTAAAGATTACGATAAGATTACGGGTGGAAAAGGGAAATAATTTTTTGTAATAATATTTTAGCAAAATATTTCTCGTGAATGTAACAAAACACAAAAGGCTAATCAATAAGAAGATCAACTCTAAACACTTTGATTATAAGATTTACATAAAACTCTAAACTCGATTATAAATCATTCGAAAAAATATTGAGAACTATCTCATAATAACAACAAGCACCATAAATGGAAGGAGTCTATAATAGTATCCACATAATGAGAATATTAAGAATTTTTTCTAACACAGTATTGTAACACCCCACCTAATTAAATACCGGGTGATCAGTCCTTTATTAAATTAAAAATCAAGGTGAACGGTGTGGTTCATTCTTAGCATCACTGTCGAAAATAATTTTTGGCCTTGAATTCTCTGAAGGCTTTTTCCTCTCTTCCTCTCACTGCCGTTCTAATCTTTTGAGAATATTAACCCTAGAAGAATCTCCTAACATCTGGTTTTGATTTCTAATTTTCGTCATTCACTAAGGCCTAATTTGGAAAATGACTAAATCGCCCTCCCGGGGTGCCGGTTAGGCCTAAAAACTCCTCGAGGCCTAAACGAAACCCATGGGTACACATTTCTGACTATCTCGACCCTTCCGGACACGTTGTCAGACTCGAAATGACCATACAGTTGAATTATAATTTATTCACTTTTTATTATAATAATAGAGTCCCGACATGACACATGCGCGTCCCGACTTAATTTCCATAATTGTCGTATTATTCACTCGTGACAATTTTTATAAATTCAATTATATATATTACTTGACTCAATAAGTAATATTCAATAAATTTTCAATAATTACTAACTCTCGTCACGCTAGTAAATATTTAAATTAAACTCCGAATTAATATTAAATTAATTTATCTCAATTAAATTTAATAGATCCCAAATTTTTAAAAGTCATTAAAATACGGGGTATTACATACTTCCCCCCTAATAACGAAATTTTGTCCTGAAATTCATAAAATAAGGCGTACCTGGTAAAAATAAATTTGGGTATTTTTCGCGCATATCTACCTCGCGCTCCCAAGTGGACTCCTCCACGTTATGATGCTTCCATTGAACTCATACAAGTGGAAATACCTTCGACCTCAATCTCCTCTCTCTATGGTCTAGGATAGCCACTGGTCTCTCCTCATAAGAATTATCGAGTTGTAAGTCAATCTCCTCTATCGCGATGTATGTGTGGTCCATATCATCCCGAAGATATCATCTCAACGACGAGATGTTGAATACATTGTGAATATGGTGCAAGTGCTCAGACAACCCCAATCTGTTTGCCACCAGCCCTATCCTCTCGATAATGGGAAATGGTTCTATGTACCTCGGAGCCAATTTCTGCTTCTTATCGAATCTCATTACTCCTTTCATAGGAGAAACATGCAGTAATACTTGCTCCCCCCATGATAAACTCTTAAAAGAACCGCTTTGCATCGCCATAGCTTTTCTGCCCGTCGAGGGCTACCCGAATGCGACTCCTGATTAGCTCAATCCTAGCTAACTTCTCCTGAATCACCTTTAGTCCGAGCAACTTGTTGTCCCCCACCTCTAGCCAACAAGCAGGAGAATGACAAGGTCTTCCATACAAAGCCTCAAATGGGGCCATGCCAATCATGAAATGATAGGAGTTATTATGAGAAAACTCCACCAGTGGAAGATACGGCTCCTAACCCCCTCCAAAATCAAGGACACACAAGCGTAGCATATCCTCCAGCATTTGATTTTTACGCTTTGTCTGTCCATCCGTATGTGGGTGATAAGATGAACTCAATCTTAATCTGTACCCATGGCCTCCAGAAATCTGTCCCAGAAGCGCGACACAAAAATATTGTCTCTATCAGACACAATATCCAAGGTCACCCCATGTAGCCTAACTATCTCGACAATAAATGACTGTGCATACTGGCCCGTGGTGTAGCCTGTTCGCACTAGCAGAAAATGAGCTACCTTAGTCAACCGATCCACTATAACCCATATGGAATCGTGACCCCGCTGTGATGTAGGTAGCCCAGTAATGAAATCCATGGAAATGCTTTCCAATTTCCACGTAGGTATCTCTAACTGCTGAAGTAACCCTGGCGGTCTCTGGTGGTCCACCTTTATCATCTGACAGGTGGTGCACTTAGACACGAACTCTGCAATGTCCTTCTTCATCCCACTCCACCAGTATTGCCGCCTCATTGCTTGGTACATTTTATCCCCTCCATGATGTACTAAAAATCTGGACCCGTGTGACTGCATCATCACTGCATGATGTAATTCTTCTCCCTCCGGGACTACCAATCTTCCATTAAATCACAAACCTCCATCAGAACTCACTGAATAGGAATCTGTACCCTCATCTAGTAGTCGTACAATCTGATCCTGACAAAATGTATTGGTTGTTTGGGCCTAGATCACCATCGTAAGAATCTCTTGTGTGTCTGTCATCACAGATATGAAGGATCAGGCCACTGCGTCCCGGTCTCCCAGCTCTTTCCACTTCGCTTTCCATACTTCTGCTACCTCACCTGCCGGCCTACGACTTAACGCATCGGCAACTACGTTAGCCTTCCCCGGATGGTACTGCATCTCGAACTGGTAGTATTTCACGAACTCCAGCCACCCGCTCTGATGCATGTTCAACTCCCGCTGAGTGAACAAGTATTGCAATGACTTGTGATCTGTGAACAAGCAAAACTTTTCCCCTAATAGGTAATGCCTCCAAATCCGCAATGTAAACACTACCGCTGCGAGCTCGAGGTCATGGATGTTGTAATTTAGCTCATGAGGCTTAAGCTTACAAGAGGCATAAGCTTCAGTATGTTCCTCCTACTGAAGTAATCCATCGAATCCCTATAGAGAGGCGTCAGTATATACCAAGTACTCCACTCTTGGCCTGGGTAAAGTGAGAACTGGCACCGAAGTCAACTTATCCTTCAGCTCGTCAAAAGACAATTGACAAACGTCATCCCATATGTACGAACCGCCTTTACGAGTCAGATTCGTCAACGAACCCAATATCTTCGAGAACCCTCTGATAAACTGCTTGTAGTATCCCGCCAACTCTAAGAAGTTGTGCACCTCTGTCGATGTCATGGGCTGTCCCTACGCCCTCACCGTCGACACGTTGCTCGGGTTAACTGATATCCCCAATTCTGACACAATGTGTTCTAGAAACTGTACCTCCCGTAACCAGAATTTGCACTTCTCATACTTAGCATACAACTGATGCTCTCATAGAGTTTAAAGAATCTGTCTCAAGTGCTCGGCATGCTCCTCCTCAGTCTATGAATAAATTAGGATGTCATCTATGAAGACGATGACAAACCAATCCAAGAACTCTCTGAACACTCGGTTCATCAGGTCCATGAATATGGCTGGAGCATTTGTCAGCCCAAACGGCATGACTCTGAACTCATAGGACCCATATCTCATCAAGAAAGCAGTCTTCGACACATCCTGCTCCCTGATCCGTGACTGATGGTGTCCCAATCTCAAATATATCTTAGAAAAGAATGCATCTCCCCTCAACTGGTCGAACAAGTCATCAATTCTGGGCAATGGATACTTATTCCATATCGTGACCTTGTTCAGCTCCCGGTAGTCCACGCACAACCTCAGTGAACCATCTCTTTTTTTCACAAATAAAAAATCCCTGACCTAGTGACCTAACATCTTTTTTTCACAACCTCAGTGAGGTGCTCCTAGGAATAAAGCCCTGACCTAACATCTTTTCTATCTGATACCTTAACTCCCTCATCTCTGCTGGAGCCATACGATACGGTGCACGTGCTATCGGTCGAGTGGTCGGCATCAAGTCTATGATAAAATCTTTCTCTCGATTGGAAGGTAGGCCCGATATCTCCTGGAATACATCCAAAAATTTATGAAAAACTGGAATCGAATCCAAGGGAATCACAATCTCCTTAGAGGTCTCCTCCTCTATGTAATACAAATGGGTGGAAGATCCTCCCTCTGGGCGAGGCATCGCAATAAAAAACATCTCTTGACCAGGAATGCAAAGATAATACTCCTACCAAAATAATTTATTATGGCTCTGTACTCAGTGAGTCAATCCATACCAATAATGGCATCGTGCTCATGCATATCTAAAACCAGCATGCTCGTAGGTAAAATCAAGCTACCAATCTCAATACCTACTCCTCGGCATATAAAGAAAATTAAGGACCCATTTCCCAATGTTGAATCTACACGTGTCATGATACTCTCTGCCGTATCTAATAACCTCGTGGCCCATACGAAGCTAGTGTCAATAAAATAGTGTGACGCCCCAGTATCAAATAAATATGCCCTATAGTGCCATCAATAGGAAACATACCCTCTATCGCGGGTGGCGCCTGCGGTGCTACTGGCTGGTGGATGTTATAGACATGTCCATACTGTAATTGCCCCTACTGGACAGGGGCTGCTGGGATGGATGATAGGGCTATCTTCTGAGCTGACACTAGGAGGGAGGCTAGAAAGAGCGATCTCTGTGGCTCCTGATGGGCACCCTGTGGCTGTGAGGTCCTATCTCCCTTTACGCTATCCTGGAGCCTATGGCGATTTTTGCCACATCAAAAACACCTTCCCCTGAAGTTCCCTCCCCTCTCTCCCTGCTGTCCAAGACCCTGATGGTCTTTATCACCCCGCCACTAGCCTACTGGCCTTGCTGAAAACATTTTTATCCCTGATGGACCTGGTGCTGATGGTGTTGGCCATGCTGGTTGGATTGGCCCTGTCTATAAATCCCAAATCCCTGCCTGGAATCATCGGGTCGGAATCGCTTGGCTAGGTACCCCGAATGGGAAGTCTGCTCATTATGACGGGTCAGCCCTTGGGCTTCTGGTACCCACCAATACTACTCCCTCCTGTCCGACCCTGCTGGTTAGACTCCCCTGCTCATTTATTTCCCTGCTGATAGAAGCGGTGATCCTAGCAGTGCAACAAAACATCTTTGAGTATGTCACTGTAAGTACCCAATAATAGATTACTTATGAGGTGCAGACGAATCCTCCAGGACAATCCATCTAAAAATAGCAATATCTTCTTCTCCTCAGTGGGCGCCTCATCCAGCATTATAGTGAGAAGTCTTGTGAACTCCTCCTCATAATCAACAACGGTCATACTCTCCTGCTTAAGATTTAATAACCTCCACCTCTTCTCAGTCTGCACGGCGGATGGGAAATATTTGCGGTCAAACTGCACCCAAAATGACTGGATCGACATGTTGTCCCTCTCGTCCAAGGTGGTGGTGGACTATCACCACTGCAAAACATCCCCCACTAGCTTGAAGGAAGCCAATAACTGTCTTTGCACGTTAGTTCACTCATACATATGCAGATGCCTTTGGATATCCTTCTTCCATTTGCTAGCGATCACGATGTCCGAACTACTTGAGAACTCCAGGGGATGCGCCTTCTGAAAGGCATCCCTGACCCGCTCCCATGCAGTGGAAAGCTGTGTGGGCACATGCGCTACTACCTGAACCTAGGGTGGATCTTGCTACACCACCGCTAATGAGACAATCACCACCTGAGCAACAATGGCGGCTACTTCAGTTGTATTCATCATTCCCTGAGCCGGAGTTTCTAGCTGCTCGGGCTAGGCATTCCTGTCTCGGGGTGCTCCTCTCGGAGGCATCTGAAACGAGAAGGAAGTTTATTAGTCTACAGTTATTATTAAATCTCAAATAGCTGAAGACATAAGAATAAATACAAGAATACAACAGTCCTAAATATAGGGCTCTATATCAAAGACGCTAAGCTGAAAGAGAAATAAGCCATACAGATCATAAAGGACACTAGAACGTGATGTTCTGATACCACTTGTAACACCCCGCCTAATTAAATACCGGGTGATCAGTCCTTTATTAAATTAAAAATCAAGGTGAACGTTGTGGTTCATTCTTAGCATCACTGTCAAAAATATTTTTTTTATATTTTAATCACACTATATTAATTAAGCCAAGTGTCAAAACATTTTAAAATATTATTTCATTTATTAAATTCCATCGTAAAACCATTTTAAATATAAATGAGTTTAAGAATAACATAAATTCTAAGGATAACAATCATCCAAAAGAAACATGTTAACTAGATTATTCAAACCAAGTCAATATCCAAAAGTTTAATCAACATGACATGAAATAACTCCCAAATGAGTACTGAATATTGAAAGCATAAACAAATACAAAATCTCTAACAAGTCTAAACGGGAATAGAAAATCGGGCGACACATGCCCTAGTTATGAAGAACTAAATCAAGAGCTTAATCAGGAAATAGGTCATCTACTTCAAGGGCCTGCAACTCCCAGATAAGCTGCAGCACGTCCCATACAAAGAACCTACGCCTAACGCCCATGTGGCTGGGCACCTATAATGTATACATATATATATATGAGAGAGAGAGAAAATGATTAAAAAAAATGGGTCAGAGCCCGAGTGTAAAATAGTTTTAAAATGGTTTGGCAAGTATTTACAATGCTTACTAGCTAATATTACCAATGTGTTAGTACACGAAACTCCCTTGAGAATTCTCACCTCTCATCCAGTGTGCACTCCTATAGTACTGTTTGTTGATGTAAAAAATTAGATCGCTCTAATCATTCAATCACAGATAAATAAAATGAGATAAAGATTTTTAAAGTGGTTCAGCCTTATATAAATGACCTACGTCCACTATTATGTTATTGCTGAGTGTTTGGGAATTCTCGAGTACAAGTTCTATCAAGAAATTCCGGTCCCCCTGAATGAGGGTGATACAAGGTATTTATAGCCCTTAGGCTGTACATGAAAGGGTGTTACATTAAATGATACATATATGAAAGGGTAATACATTTAATGTAGCGTGTGCGTCAAGATAATAAGCATCCAATGAATAGTTGAACTGTTGATTATCTGGCAATTAATGCTGTGGTCGAGATGCAGCTCGGACCGCCTTAGTTGCTCGGAGCGCTGGAGTACCTCGGAGTGCTAAAGTTCCTCAGTGTATCCTCGTTGCTCGGAGAGAACATGAGTTGGTCGGGGAAATGAACTTCCTCGTTGCTATTGTGCCACGTAGATTGACACGTGTCTTCGTATTATTCGTCCATATCAGCATATTAATTTTGGTATCAACAAAAGCCCCCAATGTTTCATATTTCGAACTTTGAGGAGTATGGAACATTCTTTCTCGGTATATGGAGATATTAAATGACTTTCCTGGGTTTTAGGAGCCTTTTCTTCATATTTGAATTTCCTTCTAAATTCGCAGAATCCGCCATTTTGCATTTTTATAGGCGCTTCAGTCTTCGTGCCCTTTTTATCCTTTTAGCCGTCGGTAGCGTAATAGTTTTCCTTTTTATAATCATTTCTTTCACCGTTTCCCAAGGCAAAGTATTTAAGCTTCAGAGGCAATCCCATCGTCTTCTACCTTTTCAATTTCTGCTTTCGAGTTTTCTATAGCTTTTCTCTCTCCTGTGCGTTAATTCTCTCCTTCGTTTGTTTGTCAACAGATCTCCTTTCTCCTGTAAGATTTTCTTTCTTCTTCATTTCTTTTTATTCACCATGGTTTATATTATCGAATCTCTTGAGAAGTTCCGTTCTGACTTCTCTATTCCTTCTTGGGTAACTTTGGAGAGTCTTTCTGAGCCTTCAAGTTATTTTGATTTGGCTGAGGGACACTGGTTCCCTAGCCTATTTATTGCTGAATGTGGATTTTCTTTTCCACCAAATCCGTTGTGTTTAAAATTTTGTCAGTATTTCCATGTTGTCCCTGCAAAAATAGCCCCAACACATGGAGGATAGTTAATGGGGTGTATAAGTTAAATCAAACTCATGGAACTCGTATAGGAATTCCTGAGATTATGTACTGTTATAGATGGGCTGTTTTAGACAATGTTTTTTATTTAAAAACTAGGTTTTTAAATAGGGCCTTAGTAGTCAACCACCCTGATGCAAACAGGTATTATTTTGAATATGGGGTAGTTATAAAAAATTGGCAACATGCCCCTTTGATTGGAGATGCAGTTTATGAGGGTCCCAGATGCCCCCCATATGGCAATGGGATAGGTTGTTTTCATTTTATTTCTGAAATTATGATTTCATTGTGTTTGATAAAATGTATGACTGATATTTCACTATGTTTTTATTTGCAGTTGACAGCAAGAGAAAAACTCCAAAAGAATCAGAAGTAAATATCAAGCATTTAAAACATATCTGGAGTTTGCATCCAAGAGTTGCAGATGAGCATATCAGGTCTGCCTCATATTTGCTGCAGTACAGGAGCTACACATCATCCTTCACTACTCGTCCTGTGGTCATCATTAGTGACCCATTGCCATCTTCTGGGGAATCTTCACCAGAATCTCACATTCCTCTAAGTCAGAAGATGGGCAAGAGAAGAGTTCCTGCTATCTTCGAGGGGACTTCCTCTGCCGGGGATGGAAAGAGGAACAAGGCTGAAGTCCCAAAGGGGACAAAGAAAGTGGATGCTGTTCCTTCTGCTGCTCAGAAGGCTGCCGAGAAGCCCCCAGTGGCTCCGAGTAAGAAAAATGCACCTGTAGAAGTAGTCCCCACCAAAAGTTCTTTGGTTGAAATTACTGAAGTGCCTATGAGGAGATTGAAGAAATCCTCCTCCGTCGCTCTGACTGAAACCATCCCCCAGCTCCCAGCTAGTGGAGATGGTGTTGCAAAGTCCTTGACCATTCCCGAGGTGCAAGGTAACGAAGACAACCTTACTCGGGATATGGTTACTTCTCTGGCTGCTCGTCATTTTGCTTCAGTAAGTATCTCTACTCTGAGCTTTTCATATTTTCCTTTGTTATTTCCCATATTTGTTTCTGATGTCGTTTCTCTTCTCTGATTACAGTTGACGAGATGTTTCAATATAATTCTTAAAAAGGATGAAGAGATCAAGGCTTCTTGCTCCTCGTCCTCTGTGGAAGGAGCGTTGAAAGAGGCTACTAAATCTCTAAGGGATTCCCATCAGAAGTATGACGAGGATAAGGTTGAATGGGAAAAGAAGTTAACTGCATCTGAGGCAGAGAAAGTTCAGTTGGGAAATAAAGTGAAGGATTTGGAGGGGGAGAATAAGAAATACTCTGAGAAGCTCACTACCTTCGGGGATCTTGAAAATAAGATGAAATCAGCTGAGGAAGAGCTGACCCTTCTGCGCGAAGCAAATAGTCAGAAGGAGGAGTTGGAGGCCAAGCTGAAAGTCTCCGAGGATCTTCTATCCGAGAAGCTCTCCTCGGAGAAAATGAAGAGAAAAACATCTGTGAAAAAATCCTTTCGAACTGGTTGGGATAAAGAATGGGATAGGGGGTAGCAGCAATGATGACCCAGGTGAAGTATGGAAGTTTGAAATGCTTCCATGATGGTTGGGTTGCTGCCTTGCAGGAATTGAAGGTGAGCGAGGACTCCGAGCTATTTCAACGACATCTCCCTGGTCCTCTTCCAGTTATTGAAGACGAAGATGAAGACGAAGCTGCTTCTGAAGAATCTTCAATGATAGTGGGTGAGCAAGTCCTTTCTCCTCAACCCAACCAGACATCTGCTGAGGAGATTTCATCTTTGCCTGCTCCTCTGGAACAAATCCCAACTCCAGCCGATCAAATCAGTGTTCCCACCGAGCAACCAAGCTCCTCGTCCCAGCCTCCCGAGAAAGTCTTGGGAGACAAGGAAAAGGTGTGAAGTTGTTCGGTACTATCTTTCTATTTTTCTTTTTACTTGTACTTTGTATCTCAGATCTTTGTAACTTTGCCTTACGATCTAATAAAATTTGAGTTCTTTTCTTCCATATGATTGTCTCTTCTTTATCTGCACTCTATCTTAATTTTCTTTCTCTGTTAGTTTCTGGCCAGGTTGGATCTTTTGTCTGCTAATGACACAAAGTTGATGCAGCAATGCCATGAATATTATAAAGCTGGTCATACAGACCTAAGTGCATCCGAAATTGCAGATATCCTTGGCCATGGCGTTTCAGAGCAAGCAATCGAAGCTTATCGATACCTGAAGGACTTACTTGATAGAGCAGTGGCCAATAATGTGGATTATTATGACATAATCGAGGAGCTTCATTGTACCCTAGAAGATCTTCAGAATCGGCACAATGAATCAACTGCCCTGTTGCATGAGGGGTATGAGAATAAGTATCAACAGATTTCCTCTGAGACAGGCCACAAAAAGATCATTGCTGGGTACGATGTCAGGGAGAGAACCCTGAAGGGTGAACTTGAAGCGTGTAGACAGATTGCTGAGCTGCTGGAACAAGAAAATAATAATTTGCAGAAGGAGCTAGCACAGTATAAGTCTACAGCCTCCTCTTCAACAGCTGTGATCCCAGTAACGACAAGAGTTGGACACCTTGAAAAGGTTTGGTACCTCTACTACTGCTCGGGGGCGAGGAAGAGGTTCTCGTGGGCGAGGAAGAGCTGTTCAAAATATTGTCGAGGAGCAAAGTTCTCCACTTCGACAAAGTCTGCTCTGAATAGTAAGGATGTTTTTGCCAGAAACCTTCATGAGCAATTAGATAGACTAACTTTCCAATTTCATAAACAACCTCGTGAGTTCTGGATGGCAGGCTACAATGAGGCCCTTTGTCATTTGGATGCTCGTATTGAACACGCCAATAATGAAGGTTATAAGCAGGGATGGTTGAACGCCCTGGGTGTATTAAAATTGGAGCAAGGGCATTATTTATGGGATTATCATGCTCTTGGGTTACTAGACTTGCCCGTGCCACCTTATAAATTGGACATGGAATGGATCCTAGCTCGTTCCATTCCTCGGAGTTTAATTTCAAAATACCTCGGTGACTACAATCTTCATTCACAAATCGAAGTATCTCGTCCCGAGCATCTACTGGACACACCTTCTGTGATGAACGTCAGAATGCTCAGAGATATTAACTTCATTAATTCTCATCTTTGCCTGGAAGATCCTCCTACTGGCGAAGAGCCTGTTTCAAAAGCTAAGGGAAAGAAACCAATAGAGTAGGGATCTCAATGTAATAGTTAGTACACATGTAATTTGTAATACATTTTGACTTTAATGAAAGAATTTCATTTTTGTTTGCAAATTTGTATTGCTATTGTTTTGTGCTTGTCAAACACTGCGTATGTATCTGTTAAAAAGATAACAATTTTGTGCTGTTCATCAACCAACTTAGTAATAAAAAGAATTACAAGTATTGGTAACGTTGCTCGATCACTTAATAATAAAGTAATGAGTATAAAAATGTTTAAAATTTTTCCAACCAACCAAGGTTGTTAAATTGTTCTCGTCGACCAATTCTAATTAGCAAAAGTTTTTATCCCCGACTAACCATACTTGGTAATTTTTTTCATAAAATGTGTCCGACCAACCAAGGTCGCTAATTTTATCCTCGTCGACCAATTACAGTTAGTGGATTTTTATCCCCGACCAACCATACTTGGTTCAGTTTGGAATATTTTGTATTTTCTGGAATAGTTTCACCTTCCGACCAACATAAGTTGTCATATTTTGTTTCTTAACCAGCCAAAATTGGCATTTTTAAGAATGTTGTTCTTGCCTTTTTACCAACCGGAGTTTGTCATGGGTTTGAACTATCAGCGTCCACTAGTTATTTTACCAACCAGAGTTGGTCACGCTAGTGTATGCCTCCTAACCAAAGGAGTATATTTTGTTCTCGCTATTTTGCCAACCGAAGTTGATCACGCTCGAACTATCAGTGTCCACTAGTTATTTTACCAACCGGAGTTGGTCACGCTAGTGTACGCCTCCTAACCAAAGGAGTATATTTTATTCTCGCTATTTTACCAACCGAAGTTGATCACGCTCGAACTATCAGTGCCCACTAGTTATTTTACCAACCAGAGTTGGTCACGCTAGTGTACGCCTCCTAACCAAAGGAGTATATTTTGTTCTCGCTATTTTACCAACCGAAGTTGATCACGCTCGAACTATCAGTGTCCACTAGTTATTTTATTAACCGGAGTTGATCACGCTAGTGTACGCCTCCTAACCAAAGGAGTATAGTTTGTTCTCTCCCTTTTACCAACCAGAGTTGGTTGTGGGTCTGAACTATCGTCTTCTCGTCTTCTTTTTGCTGTCGAGAAGCGTAGTGTATAACACTAGTATTCCCCGAAAAACTTTCAATAAAAGGGAATAAGATGGTGAAACATCATCGTTTTATTCATATTGATAGAACTGCTTTACATTTTACATTACTGATAATACTTACGTAGGTGCTCAGCATTCCATGCATTCTTGAATTCCTCTCCTTCTAGAGTTGCTATTCGGTAAGTTCCTGGTCGAGCAACTTATGTAACTCGATAAGGTCCATGCCAATTTGCTTCCAATTTATTGTGCTACTGAATGACCTTCTTTAGCACGTAATCTCCTTCTTTTAAATCGCATTTCTTCACTCTTTTGTTATAGAACGGAGCTGTTCGTTGTTGGTAAGTAGCATTCCTAAGGGCTGCCTCTTCTCTAACTTCCTCAAGCATGTCCAAATCTAATCTCCTCATCAAATCGCTGGCTGGGGAATTGAAATTTAGCACTCTGTGTGTTGGGAGACCCAACTCAGCAGGTATTACAGCCTCACTTCCAAATGCCAGCATATATGGTGATTCTCCAGTTTCTGCTCGGGCAGTTGTTCGGTAAGCCCATAATACTGACTGTAGCTCATTAATCCAATTAGCTTTAGCCTCACTTAGCCTCTTCTTTAATCCATTTAGTAATGTTCTGTTCGTCACTTCAGTCTTTCCATTGCTTTGAGGATGGCCTGGTGCTGAATGAGTCTTCAAAATATTTGACTGATGACAATAGGTGGCAAACTCCTCATTATCAAATTGTGTTCCATGGTCTGTAATGAAGGTATGAGGGAGACCATATCGGCAGATGATATTCTTCCAAATAAACTGGTACACCTTCTCGTATGTCATATCAATAAGTGGCTCAGCCTCTACCCACTTAGTAATATAATCCACTGCAACGACGAGGTACTTGAATCTTCCTCGGGTCGTTGGCAGTGGTCCAACCAAATCAATTCCCCACATGGAAAATGGCCAAGGAGAAGTTATGGGTGTTAACAATGCTTGTGGATTTCGTCGGATGGAGGAAAAACGTTGGCACTTGTCACACTTCTTAGCATATGCTATACAATCAGCCCTCATCGTTGGCCAGTAATATCCTTGCATCATCACCCTTTGCAAAAGTGTCCGACCTGCTACATGGGCTCCACAAGACCCTTCATGGATTTTTTCAATCAATTCTTTCACCTCGGAGGGATGTACACATCTTTTCAAACCTACCATAATTCCTCCTCTATACAAAACACCATTAGTTAGTACATACCGAGCAACTTTAAACTTCAATTTCTTTGCAGCGAGTTTATCCTCTGGCAATTCTCCCTCTTCAATGTATACCCTGATGGGATCCATCCAAGATGGTCCTAAATCAAGAGTAATAACATTCATCGTCAGGTCTTCATCTATGCTCCGACTTTCAAGTACTTCAATAGGTATTGTTCTTTACAGCTCGATACGAGTAGCTGATGCTAATCGGGCCAGTGCGTCTGTTTGTGCATTTTCTATTCTGGGTATTCTGATCAACTGAATGGCATCAAATTCTGCCAACAATTCCATCACCTTTGCATGATACTTGACCATTAATTCTCCTTATACCGCATATGTTCCCATCATCTGATTCACAATTAATTGAGAATCACTGAATACCATCACTTGTTGTGCTTCCATAATCTTTGCTAAATTAAGACCTGCTATCATGGCCTCATACTCAGCCTCATTATTGGATGTTTTGAATTGAAATCGCAAGGCATATTCTATGTCAATGTCGTCCGGGGTTTTCAAAACAATCCCTGCTCCACAACCTGCTGTGTAAGATGATCCATCTACATACAATCTCCATGTAGGTAAGTCGTCTTCAAATTTCTTATCTGACAGAGTTCCTCGGTGAAATATCTGCTGTTTTCTTTCATCCTCCCCTGGTAATTTTCGCTCCTCGTCGACCATCTCTTCTCGCCCTTTTACCAACCGGAGTTGGTCTGGGTTTGAATTTGATGATCTTTCTACATCCACAAACCTTTTTACCAACCGGAGTTGGTCTGGACTTATGTCTGTTGATCCTGTAACATCCACAGGTTGGTCAGCGAGCAATTTTTGTTTCTCGGGGGTATCAGGATATGTAAACTCCGCTATAAAGTCTGCTACAGCTTGCCCTTTCAATGATGATCTGGGCTCATACACAATATCATATTCACCGAGCTCTATTGCCCAGTACATCAGTCTTCCTGACTTTTCTGGCTTATGAAGGGCTTGTCTCAATGGCATGTCAGTATAAACGACGATGCTATGGGCCTGGAAATATGGCCTCATTCTTCTACTTGCTTCAATTAATGCCAATGCCAATTTTTCCAACTTTGGGTACCTGATCTCTGCACCTCGAAAAGCCTTACTTGTGTAATAAATTGGCTTCTGGACTCCATTCTCCAATCTGATTAAATCCGAGCTGACTGCATTCTCTGATACTGCCAGGTATAAGTACAACTTTTCTCCCATTACTGGTCTGGATAGCAGTGGAGGTGTTCCCAGATATTTCTTCAAGTCTTGAAAGGCTTTTTCACATTCATCATTCCACTCGAAAGTTTTTCGAAGTGTTTTGAAGAATGGTAAGCATCTATCTGTTGCTCGAGATACAAATCTGTTGAGCGCTGCAACTCGTCCTGTAAGACTCTGCACTTCTTTCTTTATTGTTGGAGATCGCAGCCCTAAAAGAGCTTTGATCTTTTCTGGATTTGCCTCAATGCCTTGCTGGTTGACAATGTACCCGAGGAACATTCCTTCTCGTACTCCAAATGTGCACTTCGTCGGGTTGAGCTTCATTTGGTATTTATCCAGTTGATCAAAAGTTTGACTTAAATCAACTAGATGATCAGCAGCTTTCTTGCTTTTTGTCAGCATATCATCGACATAGACTTCCATATTGCAACTGATTTGTTCGGCAAAAACCTTGTTCATTAGCCACTGGTATGTCGCTCCTGCATTTTTCAAACCAAAAGGCATAACATTATAACAATAAGTACCCCTAGGGGTAATAAAAGAAGTACTTTCCCTGTCTTCAGGTTTCATCTTGATCTGGTTGTAGCCAGAGTAAGCATCCATGAAACTGAGCAGCTCGTGCCTCGAGGTAGTATCTACTAGTTGGTCAATTCTGGGCAATGGGAAATGATCCTTTGGGCAGGCCTTGTTGAGATCAGTGAAATCAACACACATTCTCCATTTTTTTTTCTTCTTTACCATCACCACATTTGCCAACCAGTCCGGATACTTCACATCTTCAATGAATTGAGCTTTCTGGAGCTTGTCGACCTCCTCTTGAATAGCTTGATTCTTCTCGGGACTAAATACCCTTCTTCTCTGTTTCACAGGCTTGATCTCCTTATTCACATTGAGCTCGTGACATAGGAAGTTTGGATCTATTCCTGGCATGTCTTCATGACTCCACGCAAAAGTTTTCTTCCTATTTCTCAAGAAAGTTATCAACTCCTATTTTATTGAAGCATCCAACGATGAACCTATTTGGGTTACTCGTTCAGGGTGCTCGTCGTCCAGAATAACATTTTCTGTGGATTCCACCACCTGTCCTTTTACAAGTTGGGATTCATCTCGGGGATCAAGAGTTTCAATTTCTGTATCTTCTTCCACCTGGTAGGTAGTAGTCTTTTTCCTTGATTCTTCAAGCTCCTCTTGTTCGGCAGATGAATAATAGCATTCCCGAGCTACTTTTTGATCACCTTTCACAACTCCTACGCCAAAGTTTGTTGGGAATTTTAAGCACTGATGTACTGTAGATGGAACTGCTTCGAACTTCTTCAAACCAACTCTTCCCATGATGATGTTGTAAGCTGACTGTACATTTTTATCCATCACAAAGAAGCGTATCCTTTCTGTTCGGCAAGCAGGCCAAGTTCCAATGAATATATCCAACTTGATCATCCCAAGTGGAAAAACTTTCTCGCCAGCAAAACCCAGAAGGGGTCTGTGATAAGGCTCCAATTGAGATAATTTCAAATTCAAGTTGTCGAAGCATGAATAGTACATGATGTCTGCCGAACTACCATTGTCTACCAGCACCCTTGAAATCACTACTTCCTTCATCCTCATTTTGATCACCAAAGGGTCGCCGTGAGGGTAAAGAACACCTGCCAGGTCGTTTTTTGAAAAACCAATGACTAGCTTCTCTTTATTTACCTTCCTCGGACGATCATCCTCGGCCAGATTTATTTGCTGAATATGTGAGCAAGCTTGAGCCTCTCCGAGGTAATCCTTTCTTTCTGAAGTAAGGTCTCCTCCTCCTGCATCTCCTCCTGTAATAACATTACAATCAAATGATCCAAAACGTATGGAAAATACCTCTCGTTCTGGCTGCCTTGGTTTCTTGGGAAGATCGGGGTCTTCATCTGGATCATCTTCATGGTCCCTCTTCTTTTTCTCCTCTGTTCGGCGAGGAGATCTAGACCTATCCCTAGTTCAGTCATTATTTCTTTTTTCGCCTCCCCGATCAACATACTTTGCTAGCTTTCCTCTTCGGATGAGTGTTTCAATCTCGTTCTGAAGAGCTATGCAATTTTTAGTCATATGACCATGATCTTTGTGGAATTCACAATACTTATCCCTGTTCCTTGCATCAGGATCTGACCTCAATTTCTTCGGCCACTTTACCTCCTCGCTATTCTTGATTTCTTCCAGGACATGATTAATACCCATTTTCAAGGGAGTATAATTGTCATATTTCTTCAGGACTTCCCATGATGACTTATTATTTCTGGAACGTTTGTCACCGCCATTTCCCATATGCTCTTTATTTTTGAACTTGTCGACGTCCACCTTGGTGTCTTTATCCATATTCTTCTTTGCAGCCATAGCTTCCTCGGCATTCATGATTTTGGCCGCTTTTGCCATCAACTCTGACATAGTTTTAGGTGGATCTTTCGCCAAGGTGTAATACAATTTATTAGGCAATAACCCACTCATCAAGGCGGTGATTGCTGTCTTCTCTTCGTAATCTATGACTTTCAGCTTCTCGTTATTGAAACGAGTTATGTAATCTCTAGTACTCTCACCAGATTTTTGTCTAACACTTAACAAGTGTGCTACTCGTTTTACTGGCTTTGCTCCAAAACAGAAATTGCCGATGAACAACTCGTCCAACTGAAAGAAAGTTGAAATCTTACCCCGAGGAAGATTGTTGTACCATATCTGGGCAGCTCCAGTAAGAGTTCCTGAGAACGCTCTGCATCTCATCTCGTCGAGGACGACATAGATATCGGCTGTAGCTTGATATTGCTCTATGTGAAGAACAAGATCTGTCTTTCCATCATATTTGGGGGTCACTAATGGTGCTTTAAACTTTAACGGTGTAGGAAAATTCACAATGGCCTGGACAAAAGGTGTCCCTTGAACAAAAGTTCGTTGTAGGGGATTCTTCGCCTTAGCCATTTCTCCCAATCTATCCTCCAACCGCTGAAGGGATCCTTTCCAGGCTTCATTTCCCTCCTCAGGCCTATTGGTTCGAGCAATAGATCGTTCTGAAGTTGCCTCCTGAGATTTATCTTGACGAGCAACTGGTCGTGATTGTGCTGATCCTTCTCTTAGATCTGATGGTTGTCGAAAACTCCTCGACATGGTCTTAGGTGGATTCCTATTCCTCCTAGGGCCTAATCGACTGAAAGGAGACACCCTACTCAGTCTTTCTAAGGCACTGGGTCTTTCTGGAGAGAGGGTGATACGTTGATCAGTATCTGTAGCCCTTATTGACGAAGTTCGCCCAGGTTGATAAAAGAAATCATCAGACTCCTCATTACGATATGACTCAGTACGCCTGGATCGTGAAGAAAGTAAATAAGTTTGCCTCTGACTGAAGGGTTTGTATGAGTTGCATCATTGTTTCTTGCATGGCGGTTTGTCCTTGAGCAAGATTCGTCATAATCCCGGCTAGATCTGGAGGTGCAGAGGGATTTGGAGGATTTCCAGTATTTCCAGCGTTTCGATTGCTAGATTCTGGATTATCCGCCATTGATGATGAATGATTTTTGGTGAAAAACGATAATAACAATCGTTTCCCACAGACGGCGCCAATCTGTTGATGTAAAAAATTAGATCGCTCCAATTATTCAATCACAGATAAATAAAATGAGACAAAGATTTTTAAAGTGGTTCAGCCTTATATGAATGGCCTACATCCACTGTTATGTTATTGCTGAGTGTTTGGGAATTCTCGAGTACAAGTTCTATCAAGAAATTCCGGTCCCCCTGAATGAGGGTGATACTAGGTATTTATAGCCCTTAGGCTGTACATGAAAGGGTGTTACATTAAATGATACACATATGAAAGGGTAATACATTTAATGTAGCGTGTGCGTCAAGATAATAAGCATTCAATGAATAGTTGAACTGTTGATTATCTGGCAATTAATGTTGTGGTCGAGATGCAGCTCGGACCGCCTTAGTTGCTCGGAGCGCTGGATTACCTCGGAGTGCTAAAGTTCCTCGGTGTATCCTCGTTGCTCGGAGAGAACATGAGTTGGTCGGGGAAATGAACTTCCTCGTTGCTATTGTGCCACGTAGATTGACACGTGTCTCCGTATTATTCGTCCATATCAGCATATTAATTTTGGTATCAACACTGTTAAAATAACTCATAAGTCTAACTCTATACTTCTCCCATAAGTTTTGATTCGCAAGGTCAAAAGCCTAATATTAAATTAAGATAACATCATATTAAAAGTTATTTCAGCCAATTATGTACTCCTCAATACTGTTTTGAAGTTTCAACTACTTACTTTGATTTGGAGCATTTATTCGATTACTAATCTACTTATATGCACAGTAGAAGAATTCCATATATACGTATATATATATATTAATCACTCATATAATATATATACTATCGGCACCTCACATAAAATCTATGGTGCTGGCATACTCTGCTATCAAGTCCCTGTATCTCTCATACCAAGAGAAATACTAGTTCAAAATCACTCTCGAACTGTATTAACACAAAACACACAAAATGGAGGCGAAGCATAGTTCCAAGTCACTAAGAGGTCATCACATACCCTCACGTCTCTTAGGACCGTCTGACTATCATTCTTAGATAGCATGTACCAAGGAATCCTATGTTCTAGGGTACGAGTCAATATCCCCCATAAAGGTCCCATCGAGACAAAACTATCCCAACGCGACAACCTCCGTGATATCAAGTAGTGCGGGTATGATTATACACAGATACAACATTATATATACACACATGAACTCGGTTATATATATAATTACATATTTCAAACAGGTTCGCTCACGACCTAAAAAAATATTTTACCGTACGTAGTATAATTTACCCAATTCTTTCGCATAAAGAACTCATCTATTTTTATTCTCAATTATAATCATTTCATAATTACTTCTTGTCCTTAAAAGAGTTTTCTCTTCCTAAAGATAAATTCAGTAGGTATACTCTCACTCCCATGCTGATTTAAGTTTTTCTTGGATTCCTCAATACCTAACTTAACGTACGCACAATTTCTAATAAATGACATACCCCTGTTATCCCACGATTTTATCTCGTATAAAATCACATTCACCGGAACCTACTTGGACCCTACTGGTCCTCTACATGACCCATTTCAATCTTTGAATGATATCCAAAGGGCTCTTACATATTTTAACCAATTTAATTAAAAAGGGGAAAAGTCTTCAATCTGCAGTAGGGGTCGATCGATCGATGAAAGGAGGTTGATCGATCGACATTCCTGAGTCGATTGATCGATCGAGCAATTCTTGCCCAGATTCTGCTAATCCAACCTAAAACTTCTCCAAAACACCATTAATGAATTCCAATCTCCCAAAAAATTAAACCAAGAGTTATGTCAATATATCTACATGATTTCCTACGTAAAACATGTACGAATTCATCAAAGACATCGAATCAAAGGGGCCAATTTAGCAGATACATCAAGAACCCTAGTTTTGTATTAATTTCCAAAATTCTCATTCTTCTTCCAGATTTCTTTCTATTAAACCATTTCAAATTCATGGGTAATCCTCTACATATGACAAGGCTTCCATCTTTCATGAATTACTCCTAAAACATGCGATTTAAATCTTCTAAATTATATAATTCTTCAATAAAAACATGTATTCCTAATCATATTCTAACATGGGTGAAATATCAACTAGGAATTAGCAAGATAGATACTTGCCTTAAGATCACAGGTCTGATTCCATGAATATGACAGGTATAGACTTGATCCCCTCGCTCCGATCTGCGTTTAGGTGGTGGTGGTGGTGCAATCCAATTAGTTCTTGGCCTCAAATTCTTGGAACGCTTTTTCACCTCTTCCTCTCACTGCGTTCTAATATTTTGAGAATATTAACCCAAAAAGTCTCTCCTCACATCTGATTTTAATTCCTAATTTTCGTCATTCACTAAGGCCTAATTTGGAAAATGACTAAATCGCCCTCTCGGGGTGCCGGTTAGGCCTAAAAACACCCCGAGACCCAAACTAAACCCCCGAGTACACTTTTCTGACTATCTCGACCCTTTCGGACACATTGGCGCACTCGAAATGACCATACGGGGACTTATAATTTATTCACTTTTTATTATAATGATAGAGTCCCGACACAATACATGCGCATCTCGACTTAATTTCCATAATTGTCGCATTATTCACTCGTAAATTTTTTTATAAATTCAATTATATATATTAATTTACTCAATAAGTAATATTCAACAAATTTTCAATAATTATTAACTCTTGTCACGCTAGTAAAAATTTAAATTAAACTCCGAATTAATATTAAATTAATTTATCTCAATTAAATTTAATAGATCTCCAATTTTTAAAAGCAATAAAAATACGGGGGATTACAATTATGAATCGTATGACAATTCAAATCTGTAATTAGGTGCCTCCCATAATACCCAATGACATAAATATATATGATGGGAAACCTATTAAGCCTATTATACTTATGATTTCAACTCTCTAAAATCCTTATCCATAAGGTTTCACCGGACATGGGAATGTTTAAATATAACCCATGGTTGTTAGTACTTGAAATACAATCACCTTAGATATATCATTCAATAATTCATTCAGTTTAACCCTATCTACATAAAATCTCCTTTATTTTTCTTTTATTATACACAACATTGTTGGTACTTTTATTCTTGTCATAACTCTTCTATTGTGCTCGATATACTAGGTTCACCCCTGGGCTAAGTGTGAAATTCATTACCAGAATGCATGTGATGTTGTCTCTTTTCTAGGAGAGAAAAATTCCTTCTTGGTCGATAAACATATTTTCATATAAGCATAGATAGCCCGACATTAAGTATACTCTACTCGGTTATGGATAAACCATTCATCAATATCAAATGATTATCCTCATCTATAAGACTACATTAATGCCTCATGTCAATAATAATAACCATGACATAGAACTATATAAAAGTAGATTAGCATTTACATAACTAATGTTCTATAACTAATCAGGTTTAGTATATATCGATATAATATGGGAAAAGGGTGTTTTAATGTTCCAAACGATCCAAGGGTTGAGATTTGTCCTCCTGCTGCGATCTAAGGGTCTTACTTTAAGTTATGTCATAAGCTGAGACTTATGACATGGATAAAGGAAGAATACCCACTTAACCCTAAAACATACCTGTCTCCCTCATTTTCTCCCTCTCACTCCTTTCGGCTCTCTCCTAAAGCAAAACTTCCCACTCTGCGTCCCTTGAGATCCATTGCTCCCATCCTCCGCCCTCAAGGTTATCCAATATATGAGCTTAAATGTAGGAATTAATAAACACGATAATACTATAGTGTGTAAGAATAAAGGGTACTGAATGAAATATTCACGGCTAATCACCCCCCCTAACTTACACATTATTAGTCCCTAGCAATAAAGATGAATGAAAATAAGAAAAAGAGGTAGACCAACCAGAATATATATATATATATATATATATATATATATATATATATATAAAATAAAAAGCCATTTTCATAGGGAACAAGATTGCATTTAACATATGCAATAAGCCGTTAAACCCTTAGGTTACCCTAGTGAACGAGTGTTGTCTTGTGACGCTTTTTAGTGATGAAACCCACAAATATCAAGTTTTCTCAAAAGTATGCCCAAATAACTAATAAGCCAAGCTCAATAACAACAAAAAGTATTTCAACATGTTTGTTGATACCAAATATAGTCTGCTGACATGGCTCAATTGAGTGAAGACACGTGGCAATTTGCGTGGCAACAACAAACACTTTCGAACAACACCTTGACTCCGAGGGACCATACTGCAATGAGGAACTCTGCTTCCCCGATCAACTCAGACACTCCGACCTACAAGAACTCTCCGAGGAACTTTTGAGTACCGAGGAACTTAGGCGGTTCGAGCAGCTTAGGCGGTCCGAGCTGCACCTCAAACAAAGCATTAATAGAAGGATAACCAACAGATTGACTGCGCATTAAATGCTTATTATTATCATACAGATGTATATGCTTAAGGGGCATTGAATGTATTACCCTTTCACATTACAGCCTTAGGGCTATAAATACATTGTATTATCCTCATTATAAGGAGACCAAAATTTCTTGAGAAAACTTGTAATCGAGAATTCCCAAACAGTCAGCAATAACAGAAAAAGTGGACGTAGGCCATTCTTATAAGGCTGAACCACTTTAAAATTTCTTTGTCTCATTATATTTTATCTGTGATTAAATAATTAGATATAATCTAATTTTTTACATCAACAGATTGGCGCCGTCTGTGGAAAACGACCGGTAATATCGTTTTTCATAAAAAATAATTAATCACAAATGGCTGATATTCCAGAACCCAGCAATCGAAATGCTGGAAGCCCTCCAAATCCACCTGCTCCGCCAAATATTCCAGATCTGGCTGGAATAATGACAAATCTGGCCCAGGGCCAAACAGTCATGCAAGAAACTATGCGACAACTCATACGAACCCTTCATGGCGGTGCACCAACCCATTCAGAATCGCGAAGTATTCAAAGAAATACCCGTTTACCTTTTTCGCGTACTAGGCGTACCGATTCATATCGTACTGAGGAGTCTGAAGATTTTTATTATCAACAGGGATGAACTTCGTCGGTACGAGCCACAGATACTAAATAATGTATCACTCTCTCTCCATAAAGGACTAGTGCGCTAGAAAGATTAAGCAGAGTATCTCCTTTTGATCGATTAGGTCCTAGGAGGAGCAAAATTCCTCCTAGAGCCGCATCGAGGAGTTTTCGACGACCATCAGACTTAAGGGAAGGATCTGCCCAGGCGCGACCAGCTGCTTGTCAAGAGAGATCCCAGGAGGTCACATCAACGCGATCAGTTGCTCGAACCAATAGGCCCGAGGAAGGAAATGATGCATGGAAAGGTTCTATTCAAAGGATGGAGGATAGATTGGGGGAAATGGTTAAAGCTAAGAACCCCCTACAACGAACCTTTGTTCGAGGAACACTTTTTTTCCAGGCCATTGTAGATTTTCCAACACCATCAAAGTTCAAAGCACCTGTTGTGACCCCCAAATATGATGGAAAGACCGACCCTGTCCTTCATATAGAACAATACCAAGTTACAGCCGACATCTATGTTGTTCCAGATGAGATGATATGCAGAGCATTCTCGAGAACTCTTACCGGATCTGCTCAAATATGGTATAATAATCTTCCTCGGGGTAAGATCTCAACTTTTTTTCAACTAGCCGAGTTATTCATTGGGAATTTCTATTTTGGGGCAAAGCCAGTTAAACGAGTAGCGCATTTGTTAAGTGTTAGACAAAAAGCTGGTGAAAGTACCAGAGATTATATAACTCGTTTTAATAACGAGAAACTCGAAGTCATTGATTATGAGGAAAAGACAGCGATTACCGCCTTGATGAGTGGACTACTGCCCAACAAGTTATACTACACTTTGGCCAAAGGTCCACCTAGAACCATGTCAGATCTGGTGGGAAAAGAGACCAAGATTATGAATGCCGAGGATACTATGGCTGCGAAGAAGAATATGGATGCCAAAGAAACCAAGGTGGAAGGTGATAAAGCTAAGAAGAAGGAGCATAAGAATAATGGTAGTGACAAACACTCAAAAACAAGGTCGTCATAGGAAGTATTAAAGAAATTTGATAATTATACTCCTTTGAAGAAAGACATCAACCATTTTCTAGAAGAAATCAAGAAAAACGAGGAATTAAACTGGCCAGAGAAAATGAAGGCAGACCCTGACAGGAGAAATAAGACAAAATATTACGAGTTTCACAAAGATCATGGCCATTTGACCAAAAATTGCATAGCTCTTCAGAATGAGATTGAAACACTCATCAGACGAGGAAAGCTATCAAAGTATGTTGATCGTGGAAACGAAAGAAGGAACAACGACCGAACAAGAGAGAGGTCTAGATCTCCTCGTCGAGCAGAAGAGAACAAGAAAAAAGACCATGAAGTTGATCCAGAAGACGACCCCGATCTTCCCAAGAGACCAAGGCAGCCAGAACGTGACGTATTTTCAATATGCTTTGGGTCATTTGACTGTAAAGTTATTACAAGTGGAGATGCAGGAGGAGGAGACCTTACTGCCGATAGAAAATCTTACCTCTGTGAGGCTCAAGCTTGCTCATACATTCAACGAATAAATCTAGCTGAGGAGGATCGCCCGAGAAAGGTGAACAAAGAGAAATTGGTCATTGGTTTCTCAAAGAACGACCTCGCAGGTGTTTCATATCCTCATGATGACCCATTGGTGATCAAAATGAGGATGAAGGAGGTAATGATTTCAAGAGTACTGGTAGACAATGGTAGCTCGGTAGACATCATGTTCTACTCGTGATTCGACAGTTTAAATCTAAAGCTATCTCAACTGGAGCCTTATCATAGACCCCTCCTCGGTTTTGCTGGCGAGAAAGTATTTCCACTTGGGACGATCAAATTGGATATATTCATTGGTACGTGGACTGTTTGTCGAACAGAAAGAATATGCTTTTTTGTGATGGATAAGAATGTTCAGTCATCATACAATATCATCATGGAAAGAGTAGGATTGAAGAAGTTCGAGGCTGTACCATCTACGATGCATCAATGCCTGAAATTTCCAACAAATTTTGGAGTAGGAGTTGTTAAAGGTGATCAGAAAGTAGCTCGGGAATGCTATTATTCATCCGCCGAGCAAGAAGAAATGGAGGAATCAAGGAATCAAGGAAAAAGACTACTACCTATCAAGTGGATGAAGGTGCCGAAATTGAAACATTGGATCCTAGAGATGAGTCGTAACTCGTGAAGGGTCAAGTGGTGGAAGCTACTTAAAACATCATTCTGGACGACGAGCACCCTGAGCGAATTACTCAAGTAGGTTCATCGTTGGAAGCCTCACTAAAACAGGAATTGATAACTTTCCTAAGAAGCAGAAAACAAACTTTTGCATGGAGTCATGAGGATATGCCTGGGATAGACCCAAATATCTTATGTCACGAACTCAATGTGAATAAGAAGATTAAGCCTGTGAAGTAGAGAAGAAGAGTATTCAGTCCCGAAAAGAATCAAGCTATACAGGAGGAATTCGAGAAGCTCCAGAAGTCTTGTTTTATTGAAGATGTTAAATATCCAGACTGGTTAGAAAATGTGGTGATGGTGAAAAAGAAGAACAACAAATGGAGGATGTGTGTAGACTTCACCGACCTCAACTAAGCATGCCCAAAGGATCACTTTCCGCTGTCCAGAATTGATCGACTAGTGGATGCTACCTCGGGACACGAGCTGCTGAGCTTCATGGATGCTTATTATGCTTATAATCAGATTAAAATAAAACCTGAAGATAGGGAGAGTACTTCTTTTATTACCCCTAGGGGAACTTATTGTTATAATGTTATGCCTTTTGGTTTAAAAAATACAGGTGCAACATATCAGCGACTGATGAACAAAGTGTTTACAGAATAAATCAGTTGCAATATGGAAGTCTTTGTTGACGATATACTGACAAAGAGCAAGAAAGTTGTTGATAATCTAGTTGACTTAGGCCAGACATTTGATCAACTAGATAAATATTAAATGAAGTTGAACCCGACGAAGTGCATATTTAGAGTACGAGAAGGCATATTTCTTGGATACATTGTCAATCAACGAGGCATTGAAGATAACCCTGAAAAGATCAAAGCTCTGTTAGGGCTGCGATCCCCAACGACGAAGAAAGAGGTGAAAAGTCTTACAGGACGAGTAGCAGCACTCAACAGATTTGTATCGCGAGCAACTGATCGATGTCTCCCATTCTTCAAGACGCTCCGAAAAACTTTTGAGTGGAATGATGAATGTGAGAAGGCTTTACAAGACTTGGAGAAATATTTGGGAACACCTCCACTGTTATCCAGGCTAGTGATGGGAGAAAAATTATACTTATATCTGGCAGTGTCTGAGAATGCAGTTACTTCAGCATTGATAAGAATGGAGAATGGAGTACAAAAACCAATCTACTACACAAGTAAGGCCTTCCAAGGAGCAGAGATCAGATATCCAAGGCTGGAAAAATTGGCACTAGCATTGACCGAGGTAAGTAGAAGAATGAAGCCATACTTCCAGGCTCATACTATAGTAGTATATACTGAAATGCCATTGAGGCAAGCCCTTCATAAACCAGAAAAATCCGGAAGATTGATGTGCTGGGCAATAGAACTTGGTGAATATGATATAGTTTATGAACCCAGATCATCGCTAAAAGGTCAAGCGGTAGCATATTTTATAGCAGAGTTCACCTATCCTGATACCCCCGAGGAGCAAAAGTTGCTCACTGATCAACCTGTGGATGTTACAGGATCATCAAATTCAAGCCCAGACCATCTTAAGTTGGTAAAAGGGCAAGAAAAGATGATCGACGAACGGCAAGAAATATCAGTAGATGGTGAGAGGAAGCAATAAATTTTCCACCGAGGAACTCTGTCAGATCAGAAATTTGAAGACGAGTTACCTATATGGAGTCTGTATGTGGATGGTTCATCCTGCACTGCAGGATGTGGCGCAGGGATAGTTTTGAACTGTCTGAACGAGGTAGACATGGAATATGCCCTACGTTGTCAATTCAAAGCTTCCAATAATGAGGATGAATATGAAGCCATGATTGCAGGTCTTAGTTTAGCAAAAACCATGGGGGCAGAACAAGTTATTATTTTCAGTGACTCGCAATTGGTCATAAACCAAATGATGGGAGTATATGCAGCTAAAGGAGAATTAATGATCAGATATCATGCAAAGGCAAAGGAATTGGTGTCGAAATTTGTTGCTATTCAGCTGGTCAGAATACCAAGAATGGAGAATGCAAGATCAGATGCCTTAGCTCGATTAGCATCAGCTACTCGTACCGAGCTGCGAAGAACAATCCCAATGGAAGTTTTAGCTGGTTAGAGTATAGATGAAGATCTGATGATAAACTTTAATACCCTCGATTTAGGGTCATCATGGATGGATCCCATCAGGGAATATATTGAGAAAGGGGAATTACCAACTGACAAACTTGCAGCCAAGAAATTAAAGTTTAAAGCTGCTCGTTATGTACTGACTAATGGTATTCTATACAAATGAGGAATTATAGCAGGTTTGCAAAGATGTGTGGATCCCACCGAGGTGAAAGATTTGATTGAAGAGGTCCATAAAGGGTCCTGTGGAGCCCATGTAGCAATTCAGACTCTTTTGCAAAGGTTGATGACTCAAGGATACTACTGGCCGACGATGAGAGCTGATTGTATAGCCTATGTTAAAAAATGTGACAAGTGTCAGCGCTTCTCCTCCATCCGAAGAACTCGCCAAGCATTATTGACACCCATTACTTCCCCTTGGCCATTTGCCATATGGGGAATAGATTTGGTCGGGCCACTGCCGATGACAAGGGGAAGATTTAAGTATCTCGTGGTTGCTGTGGATTATTTTACTAAATGGGTTGAGGCTGAGCCTCTCATTGATATGACATACGACAAGGTGTACCAATTTATTTGTAAGAACATCATTTGTCGATATGGTCTTACTCATGCCTTCATCATAGACCATGGAACACAATTTGACAACGAGGAGTTCGCTGCCTATTGTCATCAGTCAAATATCTTGAAGATCCACTCGGCACCAGGCCATCCTCAAAGCAATGGACAAACTGAAGTGACAAACAGAACGCTGCTGAATTGTTTAAAAAAATACTGAATGACGCAAAAGTAAACTGGATCAACGAGCTACAATCAGTGCTATGGGCTTATCGCACTACTCCCCGAGCAGAAACAGGGGAATCTCCATACATGCTAGCATTTGGAAGTGAAGTTGTTATACCCTCCGAATTGGGTTTCCCAACACACAGAATACTGAATTTCAATTCCCCTGTCAGCGATTTAATGGGAAGGTTAGACTTGGACATGCTCGAGGAGGTTAGGGAAGAAGCATCCATTATAAATGCTGCTTACCAGCAACGAACAACTTTTTTCTACAACAAGAGAGTGAAGAAGTGCAACTTGAAAGAAAGAGACTATGTGCTAAAGAAGGTGATTCAAAAGCACAACAAACTCGAAGCAAACTGGCATGGACCCTACCGAGTTAAGGAAGTTGTTCGACCATGGACATACAAAATAGAAACTTTAGAGGGGGAGGAGTTTAAGAATGCATGGAATGCAGAACAGCTGCGCAAATATTATCAGTAATGTAAACTCTCATGTAATGCAGTTTCATCAGTATGAATAAAGTGACAATGTTTTGCCCAGTTCTTTCCTTTTATTGGAATTTTTTTGCGGAATACTAGTGCTACACACTACTCAGCAAAACTCGGACTACTCAAATCTATTCCTAAAAATACCAACTTGGTTGGTTAGGAAGTAAATCTATTCCCGAAAACACCAACTAAGGTTGGTCGGGAAGTAAATATATTCCTAAAAATGCCAACTTGGTTGGTTAGGAAGTAAATCTATTCTCGAAAATGCCAACTAAGGTTGGTCGGGAAGTAAATCTATTCCTAAAAATGCCAACTTGGTTGGTTAGGAAGTAAATCTATTCCTAAAAATACCAACTTGGTTGGTTAGGATGTAAATATATTCCCGAAAACGCCAACTAAGGTTGGTCGGGAAGTAAATCTATTCCTAAAAATGCCAACTTGGTTGGTGAGGAAGTAAATCTATTCCCGAAAATGCCAACTAAGGTTGGTCGGGAAGTAAATCTATTCCTAAAAATGCCAACTTGGTTGGTTAGGAAGTAAATCTATTCCTAAAAATTCCAACTTGGTTGGTTAGGAAGTAAATCTATTCCTAAAAATGCCAACTAAGGTTGGTTAGGAAGTAAATTTATTCCCGAAAATGCCAACTAAGGTTGGTCGGGAAGTAAATCTATTCTTAAAAATGCCAACTTGGTTGGTTAGGAAGTAAAACTATTCCAAAAAGTGACGAAGATTGGTCGGTAAGAAAAACCCACTAACTGTAGTTGGTCGAGAAGAAAAATTTACCGACCTTAGTTGGTCGAAAACATTTTATGAGTACGAGAAAGTGATCGAGCAAAATTTTGATACTCGTGACTTTTTAAATTACTACCAAGTTGGTCGAGAAATAAAATATCATCAATTTTGGTTAGTCATTAAATGATTACCACAAATTCAAGATAGTCGACAATAAGTTTTAACAAACTCCAGTTGATCGACAAATAACACAATGTTGTTATCTTTTTAACAGATATACATGCACAGATGTAAAGTGTTTTATAATTACAAGACAATGGTAATCAAGATTTGTAAATAAAATTATTTCATTAAATGTAGAACAAAATACATCAAGAATGAAATACAAATTTATTACATCAAGATTCCTATTCTATTGGTTTCTTCCCCTCTGCTTTTGAAACAGGTTCCTCGCCAGCAGGTGGATCATTTAAAGCATGAGGGGAATTTATGAAGTTAATATCTTTAAGCATCCTGATATTCATCACATATGGTCGATCTAGTAGGTGCTCGGGACGAGATATCTCAACATTGGAATGGAGATTGTAATCGCCAAGGTTTTTGGAAATCAGACGCCGAGGGATAGCCCGAGCAAGGATCCAACTCATATCAAGATTGAATGGTGGAACTGGTAGGTCGAGCAGCCCAGGATTATGGTAATCCCACAGGTAATGACCCTGTTCCAGTTGCAGCACACCTAAGGCATTCAACCATCCCCGTTTGTAACCCTCATTATTTGCGTTTTGGATACGATCATCCAAATGGTAGAGAGCCTCGTTGTAGCCAGCCATCCAGAATTCTCTGGGCTGCTTGTGAAATTGATATGTCAATCTTTCCAGCTGCTCGTGGAGATTTTTTATAAAGAGTTCTTTATTCTCCAAGACAGACTTCTGCGCAGAAAGCTGCTCGTCCAGACTCCTGATCTTCTTAGACATCTCAGCCAATGCCTGGTTCTTTGCCATCAGTTGGAAGGCCTGGTTCTCTAGAGAAGATTGAGTTCTCTATTCCTTGACAGGAATCCGAGTAGCTCGTGCTCGTCCTCGAGTAGATGTAGAAGGGCCAAACCTCTTCAAGGTTTCTAACTCATCCCTCAGGTTGGTGTTTTCGACCTCTAAGAAAGAGAATCCCTCGTCGATCATTGGGATCAAAGCATTTGAGGTGGAAGCTGCAGACTTCAACTGAGACACCTCTCTTTGCAGGTTATTATTTTGTTGCTCTAATAACTCAGCTATCTGTCTGTGCTCTTCGACCTCAGCCTTCAAAGTTCTCTCCCTCACATCATAAGAAGCAAACCGTTTATCGTATCCCTTATTGGCATAGATTTGTTGATACTTCTTCTCGTACCCCTCGTGCAAAAGGGTAGTGGATTCCTTATATTGTTGCTGAAGTTCTTCAAGAGTGCCTTGGAGATCCTCAATCATATCATAGTATGCTACGTTATTAGCCAATGCACGGTCGAGTAGGCACTTCAAATACTAATAGGCTTCAATTTCTTGCTCTGAAGCACCATGACCGAGTATGTCAGTGATTTGAGCTACACTCATGTCTGTATGACCGACTTTGAAATACTCATTGCATTGCCTTAACAGCTTTGTATCATGAATAGACAATAATTCCATCCTGTCTAGAAACTAGTAAAGGAAGAAAAAGTAATAATCAATAAGAGTACAAACAGAGCATGAAGAAGAGAATCAACAGTATGCATAAGCAAAAGTTCAAATTTTATTACATCACAAAGTTCAGAACTAAAAAGTTCAGAGTTACATGTTCAGAAGTTACATTTGACAAAGAAAAATAAAATAGAGAGAAATTCGAATAACTTTACACCTTTTCCTTGTCTCCCAAAACTTTCTCGGGAGGCTGGGACGAGGAGGTAAGTTGCTCGGATGGAACAGAGGGTTGATTGGGAAGTGGTGGAGGTTACTCGGATGAAGTAAAGGACAACTGAAGTTCCTCGCCAGTGGGCTGGATAGTTGGGGGATGAGAAGTTTGATCTCCCATTACCATGGAAGATTCCTCAGAGGCAGCTTCGTCCTCTTCTTCTTCTTCAGGAGTTGGAGGGGGACCAGGGATGTGTCGCTGAAAGAGTTTAGAATTTTCATCAACTTTCATTTCTTGCAGAGCAGCGACCCATCCATCTCGAAAGTATTTGAGGCTACCATATTCCACTTGCGACATCATGGCAGCCAAACCTTTATTCCACCCTTTATCCCAGCCGGCGCTGAAGGATTTTTTGATAGCCAATTTCCTTTTTGTCTTCTCCGAGGAAAGCTTCTCAGAAGGAAGATTGTCAGCAGCCTTCGGTTTATTCTCAACTTCTTCCTTCTGACGACTTACTTCCCGAAGTTGACCCAACTCCTCCTCAGCAACCTTGAGCTTATTTTCAAGCTCCCCAGCATTTTTGAGCTTCCCTTCAAGCTCTTTATTCTTCTTCTCCAAATCATTTATTTTTTTCTCCAACCCCTTGGAGACCTCAATAACCTGAGCCTTCTCCTGCTCAGTCGAAGTAAGCCTATTCTCCCAAATTTCCTTATCATCATCATATTTTTGACGAGAATCTTTCAGAGACTGCGCCAGGCCTACCAAAGCTTCCTCTACCAAAATAATCTGAAGGCTCAGAAAGCTCTTCCAAAATAACCCATGAAGGAATAGAGAAATCAGAGCGAAACTTATCAATCGATTCTACAGGATAAACCATGATGAAAGAAGGAAATCAAAGAGAAAGAAGAAAATCTTACAGGAAAGGGATGAGTCTCTTGACAACAAATGATGGAAGAGATGAACGCACAGGAGAGAGAGACGATGGAAAACTCAAAGAGACAAATTTGAAAAAGTAGAAGACGATGGGATTTTCTGCAACGTTTAAATACTTTGCCTTGGGAAAGGGTAAAAGTAATGATTACAAAAAGAGACGATTATGTTACCGGTGGCTAAAAAGACAAAAAGGGCGCGGGAATCGAAGCGGTTAGAAAAATTCAAAAAAGACCGATTCTACGAATTTGGAAGAAGAAATAAATACAAAAGAAAATACTCCTAAATTTCAGGATGACCATTTAAAACCGCCATATTTCGAGAAAGAATGTTCTACACTTCTCAAATTTCGAATTATGAAACATTGGGGGATTTTGTTGATACCAAATATAGTCTGCTGACATGGCTCAATTGAGAAGACACGTGGCAATTTGCGTGGCAACAACAAACACTTCCGAATAACACCTTGACTCCGAGGAACCATACTGCAACGAGGAACTCTGCTTCCCCGATCAACTCAGACGCTCCAACCTACAAGAACTCTCCGAGGAACTTTTGAGTATCGAGGAACTTTTGAGTACCGAGGAACTTAGGCGGTCCGAGCTGCACCTCGAACAAAGCATTAATATCTGTATAACCAACAGATTGACTGCGCATTAAATGCTTATTATTATCATACAGATGTATACGCTTAAGGGGCATTGAATGTATTACCCTTTCACATTACAGCCTTAGGGCTATAAATACATTGTATTATCCTCATTATAAGGGGACCAAAATTTCTTGAGAAAACTTGTAATCAAGAATTCCCAAACAGTCAGCAATAACAGAAACAGTGGACGTAGGCCATTCTTATAAGGCTGAACCACTTTAAAATTTCTTTGTCTCATTTTATTTTATCTGTGATTAAATAATTAGATATAATCTAATTTTTTACATCAACAATGTTATTAGTAAGTGAATGAATTCACACAAAAGTCTGTAGTTATTAATATTATAGAATAAACTTCATAGAATTGAAACCATAAGTGCAGGAGGAAAAGAGAGCACATGCAAAATGTGATTTAGCAAAACTTTTACAATACGGATAAGAATTAAAGCATGCATAGATATCAATCATCTAAGGTGTTTACACTCAACAAAAAATCACTATCAAATAGGGTGTAACACACACGAGGTATGCGGACATAAAGAGTAATTGTAAAAGGAAACTAGGTCGTACACTTGTCATCAATGAAGAACTCTATATATAAACTGAAAACTTTATAATCTCAATGAAAGGATGTCATCATTAAATGAGGGGAAATGCATTTTCACATATTATCTCACTATTTAAACTTTTGAATTATATTTACCCTAGGATCACATAAGGCTTTAAGGGTTATAATGTAGGTTTGGGGTTAAGGTTATGAAATGAAGGGAATATACGGATTCAAAGGTTTTTGGGTATGATCCACTTGGGATAATGAAAAATTGTGGGCGATTTCAAAATTGGAAAATGATTTCCATAACAAGTGTTGAATATAACATTATAAAGTGACAAAGATTGATGAACACCATGCACAAAATGGAAATACTTTCACTTTCTTTTCTTTTCTTCTTTTTCTCTTCTTTTTCTCTTCTTTTTCTTTTCTCTTTTGTTTTTCACTTCTTTTTCCTTTTCTTCTCTTTTCTCTTTCACTTTTTATTTTCTTTTTACTCTCACATGATTAATTGTAACCATATAACAAAAACATCATTCAATCTCAAGTATCATTCCAAACAAAGGTATGGAAGGTGATATATATGGTTTATAACTCTAATGTGGAGTTAGTTATAGGATTTTAGATTTTGAAACGAACGGCTATATTATGGCTCAAAGGGGTTGACAAGGGAAACAATATAAGATGAGGTCAAGGTCAATATGCCTGATATAACAAATAGGGCCTATGATTTTTTCCTTAAGTTTACGCAATTCTCGGGTCAAAATAACATTGAAAATCATATTCAAGTAACACATTTCAAACAATGAACTCAATTAATGAACGATCAGTGAAAGAATGGTGAGATTACCGATGACTTTAACGTTTCAAGGAGGAAAGAGTAATGTATAACACTCACAAACAAATAAAAGTCCAAAGCTTACGTGGTGTTAGTATATACAATGCAACAAAAGATTATTGAGTTATAAATGCCTAAAACTAAATCAAAAAAACAGTAAAAGCGCATGGGCTTGGGGGTTTAAAGTTTAATTCATGATGTTTTTCATCATATCAATAATTTGAAAACTAAAGTCTAATAACTTCTGAAATCGAGAACATTCATTATTGAATTATTTATTAAATCGGGCATTTATTTAAAATTTGTCATTGGAAATCAAGGCAAAATCGACTAGAACTTGATGCTCTGATACCACCCGTAACACCCCGCTTAATTAAATTCCGAGTGATCAGTCCCATACCAAATTAAATCAGAATATACAGTTGGATCATCCTTAGCACCACTGTCGAATACAATTTATAATCACCTAATACTTAATTAAACAGGTGTTTCCAAATTTTAATTTAATAAGATTCCTCTTTTTAAAACATAAACCATTTAACACAATCCATTCACACAATGAATAAAAATTGAGTACATATCACAACTGAATTAAATGCAACTGGAATAAAACTTTCCAGTAAAATCCCAAAGATAAAAAAATGTATCACAATGACATACGAATATAATCCTGACTCATATAGAAAGGAAATAACTAAAATCCTCAGGCGACATACCCTAAATGAAAGATCACTACAGGGTATGAATCAATGAACGTGAAGGCGTCTAAATAAAGCTCAAAACTCCATAGCATCCATAGCTCGTCACATGTCATAATCCTCTATGGTTGGCATCCCTGCGGCTGGACACTTGATATAGGAGATCCAAGAGAGAGAAGAGAATATGCAAGGAAACGGGTCAGAGCCTGATGTAAAAATAGTTTATAAAACAACAAGTGAATAAATGTTATTGTTGATGTAAAAAATTAGATTATATCTAATTATTCAATCACAGATAAATAAATGAGACAAAGAATTTTTAAAGCGGTTCAGCATTATAAGAATGGCCTACGTCCACTGTTATGTTATTGCTGAGTGTTTGGGAATTCTTGATTTGTGTTATCTCAAGAAATTCCGGTCCCTTTACAATGAGGATTGTACAATGTATTTATAGCCCTAGGGCTGTAATGTGAAAGGGTAATACATTAAATGATGTACATATGAAAGGGTGATACATTCATTGCTTCTTAAGTGTACGTGTCTGAATGATAAGCATTTAATGAACAGTCAGACTGTTGGTTATCCAGCTATTAATGCTTTGTTCGAGGTACAGCTCGGACCGCCTGAGTTTCTCGGACCGCCTAAGCTTCTCGGTGCTCAAGAGTTCCTCGGAGAGTTCTCGTTCCTCGGAGCGTATGAGTTCCTCGGGGAAATAGTGTTCCTCGTTGTATTATGGTTCCTCTGAGCATGTGGGTTCCTCGGAAGTGTTTATTGTTGACACGTAGACTGCCACATGTCTTCACTTTATTGATCCATGTCAGCAGACTAAATTTGGTATCAACAGAAGCCCCCAATGTTTCAAAGTTTGAATTTTGAGGAGTATGGAACATTCTTTCTCGGAATATAATAGCTTTAAATAGTCCTCCTGATTTTTAGGAGTGTTTCCCTTGTATTTATTTCTCTTTCCAAATTCGTAGAATCAGGCTTTTTTGAATTTTCACAACCGCCTCGATCTCTGCGTACTTTTTATCCTTTTAGCCACGGTAGCGTAATCGTTTCTTTTTGCTTCGATTTCTGCACCCTTTTTGTTCCCCTAACCGCCGGTAGCGTAATTATTTCTTTTTGTAATCATTACTTTACCATTTCCTAAGGCAAGGTATTTAAACTTCACAGACACTCCCATCGTCTTCTACCTTTTCAAATTTGTATCTTTGAGTTTTCCGTCGTCTCTTTCTCTCCTGTGTATTCATCTCTTCCATCGTTCGTTGTCATCAGATCCACTCTTTTTCTGTAAGATTTTCTTCCTTCTTCTTCATTTCTTTTATTCATCATGGTTTACCCTGTTGAATCTCTTGATAAGTTTCGTTCTGATTTTTCTATTCCCTCCTGGGTTGTTCTGGAAGAGCATTCTGAGCCTTCTGATTATTTTTGCTTGGCTGAGGGACATTGGTTCCCCAGTCTCTTTATTGCTGAGTGTGGATTTTCTTTTCCACCCAATCCCTTATGTCTGGAATTTTTTCAATACTTTGACGTTGTTCCTGCAAGAATAGCCCCCAATACATGGAGAATAGTTAATGGGGTGCATAGGTTAAATTAAATCCATGGAACTCGCATAGGGATTCCAGAAATCATGTTTTGCTATGGATGGGCAGTTGGTGATAACACCTTTTTATTCAAAACTAGATTTTTGAATAGGGCCTTAGTAGTCAATCTCCCGGATGCTAATAGGGATTATTTTGAGCACGGGGTTGTCATAAAAAATTGGCAACATGCTCCCTTATCTGGAGATAAAGTTTATCAGGGTCCCAGAAGCCCTCCCTATGGCAATGGGATAGGTTATTTTTATTTTATTTTAATTATTTTGAAATCATACTTCTTTTGTGTTTGATAAAATGTGCTACTGATATTTTATTTATTTGCAGTTGATAGCAAAAGAAAGTGCCCAAAAGAAGCAGATGTTAATATAAGGCACTTGAAACTTATCTGGAGTCTGCATCAATCTGTTGCCGACGGGCATATTAGGTCGGCCTCATATCTGCTGCAATACAAGATCTACACCACCTCTTTTACTGATGGTCCAGTAATAAGTGAATCAGAGTCAGTACCAGCTTTCACCAGTTCTTCGCCTGAATCACACATTCCTTTAAGTGAAAGGATGAAGAAGAGAAGACCTCCCACCCTTTTTGAGAAGCCTGCCTCTGGTGCTGGAGAGGCAAAAATAAGTAAGGTAGATGTCCCAGAAGGGACAAAGAAGACTGATGCGCCTTCCTCGGCTGTTGCTGTTGTGAAGGTTGTTGAGAAGCCCGCAGTAGCTCCGAGCAGGTCTGATGCTCCTGGAGAGGTGATTATAATATCACCGACCAAGGGTTCTTCCTTGGTTGAATCTGTTCCTATTCCCCCGAGGAGGCTGAAGAAGAGCTCCTCGGTCAATTTGGCTGACACCATCACTCAGCCCCCAACCATTGAAACTGGGGTTCCTACTTTTGTTCCCCCGAGCTCTGCCATGAGCTCGGTAAAGTCCTGGATCATTCTCGAGGTCCAAGGTATTGAAGAAAACCTTACTCGGGACATGGTCACCTCGTTAGCTGCTCGCCACCTTGCTTATGTAAGTGTTCTTACTTTGAACTTTTCATATTTCCCTTGTCATTTCTGTTTCTGACTTGCTTTCTTTTTCTTTTCACAGTTGACGAGCTTCTTTAATATAATTGTGAAGAAAGACGAGGCGATTAAAGCTTTATGCTCCTCGTCCAGTGTGAAGGGAGCTCTGGAGGAAGCTATTAAGTCTCTAGAGGATTCTTGCCAGACATATGCTACTGATAAGGCTGTTTGGGAGAAGAAGCTTGCCTCCACCGAGCAGGAAAAAGCTTAAGCTGTTGAAGTCTCCAGAGAGTTGGAGAAGAGAATAAAGGACTTGGAGGGGAAAAATAAAGAGCTCGACGAGAAGCTCAAGAATACTGGAGAGCTAGAGAATAAGCTCAAGGTTGCTGAAGAGGAGTTGTCTCAACTTCGGGAGGTAAATCGGCAGAAGGAGGAGGCCGAGAGAAAACTAAAAGCTGCTGATGACCTGCTGTCTGAGAAGCTTTCCTCGAAAAAGTTGAAAAGGAAAATGGCTGTGAAGAAGTCCTTCAGCGCTGGCTGGGACAAGGGGTGGAACAAGGGATTGGCTGCCATGGTGTCGCAAGTGGACTATGGCAGTCTCAAATACTTTAGGAATGGATGGTTTGCTGCTCTACAGGAGATGAAAGTGGATGAAAATTTTGAACTCTTTCAGCAACACATCCCTGGCCCCCCTCCAACTCCTGAGGACTTAGAAGAGGACGAAGCTGCCTCCAAAGAGTTTTCTATGGTGATGGGAGATCATCCCCCAGCCATCCAGCCTGCTGCCGAGCAACTGCTGGTGCTCCCCGAGTAACTTTCTACTCCTTTCGAGCAACCTACTTCCTCGTCCCAGCCTCCCGAGAAAGTTTTGGGAGACAAGGAAAAGGTGTAGAGTTGTTAGGGTTTATCTTTATATTTTTCTTTTGTCAATTGTAACCATGAATATGTAACTCTGAAATCTTGTACTTTTGATCTTTATGATATAATAAAACTCGAACTTGTGTTTATTCATACTGTTGTCTCTTCTTCATACTCTGCCTTGATCCTTATTGATTGTTGCTTTTTCTTTCTCTGCTAGTTTCTAGACAGGATGGAATTACTATCTGCCCATGATACAAAGTTGCTGCGACAATGTAATGAATACTTTAAGGCTGGTCACACAGACCTGAGTGCAGCACAAGTCATCGACATCCTCGGCCAAGATGCTTCAGAACAGGAAGTTGAAGCATATCAATATCTGAAGTGTCTACTTGATCGAGCAGTGGCCAATAATGTGGCCTATTATGATATGATCGAGGATCTCCAAGGCACCCTTGAAGATCTTCAGCAACAATACAAAGAATCCACTGCCCTGTTGCATGAGGGGTACGAGAAGAAGTACCAGCAACTCAATGCTGACAAGGGGTACAAGAAGCATTTTGCTGGCTACGAGGTGAGGGAGAGAACTTTGAAGGGCGAAGTCGAGGAGTGCAGACAGATAGCTGAACTATTAGAGCAAGAAAATAACAATCTTCAAAGAGAGTTGTCACATTTGAAGTCTGCAACTTCTACTTCAAACACCTTAATCCCAGTGAATGATGAGGGATTCTCATTCTTGGAGGTCGAGAATGCCAAATTGAGGGACGGGTTGGAAACCTTGAAGAGGTCTGGTCCCTCTACACCTTCTCGTGGTCGAGCAAGAGCTCCTCAGGGACGAGCAAGAGCAGCTCGAATTCCTGTCGAGGAACAGAGGACTCAGTCTGCCTTAGAAAACCAGACCTTTAAATTAATGGCGAAGAACCAGGCTTTGGCAGAAACGTCAAAGAAGATCAGGGACCTGGAAGAGCATCTTTCAGCGCAGAAATCTACTTTGGAGAATAAAGAGATCTTCATCAAAAATCTCCACGAGCAACTGGATAGATTAACATATCAATTCCACAAATAGCCCAAGGAGTTCTGGATGGCTGGATACAACGAAGATCTCTATCACTTGGACGATCGTATCCATAATGCCAATAATGAGGGCTACAAGCAAGGCTGGTTGAATGCCTTAGGTGTGCTGCAACTCGAACAGGGTCATTACCTGTGGGACTATCATGATCCTGGGCTGCTCGACTTACCCGTGCCACCATTCAAACTGGATATGAGTTGGATCCCTGCTCGGGCCATTCCTCGGAGCTTGATTTCCAAATATCTCGATGATTATAATCTCCATTAAAATATCGAGGTATCTCGTCCCGAGCACCTCTTAGATCGACCATCCGTGATGAATATCAGGATGTTAAAGGATCTCAACTTCATAAATTCTCCCCTGGCTTTAAATGATCTGCCTGCTGGCGAGGAACCTGTGTCAAAAGCAGAGGGGAAAAAACCAGTAGAGTAGGAATTTTTATGTAATAGTTAGTATACATTTAAATATCAATGTAACTTTCATTTCATAATCAATGTAATTTGTTTTGGATTTAATGAAAGACTTTCATTTCTATTTGCTATTGTCTTATAACACTTTATATTTGTGCATGTGTATCTGATAAAAAGATAATAATATCGTGTAGTTTGTCGATCAACTTATTGTCGAATAGTTTGAACTTGTGGTAGTCATTTGGAAAAAATAATATTTTATTTCTCGACCAACTCAGTAATAATTAAAAAGTTACGAGTATAAAAAATGTTGCTCGATCACTTTAAATTTTACTTGTCGACCAACTACAGTTAGTGGGTTTTTATCCCCGACCAGCCATAGTTGGTAGATTTTTCTCTTAAATGTTTCCGACCAACCAAGGTCAGTAAATTTTTCTTGTCGACCAACTACAGTTGGTGGGTTTCTATCCCCGACCAGCTATAGTTAGTCTTTTTGAAATAATTTTACCTCCCGACCAACTCAAGTTGGCATTTTCGAGAATATATTTACTTCCTAACCGACATAAGTTGGCATTTTTAGGAATACTTTTATTTCTTGAGAAACATATAGTTTTATTTCCCTTAGGAATACAAGTTTTACTTCCCGGAGGAATACAAGTAGATTTACTTCCCGGAGGAATACAGGTAGCTTTACTTCCCGGAGGAATATAGATAGTTTTACTTCCCGGAGGAATATATGTAGCTTTACTTCCCGGAGGAATATTAGTAGCTTTACTTCCCGGAGGAATATAGGTAGCTTTACTTCCCGGAGGAATATTGGTAGCTTTACTTCCCGGAGGAATATTGGTTTCTCGACCAACCTTAGTTGGCGTTTTCGAGAAAAAAATTGAGTAGCCTGAGCTTTGCCGAGTAGTGTGTAACACTAGTATTCCCGAAAAACTTTTAATAAAAAGAAAGAATTCGGCAGAATATCTTCATTTTATTCATCACTGATAATACTTGCGCAGGTGTTCTGCGTTCCATGCATTCTTAAACTCCTCCCCTTCTAGAGTTGCTATTCGGTAAGTTCCTGGTCGAACAACTTCTGTAACACGGTATGGTCCATGCCAGTTTGACTCCAGCTTATTGTACTTTTAAATTACTTTCTTCAGCACATAGTCTCCTTCTTTTAGGTCGCACTTCTTCACTCTCTTGTTGTAGAACCAAGTTATTCGCTGCTGGTAAGCAGCATTTCTAATGGCTGCTTCTTCTCTAACTTCCTCGAGCATGTCTAAATCCAATCTTCTCATTAAATCGCTGACAGAGGAATTGAAATTCAGTACCCTGTGTGTTGGGAGGCCCAACTCGGCAGGTATAACAGCTTCACTTCCAAACGCCAACATATATGGTGATTCTCCAGTTGCTACTCGGGGAGTAGTTCGGTAAGCCCACAGTACTGACTGTAACTCGTGGATCCAATTTTCTTTCGCATCGTCCAATCTTTTCTTCAAACCATTCTGCAGTGTTCTGTTTGTCACTTCAGTTCGTCCATTGCTTTGAGGATGGCCTGGTGCTGAGTGGATCTTCAACACATTTGATTGATGATAATAGGTAGCGAACTCCTCGTTATCAAATTGTGTTCCATGGTCTGTGATGAAAGCATGAGGAAGACCATATCGAAAAATGATGTTCTTCCAAATAAATTGGTACACTTTCTCGTACGTCATGTCGATGAGAGGCTCAGCTTCTACCCACTTAGTAAAATAATCCACTGGGACGACGAGGTATTTGAACCTTCCTCTGGTCGTTGGCAGTGGCCCGACCAAATCTATTCCCCACATGGAAAATGGCCAAGTGTAAGTGATGGGTGTCAACAATGCCTATGGAGTTCTTCAGATGGAGGAAAAGCGCTGGCACTTCTCACACTTCTTGGCATAGGCTACACAATCAGCCCTCATTGTCGGCCAGTAATATCCCTGTGTCATCATCCTTTGCAAAAGCGTCCGACCTGCTACATGGGCTCCACATGACCCTTCATGGATCTCTTCAATCAATTCTTTCACCTCGGAGGGATGTACACATCTTTGCAAACCTGCCATAATTCCTCGTCTATATAAAATATCGTTAGTTAATTACATACCAAGCAGCTTTAAACTTCAATTTCTTGGCTGCGAGCTTGTCAATTGGTAATTCTCCCTCCTCAATGTATGCCCTGATGGGATCCATCCAAGATGGTCCTAAATCAAGGGTGATAAAGTTCATCGCCAAATCTTCATCTATACTCCGACCAGCCAAAACTTCAATTGGGATTGTTCTTCGTATCTCGGTACGAATAGCTGATGCTAATCGAGCTAAGGCATCTGCTCTTGCATTCTCCATTCTTGGTATTCTGACCAGCTGAATAGCAGCAAATTCTGACACCAGCTCCTTTGCCTTTGCATGATATCTGATCATTAAATCTCCTCTAACTGCATATACTCCCAACATTTGATTTACAATCAATTGAGAATCGCTGAAGACAATAACCTGCTCCGCCTCCATAATTTTTGCCAAATTAAGACCTGCAATCATGGCCTCATACTCAGCCTCATTATTGGAACCTTTAAATTGGAAACGTAGGGCGTATTCCATATCGACCTCGTCCGGAGTGCTCAAAACTATCCCCGCGCCACATCTGGTAGTGCAAGATGAGCCATCTACATATAGCCTCCATATAGGTAACTCGTCTTTAAATTTCTGATCTGTCAGAGTTCCTCGGTGAAATATTTGTTGCTTCCTTTCATCTTCCCCTGATATTTCTCTCTCTTCGTCGATCATCTTTTCTTGCCCTTTTACCAACCAGAGTTGGTCTGAGCTTGAATTTGATGATCCCGTAACATCCACTTGCTCTTTTACCAACCGGAGTTGGTCTGAGCTTGTGTTTGTTGATCCTGTAACATCCACAGGTTGATCAGTGAGGAACTTTTGCTCCTCGGGGGTGAAAAATGTGTTACTAAAGCCGTTTATTAAAAATAAACTATTTAAGTAACTCCGAGTTATTTTTTGAAGAAACTCTTTTCTTAAATAAAAAAGGATTAATCACAAGAAGTGTTTAATAAAACAATATGTACGAGATCTTATTCAAGATTTTGGCAACAAGTTTAAAAGATAGTTTAAACAAGTTTTAAACACAGCACAACCAAGACTGAGATGAGAAAATGTAGAAAGATTATGTTCACAATTTTTTACGTGGTAAAACCTCACCAATTGAGGAAACATCCACGACTCCCTCTACGGGGTAAAATGAAAAATCCACTAAAACAAATTTATGAGTTACAAACTATATAACTAACATGCAAACAACTCAGACCTATATAAGTTTAGGAATGTACCCTCTGGTGTCCTTATAACTTCTCTGCAGTTCTGATTGTAGATGTAGTTCTCTCAGTTTGTCAACTTCTGATTTGTTCCAGCACTTTACGTCGACTTAAGTTCACAAGATCTTATTACCAACACTTTTTGTGTTGTAGGGTGTAAGTGTTTGTGGAGGTGATTTCTAACACATGCATGCACACACACACACTTATTAAGTACAAACAGTCCTAACAAATTACAGTTACACTATATGCTGTGATCTTTTCTTTTCTTTCTTCTTACAAAACTTTTCACCTTATTTGACCTTTCAATTAATCCCAGAATCCACGGATACCTTGCTAGGAAGACAGACAAGGTCTTAATCAATCTCAAAATTTAGAGAAACTTTTCGAGATTGAAAACCTCCAAGTGAGATTCCAAACTAGGTCAAAGGTTTAGTTTCACAAGAACAAGAAACAGAAAGCATTTATTGTTGATTTCAAAGTAAGAAAACGTTTTAGAGAAAATAATCAACAATATATTTCTCAAGATGAGATATAAAATGAAACTAAGTGTAATGTAACATGAATAACTCAGATCTGAGATTTCTATGAAATCAGAAACTAGATCTAAGTAAAAGTCTAAGTTGGAAATAAGATCTCACGAACACAAGGTTACAGCAACAAAAATAACTCAACTCAAACTCTCAAACACTCAAGAACACTCAGGGTAGTGTTTTTGGATATGGTGTTTTGGTTAGGTTTGAAGAGGATTTAGACGAACGAAGTTAGGGTTTCTAACTATCTCTCTTCTCTCTCTATTTTTCTCTCTTCTCTCTCTTCTCTCTTAATTTCTCAAAGGAATGAAATGGCAAAAGTCTTCGAAGTCTGAGGGAAGGGTCCTTTTTATAGTGGGAGGAGAAGGTTCGAGATATCTGATCAAAACCAAGGGCTGAGATCGAGTCAATTTAAATTGACTTGAATCTAAGGGCTCACACAAGGCGGTGCTTAAACGAACGCTGATTGGATTAAAAAGTTACACGGGGATTCATCAAGGCAACATGCAGACCATTGGTAAGAAATGATCCAAGGGCTGATAACACACGCGTCTATTGTCTCAGTAAAGAAACACACTTTTAACCAATCAGAGGGCAACAGGTGTTGTCCTGTTAAGGGATATAAAACGCGCGTCCAAACTAATTACAAAGTATACCCTGAAGTCTCTGCCGCTTTTGGATTCTACCCAAGGTAACATTAGGCCATTATACAGAACAAAGTATATTTAGAGTTTGACCCCAAAACTTTTAAATCAAGTTTTAATTATTAAAACATTGTTTAAAAATTGTTTAAAAAATCCCAAAAAATTATTAAAAATCAAAATTAGGGATTTAAACACACTTAACACATGTACACACATTATAATGCAATATGACATGCATGAATTTAATTCTAAGTGTGTGAGTGTTGGAAATAGTCTCTTGATCATTACAAGAAAGAGAGATGAATAGGCAATCCAACTTCTGAGGCTCTTTGGTTTCTAGGATGGACACAATTTTGTCACAATTTTCAAACTAGATGAGCACTTATACAATATAGACTCAAGTGAGTCAAAAGTATAAGGGCTTCAGGGGGTATCAGGATAAGTGAACTCTGCTATAAAATCTGCTACAGCTTGCCCTTTTAGCGATGATCTGGGTTCATAGACTATATCGTATTCTCCGAGCTCTATTGTCCAGTACATCAATCTGCCTGATTTTTCTGGTTTATGAAGGGCTTGCCTCAATGGCATATCAGTATATACTACTATGGTATGAGCCTGAAAGTATGGCCTCATTCTTCTACTCGCCTTAATCAGTGCCAGTGCTAACTTTTCCAGCCTTGGATATCTTATCTCTGCTCCTCGGAAGGCCTTACTTGTGTAATAAATTGGTTTTTGTACTCCATTCTCCACTCTTATCAACGCCGAGCTAACTGCGTTCTCCAATACTGCTAGGTACAAGTACAATTTTTCTCCCATCACCGGCCTGGACAACAGTGGAGGTGCTCCCAAGTATTTATTCAAGTCTTGAAAAGCATTCTCATATTCATCATTCCACTCAAAAGTCTTTCGGAGTGTTTTGAAGAATGGGAGACATCGATCAGTTGCTCGTGATACAAATCTGTTGAGTGCTGCTACTCGTCCTTTAAGACTTTGCACCTCTTTCTTCGTCGTTGGAGATCGCAGCCCTAATAGAGATTTGATCTTTTCAGGATTCGCCTCAATGCCTCGTTGGTTGATAATGTATCCGAGAAACATGCCTTCTCGTACTCCAAATATGCACTTCGTCGGGTTCAGCTTCATTTGGTATTTATCTAGTTGATCAAAAGTCTAACTTAAGTCAACTAGATGATCAGCAGCTTTTTTGCTCTTTGTCAGCATATCGTCAACATAGACTTCCATATTGCAACTGATTTGTTCAGCAAACACCTTGTTCATCAGCCGCTGATATGTCGCACCTGCATTTTTCAAACCAAAAAGCATAACATTATAACAATAAGTTCCCCTAGGGGTAATGAAAGAAGTACTCTCCCTGTCTTCGGGTTTCATTTTAATTTGATTGTAGCCAGAATAAGCATCCATGAAGCTTAGCAGCTCGTGTCCCGAGGTAGCATCGACTAGTTGATCAATTCGGGGCAGTGGAAAGTGATCCTTTGGGCATGCTTTGTTGAGGTAGGTGAAGTCTACACACATCCTCCATTTGTTGTTGTTCTTCTTCTTTACCATCACCACATTGGCTAACCAGTCTGGATATTTAACATCTTCAATAAAACAAGACTTCTGGAGCTTCTCGACTTCCTCCTGTATAGCTTGATTCTTTTCGGGACTGAATACTCTTCTTCTCTGCTTCACAGGCTTAATCTCCTTATTCACATTGAGTTCGTGACATAAGATATTTGGGTCTATCCCAGGCATATCCTCATGACTCCATGCAAAAGTTTGTTTTTTGCTTCTTAGGAAAGTTATCAATTCCTGTTTTAGTGAGGCTTCCAACGATGAACCTACTTGAGTAATTCGCTCAGGGTGCTTGTCGTCCAGAATGATGTTTTCAGTAGCTTCCACCACTTGACCCTTCACGAGTTGCGACTCATCTCTAGGATCCAATGTTTCAATTTCGGCACCTTCATCCACTTGATAGGTAGTAGTCTTTTTCCTTGATTCCTCTATTTCTTCTTGCTCGGCGGATGAACAATAGCATTCCCGAGCTACTTTCTGATCACCTTTAGCAACACCTACTCCAAAATTTATTGGAAATTTCAGGCATTGATGCACCGTAGATGGTACAGCCTCGAAATTCTTCAATCCTACTCTTCCCATGATGATATTGTATGATGACTGAACATTCTTATCCATCAGAAGAAGCGTATTCTTTTTGTTCGATAAGAAGGCCACGCACCAATGAATATATCCAACTTGATCGTCCCAAGTGGAAATACTTTCTCGCCAACAAAACCGAGGAGGGGTCTATGATAAGGCTCCAGTTGAGATAGCTTTAGATTTAAACTATCGAAGCACGAGTAGAACATGATGTCTGCCGAGCTACCATTGTCTACCAGTACTCTTAAAATCATTACCTCCTTTATTCTCATCTTGATCACCAATGGGTCATCATGAGGATATAGAACACCTGCAAGGTCATTCTTTGAGAAACCAATGACTAACTTCTCTTTGTTTACCTTTTTCGGGCGATCCTCCTCAGCGAGATTTATTCGTTGAATGTACGAGCAAGCTTGAGCCTCACAGAGGTAAGATTTTTTCTCGGCAGTAAGGTCTCCTCCTCCTGCATCTCCACCTGTTAGAACATTACAGTTAAATGACCCAAAGCGTATTGAAAATACCTCTTGTTCTGGCTGCCTTGGTCTCTTGGGAAGATCGGGGTCGTCTTCGGGATCAACTTCATGGTTTCTTTTCTTATTCTCTTCTGCTCGACGAGGAGATCTAGACCTCTCTCTTGTTCGGTCGTTGTTCCTTCTTTCGTTTCCACGATCAACATACTTTGATAGCTTTCCTCTTCTGATGAGTGTTTCAATCTCATTCTGAAGAGCTATGCAATTTTTGGTCATATGGCCATGATCTTTATGAAACTAGCAATACTTCGCTTTATTCCTCTTGTCAGGGTCTCCCTTCATTTTCTCTGGCCAGTTTAGTTCCTCGTTGTTCTTGATTTCCTCTAGAACATGGTTGATATCCTTCTTCAAAGGAGTATAGTTATCATATTTCTTCATCACGTCCCATACCGACCTGTTTTTTGATTGTTTGTCATTACCATTGTTCTTATGCTCTTTCTTCTTAGCTTTATCACCTTCCACCTTAGTTTCTTTGGCATCCATATTCTTCTTCGCATCCATAGCCTCCTAGGCATTCATAATCTTAGACGCTTTTTCCATCAGGTCTGACATGGTTCTAGGTGGATCTTTGGCCAAAGTATAGTACAACTTGTTGGGCAGTAGTCCACTCATCAAGGCGGTAATCGTTGTCTTCTCCTCATAATCAATGACTTCGAGTTTCTCGTTATTAAAACGAGTTATATAATCTCTGGTACTTTCACCAGGCTTTTGTCTAACACTTAAGAAATGTGTTACTCGTTTAAATGGCTTTGCCGCAAAATAGAAATTCCCAATAAATAACTCGGCCAGTTGAAGAAAAGTTAAAATCTTACCCCGAGGAAGATTATTATACCATATTTGAGCAGATCCGGTAAGAGTTCCCGAGAATGCCCTGCATCTCATCTCATCTGGAACAACATAGATGTCGGCTGCAGCCTGGTATTGTTCTATATGAAGGATCAGTCTTTCCATCATATTTGGGAGTCACAACAGGTGCTTTGAACTTTGATGGTGTTGGAAAATCTACAATGAACTGGACAAAAGGTGTTCCTCGAACAAAGGTTCGTTGTAGGGGGTTCTTAGCTTTAACTATTTCCCCCAATCTATCCTCCAGCCTTTGAATAGAACCTTTCCATGCATCATTTCCTTCCTCAGGTCTATTGGTTCAAGCAACTGATCGCGTTGATGTGACCTCCTGGGATCTCTCTTGACGAGCAGCTGGTCGCGACTGGGCAGATCCTTCCCTTAAGTCTGATGGTCGTCGAAAACTCCTCGATGGGGCTCTAGGATGACTTTTTCTCCTCCAAGGACCTAATCGATCGAAAGGAGATACTCTGCTTAATCTTTCTAGCGCACTGGCCCTTTCTGGGGAGAGCGTGATACGTTGTTCAGTATCTGTGGCTCGCACTGACGAAGTTCGTCCAGGATGATAAAAAAAATCTTCAGATTCCTCATTACGATATGAATTGGTATGCCTAGTTCATGAGGATGGTGCACGGGTGTTTCTTTGAATACTCTGCAATCCTGAATGGGTTGGTGCACCGCCACGGAGGGTTTGTATGAGTTGTCGCATTGTTTATTGCATGACGGTCTGTCCCTGAGCTAGATTTGTCATTATTCCAGCCAGATCTGGAATATTTGGCGGAGCAGATGGATTTGAAGGGCTTCCAGCGTTTCGATTGCTAGATTCTGGAATATCATCCATTTCTGATGAATTGTTTTTGATAAAAAAATGATATTACCAATCGTTTCCCACAAACGGCGCCAATCTGTTGATGTAAAAAATTAGATTATATCTAATTATTCAATCATAGATAAATAAATGAGACAAAGAATTTTTAAAGTGGTTCAACCTTATAAGAATGGCGTACGTTTATTGCTGAGTGTTTGGGAATTCTTGATTTGTGTTATCTCAAGAAATTCCGATCCCTTCACAATGAGGATTGTACAATGTATTTATAGCCCTGGGGCTGTAATGTGAAAGGGTAATACATTAAATGATGTACATATGAAAGGGTGATGCATTCATCGCTTCTTAAGCGTATCCTTCTGAATGATAAGCATTTAATGAACAGTCAGACTGTTGGTTATCCAGCTATTAATGCTTTGTTCGAGGTGCAACTCGGACCGCCTGAGTTGCTCGGACTGCCTAAGCTTCTCGGTGCTCAAGAGTTCCTCGGAGAGTTCTCGTTCCTCGGAGCGTATGATTTCCTCGGGGAAACAGTGTTCCTCGTTGTAGTATGGTTCCTCGGAGCGTGTGGGTTCCTCGAAAGTGTTTGTTGTTACCACGTAGACTGCCACGTGTCTTCACTTTATTGATCCATGTCAGCAGACTAAATTTGGTATCAACAACTATATTTAGCAATTATTAAATACATGTTAGATTATCAGACTCTCACTTGAGATTCTCACCTCTCATCTAGAGTGCACACCTAACGTACCTCTAAGTCATACTAGTTACAGTTCCAACGCTAACTAGTTTCAACCCAATGTATCCACTATTCATAGCTCAAATCATTCCCACGTATTTCTCTCATAATACATGTAATAATAATAATAATAATAATAATAATAATAATAATAATAATAATAATAATAATAATAATAATAATAATAATATTAATAATAATAATAATAATAATAATAATAATAATAATAATAATAATAATAATATGTATATCCATTTAGATTCAACATGGATAAGCCCTTATTAATTCAATTCAATTAAGTGTTTTCATACTTAATTAATTACATATATAATTATCTTTCAATTCTACTTTAGTCACACAGTAGATATCATCATATGTATATATATACATTCACTCTATTATATATATATATATACAATATTGCACCCCGAGACACAATTGCGGTGCTGCATTAATATGCTATCATGTCCTAATACATCTCATCACTATATGGGAGACTATAGGTTCGGTAAAGATTCCTCAAACCACATATATCAAACACAAGCATTGGAGGCGAACATAGCCTTAAGCCTTTGGGCTACACACATACCTACGCATCCAAATGATCGGTCACACCCAAAAGTGATGATCAATCCCTAAGTTCTATTTTCTCGAGTGACAAGTCAAAAATCCTATAGATTCATGAGGATATGACAACGCTCACGCGCAAACCTCCCCCGATAGCAAGTAAGATAGGTATGACATACACATAAACCATCAATCAATCATATATGCATTACCATCTACCTATTTAGTATTAGGTACTTACATTACCTATATCATATTAGGAATTTAGCCTATTATAAGTACCCGTCGTATTTCTCAAATACTACCCATACTTGTAATCACGATTATCATCGTACATATATTATGTAATTAATTTCTCCCATAATCTTTTATTTAACCCACGTACCCATATATATGTCCTCGATGTTACCTGTACTTGTCATAACGATTATTCTCCTCTAAATCGTATAATACTTATGTAGATATCTCTCACATAATTTTAATCCTTAATATATTATAATTTTCCAACATTAATCCCAAGTTTCTCACTCTATTAATGCACCAAAATTATTTAGAAACTCATTATGGGCCAGATTACAATTTCCCAAATTTTTTTGGGCTAAACTGGAATTTTCTGGAAATCTCGTTTGAAGTCAATAATCTCATTAGAATGAGATGGGATCTTATTAGAATGAGATTGACTCTTATTCGAATGAAGTCGGGTCTCGTTCGAACGAAGTCATCGTTTTTCTTGTTCGTCTTCAGTTCCAGTTCTCTGCGTTTTCCCACAATTTCAAACACCCAAACCTTACTGGTTTTCTATCCCAACAAAATCCAGAAATCCGAATCACTATTCTAACATTATTTCAACATATTCATGGGTGATTTATATATAAAAACATCAATTCCACATGTTGATAAGGTATTATCATCAAACCCATTAAAACCTCAAGATTTCAATAATCTAATTTCTCCATTTTTATCCAACTTGAAAACTCAGAATTTAGAATCATTGTTTCATACCTAAATCATCAAATTTCATTTTTAACATGGTAGGACTTTTCTACATGCAATTCTTATCATCCTTTTCAATAACCTTAAGAACATATATTTTTCTCTACATGTAAAACCCTTAATTTCATCATGATCATAGTTCTACATGTTATGTATTCAACTACATGAATTTTCCTAATCATTATCTTTATTTACCAATCATTATAAATTTCAAATTCATAAGTTCATGAATCCCACAATAAAATCCTATTCTAACATGGATATGCTAATCACTAAAATAGAGCAAGAATTACTTGCCTTAAAAGTCGGTCTGAACCTTTGATGAAGACAAATGTTAGAACTTATCCTTCCCTTTTTTCCGGCGACTATGGTGGTGGTGCAAGGTGAAGAGATGGTGGTTGTCCCTTTGGTTTTCCTTAGGTGACTCCTCCTTTCCAAGAACTCTTCCCCTCCTTAAGCTACTCCTTCACTTTCTCTCTAAAACTCTTCTGTTTTTCTTTCAAACTTTTTCCCTTATTTTTGGATAAAATGAATCTTACATAGAGTCTAGTCTTATTTAAATAAAAAGTCTTAAAGGTAAGCTAAAATGCAAAAACAAAGTTACTATTCATCTCCCAAGAAAAATGACTAAAATGCCCCTTCGGGGTGTCCTTTCCTCTCCTAATTGACCCGAGACCCAATTTCAACATCCGAGTATTATTTTCTAACTATTTCGACTCTTTCGGACGCAACGGCGCACTCGAAACGACCATAAGGTTGATATAAAATAATATTTCCTTTTTTATTTATTTAAATTATTCTCGACACGTCCCATAACCGCGTCGCGACTTAATTTCCATTATTGTCATATTAGTAACTCACGACAATATAAATAACATCATATTCATATATTATTCAGAATAATATATTACTTTAATCTCTAGTAATATTAAATCCGAATTAATTCCAATTAATTTTTCATAATTAATTCCAATTAATTCCCATTAACTTTTAGTTTATCTATTTTAAAAGTTTTTAAAAATTAAGGGGTATTACATTACATTAGATAAAATTAAAAAAAAAATAAAAGAATGATCAAACTACTATACACACCTAACAATTTTAACTTCTAACTAACTATACACTAGAAGTTAAAAATTTTGAGGGTCCACCCAAAAACAATTTGACTTTGAGGGATAATTGGCATACCCTCATTTGCATGCATACCTTTCAAAAATTAGAAATATCATTTGCACAATGGAAGGTATGTGTAAGGCGGAAGAAAGGAACCGTCACCAATTAAAAGTTTTTGGGGGATTATGGGGAATTTGGATAAAACGGGTAATAAATACACATGGAATCCAAAAAAAACGATTTTTTTCGCAAAGATTTTTCAAATGGATTGGGAGTTGGTGCACAAGGTGGCAAAATTGCCTTCATTAAAAACAGCTCAAACAAATAGTCCTCATCACTGAAAGGATTAAACATTTTTTAGCTTTAAACTGACTCATGGGATACTTGTAACAATTCGATAATGGAGAATGAAAAGGGGGAGGAAATAAATTCAATCTTGAGCGATGAGTTATCATCGCTCAAAGATTGAATTTCGAAGGAGATAGAATCGTTTTCAATGAAACTTTCTTCTTTGGTTACCAAAGAATAAATTATTTCATTGCAAATGGATACTACATCCATTTCTTCCTCACTTTAATTCTCTATTATTCCTTGGGTCAAGTTAAAAATTATTTGTTCCAAAGTAGTCATCGATTCCTCATTTGGTTCAAAACATTCCTCAACTTCAAAAGTCTCACAAAAAAATCATCGTTGGATTCAAATTATCAATCCAAATCTTGTTCTCAACAATGATTTTCTTCCCGATAATGGTTTTCAAGTTTTTCATTTTCAAGAATGCTCAAGCCCTCACACAATGTCATAGGTGGAGGCGGGGATTCTTAAAGACGAGAAGTTTGAAAACTATCTTCGAAATTACTATCAAATAATTATTATAAGAGTTTTGAAAGATATTGCAATTAGTTTCAGCATTCTTATTATAAGGATTTTGTGGCCCACGATCGGAAAGATCATTCTCAAAATTTTCATAATCCATAACTTGAGTTTTGTAATACTCACTTAAAGTCATTTTAGATATTTGAAGTTGTTGACATTGCGAGTATTCACCAAAACTCATAGGTTTAGGGGGATTTTGAGAATTATTAATGTGATTATCGAAAACATTAGAATAAGATATGCATACCCCAAAAATATTTTAAGATAGTGATTTTCACAGAGTTATGTGCATCCGATAAATTCGGGTGTTTCTTAGCGCTCAAATATAAAAGTACTACAAAACTAGTTAACAAAGAATACAAATAGAAACAAAAAATATTACGAAATACTAAATCAATTAAGTTTTAAAATAAACAATTCCCCGACAACGGCGCCATTTTTATAGTAGGAAAAAATTGAGTTGTCATTTAAGGACACTATCGTTGTTTTCGACTCCCACCGCTATTAAAAAAAACCTAAACGATTACTACACTCTGTGGTAACAAAAGTTACAACACAAATAATAATGAAAGAAAACAATCACCAAGAGATCAACAGCAGCAAACAATCATAATCACAACACAAGAATATACGTGGTTCGACAACTTGCCTACCTCCACAAAGAGGTCTACTGGTTTTTATTCAGTGACTCTCGAGAAAGTTTTTTTCCACATGCCCCTATGCCCCGGTAAAGGGGTACAATATATACTCTTTTAATTGAACGTGGGTGTAATCAACATGCTGGGCCAATATCCTTTTAATATCTCTCCGAGACTTTTGGCGATAGACCCGGTCATATCTTTAACTTTAACTGTCAATCAAGGCTCTTAATTTGGGTTGGGCGCCTAATTAATTCACTGGGCTTGATTGACAATAGGTACCCACAATTGTCCCTAAAAATTTTGAGGTCACGATCTGGGCTCACAAAGTTTAAAAAAGCATCTTCTTGTCCTCTTTGATGGCATTGTTCTAGTTCATGCGATTAGAAGGGGTGTGAATCGTCATTTTACGGGATTTTTAAGCCAAAAATCTTCTTCGATCAGTGTGCTCTATCATTGAGAAGTTTTAAACTCAAGTGTTGGACGAATTTCTATCGTCACTTTAACTTCTTTGCTTATCTTGCTTCCCAAGCTGTCTCTTGCGCTTCGTCTTCCAAGCTATCTCTTATTTTTCATCTTCTCAAATTCGAAGTTTTTCAACATTTCCATCTTGATTCTCACTTCGTAAGTCACCGGTTCCTTCAGTTTTCTTTATTTCTTTTAAGAATTGATTTTCTTTCCACTGTAGCTAGGGTTTTTCCATGGTAAAAATAGATAATAAATCTCTGACAGAATTTAAAAAATGCTACAATATCCCAATTGGGTAGATATTGAGTGTGTCCTTGTTCCCCAAAATGTTCGTGATATCGAGGATGGACACTGGATACATGTCCTCTTGCTGTCTCAAGGGGGTTTGACATTCCCCCCAAATTGTCTACTTTTTTGCTTTTTTCACTACTTTGACATAGTTCCTGCTCAATGCTCTCCAAATATTTGGAAGATCATTAATGGAGTCTATAGAATAAATCAGCTATACGACACCAATTTAGGGTTACCCGAAATTTTCTACTGTTATAATTTTTCTCGCACGAGCGAGGGCCTCTTATATCTGAAGGCGAGGAGTTTAGATAGGGTATTAGTAGTAAATTTACATGATTCCCACAAGGACTACTAATCTGAAGGGTTCATTACTAGAAACTGGCAATTTCCTCCCCAAGCAGAGGGCATAAGGTACAGGGGACCTCGAATCCCTACTTATGGAGAGGAGTACATAGGTTGTTACCAAACCTTTACATTTATTGCTTGCTTGTCTACTGTAATGTGTTTTTGTTCTAATATTCTCTTCTCTTTCCCTTTTTTAGTGAGGTCTAAAAACTAAGAACCTACTCTTAGAGAGATTCGGGTTGCTGAGCTGGTAAAAGCCTGGGAAATAAGAGCCCCATAGCTAAAAGTGAACATCCTAGGTCTGTTGCATTCTTGTTGGAATACAAGAACATTACTACCAGTTTTATTGCTCGCCCAGTGGATACCATTCCCCACCTTGATATCCCGGAAGAAGAAGAAGAAGAAGAAGAAGAAGAAGAAGAAGAAGAAGGTTATCTTCAACCCATCGAGCTAGACGAAGAGGAGGAGAGCAACTCAAAGACTGGTGTTGCTGAAGGTGGAAGAGGTGGTAGTGGTAAGGTAGGATCCAATGGGTAGGGATCTAGCAAGGAGGAATCCCGTGAAGAAAGGTACAACGAGGAAGGCTCTAGTATAAGAGGGTCTAGCGAGGAAGAGATGGCTCCCCCAAGAAGAAAAAACTTGATCCGTGATGATAATGTTGATGATATCCCATTATCCAACAGGCTAAAGTTCCAGAAATCAAAGTCTAGGGACACTGCCAGCGGTTCTAAGATAATAACTCATAAAAAAGAGGTGAAGATGAAAGAATAGGATGAGAAGAGGGAGAGATAGAGGTAGAGAGAGGAAGAGAGAAGAAGAAAAGAAGAAGGAAGTTGAGAAGAGGAGAGAGGAAGGGAGGAGGAGAGGAAAAGAGAGGTAAAAGAAAGCACATGCCTCTCTAGTGCCTGTAGTTGTTCCAACCAAGGGGGCCTCTATGGCTTTGGCCCCTCATCTTTCCCCAATGATGCTTGAGAGAGACGTTCTCACGACAGATCATGAGCATTCTTCCAGCATGGGCCCTGACCAGTTATCCATGAAAGTTGATCAAGGGCATGCTTTGGTAAGGCCACTTCCCCTTTCTCTATTTATTTTACATATAATTTCTTCGCGATTTGTTTACTAACATTTGTCTCTTTCTGCAATTTGTGTCTGACTACACTGTCCTCAGGCGCAGTCGAAATGAGCTATCAGGGAGGAATTATGATCTCGAAAAGATCCAATGGTCTACCCAGGAGGCTCAGAAGTCCTCTGAGATAGCTCTTAAGCATCTAAAGCGTCCTTTGTTTGGGAGAAGGCCGAGGTGACTAAAGAGATTAAGGAGCTATGTGAGGCTTATGAACTGGTGGTTAAAGGTAAGTTGGCTACCACAGAGGAGAATAAAGTGCTGGCCGAGAAGGTAGGGAAGATGGAGGCAGAGGCATCCACCATTCAGCATAACGACTATAATGAGGGCTGGGAGGCAGCGTATGAAGATGATAACATCCAAATCTATTACATTACCCGAGCGAACTTTAAAAAAGGGTGGGATCAGGCATTGGTCACCGCTGGAGTTACTGTTAACTCTTCACTCTTTATCGAGCACCATCCAGGCCCTAAACCCATTATAAATGAAGATGTACCTGTTGCTCGAGCTATCTCGAAACCCTGTTGCCCCTTATTCCAATGCCTTAATAACAACTAGGAAGTGAATTCATCTCCAGCTAAGGAAGGTGCAGTCGTGGCTAGGATGAGCGAGGCTGTTGTAGACAAGGGGAAGGAGTCAGCCCTCACTGAGAAGGTTGATGTTGCCAACTAAACTCCTAGGCCTTCTTCTTCACTTGTGTATTTTTTGTTTTTTCCTTTTTATCATTTGATGTACTTGTACTTGGCCAGTACCGTTTCCGAGTGAAGGAAAGAGATTCCCTTTTTGCATTCACTGATATATATGCTATTTATATTCGATGTCTTATAGCTAGTTGATCTTGATGATTATATTCGTGATACCTCTCGTCTAGGCTAGATCCTTGGTTCGAACATAAGTGACCAAGATCATCGGGCTTTCATTAAGATTTATAAGTCCCGTAGGGCAAGGAATGAGGATTATAAGGACCAGTCTGAAGTAGTTACCAGACTAAAAGATAGGCTCGCAGAGATAGAGGAGATTGGCGCTTCCGTTCAAGAAGAGAAGGATGCTTTGAAGGCAAAACTCCTGGATGCATTAGAGATCAATCAATTTTGGGAGGTGTTATAGTAAGAAAATGATGCCTTAAGGAGGGAGCTCGATCTCCTTAAGGAAAATTCTCCAAGCAATCCTCATCGAGTTATCCAAGGTTCTCGTCGTCATCCACGCAGTGAGCTAGGAGAGATAGTGGCAGTTCCCAGAGGGAGATCACCGAGCTGAAGGGGACATTCGACGAGCATACGTAATCGCCGTCGGACTTCAAAGAGATGTTACAAATATTCAATGCTTATTTTGAAAGGGTCCTCGACAGGTATGGGCTGACGGTTACAATTAAGGCTAGATAGATTCCCCCATAAAACTGAAAGAAGTGGAGGAGTTGGCCTTTATTAGAGGTTGGATAAGTTCCCTTAGGGGGTTGACGGTTCCTAAAAACTCTCACCTGTGTTACAGGCATGAGATTACTCCCCCAATATTGGAGCAAAATCCCTTTCGAAGGGACGACTGTTGGATCCCTGTGGATGTTATTCCAAGGCAGCTACTGAAGCCAAGCTCGGAGGGGGCTATGGAGAGTTTTATTCCTCATCCTGATGATGGTCGGAGGGCTCGAGTAGCAGATTATCTTGCTCTTCGACATGAACGTTCATAGGTCTTAGTTGATTCTTTATTGTTGTACATGTAACCATGTAACTCCTTAGTAAAAAATGTTATTATTTATGTTTTGGGCATAATCCGACTAAACATGCGTTGCATGGGTTCTGTTTATTAGTTAGTAAACTTTTAATTATTTTGGGCACTCCAGCCGACTAAATGTTATTTAGAGTTTAATTTTAATTTAGCTTTCCCCTAGTCCAGTATGCTTTAGCTATACCATTCTGCTTGCTTTACCTTTTAGGTCATGTCATCACACTACCTTAGGCCTAAGTAAGGAGATGGAAAACATACGCATGATTAATGGGCAATCTACCCAAGTAGGATTTTAGAGCGAAGCTATGTTGGCGACCAACCTGGGTTGGACATGCTGCCTAAGAACCCACTATAGGTCTTTATTCGTTGTCGGAGCAACCAATGAGGCCAATTGTGTTTTTGAACAAAGGCCTGAGGAGGGTTACCACCTGTCGGCCCTGCTAGTTATGCTTTGGACGAGTTGAGTTCAGATCGACCTAACCATTGTGTTGAAATCATATAATGCTAGCTCAAAAGATCCTTTGACTGAAGTAAGTTAGCCAACTAACAATAATCCAGGAATTCTATTATACTCATAAAAAGAGTGAAGCCAGTAAGTTGAAAAGGATGCATATCGAAATATAATTGGGACAACCAATACATGTAGAATGTTGGGGCCAATCAAGTTTCATTAACCGAAGTTATAAACGAAGAGAAACATCAATTTGTAAATAAATATTTTCCTAAACTAATTATGCACAGATAAAGAAAGTCTAGAAGTAGAACTTCTTTAGATTGGCTGCATTACAAGCCCTTGGTATCCTCTTGCCCTCAAGCGTTTCCAAGAGATAGGATTCTTGCAGGTCATCTCTTACTACCTTGAAGTGTCCTTCCCAGTTTGGTCCCAGTTGTAATACCCCGTAATTTTATTAATTTTATTTAATGGGATTAATTAAATTAAATGGGATAATTATTTAAAAATTAATTCGGATTTAAACACTAGCGAGACGAGAGTTGGTATTTGATTATGATAATAATGTTGAATATTAGTGGGTGAATATATTAATATATGATTATGGAATTTATTAAAATTGTCGTGAGTCATAAATATGACAATGCGGGAAATTTTGTTGGGACACACCTGTTAGTCGCGTCAGGAATACTTTTAAATGAATTTAAAAGTAAATTTTAATTTTATCATCCGTATGGTCATTTTGAGTGTGCCAGCATATCCAGAAGGGTCGAAATAGTCAGAAAACACTAGCCGGGAGTTTAGTTTGGGTCCCAGGGAATTTTTAGGCCAATCCGACAACTCGGGAGGGTATTTTAGTCATTTTAATTTTTAGGGGAGTTTGACCCATGAAATTTAGGTTTTATTTATCAGCTAATATTAGGGCCATTAGGGCTATTATCTGCCAAAAGCAAGGAGTGGGCAACGTGAGAAGAGAGGAGAAGTTACAAAGAAGGTTGCAAGGCCATAACCACCACACACCACCAATATCGTCGGATTTGTGATCGGAGAGAGGAAGAGAACCAACCCTTAATGTCATCAACAGATGAGAACATCAAATTCCCGAGAAAGTGATTTGATTCATTAAGTTTCAACGAATAATTTATCCATGATAGTTTAGGATTTGATGATGTTTAATGATAATATTGAAAACTAATGAAACTTGGAGATGAAACCTTAATTCTGGGTAGGAATTGCATGTAGTTTGATTCTAGAAGTATTCTATTAACGAAATCAGAAATCATATTTAGTTAAAAATGAATTTATGTAGAGGTATATGATGATTCTTGAAGAAAATTGAAATATAGGGTTTTTCATGATAATAGGATGATTTGATGCAAGATAAGTCTAATTAATGATGATTTAAGAGTTCTGGAACGTTAAGAATCATGTAATTAATTTGTATAATAACCCAATATGCTTACTTTAGGATTTAACATCTTTTAATGAAGATTTGGGACAAAACTGGGATTGAAAATAAAGGAAACCCGTAGCCTGCACCTGCTTGATCGATCGATCGACATTCATAGGTCGATCGATCGACTGAATCGATCGATTGACACCTATAGGTCGATCGATCGATCTTCCCAGAAACTGAGACCTTTTCCCTTTTTGAATTTAAGCGATTTCGATCATCGAACGTTATAGGTGGGGATTATGTGAATACATTAGGACTTTAGGGAGACCAGTAGGGATATAGTTGAACCCGACACATATTAGAAATTGTATGGAATGTAGTGTTGAACATGTTACATAGGTGTAATTTTATTTATTGCAACGGTTCCTAAGCGATTCAGAACACTTAGTCCTTATGTACTTGATGTATCGGGATTCGACAGCAAAGTATGTGTTCATTGCAGCTTACTCTAGGGGTGCCCTATTTGTATATTTATGCTGAGAATAATATACTTGTATTTATTTCGGACTCTTTGTTAAAGTGTGAATATGAATAATAGAGACATTTTAAATGGGATTAAAAATGAGAATTTCCTATCGTAATTGTTATAAATAAATCTGATCAATGAAAACGTGAGTCACACGCACGATATATTAGAATGATATGAATAGACCCCTCTATTATAATGTGAGGACGGGAAGTGGTATAGGCTAGTTAGTTAATGGCATAACTAGGACGGGTTAAAAATATACGTTAGGCGTGCACATTAGTTGAGGGGTGAGGACCTCATGTGAGAGCACGTAACTAACATGTATATAATATTCACTGTTTAATGCAATTAAACACTTGCTATATTTTTGAACTGTTTTCACCTCGGGCTCTGACTCATTTTCTTTCAAATCTATTTTGAAGCATCTTATACTCTTGACTAGTAGTGGCAAAATGTGGCCCAAATAATTAAACAACCCATATTAGCCCACTCATCTAAATATGGGGCCCATATTTAAAAGGTGTGAGTTAAATATGGGCCCCATATTTCAAAGCTATGAATCAAATATGGGCTCATATTTGAAAGCTAGGAATCAAATATAGATCCTAATTTTAAAAGATACAAATCAAATATAATACTCATTTTTAAAAGTTGTGAATAAAATATGAGTTTTTTACATATATCTCGAATTGTAATACTTGCTTTAGTAGAAAAACAATGAGTTGGCCCAACCCATATTTGGTTCGTCTATATTTGGCCCAGCCCACATTTAACCCAACCCACATTTGGCCCAACCCACAATTAGCCCAACCCATATTTGACCCGCCCAAATTAGACCCAACCCATAACTTTGCCAGTGCTACTCTTGACTCACTTGAGTGTACATTGTATAAGTGCTCATCTAGTTTGGAAATAGCGACAAAATTGAGTATTTTCCCTAGATACCAAAGAGCTTCAGACACTTCACTACATTCATTCCTCTTGTTTGATTGTTCAAAGGTATATTCACTAACACTCAAACACATTAGGACATCATACATTCGTCATACATTGCATAAATTGATTGTACGTGTGTGGTGTGTGTTAGTTTCCCTTAAAACAATTTTTTTCAATAATTTTTGGGAATTTTTAATGTTTTTTAAACAACCTTCTCATAATTAAAATTGGAATTAAAAGTTTTTGGGGTTAATCTATTATTTCTGATAGTTGGTTTTATTCCTTGAAGTTCACTTGGGTAGAAATCGAAAGCTCTAGAGACAACAGGGTGCTTGTGTAATTAAGTTTGAGACGCGCGTGTGAGAGTCCATCCTTCCCCTACACCTGTCAACCTGATATCGGTTCAGATTGTGTTTGTTGTTAGACTCATTTTCTTTGTTTAATCTCAGCCCTTGGATTAATTTTATCAACGACCTGCATGCATCCAATCCCAATCCCAATCCCAATCCCAATCCCAATCCCAATCCCAATGAACATATCTAAGCCAATCAGAAAGCGTTTAACTCACCGCTTTTAACTCACCGTTGGATCAAAGTCAATCTAGGTAGACCAGATCTCAACCCTTGATTTTGAATAGGCTTCTCGATCCTTCTAAGCCCACTATTTAAGGAGGCTAAACCTCAGCCAATGAGAGACTTTTGCCACTTCGTTTAATTCGAGTTGGAAGAGAGAAGAGTGATACGAGAGAAGATAAAGAAACCAGAGAGAGAATTAGAAACCCTAATTCATCCAAACAATTTACAACCCTAACCCTTTTCTTAAAACCAGTTTACACCAAACACAAACCCTAAGTGTTTGAGAGTTTTTCTGTGTTGGGTTAAAAGTTGTTTCGTGGTTTAAACCTCTTCATTTTAAGATCTTGTGTCCAACTTAAACATTAGGTGAGATCTGTATTTCTGTTTTATAGAAATCATAGATCTTATCATTTTTTGTTATATTACACATAGATCTGCATTCTTAGTTTCTCATCTTGAGAAATCTTTTGTTGATTATTTTCTATAAATGTTTTTATCTTTAAAATCAACAAAATCATTTTCTGTTTCTAGTTCTTTTAAAACAAGACCTTTGACCTAGTTAGAATCGCACTTGGCGGTTTTCGATTTCAAAAGTATTTTCAAAACCCTAAAATTGATTAAGATCTTGAATTGTCTTCCGAGCAAGATAGCCGTGGATTTCGAGATCATTTTAAAGGTCAAATAAGGTTTTAGTTTCCTAAGAAGAGAGAAACTGAAAATCACAGCATATAAATCTAATTTGTAATTTGATAGGACTGTTTGTATAAATAAGCGTGAGTGTGTGCATGCATGTGTTAGAGAATCATCACAAACACTTACACACCACAACACTGGAAGTGTTGGTAATAAGATCTTGAAACAAGATTCGACGTAAAGACTGGAACAAAGTGGAAGTTAGCAAACTGGAAGAGCCACATCAACAATCAGAACTGCAGAAATATTAGAAGGACACCAGTGGGTACATTCCTAAACTTGTATAGGTCTGATTTGTGTGCATGTGTGTCATATAGTTTGTAATTGATATATTTTATTTTAGTGGATTTTTGGTTTGTGACTTAGAAGTCACCGTGGATGTTTCCTCAGTTGGGTGAGGTTTTACAACGTTAAAAATCTCTTGTCATTAATCTTTCTACATCTCCTCATCTCATTCTGATTGGTGTGCTGATTTAAACTGTCTCAGTTTTGTTTTCAAAACTTGTTAACAAATCTTGAACTGATCTCGTGTATTTTTTATTAAACACATTTTGTGATTTACCTGATTTGATTTTTAGAAAAGAGTTTCCTCAAAAAATAGTTCGGAGTTACTTAAATAGTTTAGTCCTGTATTAAATGGCTTTAGTAACAGTTCTTCAATTGGTATCTGAGCTTTGGAAATTTCTTTTTAAAAAAAATTGATCTTGTGTTTCTGAAATTGTTTTCTGAAAATCAAACAATGGACGAGAAAAATGAAAGATTTGGCAACTTGACCAGACCCCCTCTCTTTGATGGAAATAACTTTTCTTACTAGAAAGTAAGGATGGTTACTTTCATACAAGGAAGCTTTGGAGATGATGTCTGAGATATTGTTAAAAATGGATACACTTATCCTACTGAACTAGCCACTGAAGGAAGTAATGAGAGGATTAAGAAAGCATTAAGTGAATTCACTCATGAAGAGAAGCAAACTTCTCAAAATAATAACAAAGGTAAGAATGCCATTTTTATGTCCATAAATGAACATGAGTTCAAACGTATCTCATCTTGTACCACTTTTAAGGAAGCTTGGGATACACTGATTACTGCACATGAAGGTGACACTAGAGTTAAGGCTACTAAAACCCAAATGCTTGTCCAGCAGTATAATTCCCTAATTATGTTAGACTCTGAATCCTTTGATGATTTTTACATGAAATTGACTGACATTGCGGCCAAACTTCATGCTAATGGGATAACATATGATAGACATGAAATTGTATCTAGAATTCTAAGATCATTACCATAGAAATTTGATAACAAAAGATACGCTATTGAGGAAATGTGTGAACAAAATCTCACTCCTTAATTAATTAGTAGTAAACTAAGAAATGTGGAAATGGAATTATAATTTAAGAAACAAATGACTCAATCCCATAGGAAACAAACTAGTTCCAATTTGAGTTTTTCCTCTAAGCTGATGAAACCTGAGCTTACCCTTTCCAGTGATGACTGTGATGAGGAATGTGATATAGATAGTTTGGATAATCAAATTGCCTTGATATAAGACAATTTAAGAAAATTGTCAAATTTAGAAATAAAATGGCAAACAGACAAGGCAAGCCAAATTATCCAACCTAATCTAATCACAAACCCCATGAGAGAGGTCAAGACAAACATCATAAGGACATGAGACCTAACAAAGACTTCAAGAACATTGAATGCTTTAGATGTGGAAAATTGGTTCATATAGCACAAGACTGTAGAGTTAAACTGAACACTACCAATAAACATACTAGGGAAAATATTTGCAAAACATGGGATGATTCAAGTGAATCTAAAAATGAGGAACCTGAATCATGTGATAATTTTGATCCTTGCATGTCTTTCTTTGCCAAGATAATCTATAATGATGATATGCCTATGCCTGTGTATGCGAATGATGTTAGTAACTCTACTTTTGTTGTTATGAATCATGTTGCTACTAGTTTAGATGCCTTAATTTTTGAGAACATTTCTAGTTCTACCACGAGGTGTGTGAGTCAAAGGGAAAGCGATAATGACGATGTCAATGGGTGTGTGAGTTCAAGAATTGAATCCTTAGGGGTCACTTCACACACTACACTTAGTGATTCGGACACTAAAGACCTACCTGATATTCACACACTTTATGCTAAAACCCTTCAAGAGATGGGACGTGTTGTGATTCATGCCAAGTGTTTACCAAAGTATTTTTGGATAGAATCCATTTGTACTACGTGTCACATTATCAATAGGGTCTATCTTCGAAAGAATTCTAAATAAACTCCTTACGAACTTTGGTATGGGAAGAATCCCAATCTTAAGTACCTTAGAACCTTTGGTAGCACGTGTTATGTCTGTAAAGACAGAGAACACTTATCCAAATTTGAGACTCGTGGAGATAAAGCTATCTTTCTAGGATATTCTCCTAACAGTACAACATACCGTGTCTTTAACCTTCGCACTAAGACCATAATGGAATCCATAAACGTAATTGTAAGTGACACTATTATTGAGAGTAAGACTAGAGAACCAACTATTGTGGAAGATTCTGAAAATGTTTTAGAAAATGACTCTCCAGAAATAGATGATTCTTTACCAATTGAGACACCTGAAGTACCTAACTGGGTTTCTAAAGACCATCCCATAAATAGCGTTGTTGGTACCCTAGTGAACCTATGCGTAGAAGATCTCAAATGGCAAACTATGCTTATTATGCATGTTTTGTTTCCCTTGTGGAATCGAATAATGTTAATAAAGCATTGAATGACCCTCATTAGATTTCTGCCATGCAGGAAGAATTACTTCAATTTGTCATTCATGATGTTTGGTATCTTGTACCTAGGCTTGATCACAAAAAGGTTATTGGCACACATTGGATATTTAAAAATAAATCTGATGAAAGTGGGATAATCATTAGAAACAAAGCCTCGTTAGTTGCTCAAGGATATTCTCAAATTATAGGAATAAATTTTAATGAGACTTTTGCTCCTGTTACTCGATTATAATATGTTCGTCTTCTCTTTGCCATAGCCTGTTACTTACACTTTACGCTTTACCAAATGGATGCCAAATCTTCCTTCCTTAATGAAATATTAACTGAGGAGACCTATGTAGAACAACCAAAAGGGTTCATTAACCCTCAATATCCAAATCATGTCTTTCGTCTTAAAAAGGCTTTGTATGGCATAAAACAAGCGTCAAGAGCCTGGTATGAGCGTCTTTCCAATTTTCTCTTAGATAAAGGTTTTAAGAGAGGTGGAAATGATCAAACCCTCTTTGTCAAACATTTTGACAAACATATCATTATAGATCAAGTTTATGTTGACGATATCATTTTTGGATCGACTTCCCCCTCAGAAGTTAAATCCTTCTCTGAAATTATGCATAAAGATTTTCAAATGTCTCTTATGGGGGAGTTACAATTTTTCTTGGGTCTTCAAGCCAAACAAAATTCAGAAGGATTATTTGTATCGCAATCAAAATATGCTTTAGAAGTGGTTAAAAAATTCGGCCTTGAGAGTGCAAGATGCTAAAACTCCCATGAGTACTACGGTCAAACTATCTAAAGATGAATCTAGTAAATCCATAGATCCAATCCTATATCGTAGTATGATAGGAACTTTACTATATCTCACTGCATCGCATCCTGATATTATGTACGCTGTTTGCGTGTGTGCTTGTTATCAAAACAATCCTAAAGAGAGCCATCTAACTTGTGTTAAAAGAATCATTAAATACATAAAAGGCACTCTAAATTTAAGACTTTGGTACACCAATGATACACCTAGCAATATAATAGGTTACACTGATGCCGATTGGGCTGGGTGTACTGACGATAGTAAGAGCACATCAGGAGCATGTTACTATATACGTAATAATTTGGTAGGGTGGAGTAGTAAGAAGTAAAACTGCACTTCTTTATCTACAACTGAATCTGAATACATAGCCGCTGGAAGTTGCTGTGCTCAATTACTTTGGCTTGAGCAAATGCTAAGTGACTATGGTATTCAAGAAGAACAATTACATCTCTATTGTGATAACCAAAGTGCGATCAATATCTCTAAAAATCATGTTCAACACTCGCAAACTAAACACATAAAAATTAGACATCACTTCATACGCGAATTAGTTGAGACTAAGGAATTAGAAATAATTTATCTTCCTACTGATTTGCAACTGCACATATGTTTACCAAACCTTTGGATTATACTAGATTCATTATTTTGCGTAAATCGATAGGTATGGTTTGTGCTGAATAAACTCTTTGCTTTGCATATTTTTTTCCTTTGTCCATTTGAGACAAAATGGGGGAGAAATTTGAGTCTTGTGAGTTCTTTTTTTTTTTACATACTTTTAAATGAGCTTTATCTTAGTAAATATTTGCAGGATTCTGTACAGTTTTTCTCAACAGAGGTAATAGTTTATTGATTTGTAATTAGTTGAGTATGTAATTTTCTTCTCTAAGAAATGGGTAGATAGAATTTTTGTATAAGAATAGGTTTTTCCTTATTTCTCTGTAGGCCTACGAGTCCCAAATGACTCAAAGGAGATTTTGTCTCATATTTCCAAAGGGGGAGATTGAAGCACCTTATACTCTTGACTTACGTGAGTCTACATTATATAATTGCTCATCTAGTTTGGAAATAGTGATAAAATTGAGTCTTTTCCCCAGATACCAAAGAGATTCAGACACTTCACTACATTCATTCCTCTTGTTTGATTGATCAAAGGTATATTCACTAACACTCACACACATTAGGACTGCATACATTGGTCATACATTGCATAAATTGATTATATGTGTGTGGTGTGTGTTAATTTCCCTTAAAACTATTTTTTTAAATAATTTTTGGGAATTTTTAATATTTTTTAAAAAACCTTCTCAGAATTAAAATTGGAATTAAAAGTTTTTGGGGTTAATCTGTTATTTCTAATAGTTGGTTTTATTCCTGGAAGTTCACGTGGGTAGAAACCGAAAGCGCTAGAGACAACATGGTGGTTATGTAATTAAGTTTGAGACACGCGTGTAAGAGTCCATCCTAGCCCTACACCTGTCAACCGGATATCGGTTCAGATTGTGTTTGTTGTTAGACTCATTTGCTTTGTTTAATCTCAGCCCTTGGATTCATTTTATCAACGACGTGCATGCGTCCAATCCCAATCCCTGTGAACATCTCTAAGCCAATTAGAAAGCGTTTAACTCACCGTTAGATCGAAGTCAATCTGGGTAGACCAGATCTCAACCCTTGATTTTGAAGAAGCTTCTCGATCCTTCTCAGCCCATAATTTAAGGAGGCTAACCCTCATCCTTTGAGAGACTTTTGCCACTTCGTTTAATTCGAGTGAGAAGAGATAAGAGAGAGAAACCAAAGAGAGAATTAGAAACCATAATTCGTCCAAACAGTTTCAAACCCTAACCCTTTTCTTAAAACTAGTTTATACCAAACACAAACCCTGAGTGTTTGAGAGTTTTTTTGTGTTGGGTTGAAAGTTGTTTCGTGGTTCAAACCTCTTCGTTTTAAGATCTTGTGTCCAACTTAAACATTAGGTCAGATCTGTATTTCTATTCTATAAAAATCATAGATCTTATCATTTTATGTTATATTACACGTAGATCTACATTCTTAGTTTCTCATCTTGAGAAATATTTTGTTGATTATTTTCTGTAAATGTTTTTATCTTTAAAATCAACAAAATCATTTTATATTTCTAGTTCTTTTGAAACAAGACCTTTGACTTAGTTGGAATCGTACTTGGCGGTTTTTAATTTCAAAAGTATTTTCAAAACCCTGAAATTGATTAAGATCTTGAATCGTCTTCTCAGTAAGATAGTCGTGGATTCCGGGATCATTTTAAAGGTCAAATAAGGTTTTAGTTTCCTAAGAAGAGAGAAACTGAAAATCACAGCATATAGATCTAATTTGTAATTTGATAGAACTGTTTGTATAAATAAGCGTGGGTGTGTGCATGCATGTGTTAGAGCATCATCACAAACACTTACACACTAAAACACTAGAAGTGTTAGTGATAAGATCTTGAAACAAGAGTTGACGTAAAGACTAGAACAAAGTGGAAGTTAGCAAACTGGGAGAGCAACATCAGCAATCAGAACTGTAAAAAAGTTAGAAGGACACCAGTGGGTACATTCCTAAAGTTGTATGATGTGCCCAAAATATAGCTGACAGCTCGGAGACACTAACCTCGGCTAAATGGTGGCCGAGGCAGCAAAGGGTGTAGATTGGCGACTAGCGATCTCGTCCAACATAAGGTCGGCTACGGCCGACGTTATTAATACCCCACTATCAGGCAACAGGTGAGGTCTACATGGCTCTTGTGGTCAGATATCAAACAAGTCATCCACAACCGACATCACGTCTGCCTCATACATTAACCTCGATTGGGTATCAGCCGAGGTCAGTAAAGACTACCATAGCCACCGTAATCGACCTTGGCTATAAATCAGCCGACGTTCCAACTACGCCTGCGTAACCTCGTCCCTAGCCGACATTACAACTCCGCTTGTATTAACTTAACTTTCTATTGGGCCGAGATCATCCTGCATAACCTCGGATAAAGCAGTGGTCAGACTTCCCCAACTTCGTACTCTTCCAGGCCAAGGTTGTACCTATCAGGGACAGGGTCGAGCATATGCAAGGGAAGGAACACGTGGACAAAATCAATTGTAATCGAATCAACCCCCTCACGTGGGGGAATATTTCATCATCATTCTATACATGTGACAAGGACAGATGTCTTCATCGGATTGGCTAGATCAACACACACCTGCTCATTGCATGCATGGGGGGTACATTACACCCCCCACACATTATATATACCTGCCTTCTCCTACCTCGAGAAGGATCCCAAAATGACATCCCTAGCTAAAACTCTGTCAAATTATAGAGTAGAGAGAGAAAGCTTGAGAGATTTTATCCACGGCCATTAGTGCCTTACTTTAGTGATCTTACTCACTCACTTGCACAGTGGACGTAGGCCTAATTGGCTTAACCACTTATATATTAGTGTTCATCCTCTTCTTCTCACCTCCTTCATATATACACTTACATATATATATATATATATATATATATATATATTCTCCTGTGCTGCCATTGTTATCAATGATTTGAGCTTACAAACACCTTGACAGGTGGTGTTGTTTCCAGCATCAGCACTGTATAGGTCTGATTTGTGTGCATGTGTGTTATACAGTTTGTAACTGATATATTTTGTTTTAGTGGATCTTTAGTTTATTACTTAGAAGTCATCGTGGATGTTTCCTCAGTTGGGTGAGGTTTTACCACGTTAAAAATCTCTTGTCATTAATCTTTCTACATCTCCTCATCTCATTCGGATTGGTGTATTGATTTAAACTGTCTCAGTTTTATTTTTCAAAAATTGTTAACAAATCTTAAACTGATCTCGTGCATTTTTTATTAAACACATCTTGTGATATACCTGATTTTATTTTTAGAAAAAAGTTTCCTCAAAAAATAGTTCGGAGTTACTTAAATAGTTTAATCCTGTATTAAACGGCTTTAGTAATAGTTCTTCATATTTTTCTTATAAAACCTTTTAGGTTCCCAGCCACAGGGACGCCAAGCATAGGATTTCCATTACATTGACGTGTTGTAGCTGTTGTGAAAGTTATAGGATCTCGGCATTAGATGCCTCCACATTCTGCATTTGATTCTATTCAGAGTCATTCATCAGTTAGGGCATGTCGCCCATTTCCATTTAGAGATAGCATTCTCATACTTTTAGATTCATTTCAGTTTTCGATTTATTTATCTATTCAGACTTTTGTATTTGGATTTATTCAGTATTTGGATTATTCTAAGGAGTGTTAATCTAGATGTGTTTTATTTATTCCATTATTATTCTATTGTGATTGTGATGTGGATGTGGTATATTGAGCTTATAATTTAATTGGTTGCATTTTAATTTAATTTCATAAAATTTGGCAACTCACTCTTTAAATATTAGGTGGCTAGTAATTGTTTAAAATGCTTTCGACAGTGGTACCATGAACTAAAGCAACATAAATTTTATATTAAATTGAATAACGGAGCAACTACCCGGTATTTAATTAGTCGGGGTGTCACAGGTGGTATCAGAGCATCAGGTTCTATCATTCTTAGGATCTGTAAGGCTTGTTATGTTTTCGCGTAGCGTCATTTGATATAAAGCCCTCTATTTTAGGATTGTTGTAATTTTTTGTGTATCTTACGTTCTTCAGCTATTTTGAGATAATAACTGTGTACTTATAAAACTGCTCTCTCATTTCAGATGCCTCCTCGACGTGCACAGCGAGTTCCCAGGGGTGCCCAACTCGATCCTCAGTCTGCACTAGTTCAGGGTTCTATGAACGCTACTGAAGTTGCCGCCATTATAGCCCAGACGGTAAATGCCGCATTAGCAGATGTGCAGCAGGCACTACCTGAGGCATAGGTGGTAGCCCCGGTCCAGACTCATGCATTCCCGTCTGCTTGGGAATATGTCCATGATGACTTCAGAAGGCGCACCCTCCGGATTTACAGGGAGCTCTGACATCATTGTGTCGAGCCAGTGGAAGAAGGACATATAAAGACACTAGAGTATTTATGACTGTACAGATGTGCAGAGTCAGATACTGGCCACATTTAAGCTAGTAGTAGCAGTATTGCAGTGGTGGGAGTCCATTACCACTTCAAAGGAGATATATGTTCTTTCTATTCAGGAGTTCTGGGTACGGTTCGACCGCAAATATTTCCCCTCGGCAGTTCACATTGAGATGAGGCAGAAATTGATGAACCTTAAGCAGGAAGGGAGGACAGTGGCAGAGTATGAGACCGAGTTCACCAATCTTCTGAACATCGTTCCGGATGAAATCCCTACTGAAGATAAGAAGATCCAGAAGTTCATGGATGGGTTGATGTGGAGGACTTTTCAGCACCTACTAGGTAATCTTTCATTGGCCACCTATTCAGAATAGGTTAATGCAACATTACTTCACTGCCAAGACTACCGCTTCCATTTGTCAGAGGGTAAGCGAGCAAGAGAGTCCAACCAGCAGGGCCAGGGTAGGGGTGGTCACAGCCATCAGGGCCATGACAGTAGGTTTAAAGAGGGGGAAACTTTGTAGGGAAATGTTTCATATGTGGCAAGATTGGCCACAAACGCCAGGAGTGTCTCGAAAGGGGCAGGGCCCCGAAGTAGTAGCAGGGCGCTCGATATGAGCCCAGAGACCAATATTTCTTGCCACCCTCCCAGTGTCACCGCATATGTGAGCATTGCCACCTATTCCAGCAGTCCTAGTCCAGTAAGGATAGCTTCAGTACATTCGAGTTTACCAGCTTCAGCAGGCCGCAATCCTGCAGGATCCACCTGCGATTGAGGGTGTGTTTTCTATTCAGGGGACTATGGGGAATATTTTATTTGACACGGGAGCCACACATTATTTTATTGCCACGAGATTTGCACGAGAAATGGGGTTATTAAATACCGTGGAGTGCACTGTTACTTATGTAGATTCACCGTTGAGTAGGGGTTCTGTGATTTCTCTTATATGTAGAGGTGTGGGTGTAGAGATTGGGAGGTTTACCTTACCTGCTGATATGTTAGTATTAGATATGACTGAGTACGATGTGATTATTGGTATGGATTGGCTGGTGACATATCGAGCCATGATTAATTGCTATAGTAGGAGTATTATTTTTGCCATACCCGGACAGGATATGTTCATAGTGGCGATGCCTTGTTCTGAGGGCAGATCGTCCACGCACTTGTACTACATAGATGAGGAGACCTCTAAGGAGGTGGTGATACCATTTGATTCGATTCCAGTTGTTAGAGAATTCGCTGATGTATTCCAGGATATTCTGGGATTACCTCCTAGTAGAGAGATAGACTTCGTTATAGACTTGACGCCGGGCACTCGACCAATAGCCTGCGCACATTACCGTATGGCTCCAGTGGAGATAAGGGATCTACGAAATCAAATAGAGTAGTTGTTGGGTCAGGGGTTTATCCGTAGGAGTACTTTACCGTGGGGTGCCCCTGTGTTGTTCGTTAAAAAGAGGGATGGATCTTTGAGATTGTGTGTCGATTACCGGGAGTTGAATAAATTCACGATTCAAAATAAGTATCCATTGCCCCGAATCGATGACTTATTCGACCAGTGAGAGGAGCTTCCATTCTTCTCAAAGATTAACCTGAGGTCAGGATAACATCAGTTACGTATCAGGGAGAAGGATGTCTCGAAGACTGCCTTCTTGACGAGATATGGTTCTTACGAGTTCAAGGTTATGCCTTTTGGCCTAACCAACACCCCAGTCGTGTTTATGGACTTGATGAATAGGGTGTTCAGAGAGTTCCTAGACCAGTTCGTCATTGTCTTCATAGATGACATTCTGGTTTACTCCCAGACAGAGGAGGAGCATGCCGAGCACTTGAGGCAAATTTTGCGGACACTGCTCCAGAACGAGTTGTATTCAAAATACGAGAAGTGTGGGTTTTGGCTGAAGGAGGTTCAGTTTGGGGGGCATATCATTTCTGATAGGGGTATATATGTTGATTCAAGGAAGGTATCAGTGGTGAGGGAGTGGGTACAGCCGACAACACCGACAGAGATACATAGTTTCTTAGGCCTAGCAGGATACTACAAGAGGTTTATTCGGGGGTTCTCGAAGATAGTGGGTCCTTTGACACATCTGACTCTCAAGGGTGTGCCATTTACCTAGAGCGATGCATGCCAGTTGGCTTTAGACGAGTTAAAGGATAAGTTGACCTCAACACCAGTGTTAGCATTGCCCAGGCCGAGAGTGGAGTATCTAGTCTACACTGATGCGTTCTTACTAGGACTTATGGGTGTACTACAGCAGGGGAGTCAGGCTATAGCGTATGCTTCTCGTAAGCTTAAACCTCACGAGAAGAATTACCCCACGCACGACTTGGAGTTAGAGACAGTCTTATTTGCTCTTCGAATTTGGAGACATTATCTCCTGGGGGAGAAATTTCGTTTATTCACAGGCCACAAGTCCCTACAGTACCTCTTTACGCAAAAGGATCTGAATATGTGTCAATGACGGTGGCTTGAGTTTGTCAAGGATTATCAGTTCGATATCCAATACCACCCAGTTAAGGATAACTTGGTAGCAGACGCGATGAGCTGCAGACCAATAGGTGTGGTGGCCGAGGTGTGGAAAGCGAAGTGGAAGGAGTTGGGACACCAGGACGCATTGGCCCGATCATTCATGTCTGTGATAATAGTTACGCCCCATATCATTACGAGAGTGATACAGGCCCAGGCATCAGACCCGTTCTGTCAAGAGCAGATAGTACGATTACTAGCACAGGGGGACGAATCTTATACCGTTAGTTCAGACGGGGGCTTACGCTTCAATGGGAGATTAGTTATTCCTGAGGGGGAAGACTTGCGACACGAGGTAATAACAGAGTCGCACGGTTCGCGATTCGCGGTGCATCCTGGTGGGGACAAGATGTACCAGGCTATTAGGCAATAATACTGGTGGAGCGGGATGAAGATGGATATTGCGGGGTTCGTTTCAAAATGTCCACTTGTCAGCTAATAAAGGTGGACCATCAAAGACCGGCAGGACTTCTACAACCATTAGAGGTTTCAATGTGGAAATGGGAGAGCATTTCCATGGACTTCATCATGGGGTTACGTATATCGCAAAGAGGCCACGATTCCATATGGATAGTCATGGATCGATTAACTAAGGTTGCCCACTTTCTGCCAGCCCGAAAAGACTACACTACGGGACAGTACGCCCAGATCTTCATAGGTGAGATAGTGAGACTCCACGGGGTGCCTCTCAATATCGTGTCTGATAGGGACAAAATATTTGTGTCGCGATTTTGGTAGAGTTTCCAGGAAACTATGGTAACGGAGTTGCGATTGAGTACAACCTATCACCCGCAGACAAATAGGCAGACCGAGCGGACGAATCAGATGTTAGAGGACAAGTTGTGTATGTGCATCCTCAATTTTGGAGGTGGTTGGGAGCATTATCTTCCACTGGTGGAGTTTGCCCATAATAACTCCTACCAGTTCACTACTGGTATGGATCCATTTGAGACGTTGTACGGTAGGCCTTTTCATTCCCCAGCATATTGGCTAGAGGTGGGGGAGAACAAGATACTTGGGCCGGAGGTGATTCAGGATACCTCAACAAGTATAGAGATGATACGGATCCATATTCGGGTTGCTCAGGACCGATAGAAGAGTTACGTCAATGCCAAGAGATCCTTTCGAGAGTTCAATGTGTGGGACTAGGTGTTGCTCAGAGTGTCTCCTATGAAGGGTGATGATGCTGGAATTAGCACCACCAGATAAGGTATTTGACGCGACTAAGATTTTGTCTCAAAAGTGCGTTTTCCTCTACGATCAAGTGCAAGCCTATCGCTCAAGTAATAACCCGGTAAGTCGGGATCGTATCCACAGGGATCGAGATTGCCAAATAGTAATAAGAAAAATTATTAAATCTTGAAATGATTTCTTAAAAGAAACAAAAAGATGATTAATGATTGGGAAAATTTATAGTGAAATAAAAATTTACTTAAGAAAAAACAAACTGAAAATTGCAAAAAAATTTAGATCTGACAAATGGGAGAAAATAGGGTAGGGTACAATCCCTCCATCCTTAACAAATTACCGTATAGAATACTAGAATTGTAAATTAAAATTATTGACTAGATCCGGTCTTTATAAATTCTAAGCATTACATATATGAGAGATCTAGCCCGCATCATATGAAATCAAAGATAGATATAAAGCGGTGAATGATAAATCATACTCGCAAAGCGTTCTTAAACATCTCAAGTACCTAGGGCAAGAGAGATTAAAAGATTGACAATATTTGTATGAGTTTCTTTCACGATTCAATCAATATTTTAATTTAACCTCTATTTTCTACATAAATAATTTGCCTTGGATTGAGTTCATGTACCCTAACCCTTGAAAAACTTAACTAAACATGGTTTTATGAGAAAGCAAATTCATAACAATATATGGAATTATGGATCTAACAAACATTGTTAACAAATTGCAAAAGAATTGAGAATCAAATTGGAAATAAAATAAAGAATAAATAAGAGAATGAAAAATTGATACGTGTATTCAGCAATAGGGAAAAGAGATGAACTTGAATCCAGAAAAAATTCTTCTTCTTCAACCTTACAAACTAGAGTTTATGAAAATTTCTATGTAAAGAAAAACTAAGAAAACTCTCTAAAATCTCACTTTCTCTCTCTAAAATTCTATTCTACTCTCTAGAATTTTGCTCCCTCTCTCTAGAATTCAACTCCTCCTTTGAATGAATTAGGGATTGGTCTTTTATAGCACCAAGTTGCACGAATTTAACATCAAATTTCGCTTGTGGCACAAGTTTTTGCCAACCAATCACCATAAAATCTGCATAATTAATGACAGAAATTCGCACAACCAGACCGGTCCGTTTCTCTTCATTATCGCGCAACTTCAAAGCATCGTAACTTCTTCACCGTAGCTCGTATTGAGGTGCCGTTTTTTCCAGTGTTCTTGTAATTTAGAGCTCTTCAACTTTCTAGTTGGCCCCACCTCTGGAATAAGGATGAAAAATTACGAAAATGCCCTTCAACTCTCCATTTCTTGGTTTCTTTCACTGTTTTGAGTTCTCCTTCGCACTAACTTACATGAAATACCTGTAAAACACATGAGAAATACACAAAACATGAAATAATTGCCAAAAAAGGTTAGTAGCATAAATAAGAGACAAATTCAAGCTATTTACACTGCACGGGATCATAAAAATACCGAAATTAAGGGAATAAATGTGAAGAATATGTGCGTAATCAGTATTCTCAAGCTCAATCTAAGGACAACAATGGCAACACAATTATGTAAAGAAGTAAGAGAATGAGATGAGGAGAACAGGAGAATACACCAGGATATAAGTGGTTCAGCCTAGATGGGCCTACGTCCACTGTGTGTGTGAATAATCTCACTGCAACAAGGCACTAATGGCCATGGATACAATCTCTCAAGCTTTCTCTCTCTTACAGCGTATATGGATAGAGTTTCAGCTAGGGTTAAATATATATGGGATCCCTTTTCAAGGTAGAGGATGACCTCTATATATAGTACCTAGGGGGTGTAATGTACCCCCCATACATGCCATGAGCATGTGTGTGGTTACCTCACCAATGTGGGAGTGCCATTTGTCACTGTCACATGTAGAGAATGATGATTCAATATTCTCCCCACGTGTGGGGAAACATCTTGTTATAACTGATTTGTGTCAACGTGTCCTTATCTGAATGTCAACAAGTGCTCGGCTATCGTGCCTGGTGTATGACCTCGGCCTTGGTGAGGCCGAGGTTGGTGAGTCTTGATACCTGTTCAGTCCGAGTGTTCCATGTAGGTCTCGACCTGATCTTAGCCGAGACAATGGGAAGGGTCGGCCTGATATGAGGTTGGAGTGGTGGTTTGATGAGGTTGCTGGTGACTTCCTGCAGGCTCGGCCTATGTATGGTCGAGGTCGCCATTTCAAGGCATATGCAAGTGCTGTCGATCCTTATGATATCCCATGGGGATGCTCATAGTAGTGTCGGCCTGGGCCGACCTTGCTATAGCCGAGGGATGATATCGCGTGCCCAAGACTCGTCCCACGTCTGCCATGATCTCGGCCGAGGTTGGTGTCTCTAGGCCGAGGTTACACTTGGGGCATATCAAAGGGGATTATGCGTTTCAGGAAGAAGGGGAAGTTATCACCTAGATACGTGGGTCCATTCCCTATCATCAAGCGAATTGGTCCAGTTGCGTATAGACTTGGGTTACCGGAACACTTGCATACGATCCATAACGTGTTCCATATTTCCTCACTGAGGAGATATCTTCGGGATAATTTGGCCCATACTCAAATTGCTTTAGAGGATGTTGATCTACATCCAGATAGTTCTTATGAGGAGGGACCAGTTGCTATTCTAGTCCACGATGAGAGAAAATTGAGGTCGAAGATGGTACCGTTAGTACGTGTTCAGTGGCGGAATCATAATGCCGAGAAGTCTACCTGAAAGCGCGAGGATGAGATGCGCGAGCGTTATCTAAAGTTATTTTTGCCAGGTATATTTTATTTCCAAATGTCGAGACAAAATTATGTTATTAGGGGGGAAGTATGTATTGCCCCGTAATTTTATTGATTTTATTTAATGGGATTAATTAAATAAAATGGGATAATTATTTAAAAATTAATCTGGATTTAAATACTAGGGAGACGAGAGTTGGTATTTGATTATTATAATAATGTTGAATATTACTGAGTGAATATAGTAATATATGATTATAGAATTTATTAAAATTGTCGTGAGTCATAAATACGACAATTCGGAAAATTTAGTTGGGACGCACGTGTCAGTCGCGTCAGGAATCAACATTTAGTTGGGACGCACGCGACAATTCGGCCAATTGTATTTTTGAACAAAGGCCTGAGGAGGGTTACCACCCGTCGACCCTTCTAGTTATGATTTGGACGAGTTGAGTTCGGATCGACCTAACCATTGTGTCGCAATCATATAATTCTAGTTCAAAAGATCCTTTGATTGAAGTAAGTTAGCCAACTAACAATAATCCAGGAATTCTATAATACTCATAAAAATAGTGAAGCCTGTAACTTAAAAAGGATGCATATCGAAATATAATTCGGACAACCAATACAAGTAGAATGCTGGGTCCAATCAAGTTTTATTAACCGAAATTATAAACGAAGAGCAACATTAATTTGTAAATAAACATTTGCCTAAACTAATGATGCACAGATAAAGAAAGTCTAGAAGTAGAACTTCTTCAGATTGGCCGCATTACAAGCCCTTGGTATCCTCCTGCCCTCAAGCGTTTCCAAGAGATAGGATCCTTGAAGGTCATCTCTTACTACCTTGAAGTGTCCTTCCCAGTTTAGTCCCAGTTATAATACCCCGTAATTTTATTGATTTTATTTAATGGGATTAATTAAATTAAATTGGATAATTATTTGGAAATTAATCCAGATTTAAATACTAGAGAGACAAGAGTTGGTATTTGATTATGATAATAATGTTGAATATTACTGGGTGAATATAGTAATATATGATTATGGAATTTATTAAAATTGTCGCGAGTCATAAATACGGCAATTCGAGAAATCTAGTTGGGGCGCACGTGTCAGTTGCGTCAGGAATCGTTTTAAATAAATTTAAAAGTAAATTTTAATTTTATCATCCGTATTTTCATTTTCAATACGCCAGCGTGTCCGGAAGGGTCGAAATAGTCGGAAAACACTAGCCGGGGGTTTAGTTTGGGTCCCGGGGAAAACATATGCGAGTGTTGTCGATCCTTATGATATCCCTTGGGGAGGCTCATAGTAGTGTCGGCCTGGGCCGACCTTGCTATAGTCGAGGTATGATATCGCGTGCCCAAGACTCGTCCCACATCTGCCATGATCTCGGCCGAGGTTGGTGTCTTTAGGCCGAGGTTACACTTGGGGCATATCAATCACCCCCAGACCTTAGTCATATGTGAGAGCAAGTGACTAGGGGATTACTACACCTCCGAGGCCAGTCTGTTCCAAGCCAATACCTGCCTGACACCAGTCCAATGCTAGAACATGCTTACTTGGTAGGCGTGTGCTGTCAGCCGTCCTTTGGGGCTCCCAAGGCAATGATGGGCCTTGGGAGTTGTGCCTGAGTATATAAGGGTTTTGAACCCTTCCTTTCTTCTTTCTTCTTCATTTCTTCGTTTCAGTTGCTATCGTTCAACAACTTTTCTCTCTTCTATAAAGATCTTGGTTCAAGGCATTTGGGTGATGATTTCTCGCGTTTTCTCCTCTCTTCCTTACCATATCATCCTCAGGTAAGGTTTTCCATACTTTCTCCTTCATTTTACCTGCAAGCACCCTTATTTTCGTACTTTCCGGCGACTTTCTTGGTTTTTCGGCGTCACCACCATAGTTTTAGGCGAGCTTTTCTTGCCAAATTTAAGTAGTTTGATCTTTAAATTCCTTTGCTTATTAGCCAGTCTTGTTTGTGACTTTTGGAGTTTAGGGAATCCCCAAGTGTAGTGTCGTCCTCTGATGCTCAGACCCCTATATAAGCTTCTTGAGGAGTTCCCTTCTCTTAGAGAGAAGACTTTAGAAAAGATTAGGCAAATAGAAAGAGCTCAAGAGGAGGCTCGTAGGTCACAAGAATTTCCTATTAGACCCCTATTTCCCCCACCTCTGAAGGTGATATATCCTGACCCCCCGGAGAACTTCTATCAGACAGGTGTTCCTGCTGATTCCATACCTATGTCTGAGTCTGAATCTTCTACCTCAGACCCCATGTCTGTGGACTCCTTTCAAGAGGCCATGGACTTAACACCTAGGCCTGATCAGGCCCCTGATCAAGCCGAGGTCTCCAGCCGAGCCTCATCCCATAACCACTCAAGCACCTCAGGATCTTCCTCAGAGGTTGAGATTCTTGAGCCGAGTGTGGCCATACCACCACCAATTGACGCCATCCCTATGTCGGTTGTTACCAAGGAAGAATTTGCTCAGAGGTTTCCTGGTAACCCATCAACATCTGCTCCGATCGACGTTGAGCTGGATGATGATGAGGTTGAGAGTGATGTCGACGTCTCTGAGGCGGTCGAGATCGAAAGTACTATCACTAAGGTAGACCTTCTCTGCTTCAGGTATTTTTATTCTATTAGCCCCTCCATCAAACTTAGGAGACCTCTGAGGGAAGAGAGGGCTTATCATGGCCGAGACGGGGAGATCTGCTTGTACGAGCAGATGTTCAAGTTGGGGTTCCGTTTTCCCATTCACCCCATTATCAGATCCATCCTATCTTACATTAATTTGGCCCCCTCCTAGCTCTCTCCTAATGCCTGGAGAATCTTAATAGGGGCCATAGTGTTATGGAAGGCTATCCACCACTCAGACCTTCCAGTTCAAGTCTTTGTGGGATGTTACGTCCCTTCCTCGGCCAAAAATCATCCGAGCTACTACCATTTCGTATCTCGGAGGCCTAAGAAGAAACTACTTCAGGTGGCCCAGACTTCCAACCATAACTGGAAGCCTCGGTACTTCTTTGCCTCGGGGCCATAGGAGTTTGGCCCATGTATTCCCTCGTCTCATTTGGAGCAGAGGATGCCCCTGAGGTGGGGTAAGGTCACCATGTCTTCCAGGGCCGACCTTGGCCTAAGTCTTCAAAGCCTCCAGAAGGTGAAAGCCCTTCAGTATCAGGGGGTAAATAGTCTGTTTGTCAGGTTTGAACATCTGATGACTCCCAACTTCCTCTCTGGGACAGGTCTGGGTGGAAGTCCCCTTGCCGAGCTTGGTAAGCATTTTTATTTTTGAAGTTTAACCTCTGAGTTTATTCATATCTGACTATCTAACTCAGGTCTACTAATTTTTGCAGAGCGACCAAAGGATATTCCCGACGAGTTGTGGGATATGGCTGCACCGAGCTTAAAAAGACTTGCCAAGAGAGCAGGGCTTAATGCTCCTCCCCCAGCTCCCTCGACCTCTAAGCCCCCAGCCAAAAAGAATAGGTCTCCTGAAGATCATGCCTCTGAGGATCAGAGGCCGAAGAAGAAGACGCCTGAAGCTGCCATCCCTATCTCTTCAGCCGACATCCTGTCGGCCCGTCTGGATCAGTTGAAGTTAACTGATAGTGTGGTCGGCCACAGTATGCAGGCCCTGGATGCCATCGGCTCTGTAATGACCGAGGCTGACAAGCACTTCTAGAGGGCTATGGACACCCCCTGCTGGTTGAGTTCGGCCTTCACAGAGTCGTTCAGGTATGATTTGGTCCTTTATTTTTGAAGTGTAACATCTGATTCTTCTTCAACTTTACTCATGATCACTAAACATGCAGGGCTTGACCGCTATGCACTGTCTATCAAACTGGACTCTGAGGAAGTTGCCTCTCATCCAAAAGGGGCAAGAGGTCGAGAAAGTCCAGGGTGCTCTGAATGTAGAGATAGAGCGCCTCAAGTCTGAGCTGAAGGGCTCTAAGGAGAAGGTGAAGGGGTTGGAGAGGGACATCTCCCAGCTCGGTAAGGACCATGTTGCCGCACTGAAGGCTAAGGACGACGTTCTTCAGCAAAAGGACAACTCGGCTGTCAGGGCCGCCCTTGAGGACGCCTCTGAGAAGATCATTTCTGACTACAAATCCTCTGATGAGTTCATGGGGTTTGGCTTTGAATACCTTGAAAGAGGTATCAAAGCCACTACAAAATGGGCTGACATCAGAGAGAGAGAGGCCGGTACTTTGAAGGCCTCTGACTTCGTGGGTCTCGGCTTTGCTGATCCTCAATTTGCCCAGGCCCTTCAAGAAGTTGAGGAAGAGGCTGTTGCTCCTGCCGAGACTGCTACACTGGAGGTCACCGAGGTTGGAGGGGCCGACCCTTGTGATGATGCGACCGAGGTGACTAACCAAGCCGAGGGTGTCAACGTTCCCCCCTCAGACCCTTAGGATATTTTGATCGTTGTTTATAATTTTAACTGTATTGTGGAACTCTTCTGTAATCATTGAATCATACAATTTCTGAATATATATATATCAGCCTCTGATGAGGATCCTCTTCACTTTCTTTTCATTGAATGTCATGTGATGCTTTTCATTCTTAGTTCCATTGTTATGGTGTCTGCTAGGAATAAATTTGCAATAAGCTTCAACCTCTGAAGCCCTCTTTCTAAGCTTGTCTATGCAATGGTCTTGTTTAAACTCAACCAATGGTTATGTGCTCAGACCTTGTCACCAATGTATGGCGTTATGCAGGTCTGGGGTCATTACCTAAGAGGTTATCCTTATAATAAATTTCACCAAATTAATGATGTTAAGGGTCTGAGGTCATCTCATTATGGTGTCTGAGCTCAGACCTTGTCGCCAAATTAATGATGTTATAAGGGTCTGAGGTCATCACCTAATATGTTATCCTCATTGTGAATTTCACCAAATTAATGATATTAAGGGTCTGAGGTTATCTCATTATGGTGTCTGAGCTCAGACCTTGTCACCAAATTATGATGTTATAGGGGTCTGAGGTCATCACCTAAGATGTTATCCTCATAAGATATTTCACCAAATTAATGATGTTAAGGGTATGAGGTCATCTCATTATGGTGTCTGAGCTCAGGCCTCGTCACCACTGAGTGATGTTATGAGGGGTCTGAGGTCATCACCTAATATGTTATCCTTATAAGATATTTCACCTAATTAATGATGTTAAGTGTCTGAGGTCATCTCATTATGGTGTCTGAGCTCAGGCCTCGTCACCACTGAGTGATGTTATGAGGGGTCTGAGGTCATCACCTAAGATGTTATCCTCATAAGATATTTCACCAAATTAATGATGTTAAGGGTCTGAGGTCATCTCATTATGGTGTCTGAGCTCAGGCCTCGTCACCACTGAGTGATGTTATGAGGGATCTGAGGTCATCACCTAAGATGTTATCCTCATAAGATATTTCACCAAATTAATGATGTTAAGGGTCTGAGGTCATCTCATTATGGTGTCTGAGCTCAGGCCTCGTCACCACTGAGTGATGTTATGAGGGGTCTGAGGTCATCACCTAAGATGTTATCCTCATAAGATATTTCACCAAATTAATGATGTTAAGGGTATGAGGTCATCTCATTATGGTGTCTGAGCTCAGGCCTCGTCAACACTGAGTGATGTTATGAGGGGTCTGAGGTCATCACCTAAGATGTTATCCTCATAAGATATTTCACCAAATTAATGATGTTAAGGGTCTGAGGTCATATCATTATGGTGTCTGAGCTCAGGCCTCATCACCACTGAGTGATGTTATGAGGGGTCTGAGGTCATCACCTAAGATGTTATCCTCATAAGATATTTCACCAAATTAATGATGTTAAGGGTCTGAGGTCATCTCATTATGGTGTCTGAGCTCAGACCTCGTCACCACTGAGTGATGTTATGAGGGGTCTGAGGTCATCACCTAAGATGTTATCCTCATAAGATATTTCACCAAATTAATGATGTTAAGGGTCTGAGGTCATCTCATTATGGTGTCTGAGCTCAGGCCTCGTCACCACTGAGTGATGTTATGAGGGTCTGAGGTCATCACCTAAGATGTTATCCTCATAATAAATTTATGATCTAAGGATGAAGCAAGAACTGTCATGGAAACTGATCTTTATTAATAACCTCTTCACAATAAGATGGTACATTTACATAAAATTCTATGCAACATCATATGTAATATCTCTTTAGGTGGTCAGCATTCCATGGGTTAGTGAAAGGTTCTCCTTCTAGGTTTTCTAGCCTGTAAGTGCCAGGAACAACCTCTTCTGTTACTTTGTAGGGGCCATGCCAATTTGGGTGAAGCTTATTTGCTTTCTGTAGGGTCTTCTTTAGCACTAGGTCTCCCACTGCAATGGGTCTTGACTTCACCCTCTGGTTGTAGAATTTCGCTGCCCTCTGCTGGTGGGAAACTTTTCTGACCTCTGCGTCTTCTCTTCTTTCTTTGATAAGATCCAGGTCTAGCCTCCTCTCTTCCCCATTGCTGTCAGGGTCGTAGGTCTGAATCTGATGAGTTGGGAGTCCTACTTCCGTTGGTATGACGGCCTCTGAGCCATGTTCTAGCATGAATGGGGTTTCTCCTGTTGGTGTCCTTGTCGTGGTTCTGTAGGCCCATAACACAGCGTAGACCTCTTCAGTCCATCTCCCCTTTGTATCTTCTAGCCTCTTCTTGATTCCGTTCAAGATAGTTCTGTTTGTGACCTCGGTCTGACCATTTGCCTGAGGTCGACCAAGAGATGAGAAGAACTGCCTAATCCCCACTCTTAAGTAATACTTTTCTAAGGAGGAGTTCTTGAATTGGGTCCCATTATCCGAGATGAGAGTGTTTGGGAGGCCATATCTGCATATGATGTTCCTCCAAATGAACTGGAAGGTCTTCTGCTCTGTGATTGTTATCATCGGCTCTGCCTCCACCCACTTTGAGAAGTAGTCAATGGCAACTATCAAGAATCTATAGTTATTGATAGCTCTTGTCAAGGTCCTACTAAGTCAATTCCCCATACCGCAAATGGCCATGGAGAAGAGATTGACATCATAGGCTGATGGGGTTGATGCGGGATAGTGGCAAACCCTTGATATATGTCGCACCACTTCACATAGTCTGCAGCGTCCTTAGACAAGGTAGGCCACCAGTATCCCTGAGTGATGATCCTCTTGGCCAAGGGCCTTCCCCCTATATGGCTAGAGCAAGAACCCTCATGAACCTCCTGTAAGACCCAGGGAACCTCCATGGGATGCACACACCTGAGGAGAGGCAATAGAAACCCCTTTTTATACAAGACGTCTCCTACCATTGAAAACTTGGCAGCCCTATATCTCAACTTTCTCCTTTCTGTCTTGGACTCAGGCAGCTCTCCCTCTCTTAGGTATCTGACGAGAGGGTCGATCCATGAGTCTCCTAGGTTCAAATTATGACAAGGGCTACATACCTCTTCTTCATCGATGGTTGCCTTTCCTAAGACCTCGATCGGAATGGTCCTTCCCATATATATCTTCATTGTCAAGGCCAGCCTTGCCAATGCATCAGCGTAATTGTTACTTAGTCGAGGCACTCTCTTCAGTCTTGCTTCTTCAAAATATTCTAACAACCTTCTTACCCTCTTTAAGTACTTGTCCATCCTTTCGTCTTTGGCCTCGTATATCCCCAGTACTTGATTGACAACCAACCTTGTGTCTCTATGGAGTAGGAGTCGCTTTACTCGAAGAGTTGTTGCCAATAAGAGACCTACTATCATGGCCTCATACTCGGATTCGTTGTTTGAGGTCTGGAAGTTGAATCTCAAGGCGTATTCAATGTTGGCGCCATCTGGAGCCGAGAGTATTAGCCCCGCACCGCTTCCACTATCACAGGAAGAGCCATCAACGAAGAGGCTCCAGACGTCTGTATCTGATGAGAAGACCCCTTATGTCATAACTCCTTTCTTGAAGAGGTATCGATACTCTTCATTCTCTGCTATTCTGCTCCGGGCTTTGCCTGAGATGACCTCTTCCCGATCTTGGAAGACATTTTGTGCCGCCTCTTCCGAATTTTGGAAGACACTACGGTTTGTCTCTTTGCCGTCATCTAGGCCTTGCTCTGTCTCGGCCTCTTTCGAACTTCTATAGGCCTCTTCCCAGGTGAATTCTGCTACAAAGTTCGCGAGGGCCTGCCCCTTGATGGCTGCCCTAGGCTGGTAGGTAAGATCATATTCTCCTAGTTCGATGGCCCAGTTCATCAATCTCAAGGATTTCTCAGGTTTGTGCAGAACCTGCCTTAGTGGGGAGTCAGTGAGGACTACCATGGAGTGAGCTTGGAAATAAGGCTTCATTTTTCTTGAGGAATGTATTAGGGCGTAAGCTAACTTCTCCATACGGGGATAAATTTTTTCAGACCCTTGAAGGGCCTTACTGTTGAAGTACACGGGCCTTTGGATCCCATCCTCTTCCCGTATGATGGTCACGCTGATGGCTGATTCAGAGACTGCCAGATACACAAACAACCTTTCTCCTGCGATGGGCCGAGACAGCAATAAGGGAGACCCTAAGTAGGATTTGAGATGGTTAAAGGCTTTTTCACACTCTTCTTCCCATTGGAAGGCCTTTCTTAGAACTTTAAAGAATGGAAGACACTTGTCCGTTACCCTAGAAACAAACCTGTTAAGGGCAGCCACTCTTCCCGTGAGTCTTTGGACATCCTTGATACTCCTAGGAGTCTTCATGTCAAGTAATGCCTTGATTTTCTCAGGGTTCGCTTCAATTCCCCTCTGGTTAATGATGAATCCCAGGAACTTCCCAGCTCCTACCCCGAAGACACACTTTGCTGGGTTGAGTTTCATTCTGTACGAGTCCATAACATCGAAGGTCTTCTCAAGGTCCGCTATGTGAGTACAAGCTTTCAAGCTCTATGTTAGCATATCGTCTACATACACCTCCATGGTCTTACCTATTTGCTCTTCGAACATCTTATTGACAAGACGTTGATACGTTGCCCCTAGATTTTTCAGACCGAAGGGCATCACTTTGTAGCAGTACGTCCCTTTGTCAGTAATGAAGGTTGTCTTCTCAAAGTCTTCGGCGTCCATGAAGATTTGGTTATAGCCTAAATAAGCGTCCATGAAGCTCATGAGCTCGTGCCCCGCCGTTGCGTCCACCATCTGGTCTATCCGAGGTAAGGGATAGCTGTCTTTTGGGCAAGACCTATTCAGGTCAGTGAAATCCACACACATTCGCCACTTCCCATTGGCCTTAGGCACGATGACTGCATTTGAGAGCCACTCCGGATAGGTTACTTCTCTTATGAACTCGGCCTCTTCCAACTTTTTAACCTCTTCTTGGATGACGTCGTACTTCTCCCTGGAGTAGACTCTTCATCTCTGCTTGATTGGCTTGACATCTCTATCCACGTTGAGCTTGTGGCTCATGACCTCAGGGTCGATGCCAGGCATGTCTGCGTGGCTCCATGCGAAGACACTCTGTCTCCTCCTTAGGAAGTTTATCAGCTCTTCCTTGATTCCTGGCTCTAGGGCCTTGCCGACCTGGATGGTTTTTTTCGGCTCGCCCTCATTGAGGACGATGGATTCTACCTCTTTCGCTGCCTCTCCCTTTTTTAACTTTGTTTCATCTCTTGGGTCAAGAGTGTCAATGATATAAGTAGTGGTTGCCCTCTTATGGTATTCCCTCTCTTCGGCCGAGTTGAAGTAACACTCTCGCGCCGTGGTCTGGTCCCCTTGCACTTCCCCTCCTCCATAAGGAGTCGGGAATTTTAGCATCTTATAGACCGTCGACGGCACAACTTCAAACTCTTTAAGGGCCACCCTTCCTATGATGAGGTTGTAAGCCGAGAAGACATTCTCGTCCATAACGAAAAAGTTTATCTTCTTGGTCAGCCTCTTAGGCCACTCATCACCCATCCGTACGTCCATCTCATACATGCCCAAGGGGTGGACCTTTTCTCCACTGAAGCCTATCAATGGGTGATGGTAGGGCACCAGCCTAGCCCTGCTAAGACCCAGGATCTTGAAGCAAGGCCAGAACATCACGTCTGTTGAGCTCCCCCCGTCTATGAGGATCCTCCGTACCTCGCACCCATGCATCCTTGTTGTTATGACCAAAGGGTCATCATGGGGGGCTAAGATACCCTTGAAGTCGAGTCTGGAGGACCCCACTACGAGGGTGTCCATGTCCACCTTCTTCCTCTTCTGCACTGTATCGAAAGACGTTAGATTCACAACTTCAATCCTGGCCCATGACATGGCCTCTACTACATGAGCCTTCCTGTCAGCTAATTCAGAGCCACCTCCTGCAAATCCCCCACATATGGTGCTAATACCAAAGTAGATCGTACCGACCCTCTTCACCGGGGTGTTGTCATCCTTTGGCAGAAGATCCGGATCATCTTCGTCATCTCCTTCCGAATCATCGTCTCTTCTGGCCGGGACATTGCCATGGCATCTGTCATTTCTTCTTTTCTTAGGGTCATCTCTTCCACCCTTTGGGGCCTTACCATCCACATACTTCCTCAGCTTTCCAGATTTTAACATCTTCTCAATCTCATCTTTTAAAGCGAATCATCTATTCGTGACATGGCCATGATCCTGATGGAACTCACACCATAGGTTTTTGTTCCTCTTATGTGGTGGGGCCTTCAGTTTCTCTGGCCACCTCAGAGTTCGATCAGTCTTAATCTCATTGAGGATGTGCTCGCAGCTCACAGTCAGAGGAGTATAGTGAGCGAACTTGTCATCTCCTGGCCTCTTCTTCCCCCTCTTTCTTGGTCTGGGACCTCCCAGTGCCACCGCGGTTCTCCTCCTCATACTTGGCGACCATTGCCTCTTCCGCATTCATTATTTTCCCTGCGGTTGCCAGTAGCTCCGCCATAGACCTAGGGGGTCTTCCGCCAGTTTCCACAATAGCTTCACCTTCTGGAGGCCTCCTATAAGGGCGGTCATGGCTATGTTCTCTTCATAATCCTCCACTTCTAATTTCTCTGTGTTATCTTTCTATGTAGTCTCTTAGGCTCTCACCCTTGGCCTGCTTGACGTACAGCAGGTGGGTAGTCTTCTTTTGAGGCCTCACCCCAAAGTAGAAGTTGTGGATGAACTTCTCGGTCAAGCCTTTTAAGTTCTCAATTGAGTTCTTCGGAAGGGAGGTAAACCAACTGTGCGCTGCCCCTGTCAAGGTCCCCGAGAAGGCCCTACACTTCATCTCATCGGGTATCGAGTAAATGTCTGCTGCTGACTGGTATATCTCGATATGATGTACAGGGTTAGTGCTGCCATCATACTTGGGAGACACTAAAGGAGGCTTGAACTTAGCCTGGGTTGGGAACCCTACTATCCTAGCCACAAATGGGGAGCCCTCTGAGTAGCCCCTTTGTAATGGGTCCCTACTTTTAATAAGGTCTCCTATCTTCTCCTCAAGGCGTTGGATAGAATCATTCCAAGGTCTTCTGTCATCAACTTGGCCGAGGTTATCCCCTGCCACCTCCCTGCGATGGATCGAGGGTTCCCCTGCCACGACACATTGGCTGTTGACCTCTTCCTGTTCCCTGCCTCTTCTTTCACAGGGTCGGCCTTGGTCTGGCCGACCCTTCCTGTTCACTCTCTGAGAGCCTGCTGCGCTCCTTGACCTCGACAGCCTCAGCCTTAGGTCATTCATCGGGCCCAGTCTCTCGAAGGCCGATCCTCTGCTCAACCTATCAAAGGCCGACCCACTTTGTTGGGCCTCTTCAACTCTTCGGCCGACACATCCTTAACTTTGCCTAAGAGGCCGTATAGTGTTATTTGACACCTCATACGGCTCCCAGCATTCTTTTGGGGCTTCTTCAGCTTCTAGGTCATCATACCTGTCCTCTGGGCAAGGGTTTCCCGGCCTCCCCAGGCGCAAGAGCCTAGGGTCAGCAACGTCCCTTCTCCGTTGGGGTGCAGGCTGGCCCTTCATTGGCGTCTGGGGTGGTCCTCTGGCGTTAGGATGAGGCTGAACTGCCGCCGGAGTGATCATGTCTAGTGAGACTCCAGGTGGCCTCATCATAGTTTGACTGAGGTGAGCAAACTGCTCCTGCATGGCTTGTTGTGTTGCAGCTAAAGATCTCAAGGCTGCTGCTACCTCCGCCATTTCGGACTGGGGGGTGCCTGACTGGAACTAGGCCCTCCACCCCCAGGCGACGGAAGAGGCGGTGGTAACTCTGGTGCCATGTGTTAACACTATAGAGCTTGAGTAGCAGATGAGCTTAGTACTTCACAGGACCTCTTTCAATGGTGAAACAGCTCCGCGCTAGGGGGAGGCCTGGTTCACCACCAGAGTCTCCGGTGAGGTTAAGCAGAAAAAGATGAAGAGATAGCTTCTCGATTCCCACAGACAGAGCCAAAATGATGATGCTGGAATTAGCACCACCAGATAAGGTGTTCTCAAGCTCAATCTAAGGACAACAATGGCAACACAATTATGTAAAGAAGTAAGAGAATGAGATGAGGCGAAGAGGAGAATACACCAGGATATAAGTGGTTCAACCTAGATTGTCCTACGTCCACTGTGTGTGTGAATAATCTCACTGCAATAAGGCACTAATGGCCATGGATACAATCTCTCAAGCTTTCTCTCTCTTACAGAGTATATGGACAGAGTTTCAGCTAGGGTTGAATATATATGGGATCCCTTTGCAAGGTAGAGGATGACCTCTATATATAGTACCTAGGGGGTGTAATGTACCCCCCATACATGCCATGAGCATGTGTGTGGTTACCTCACCAATGTGGGAGTGCCATCTGTCACTGTCACATGTAGAGAATGATGATGCAATATTCTCCCCACGTGTGGGGAAACATCTTGTTATAACTGATTTATGTCAACGTGTCCTTATCTGAATGTCAGCAGGTGCTCGGCTATCATGCCTGGTGTATGACCTCAGCCTTGGTGAGGCCGAGGTTGGTGAGTCTTGATACCTGTTCAGTCCGAGTGTTCCATGTAGGTCTCGACCTGATCTTAGCAGAGACAATGGGCAGGGTCGGCCTGATATGAGGTTGACTGGTGGTTTGATGAGGTTGCTGGTGACTTCCTGCAGGCTCGGCCTATGTATGGCCGAGGTCGCCATTTCAAGGCATATGCGAGTGTTGTCGATCCTTATGATATCCCTTGGGGAGGCTCACAGTAGTGTCGGCCTGGGCCGACCTTGCTATGGCCGAGGGATGATATCGCGTGCCCAAGACTGGTCCCACGTCTGCCATGATCTCGGCCGAGGTTGGTGTCTCTAGGCCGAGGTTGGTGTCTCTAGGCCGAGGTTGGTGTCTCTAGGCCGAGGTTACACTTGGGGCATATCAAAGGGGATTATGCGTTTCAGGAAGAAGGGGAAGTTATCACCTAGATACGTGGGTCCATTCCCTATCATCAAGCGAATTGGTCCAGTTGCGTATAGACTTGGGTTACCGGAACACTTGCATACGATCCATAACGTGTTCCATATTTCCTCACTGAGGAGATATCTTCGGGATAATTTGGCCCATACTCAAATTGCTTTAGAGGATGTTGATCTACATCCAGATAGTTCTTATGAGGAGGGACCAGTTGCTATTCTAGTCCACGATGAGAGAAAATTGAGGTCGAAGATGGTACCGTTAGTACGTGTTCAGTGGCGGAATCATAATGCCGAGAAGTCTACCTGAAAGGGCGAGGATGAGATGCGCGAGCGTTATCTAAAGTTATTTTTGCCAGGTATATTTTATTTCCAAATGTCGAGACAAAATTATGTTATTAGGGGGGAAGTATGTATTGCCCCGTAATTTTATTGATTTTATTTAATGGGATTAATTAAATTAAATGGGATAATTATTTAAAAATTAATCCGGATTTAAATACTAGGGAGAAGAGAGTTGGTATTTGATTATGATAATAATGTTGAATATTACTGAGTGAATATAGTAATATATGATTATAGAATTTATTAAAATTGTCGTGAGTCATAAATACGATAATTCGGAAAATTTAGTTGGGACGCACGTGTCAGTCGCGTCAGGAATCAACATTTAGTTAGGACGCACGTGACAATTCGGCCAATTGTGTTTTTGAACAAAGGCCTGAGGAGGGTTACCACCCGTCGACCCTTCTAGTTATGATTTGGACGAGTTGAGTTCAGATCGACCTAACCATTGTGTTGCAATCATATAATTCTAGTTCAAAAGATCCTTTGACTGAAGTAAGTTAGCCAACTAACAATAATCCAGGAATTCTATAATACTCATAAAAATAGTGAAGCCTGTAACTTGAAAAGGATGCATATCGAAATATAATTCGGACAACCAATACAAGTAGAATGCTGGGGCCAATAAAGTTTTATTAACCGAAATTATAAACGAAGAGCAACATTAATTTGTAAATAAAGATTTGCCTAAACTAATGATGCACAGATAAAGAAAGTCTAGAAGTAGAACTTCTTCAGATTGGCCGCATTTCAAGCCCTTGGTATCCTCCTTCCCTCAAGTGTTTCCAAGAGATAGGATCCTTGAAGGTCATCTTTTACTACCTTGAAGTGTCCTTCCCAGTTTGGTCCCGTTGTAATACCCCATAATTTTATTGATTTTATTTAATGGGATTAATTAAATTAAATTGGATAATTATTTGGAAATTAATCCGGATTTAAATACTAAAGAGACAAGAGTTGGTATTTGATTATGATAATAATGTTGAATATTAGTGGGTGAATATAGTAATATATGATTATGGAATTTATTAAAATTGTCGCGAGTCATAAATACGACAATTCGGGAAATCTAGTTGAGGCGCGCGTGTCAGTTGCGTCAGGAATCGTTTTAAATAAATTTAAAAGTAAATTTTAATTTTATCATCCGTATGTTCATTTTCAATACGCCAGCGTGTCCGGAAGGAAATAGTCGAAAAACACTAGCCGGTGGTTTAGTTTGGGTCCCAGGGAATTTTAGTCATTTTAATTTTTAAGGGAGTTTGACCCGTGAAATTTAGGCTTTATTTATCAACCAATATTAGGGACATTAGGGCCATTATCTGCCAAAATCAAGGAGTGGGAAACGTGAGAAGATAGGAGAAGTTACAAAGAAGGTTGCAAGGCCATAACCACCACACACCACCACTAACGCCGGATTTGTGACCGGAGAGAGGAAGAGAACCAACCCTTAACGTCATCAACGGATCAGAACATCAAATTCCCAGTCAAGTGATTTGATTCATTAAGTTTCAGAAATAATTTATCCATGATAGTTTAGGATTTGATGATATCCATGATAATATTGAAAACTAATGAAACTTGGAGATGAAACCTTAATTCTGGGTAGGAATTGCATGTAGTTTGATTCTGGAAGTCTTCTATTAATGAAATCAGAAATCATACTTAGTTAAAAACGAATTTATGTAGTGGTATATGATGATTTTTGAAGAAAATAGAAAACTATGGTTTTTCATGATAATAGGATGATTTGATCCAAGAAAAGTCTAATTTATGATGATTTAAGAGTTCTGGAACGTTAAGAATCATGTAATTAGGTTGTATAATGACTCGATATGCTTACTTTAGGATTTAACATCTTGTAATGAAGATTTGGGACAAAACTGGGACTGCAAATGAAGGAACCCCGTAGCCTGCAGCTGCTTGATCGATCGATCGATCGACTGGCTCGATCGATCGACACCCATAGGTTGATCGATCGATCTCCCCAGAAACTTTTACTTTTTCCCTATTTGAATTGAAGCAATTTCGGTCATTAAACGTTATAAGTGGGGAGTATGTGAATACACTAGGACTTTAGGGAAACCAGTAGGGATATAGTTGAAGCCCGGAACATGTTAGAAATTGGATGGAATGTAGTGTTGAATTTGTGAGTGTCTGACGAGTAATTTCCTATTTTATGATGCGAGAACATGATTTAAATTCTTAGGAGTGATAAGTTAGGATTTGGGACATAAATATGGACCTCGGAGTACTGAATTGATATCCGGGAAAAATAGGAGACTTAGTAACCTCTTGGTTAGGTTTAAAGTACTCGAAACTATAAGACGTGAGACTTATCAGCCGAATATATTATATATAATCCAGAATAATAATCGTGTACGAATTAGACTCATGGTATAGGGTTGAGAATATACCTTTAATATATAAGTTGTGTGAATGCTTAGTATATGGACTATTATATGTATGACATACCTACCATACTTGGTATCACGGGAGGTCGGCTTTCGAAATAGGACCGTCTGATCTTTGTGTGCCTACGGGGCGGATTTAGATTGGTACCTTAAGGACATTGGGCTGTGAATGGTTTATTTGTGAGTTGATAAGTCAGCTGGCCATGGGAGCGTAGGTACGTGCGTGACTCATGGGTATGTGAACTATGTTCGCCTCCAATATGTGTAATTTTGTTTATTGCAACGGTTCCTGAGCGATTCGAAACACTTAGTCCTTATGTACGTTATGTACCGGGATTCTATATCAGAGTATGTGTGCACCGTAGCTTAGCCTAGGGGTGCCTTATTTATATATTTGTGCTGAGAATAATATACTTGTATTTATTTCGGACTCTTTGTTAAAGTGTGAATATGAATAATTGAGACATTTTGAATGGGATTAAAAATGAAAATTTCATATCGTAGTTGTTATAAATAAATCTAATAAATGAACAGGTGAGTTACACGCAGGATATATTAGAATGATATGAATAGACCCATATATTATAATGTGAGGACGGGAAGTGGTACAGACTAGTTAGTTAACGGCATAACTAGGATGGGTTAAGGATATACGTTAGGCGTGCACATTAGTTGAGGGGTGAGGAACTCATGTGAGAGTACGTAACTAACGTGTATAATATTCACTGTTTAATGAAATTAAACACTGGCTATATTTTTAAATTGTTTTCACCTCGGGCTCTGACACGTTTGATTTCAAATCTATTTTTCTTGTAGAACCTTTTAGATGCCCAACCACATGGACGCCAAGCATGGGAGTTCCATTACATTGACGTGTTGTAGCTGTTGTGGAAGTTAAAGGATCTCGGCATTAGACGCCTCCACATTCTACATTTGATTCTATTTAGAGTCATTCATTAGTTAGGGCATGTTTCAATTTTGGATTTATTTATTTATTCAAACTTTTGTATTGGGATTTATTCAGTATTTGGATTATTCAAGGGAGTGTTACTACATATGCATTTTATTTATTCCATTATTATTCTATTGTGATGTGGATGTGGGACATTTAGCTTATAATTTAATTGGTTGCATGTTAATTTAATTTCATAAAATTTGGTAACTCACTCTTTAGATATATGGTGGCTAATAATTGTTTAAAATGCTTTCGACAGTGGTGCTATGAAGCGAACCAACTTAACATTTTGTATTAAATTGAATAAACGAGTAGCTATCCGATATTTAATTAGTCGGGGTGTCACACCAGTTTTCCATCTGATGGTTTCATAGTGTTGCCAAGGACTTTCCTTAGGACATAGTCCCCAACTTGGAATTTTCTTGGATTGATTTTCTGGTTATATTGTTTGTCTAGTTGTTACTGGTAGGATGCCAGTTTAACTAGAGCCGATTCTCACCGCCCATCAGCTAAGTCAAATTTATTGAGCAATGTTGCATCATTGTGACCTTGGTCGACCAATGTAGACCTCATGGTTGGGAAACCATCTTTTAGTGGAATAATTGCCTCCATTCCATATATGAGTGCAAAGGGTGTTTCCCCTGTTGCTCACCTTGGGGTGGTGCGATATGCCCAGTGCATGCGGGGTAATTTGTTCGCCCAAGCTCCTTTTCAGGCGTTTCTTTAGTCCTTCGATCACTGTCTTATTGGAAGCCTCAGCTTAACCATTGCTCTATGGATACACTACAGAGCTGAAGTAATGCTTAATTTCATGATCATTGCAAAAACTTTGGAAGGGGCCACTCTCGAACTGGGTCCCGTTATCCGTAATGATTGTCCTGGGTATGCCGAAGTGGGTAATGACATTTCTCCATATAAACCTCATCATGTTTGGGTCCCTGACGTTCGCTAGTGGTTTGGGATCTATCTACTTAGTGAAGTAGTCCGTGGCGACTAATAGATACTTCTAATTGCCTGCCACAGTAGGCAGAGGACATAGGAGGTCCAAACCCCACTGGGTAAAGGGCCACGGTTTGTTAATGACTTTAGGTCGCTGGGGGGCTGGTGGACCATGGGTGAGTGTTTTTAATATTTTTTGCACTTCCGAACATAGACTCCAGTGTCTTTCTGCATGTATGGCGACCAATACCCTTCCTTCATTACTCGAAAGGCAAGAAACCTTCCTCCTGTGGGCCTTCCACAAATTTCCTCATGAAGTTCGTGGATAACTTGCTCGACGTCTTATGGATAAATGCACTGGAGGTAGGGACCGGTGAAGGATCTCTTATATAACTTCCCATCAGGAGATAAGTGAAAGAGAGAAGCTTTGACTCTTATCTGATGAGCCGACCTCTTATCACTTAGTTATACATCACTTCGTAAGTAGTCTACAATGGGATCCATCCAGCTCGAACCCTTTTCAATGTGGAGAATTTTCTCGGGATTCAGTGGCTCAGTAATATGATCAATGTTGGGCTACGCGAGGAAATCTATCTGGAATGTTCTTCTCAATTCAGATTCTATTGCTGAATTCAGAGATGCTAGGGCATCTATGTAGTTATTCTGTCCACTGAGGAACTACTAAACATCCACTTGATTAAAGTTGACCATTAGTCCTTTCACAATGGCGAGATAAGTTGCCATCCTTTCATCCATTACGTTAACATCACCGTTTATCTCGTTGGATACTAGATGAGAGTCACCGAAGACTTGATGGTGTGCTTCCCCTAGCAATTGTGCTTCGCATAATTTAGTGATCAGCGCCTTGTATTCTGCTTCGTTGTTAGAGGCTTCAAATCCCAATCTGATGCTCTGCTCGAGCATTGTATTTTTTAGAGTCACTAGTATGATACCTACTCCTGCCTCCCTTGAGTTGGAGGCTCCATTAACATATAAGGCCCAAATGCAAGGTACTTATAAGCTCTTCATTAGTCGACCAATTTTCGGTTGATCGACAGGTTATTCTCCCGTGAACTTAGCAATGAAATTAAGTAAGATTTTCCCCTTGATGACTGTTCTTGGTTGTAAGTGAATATCAAACCTTTCGAGATCGACTGACCACTTCGACAGTCAGCCAAAGAGGTATGCTTTCCTCAGAACACCCTTTAGAGGGTGCGAAGTAACCACGAAGATGGAGTGGGCCCCAAAATAATGCTTCAGTTTCCTCAAGGCTATCACTAATGCGTAGGCGAGGTTCTCCAATAGCAAGAACCACTGCTTGGCTTCCAAAAAATTCTTACTTGCATAATAGACTGGATGTTGGCCTCCCTCTCTTTCACGTACCAAGGCGGAGCTCACAGCATGGTCTGACACAGTGAGGTAAAGGTACAAAGGATCGCCCTCTCTAGGAATCACGAGCAAAGGGGGCCTGCTGAGATTGGCCTTGAGTTCTTTTAAGGCTCTAGAGCAGTCCTCATTCTATGTTATACCCTTATTTATTTTTAACAACTAAAATAATAGTTGACATCGTTCTGAAGAATTTGAAATGAACCGTTTAAGAGCGATAAGCATTTCGGTGAGCTTCTGTACGTATCTTACTATTTGAGGGGGCTGAACTTTGTTGAAGGCGCCAATATGGTCGGGGTTTACCTCTATTCCTCTCTTATTGACCAAGTATCCAAGAAATTTTCTTGACTGAACACTGAAAGAACACTTACTTGCGTTGAGTTTTATTAGATATTTTCTGAGGATATTGAAAGTCCTCGCCAGGTCAGAGATGTGTTCGTCTTTAAGCTTGCTCTTGACGAGCATGTCATCAATGTAGACTTCTATAGTATCACCCATTTTCTCTTTAAACATCTTTGTTACTAGACGCCGATAAGTCACTCCTGTATTCTTAAGACCGAAGGACATAACTTTATATCAATACAAATCAACACTGTCTATGAAGGAGGTCTTATCTTGTTCTGACACATGAAGGAGGATTTGGTGGTATCTGGAATAGACATCTAGAAAGCTCAACCTCTCATGAGCTATTGTAGCGTCGACCAGTTGATCAATCTTTGAAAGGGGAAACTGTCTTTAGGCAAGGCATGTTGAGGTCGGTGAAGTCGATACAAACTCTCCATTTTCCATTACTTTTAGGAACTACTATCGTCAGGTTGGATAACCATTTTAGGAACTGAACCTCCCGTATGGAACCTGCATTCAGTAGCTCTTTGACCTATTTCTCTACTTCTTGAGCTTTTTTCAGGGTTGTTCCATGAGCCTTCTATGTGACTGGCTTGAAGACTGGGCCAACATGCAATCGATGATAAGCAATAGTGGGATCAATCCCAGGCATCTCGTAGGGTTCCCATGAAAAAACATCCAAATTTCTTCGGAGGAGGGTGACTAATTCTTTCTTCTCGTGATCGGTGAAAGAGGTACTAATCAAAAACTTTTTCTCAGTCGAGCTACTTCCAGCAGCAACTTCTTCCAGGTCTTTAATGACCCTCTCGGAGGGATGGAGCCTAGTCTCCTCCACTACTGGTCAACCGTACCTTAGCTGTTATTTGGAGGGTATCAACCCCTTCTGGGCTTCTTCCTTGCTTTTTGATTCCTCCACTTTCTTTTCCTTCTTGGGAAGAATAACAACAATGAAACACTTTCTGGTCATAGCCTGATCTCTATGGATCTTGACTACTTACTGATCTGTTATACAATTCAACTTTTGATGGTACGTTGAGGGTACGGCCTTTATTGCATGGAGCCACCCCATATCGAGGATGGCATGGTACGAAGATTCAATGTTAACTACTAGAAACTTGATCATTTTAGAAATTTTTCCTGTCCTAAATGGTAGGACAATCTTCCCCAAAGGAACTGTAATTTTTCTAGCGAAGCCGACCAATGGGATAGTGGCTTCTTGAGGTCGGCTACCCTCAGATTCTTCTTTCTGAACAATTTTAGGTACATAACTTCAAAAGAGTTACCTTAGTTGACGATCAACATGTCGATGTCCTAATTGGCTATCCTGAGTGTGATGAGTAACCCATCATGAGGAGGGGTTTTTACCCTAATCAAGTTTTCATCAGTGAACACAATGTGCTTATTATAATTGACGCCCTTTGGTCATCGATGCTTCCCAGCCTGAGTTCTAGTTGGGTCAATCTGAAAGGCCTATATGATTATAGTAAGATTCTTTACTTCTATTCGAGTTGTATTTTCTTGAGTTTGCTTAAGGTCCGACGCCCCATATATCATCATGAACTCGTGGACAATATACTCCTTGAGGACGTTATCGATTATCTGCTCTCCATTCATTGCTACCTTCTCTATCTTATTTTTCATGAACTCATTAAGATGCTCGACTTGGGCCAACTCCTCGAAATGAGATTTGAGGGCTTTATAATGCTCAGTTTTATGGCCTCCCTCCTTGTAAAACGCGCACCTTGGTGAGTTATTCTGCTTGGAGGGGTCTCCTCCCATATTTTTTGCCACTTAATAAATGGCTCATCTATGATATTATCATGAATCTTGTATATTATCTCCTTGAAGACTGTATTCATAGCCTGAAATGGCCTCGAGGCGTCGTTTTTATTTCCATTCTTGGAGCCACCCGTTCTTGTTTTCTTTTTTTAGTGGCTCATTGTTCTCCAATCCTTTACCAGTCCTCGCGCGACCATTATCCCATGCATTAAGATGGGTCACATCCTCGACTTTGGCGTACTTCTCAATACGAGCCATCAATCCGTCGATGGATGTAGCCTCCTTCTTAGTTAAGGACTGGTACAGGAGGTAGGAGCTCAGCAAACCAATTTTGAAGGATGCTACGACAACATGCTCCGAGTAATCCATAATTTCATTAAACTCTTCCCAGTACCTCTTCGCTTACTCTCTGAGGTTCTCTTGTGGCTTCTTCTTCGTAGTAAGCAATGCATCCATCCTCTTCGGGCGGGCGTTGTTTATTATGAAGTGAGTTGTAAATTGCTCAGCCAAAGATTTGAATATTCGTATGAACCTATGAGGTAGCTTCTCAAACCACTTCTAGTCCACATCATGCAAGCTTGAAGGTAAGATTCGACACATGCGCAATTCATTGTGACTCCATAGAGTCGTAGCTAACCAATATTGCCTGACATAGTTAATGGGGTCAGTCTTCCCATTGTAAAACTTGAACCTGGGAATCGTAAACTTCTTAGGGGCCTCTTATTCTTCTATTGACATTGAAAAAGGGGACTTTTTTTTAGTTTTGAGAGCTCGCCTGGCTAGCTCTCTCGTAGATCTGGCACTGCGTTGATCTGGGTACTGGTTCATCTCCCTTCGGACCAAACTTCGTATGTTATCGTTCTGCCGACCATGACTCCTCTAACGGTGATCTGGTTGCAGTTGTCCAAAATCGTCATTGTCTAACCAGTGCCTCTCAGTTCTTTCTAACCCACACCTCAGATTCCTTCCATTACTACGAGACTTTCTCACCTGAGGACTAGGAGTTCAGTTGTGGCATCGCACGTGCTTCGATGGATTTCTCTCTCCATCCTTTCCAGTTGACTCTTGAGGCGAGCATTCTCATCTTGTTATTGGTGAGTGGCCTCCTCTTATTCTTGGAGTCTAGCTTCATAGACATCTATCAATCTATAGATCTGTGTGGACCTGGGCGGCCCCTGGCTCTCTTCAGAGACTTGCCTCTCATGGTGAAGTCTTGGATTTGAATGACAAATCTCAAACCTTACCCTTGGAGGGTTAGGATGGTACTGAATGTCACCTAGTTGAGGGGCGTTACTGCTGTGATGGGACATCGTTGATTCTTATTGATGAAGGTTTTCACAGGAATAACAATTGATTCCCACATACGGCGCCAATTGTGGTAACAAAAATTATAGCATAAATAATAATGAAAGAAAACAATCACCAAGAGATCAAGATCAGCAAACAATCACAATCACAACACAAGAATATATGTGGTTCGGCGATTTGCCTACATCCACGAAGAGGTATACTATTTTTTATTAAGTAACTCTCGAGAAGTTTTTTTTGTATATTCCCCTATGCCCCTGGCCAGGGGTACAATATATACTCTGTTAATTGAACGTGGTTGTAACCAATACGTTGGGCCAATATCCCTTGAATATCTCTCCAAGATTTTTGGGGATAGATCCGATCATATCTTCAATTTTAACTGTTAATCAAGGCTCTTAATTTGGGTCGGGCGCCTCATTAATTCACTTGGGCTTAGTCGGCTACTCTTATGGGCTTGATCAACAATAGGTATCCACACACTCTTTACGGGAATATAGCGATTACTTCGGGTATCGAATCCACAGGGAATGATCTTATACTTTAATTGATTTATTATTTCTCAAATAAAGTGTAAAAGATGATGATTACAATAAATATTAATCTAGGCACGTATTTAAACTAAGATTAACAAAACGAGTAAAAACTATAGATTGAGAATAATATCCCTCACATCGGGTTAATTACTATAAATCGTTACATGGGAAGAGAAGTTTACCAAGATTAAATCTCATTTCATTGATTAATTGAATCTAGAGTTGTGACCCCCTAAATTCTCATAAAATCCTACTATGATTTTGACATCAACAAATATTCCAAAAATTCAGCACGTATGGTCATAAATACGGTGCATACATGATATACACCGTTAAATCTCCTAGGCATAAAATCAAGAACAATTTAACCCAGTTAAAATCATCTAATCCACCACGAAAGCAAAGAGATCCGAGGTGAGTTCAATCATCTCAACTTAAATTAAGTAACTTACAAAACATATTAAATGGCATGAAAGTAAAGGAAATAAATAAATGAAGCAAGTAGATCTAATAAACAGAGATTGTAAGCTAATTAACAAAGCAAGAAAATGAGAAAAGAGAGTTTGAATTAGAGGAGGAAGAAGATGAATAGTAAACTTAAATGAAAAAATGGAATGAAACCCAAAGAGAAAGGAAGAGAAGATGAGTTCCCAAAACTAACCTAAACTAACCTAAAATATGATATATCTCCCAAAATAAAATCCCCCTACTTTCTACTAATATCCCTAAACAAAATACATACAAAAAAAGCAAAATAAACAAAAAAATATCAATTTGCGTCTTTATCTAATGGACCCAGTCGACCTGGCCTCTGGCAGTCCCAAACTTCACTTCGATCCAATTTTGATACGTCGCACGGCAAAGGCTATAAAATATTCATGCGGACTCAGAATGATGCTCACATGTATCTAATTAAAGTCTCTACATGATGGTATTTTGAAACCCTCCAAATTATACAGTATGAAATTACCAAATTACCCTTGGAGTAGAAGAAAATGCCGAAATTTTCTAAAAATGACAATAACTTCATCATTCGGTATCAGAATGACGCCCGGTCAGTGGCTACGCGAAGAAAATTTGATGATATACATGTTGATAACTTAATACCATCCAAAATAGGGAGTTTAAAGAGACTAATTTGAGCTTGAAGTTCCATTATGCGACTAAAATTTCTCGAAACGTATCCAACTTCGCACTATTCATCCATAATACTTACAAAGCTCAAATATGCCTCACAAAACATATAAATAAATCCAATATATGAGCTTAAGCATAGGAATTAATGAGCATGAGAATACTAGAATGTGTAACAATAAAGGGTACTAAATGCAATATTCATGACTAATTAGAGGGGTATCAATTTTTTCAAACACAAATATTCTTCCGGCGTTCCATATATTCCACAAACAAGAGATAAAGAAAACATACCAGTCTTTTACCTCATAGGACCATATGTTATCAATGATCCAGTCATAAACTAAAGGACGTACCTCTGAGCTAGGTATAGGCAGGGATGGAATTGCACCAAACTTCGCGTGCCACATGGTTCTCTCTAAAAACATGCTCAACGTCCTCAACATCATGACAAATATCCCATTTATTATCGTCAGTGAGGCCCCGTATAGCATAGGGTGCAGTTATTTCCGCTCCAAAAAGATACCGGATTCTTCGTGAGAGATTTCATTTTCCTCCGTTGAGGACAAACTTGCTTTCCGCTTTTGGCACTAATGCACATTGCAGCTAACCATCCTCGTGTAATCTTTTCTTCTTCTGAGTGTTTTATCCAAGATCAGCGCACGGGGAGGATCGTCGGTCGGTTGGGAAAGCTTTATTATCCGGATATTCTTCTCTACACTCCTTTTTTGCATCTGCTTCAGTAGGATAAGGAATGGGACCCCTCCTTCTAGGGCACCTCAGTTTCAAATAGACCGCGACTATTTTCGCTTCAAAAGGATACCCAATTTCAAATAGAACGCGGCTATTTCTGCTCCTAAAAGATATTTAGGCACTACTATTTGTTTTCCTAAACTTTGTAGATTACCACAAAGTTTTTTAACAACAGACATCATCATCTCTCCCTCCCTAGCTTCCCTCCCTAGCTTGCCCTCTCCCTCCTTAACTTCAAGCCTTATTTCTGTGTTGATTTTTATTTATTTCTTATTACTTTATATATATATATATATTTCCATTAATATATTTAATACATATAAATACAAGCACGACATAATTAAAACACGATACGAAATAATTTTATTTTTCTATCTTATATCAACACGATCCAAATAAAAGAGACACGATACAAAATTTATTTTTTTATCTAACATGAACACGACCCAATTAAAAGCAGCACGACACGAAATTTCACTTATTTTTATCTAATACGAAAAAAAACACGACCCACATAAATGCAATAGGACAGGAAATGTTATTTATTTTTATCTAATACGAACAAAGCCCAAATAAAATCAACCCCACATGATAACTTTTTTTTACCAAACAAAAACACTATCCAATTAAAACTACATGATCCAAATATAATATGACATGCAATCTTTATTTTTACCAAGTACAAATATGATCGAAATAAAAGCAGCGTGACACGAATTATTTTTCTTTTCTTTTTTTACAAAACGCAAACACAATCGAATTAAAATACGACACAACCCAAATATATTTCGTGCCATATTTTAATTGGATCATGTTTGTGTTTTGTTAAAAAAAAGGAAAATCATTTCGTGTCGTGTTGCTTTTGTTTGGTTCGTGTTTGTACTTGGTAAAAAAATAAGATTGCACACGTCATGTTTTATTTGAGTCGTCTAATCTTAATTGGATTGTGTTTTTGTTTGGTAAAAAAAAAAGTTTTCGTGTCGTGTTGCTTTTATTTGGATCATGTTTTTACCAGGTAAAAAAATAAGATTGCAAGTCGTGTTTTATTTGGATCATATAGTTTTAATTGGATCATGTTTTTGTTTGGTAATAAAAAAAAACTTTTGTGTCGGGTTGCTTCTATATGGGCAGTGTTCATATTAGATAAAAATAAATGAATTTTCGTGTCCTGTTACTTTTATTTGATCATGTTCGTAATTGTATTAGATAAAAATAAATAAAATTTTGTATCGTGTTGTTTTTATTTGGACCGTGTCCATGTTCGCATTAGATGAAATAAACAAATTTTCGTGTTGAATGACACTTTTATTTGGGTCATTTTCATATTAGTTAAAAATAAATAAAATTCCATATCGTGTCTATTAAATTTGGGTCGTGTTCTTATTTGATAAAATATATAATTTTGTTTCGTATCTATGTGTATTAAATATATTAATGTAAACATTAGGTTGTATTTTTATATATATATATATATAGAGAGAGAGAGAGAGAGAGAGAGACAGGCTCAAGTGCACACTAAGTTTGCACATCATTTTTTAAAAATAGTAAAAAAAATATTTTTGAGTTGATTTTTTTTATGTGATATCTAAATATTTCAACGAACCCATGTAAAAAAAAATCAACCCAAAAAAACTTTTTTTGCTATTTTTAAAAAATCGGTCAAACTTTTGCATCTTTTAAGCACTTTAAAAGCTGCGAAAGTTTGACCGATTTTTTAAAAATAGCAAAAAAAGTTTTTTTGGGCTGAATTTTTTTACATGGGTTCGTTGAAATGTTTAGATATCACATAAAAAAAATCAACTCATAAATATTTTTTTTATTCCTTTAAAAAAATTGGTGTGCGCCAGCACTGTGCAAACTTAGTGTGCACAGGAACCTGCCTCATATATATATATATATATATATATATATATATATATATATATATATATATATATATATATATAGTATTAAGAACGAAATAAAAGGGATATTTTTTAATACACGTTTAGTGCAAGTCTTTTTATTTGTTTCAAAAAGTCCTTCATCATGCCGCTAGCGCGAATTTAAAAAATAAGAGAATATTGATTAAATGGGTGTTTGGGGGACTTTTTGGAACAAAATAAAAATGTTTGGACTAATTGTGTATTAAAAAATATTTGAGAAATTTTGTGGTATTTGATCCTAAATAAAAACCAACACCAAAAAGGATTTTGTGATCATTTACAAAGTTTAAATCAAACCTCTTGCTATAGTGGTATAAGAGTGCTACTCGGACAGTTTTAGAAGCGGATTGTGTTTGATCCCGAGTTCGATCCCATACACTGTCAAAATAATGTTTGACTAGTGAAAGTCACGAATCGTAAATGAAGATTAATCGAAGTATGTGTAAGTTAACTTGAACAGCTCATGATATAAAAAAAAAAATCATTTACAAAATTTGTAAAAATAAATGACGTGCCGGATTATCATTTTGGAACGGAAATAACTGCACCCTTTGAAATATTAAACTCTATATTTAAGAAGTAGTTTGTGGGGGAAAAGACTTAGCATTGTATGTCGAATCTCTACTGAAGACATTGATCTATCTTCCATATTAAAGCTCTAGCGTATTGGTGTCCCACCACATCCATGTTCCCCATGTGATGAGGATGTTTTCATGAAGCTAGGTGATGTCTCACGTGGACACAATTTACCTACCGAGATCTCCCACATACTTGTCGAACGGAAAGCAAATAAAAGCACTGCCTATACTCACCTTCTATATTGAGAGACCATCTCACCTTATCTTCCTTTGTACAAATGAAACAATTAAAACAATTGTACTTGTTTGGATGAGGTTTTCTTTGGTAATCGAAAATGACCATAAACCTGACACATTCTCAACGAATCATTTTTTTTAATCAAATAAATGATTAAGGGTGTGTTTGAAAATTTCAATTCTATGATATGGAATTGAGGTTTTCAAACAAATTCTAAAATTTTCAATTTCAATTCTAAATCATGGAATTGGAGCTCTTCAACGCACCCTCAAAGTAATTTTAGGTGGACACATATTTTCAATACATTTGGAGAGACACGATGACCTGTCGTGTCGGCATTATTCAGTGTTTGTGGTTCACTGATTATTATCTTTTAGGACAGCAATATATGTCGACACAATACATCAATGTGTCGCTTAAAATGTACCGGAATCATGGATTGACCTAAAATTAATCAATGATTAAATATCTCGGGATTGTTCTCTTGGCCCACTGACAATATCTCCAATGTTTATGAAAGTCTTTTATGTAATGTGTATTTACTATTACACATAAATTATAGATAAATTTATTTTTGTTGTTATAGTTTCTTCTAAGATTTGTGTAAAATTCAAAATACAAATTTAGGCAAATAATATATAAGCATATATGAAGACATTATTAAATAGAAACAATTAGTTGACTTTTTATTTTTAAATTCCAATTTGAAAATTATTTATTGGAATATCTCACCACTAATTGTATTTGCTAAAATATTGTACTTCTGAAAATTGCACATGTTAAATCTCATCTCCGTAAGCAATTTAATCATTATCATAACAATTCAACTAGTGTTAACACTTTTAAAAATCACATCTTAAAATTGCACAAGCCATGTGTTATTTTTAAAACTGCAACATTGACAAATACATATCATGTTTAAATATTTTGAAATATACTTTTGAATACAAAATAATACAAAAAGTTGAAATGAGCAGGTTTTATTATGGTGTTGTAGCTTAATAGCATTATTAAATATATGTTTACTTTTTTTTTAAAATGTGTATATTTTACGTAGTGGCGTTATTAGCATAGTCACTGGAGATGCCCATAATCGATTCTTTAGTAAATGTGGGAGGTAGTTCTGTAACTTGTAGACCAAGTAAACCAAACATATGTGAAGTTTGTTTTATTAAACTTTACAATCTAGAATCCCAAATTGAGCTAATTCAAAATAATTCTTCCGCTCTTTTACAAATTTAATTTAATTTCACTTGGGTCATAAGATTCTAAAAATATCTAGTTTATGTCTCAGTTGAGCAAAATTTGAACCACATAAAGTATTTAGATTACACATTTCTTTTAATGGTAGAATTCTACTTTGAATGTGGGGATTGGCAAAATTAATTCGATAAACTCTGCGACAAGATGGCCCCTCACAGTTAATGTTTGATACTATCAAAAGCCCCACTAGGCCCAATATCATTGAAATTTGGAATTAGGCATTGGTCCCCAATCCTCAAAGATTAAATGTTAAGTTGCCCAAATTATCAATTATTGTTCTTAACATCTTTGTTTATGGGTCCAACAAAAGTGACATTGGATATTTGGATTTGTAGAGGGATGATCATAGTGCAATTGAACAATGAAATATATTTAACTGCTTATGATATTGTTATTGACAAAAATAAATTAGGAATTTTTATATATGGCAATATAAATTGTATGTTTATTAGGAAAGCTCGGCTTTCAATATATTTGACATATTTGACAGAAAAGTAAAAAATTAATTTTAGAAGTCAATTTTGTTAAGAATAATAGGTATCAACTATCATTGACTTGGTCAATGAACTAAGAAATCGTTTGACTGGATTAATGGTATCAAATGTCTTATTCTGATAACTCAACGTATTACAATGTCCAACACTCCCAAAATATTTTTTACAGCAGTTACCTCATTTTTTACAAAAAAAAAATATCAATTTTTAAAACTCTATAACTTCAAATTTACAAATCCAAAATTCACAAAATTTATATATTTGGAATATCAAACAATACCTATATTCGATATTTTTTGAAGAAAAAATTGAAACAAATAAATTTACAGTTCTATAAAACCTCCGTTTTTTACGACGAAAACTCTAATTTTCGGCGAAAAAACTTCTTTTCCAGCTCGGACGATGGTACCATTGGCACATATCAGAAAAGGTAAAGCTATAGATGAAGAGAGAAAAAATGAGGAGAGAGAAACATTCGGGTGAGAATTCCGACAACCTCCGGCGAGATTTTTCGTTGTGCTGTTCCGGCGAGTCTCTAATGGGGTGGGGTGGGGTGGGGTGGGGTGGGGGTGGGGGTGGAGGTGGAGCCGGGGCTAGTAGAGAGAGATAGAGTGTGTGGGGTTATGTATTTACTTTTAGAGAAAGACTAAGCGGGTTTAAAATCAGTATAGGAGAGGCGTGTATTAGTCAAAATATATGTGGTCTATGATGAAAAAGACTTGGTACATTAAGAAGAATCAATGGAATTTGATGTATATTTGACCTAATAAATGGGACAAGCCCATAAAAATACCTTTTTTATCACTTTAATTTTCAAAACATTAGATTTACATCAATTCATCAGATGAAATTGGACATTTACAACTGACTATACCATCTGGTAAAATTTGTTAATAAGACATGAAACATGAAGAAAATACATATATATTTTAGGGGAGGGGATAGGAATTATAAGAAGAAAATACGCACACACACAAAATTGTTATAAAACCAATAGCTTAGAAGTCAAAAAGTGATTAATAGTTGACTTAATTTTAAAAATATTGATTTTGTACACCGCGTAGGCAAGGTGTATAAGCCTTTTTCCAATCAATCTTTAAAGATTTTTCGGGAATTTCATTATAACAATTTTTTCAGGATCAACATAAAAACGATAAAGATTTAGTTTTGCATTAATATATAAAAATAGATTTATAGAGCTTAAATTTGATCTCAAAGTGCCTCATTACATAAGTCTCACTGTTTTAAAAAATTTGTCAACAATAATCGTAACAACTACGTAGGAATCTGCATTAATTATACACAAGATACGTTTATTCTTTCATCTTCATTTGTTGTTTTTTATCATGACTGTGATAGAAATTTGATGAAGTGAAATAATAATTCTCTTTTTATCGTAATATACCGATCAATAGACTATAAGAGTTCTTGAATTTAAAAAAAAAATAGATTCCGACCATTAGTGGAGTTATTGTGCCCCCGAATCCCCGATTCTTAATATATGGATGTCAAGTCTTTGACTAGATCGCGAAGAGAACTTAGTCTTAGGACGCGGGAGTTGTCCCGAGAATACATCTTATCGCATAAAATAAAAAAAAATATGATAGTTATTGTTAGTCCTAATTCATAACTCGAATAAAATTTAGTGGACTAATATGTAAACGTTATATAAGAACCTTCTAATAGGCCGATAACAGATCGAAAACGGATCAAATCGGGGTTAATCTGGATCCATTATTCACCAATTAATAATATTTGAATTCATATCCTAGTTTCTGAAGGATCTCTAATAGCGAGCCCAAGTCTGGAAGCGAATCAGTCAATTCCGGATACATATATTAACATATGTATTGTTTTCACTTTCTTTATTTCTCAATCTTAGATTAAAATATATTGCATAGTATATTACATTTATGTATTATGTATGTTATATATATATATATATATCATACGATATATTTAATCGGGTTCGGCCCTTAACGAATCGAATTACACTAGATACATCTTTTATCCATGTAATAGTCAGATAATGATGTAAGCTTCCAACTGGGTAATCGAATTTTAAAATATAATGTACATTCGGGTAAATGGATCGAAATCGGATCGGATCCGGATCCAAATCCAAACAATTGACAACCCTACATCCTAGCAAGGTCTATTTAGATCCCAAAACCCTAGGGTTTCTTAAGTCAGGACTCAAAAGAAAAAAAATAGGAAAAAAAAAAGAAAAGAAAAATTACAACAGCCTACACTTCTTAGCTAAATAATATATAGTCTAAAGAGATAAACCTTAATTGTGAGTTATAAGAGATGGATTATAGTTTTAACTTTGGTTTTGCTCCCCTCCCTTGTACTTCGAAATGCTTAGTTTTGAACGTAGCTCTTTGTTGTAAAAAAAAATCATAAACACTTCTTAAATATCTATAAAATCCACTAAATTATGCGTTTTGTTGCAAATATTCCCTTCCATGGATTTTTAAGGGCTTTATAGAACAAAATAAATAGTTTAAGGGGACTTTCCATTCAACATAATTCAACGGGATTGCTTTCACAAACTGAAAAGTTCCCGAAATTATTTTTGCAATTAGCCTAATAATGTTTTTATTTTATTCCATTTGCTACATAAAAAAATAAAATAAAATAAAATAAAATTGTTGTCATCTCAAAACATGTGGCATTGTATATTTATATCATGGCCCTTGTCCCAATTTTTTGTCCCGTGATGCCTGAAATCAAACAAACACATCCTTTAAAATGTGCATGCGGATCTTTATTAAGTTGATACAATCGATTATCAATTTAGGTGGGCGAAGTTGACTGAAAGAAAAGGATATAAATAGGTGCAACTCTTACTCTTTCCATTTTTTAAGATGTTAACCTGATTTTTTCAAATTAAATATTTATTTCTCATGTTAAGGGTAAAGGATGATAGTGAAGGCGTTTTTATTCAAGGCACATGGACAACATTTAGTATAAAAGAATAAACATCAATCAGTATTTTATGCAATAATACATGTTTGATCTTTGTGCATTTTTTCTATTTGAGTTCTTAACATTTGTTTGAGGTAGACTGACATTTTATCTAGACCATCAAAGTGACCTCTTTTTGCTTAAAGTAAATAAAATTATAACACTCCTTTTGGAAGGAAATATTACATTTCATTTTGTTTAATTAGTATGGAAAGAAAAGTTAAAATATTGTATTTCCTTCCAAACTCAACTACTCGGTATCCCTCTGAAGATGGACAAAAAGAAATATAAGGTAAATTTACTTACTATTATATTTCTATAATTATATAATAAATGGATTTAAGTATAATGGCCCAGATATATAATTAATAAAATATATATTCCTTCAACAAAAAATAAAGAAAGGAATCAAAATTTTTGTTTCTCTTCTTCCCAAAAAACTTACAAAAAGGAGATAATATTTTTTCACTTTGAAAATAGAATGTTCATAATTACTTTTCCTTAGTTGTTCACTTTTCAATTATCAAATGAATAATGAGAAGTTGTACTAATTGTTTCACCATAGGTACACAATTTTAAAAGGGTTAATTACACTGGGGGCTCCCTATACTTTGACTCTCTCTCCACTTTCCACCATGTACTTTCAATTTTTTCAATTATCACCCTGTACTAGCACTGATAGTGTAATCGACCCAAAAATGTGACGGTTGTCTCTTTTTTGGAAGGAAAAGGCACATGTGAGTTGCACGTGTGTGTTGAGTGAGGGTAACTTTGTCTTTTCAAGGGTAAATCAAACATTTAATTAAGTAAAGGAATTAAAAAAAAAAAGGAAAACCCTAACTATTAGGAACATTTCTCAAATCCATCGATTCCGGTTAGAGATTCTTGAAATGGTTTGGGAACTGAGGATAGGCATGTTCGATGTGGTTGAAGGGCTTGAAACTCCAATATATGGTAAGTTTTAATGCTTTAATGTGTTTATTAACTGTTACTAATTGATTAAATGTTGTGATTGTATTGCATGTTGTTCCTTTTCTTAATTTTTCGATGTTTTCAACCTCTAAACAGCAAATGTGTAGCATAATACCATTAAAAGATAATTTTTAGTTGTTGAAGTTCATTAAAGTTTGGTTTTTTATTGTTATTGATGATGAATGTCATTATTAATACTTGTTCTTTAGTTAAAAATACAACATGTTTTATTTATTATTGTTCATTCCTGTTTCAGAGGCATGTCCCCCATTCAAGCTACAACCATTTATTTTATTGTTATTTTTTGGTCCATTTATGTCCCCCATTAAATCTATTTTTTTTTATGACGAGAAATCATTTGAGTACTTCACAATAAAGCTTTATCATGGTGGAAAGTTTAAATTGGTTGGTGATGGGGTATATAAAGGGGGGAAAGTTACATATACAGATTATTGTCATGCTGATGAGATGTCATGCATTGAGATAATGCTAATCTTGAAGGAGTTAGGGTATACATCCCATTGCACATTTCATTATTTGAAAAGTGGTGACAATTCATTGAAAATACTGAAGTCTATAGTCAGTGATTTTGATGCAATGAACTTGAAGAAGAATTCTAATAATTCAGATGTTGTAGTACTTTATGCTGAACATTTGGATGTTGGACAAATGCGTGATGATTGTGAAGTGGAGGTTGAAGATGAATATGAAGTGGGTTAAGACTTTGAAGCAGATGATATATTTCTTAATGTAAGTTCTAATGATCTTGGCAAGTACAAAACTGAAAGGATGATCTCTGAGAGTGAAAGTGATGCAGATAATATCCCGAGCAAAGGAGAAAATAGAGATAAAGGTAAGGGTGTTGATGATCTTGGCAAGTGCACTGCTGAAAGGATGATCTTTGAGAGTGAAAGTGTTGCAGATAATGTCCAAAGCAAAGGAGAACATAGAGATAAAGGTAAGGGTGCTGATAATCTTGGCAAGTGCACAACTGAAAGGATGATCTCTAAGAGTGAAAGTGATGCAGATAATGTCCAAAGCAAAGGAGGAAATAGAGATAAAGGTAAGGGTGTTGATCAAGGTAATGGTGCAAATGAAGACCAAGGAGTTGATAAGAGTATAAATGAGAGGGTGCCATTAGACGCTAACACTGACTATACCACTTCAGATGAAATTCAAAGCATCTCATCATCGGAAGAGGAGGACCATAATGGCAGGTTTACTGCAACAAAAGGGGAAGTCTTTAATGAGTTAGGGAGGACCTTAATTGCTCCATATTTAAATTGGGGATAGTATTAACTAATGTAAAAGTTTTTAAGGCTGCAGTAAAGGAATATTCCATAAAAATGGGAAACAACTCACATTTGTCAAGAATAATACGGATAAAGTTAGGGTGAAATGTAAACAAGGCTGCCCATGGGTCATTTATGCATCCCAAATGCAATGTGTAAAAAGTATGCAGATTAGGGCTTTTGTGGATAGACATTATTTCAACAGGTCATTTGAGGTGAAACATGCAAAATCCAAATGGCTAGCCGAAAGGTATATTGAGCAGCTCAAGGCAAATCCTACTTGGCCAACTAATTCTTTCAAAGAACCTATTCAGAGGGAGTACGATGTGAAAGTTAGCACTTCACAAATCTATAGGGAAAGGAAGAAGGCTTTTGCAATGATAGATGGGATAAATAATGAATAGTTTCACATACTTTGGGAATACATTGCTAAGAGAAAGAGAACCAATCCAGGAACAATAATTAGGTTGAAGTTTGTTTCAAATGAAGAACGTAAATCTGTTTTTAAAAGAATGTATATATGTTGAGGGGCATTGAAGAAAGAATTTTTATAGAATTGTAGGCCTCTAATTGCCTTAGATAGTTGTCATTTAAGAGGACAAATTGATGGTATTTTGCTGTCTGCAGTGGGAGTAGATGGTAATAACCAGATATACCCCCTAGCTTATGCTATTGTGGATAAGGAAATGAAGAAATCATAGAGCTAGTTCTTGGAACTATTGGAGGATGAGTTAATCATTGCTGACTCCAATGTGTACACCTTAATTGTAGATAAAGAAAAGGTAATGGAAACACTTGACCTCCATATGTATTTGACATTATTGCACTTCAATTTTTATTTGACATCAAGTATTGTATAGGGACTAGTACCTGCATTGGAGGAGAGATTGCCAAACTCATAATATAGGCATTGTGTAAGGCATCTTTACAATAACTTCAAGGGAGAGTTTAAGGGATTGACATTGGAAACACTAGTCAATTCAACACACAATAAAGGAGATCAAGGAAATAGATGAGAGGGCATATGATTGTCTACAAGATAGGGGAGCAAAGTATTGGAGTAGGTCACACTTTAGCACTTTTTGCAAGAGTGACATGCTTTTCAATAATCTTTGTGAGAGCTTCAATGCCAATATAAATTAAGCAAGGAACAAGCCAATAATTTCAATTTTGGAAGCAATTAGAATCAATTTGATGGAGAGAATCCAAAACAAAAGAGATAAAATGAGGAATTACACACGTGGTATAATTAGTCCAACGGTTCAAAAGGGATTTGTAACACCCCGCCCACCTGGGGAGAGCGAACGGAGCGCTAATGCGATAAAATAAATCCAAATCCATAAGTGACAAGGTATAGAGCATCTAAGTCCCACAACAACAAAAGAGAAACTACAAATCTCAATCTCTTCAAATTAAATACTAAATCTCTCGAATTACATTCAACAACTAACTCAAAAATAAAATACAAATCTCCAAAGCTCTATACATCAAAATAATACAAATCTTTCCCAAACAATCCTCACTAAAATCAATCTCCATAGCGCCCCAAAATCCGCGCTAACCTGCCACTAAAAGAAAAAATGGGGAAGTACACAATACGACAAGAAAGATGCTCAACAAATATATGTTAGCGATGAATAAAACGTAACAACACGAGTACTAATATTCAAATCAAAATGCAAATCTCAAAGCATTTATCAATATAATTTCTCAACAACACTTTAACCGGGTCACCAGGCCTCACCACATCCGTATATGCTTTATCAAGCCATAGCCCCGGAAACAAGAATTTTGGCGGGTGCCCAACATCCATGCCATATTAAAATCTCATGACAACGTGCTCAACAACAATATAATGATACCACATGAATCAAAATAATTTCAACAACTATTTTCCAGATTTCAATGAATTTATCAATTCAAATATGAGTTCAATTAACAAAAATTCAAAGAGAATGACACTCGCGAGATTTAAGGAGCATATTGTGTAAAACCCCATACCTCAAACCATGATGAGAAACCAATGATCACATCCTCAAGATCAACACAAAAGATCTAGAAAATCTCCTCCAAGAACCTCCAACAAAATAGCCTCAAGAACACCTCTAATCTAAGGTTGGAACTCACAAATCTCAAGGGCCAATGTATAATTAAAAAGGAGAAGAATATAAAATATATTTGCTGTCAAAATTTGTGCCAAAAGTATGTTAAAAAGGGTTGCCCACGACTTCCTTTTTATAATGCAAAGAAATGAAGAGTTGGAATCCAAAAGACTCCTTTAAATAAGGCAAATAAATGAAGAGTTTGAAGTCAAAACAACTCCAAGAGTTAAAAACATTTTAAAATCATTTTAAAATCCATTTTAACTCCATTTTCGAAACCGTTTGAAATTCTCGCCTTTAAAAATAATAACCAACATATTTTAGCAATAAAAATAATTTTATCAAAAACTTTATTTTCCTCCATTTTCCAAAAATGAATTAAAATAACCCAAAATTACGCGGGTTGTTACAATTCCTCGCTAACAATGGAATTTCGCCCTCGAAATTCGTCGAATGCCTAACTCTCAAAAATCAGGCTAACAATATCCAAAAATAATTTCGTCTTCAAAAATAAATTCCTCACATCTAATCTAGATGCCTATCACGAATATCACCTAAAATTTGCTATTTCCAAAAATTGCTAACCACGCAATGAACCCAAAATCCAAGACCCGAGGATTACCGTATACCTAAGCTCTGATACCATTTGTAACACCCCGCCCGCCCGGGGAGAGCGAACGGAGCGCTAATGCGATAAAATAAATCCAAATCCATAAGTGACAAGGTATAGAGCATCTAAGTCCCACAACAACAAAAGAGAAACTACAAATCTCAATCTCTTCAAATTAAATACCAAATCTCTCAAATTACATTCAACAACTAACTCGAAAATAAAATACAAATCTCCAAAGCTCTATACATCAAAATAATACAAATATTTCCCAAACAATCCTCACTAAAATCAATCTCCATAGCGCCCCAAAATCCGCGCTAACCTGCCACTAAAAGAAAATATGGGGTTTTACACAATATGCTCCTTAAATCTCGCGAGTGTCATTCTCTTTGAATTCTTGTTAATTGAACTCATTTTTGAATTGATAAATTCATTGAAATCTAGAAAATAATTGTTGAAATTATTTTGATTCATGTGGTATCATTATATTGTTGATGAGCACGTTGTCATGAGATTTTAATATGTCACGGAGGTTAGGCAGCCGCCAAAATTCCTGTTTCCCGGGCTATGGCTTGATAAAGCATATACGGATGTGGTGAGGCCTGGTGACCCGGTTAAAGTGTTGTTGAGAAATTATATTGATAAATGCTTTAAGATTCGCATTTTGATTTGAATATTCGTACTCGTATCGTTATGTTTTATTCATTGCTAACATATATTTTTTGAGCATCTTTCTTATCGTATTGTGTACTTCCCCATATTTTCTTTTAGTGGCAGGTTAGCGCGGATTTTGGGGTGCTATGGAGATTGATTTTAGCAGGATTGTTTGGGAAAGATTTGAATTATTTTGATGGATAGATTATTTTGGAGATTTGTATTTTTATTCGAGTTAGATAGTTGTAATTTTAATTCGAGAGACTTGTTGTAATTGAAGAGATTGAGATTAGTGGATTTATATTATTGTGGGTTTATTTAGATGCTCTATACCTTGTGATTTGTGGATTTGGATTTATTTCATCGTATTAGCGTTCCGTTCACTCTCCCCAGGCGGGCGGGGTGTTACAGGATTGGAGAAAGCCAAACAAGAATCATCTTCATGGATACTAAGGTGGAATGGTGATAAAAAGTTTAAGGTAGTTGGGACCTATGGAGTGCAATATGCCCTATATCTTGATGCTACTACATGTGGATGTAGGAGATGGGATTTGATAGGTATACCATGTTGTCATGTGGTGGCTACCCTGTATTTCTTGGAAGAAGAAGCTAAAAAATATGTGATCAAAACATATTATGTGCAGACCTACATAAACACCTATTATAACTTGCTCAACCCAATCAACGGAAAATATTTATGGCCAAAGTCAAATTTAAACACCATCCTCCCTCTAGTTTACATAATATTTGCATCGTATGAAATACGTAATATTTGCATAGGTTCGAGGGATGAAATACGCAATATTTGCGTCATATCACATCCCCTAACTTACACATTTCTAGTCCCTAGCAAAGAAATAGGATGAAACAAGAACTACAAGCAAACAAAAAGCAAGAGATAGTACAAAATTATGGTATAAAAACAAAAGGCCACTTTCGTGGGCGATTCGATTGCATTTAGCATATGCAATAAGTCGTTAAACCGCTAGGTCACCCAAGTGGACGACTGTAGTCTTGTGAGGGTTTTCAGGGATGACACCCACAAACATCATATGGTTTCCTCAAAATATGCCCAAATCAACATGCGACAAGCCCAACAATAACGAAAAATATTTCATACGCATTATTAGAAAAGTGAATGAATTCAAACAAAAGTCCAAATCATTAACATTATAGAATGCACCTCATAGAATTGAAACCATAAAATGTGGAAGAGGAGCGAGCACATGCAAACTGTGATTTGGCTAAAAACTTATATAAACCGGATAAGCGTTAAAGCAAGCATACATTCAATCCTCACGGGTATTACACTCATCAAGCGAATTCACTCGAAATAGGGAGGTAACACACGGAACATGCGGGGATAAAAAGTAATTGTAAATGGAAACTAGGCCGCACACATATTACAAATGAAGAACGCTATATATAAACTGAAAAATTATAATCTCAATGAAAGGATACCGCACATTAAAGGAGGCGAAATGCATTTTCACAGATTATCAAAACTATTTAAACCTTTGAATTACATCTACTTAAGATCACATAGGACTTGTATAGGGTTGTAATGTAGGTTTGGTTAGGGTACGAAATGAAGGATATGTATGTACGGATTCAAAGTGTTCGGAAATGAAAACTTGGAATAATGAAATATACAGGCAATAATCAAAAATTGGAAAACAAGTTCCAAAAAGGCATTAAATGTATGATTGGAGAGTGATCAAAGCTTATTGAACTATATACAACATTTACAACTTTCTCTTTGTTTTCTTTTCTTCTTTTTCTCATTTTTCTCCTTTTATTTTCTTTTGCTTTTTGCTTTCTCTTTTTCACTTTTTCTTCATTTTTTCTTTTCTTTACTTTTCTCACTCTCACATGCCTAAATTGAAACCGACATCATTCAATCCCAAGTAGCATTACAACAAAGGTATGGAAAGTGTATGTATGGCTTATAACTCCAATTTGGAGTTGGCTATGGAAATTTTAGGTTATGAAACAAAGGGTTATATTTAGGCTCAAAGGGGTTAACGAGGGTAAACATATAAGGGTGAGTTCAAGGTCAATATGGGTGATATAACAACAATGGCGTATGATCATTTCCTAACATTTACGCAATTCTCGAGTTAAAACAATATATGAAAATCATGCTCAAGTAACACATTTCAAGATATGAACTCAATTAATGAATGATCAAATGAAAGAATGGTGAGATTACTAAGGAATTCAACGTTTTCAAAGAGGAAAGAATAGTGTATACACTCACAAACGACGAAAGGTACAAAGCTTACTCGGTGTAAGTATATACAATGCAACAAAAGATTATCGAGTTTTAAAAATCTTAAACCAAATCAATAGAACAATAAAAGTGCATGTGCTCATGGGATTAAAGTTTAATTTATAAAGTTATTCATAATATGAATTAGTTAGACTAAAATCTAATAACTTCTAAAATCGAGAACATGCATCATTGGGTTGTCTATTGAATCGGGCAATTATTGAAATGTATCATCAGAAACAAAGGCAAAATGCCCCAAAAAGGAGAAAAAGGAAAGAAAATCTTTTTGAAAATTTTGAATTTTCTAAGAAAATAATACTAAGTAACTAACATGTGAGCAAAAATATGGACTAAATAAAGAAATGGATAGAATATACCACACCCCCTAACTTAAAACTTGACATTGTCCTCAATATAAATTAAGAACCAAGTCAAAGAGAGGAAAGGAGCGATATTACCCAAAATTGGAGCGATCCCCATAAGAATATGTCCAACGAATCTACAAAACAAGTTAGTACCGAGCATAGCAAAAATAAAAAACAAAAAATCAACTAATTACACTAGACTAAATTAAAAGAAAGAAAGAATAAAATGCTAACTATATACAACCTATTATTTAGGCTTCACACTAACTGTACACTAGAAGACTAAATAGCTAAGGGTCCACCATAAAAATGATTTAACTTTGGAGGATAACCGGTGTACCCTCACATACAAGCATTCCTTCCAAAAAATATGAATTTCGTTTGAACAACGGAAGGCATGTGTAAGGTGGAAGAAATGAACCATCGCCAATTAAAAGTTTTGGAGGGACGATGGGGGGGTTTGGGTTGAACTGGTGATAAAAACATGTGGGGACCGAGAAAAGCTGAATAACCTCCCAATGATTTTGAAATTGGAATGGGAGGCGGCGCACACGAAGGCACGAATGCGATCGTGAAGGGCAACTCGAGCAAGTACTCCTCATCGATGAAAAGGTTTAAAACATTAAAGTTCGAAACCGAATCATCGGGTACTTGTGACGGTGTGATAATAGAGAATGAAAATGGGGATGAAAGAAATTCAAACTCATGAGATGAATCATCATCGTATGAAGATTAAGTTTCGAATGAAATAATATCATTTTCAATGGAATGTTCTTCTTTGGGGGCCAAAGAAGAAATCATTTCATTGCAAATAAATATTACGTCATTTTCATCCTCACTTTCAATATCTATTACGAGATGGGCAAAGTCTAGAATGGTTTGTTCTAAAGTAGGCACAAATACCTCATTTGGTTCAAAACATTCCTCGACTTCAAAAGTCTCGAAAGCAAAATCGTCGTCAGACTCAAATAATAAATCCAATTCATGTTCCCAACAACGATTTTCTTCCCGATAACGATTTTCAATTTTCTCATTCTCATACATATGCAAACCCTCACCAAATGTCATAGGTTGAGGTGCAGATCCATGAAAATGGGAACTTTAAAAATTGCCATCGGACTTAAACAAAAAATCATTATTATAGGAATTTTGAAAACTATTCGAATTCGTTTCAAAATTCCTATTATAAGGAGGTAAAGGCCCAAAATCATTATCATCATCATCAAAATTCCAATAACCTAAGTTTTAACTTTCGTTATACTCGCCCTAAGTCATATTTGAATTTGAGAATTATAACAATGATTAGCGAAAGAATTGCAATAAGGCATGCTTAGCCCAAAAATGGCTCAAGTGGCGAATTCAACAAAGTAGGTGCGTGCGAGAAAAATTCAAGCGTTTCTAAGTGCTCAAATGTGGAAGTCCTGCAAAAATATTAGCAAATAATACAAATAGAAAGAAAATACTATGAAATACTAAATCGAATAAAGTCTAAAATAAACTCATCCTCGACAACGGTGCCATTTTGATCGAGGGTGAAAAGTTGCGGGTGTCAAACACTGATCGTTATTTTCAGTTCACCTCCTCAATACAAAAACCTAAACTTATGACTATACTCAACTGGTGAGTATAGCGGCCAAGTACGGGTATAAAAAATATCCGCTGAGATGAGTTGCTAGAATTTATAGGATTTAATACTCCGAAATAAAAGTGTAAAAGGTGATTACAAACTAAAAAGGAAAAGATGCATAAAAGGGAAAGATTAATATAGGCGAGTGTATTGAAACTAGATTAACAAAGTGAGTAAAACTATAGGTTGCGTCGAATATCCCTCACCCGAGTTAATTTGTATAAAATCGATTCATGGGTCGACGAGTTATTACCACTGCGTCTCATTTCGACAGTTAATTGAACCAAGCGTTGTCACGCCCCTAAATTCGCATAAAAGCCTAATAAGATTTTGGCATCAATAAATATCCCAAAAATTGCGCACGCAAGGTCGTAAGCACGGGACATACATGATATGCCCCGTCAAATCTCCTAGGCACAATAACTAGGACAACGCACCCTAAATAGACACGTGAACACCATCACCAAACCAAAGTAATGCGTCAACTCGAGTGAGTTCCATTCAAACGCAACCTAATTTAAATTAGCTAGAAAACATGGTAAAAACACGATAAAGAAAGCAGTAAATAAACGCGATAAAGTTACACTAGAAAGCACGGGAAGAAAGAACTTAAAGCTAATTAACAAAGCATGTAAATTAAATATAAAGCAAGAATAAAGTAAATACACACTATATTAATGGAGATGGAAGATGGTAGCACAAATTACAAGCCCAAATGGGTGTCAATCCAAGAAGAAATGAAGAAATGAGCTCTCAAACCTCCAAAACCCTAACCTATCCTACCTAAAATGAATTATATCTCTGTTTTTACATCAAAATTACCTTATATAGTAAAAGGAATAAAATTAGAAAATAAAAGAGAAAATAAAAGAAAAGGCCAAAATATCAGCAGAAAACAGGGGATCGATCGATCGATCCCCTATGATCGATTGATCGATGCTTATAAAATGTGCCCACTGTCTCCCACAATTTGGCAAAATATGAGGGATCGATCGATCAATCCCTTTGATCGATCGATCGATCAAGAAGGTATGAGCCAAGTTGCATGCTATTTTGGTGTGTTTGCATTTCTCTTCCGCTAGAATCGCCGCAACTTCTTTGTTCTGAATCCGAATCGTGTACCGTTTGTGGACAGGTAAAGCTTACGAGAAGTGATACAACTTCCGTGTAGATGTTGGGCCAGGTGCCCAAGTTGTGAAATGACTAAAATTCCCTTGAACGTGCGATAACGTACGGAAATCGAGAGGAATGCGTCCGAACTTCACACTTAGCATCCAAATACCTATAAAAGCTCAATTAACCCCTGAAAAACATGTTAACATAGAAACTCGAGGTTGTCTGGTTAACGAGTATAAATATAGGGAATAACATACCCGAGGGGGCTAAAATGCGTAGGTTCGAGGGATGAAATACATAATATTTGCATCGTATCAAAAGGTAAGGTTTATTACCGATGTCAAGGGGATAAATATCACCTCCAACATCCTCCAGATGAGATCGAGCACGATCCCCTTAAGATAAATGTCGACATCAGTAGTTTATTAGGAGCCCTAATCCTCAAAAGAGCAAAACGCGCAACAGATGAAAGAGTCTACGACATCATACTAAGCGACTGATAGGTAAGAAAGGTTCACCCCCTATTGTGAAGAGCCCCCTCCTCAGCAGATGTAGTTATAGGTCCCCACGGAGGGGGAGATGGAATGAGAGCGGTGAAATTATCAGTTTGAGTTGAAAGGAGCTTGATGGTCCAATAGTTTAGGATAAATTTCGCATGACAAGCCGATTGTTTAGGAGGGTGCTTGTTAATCACATGATATCTCCTTTTTCTCAATATTTAAACTAACTAGATTCACTGAAGAAGTTTGTCGTCGCGTGCTTAAAAATGTACTATGCGAAGAAAAGTCCCATCAATCATGTTTGCCAATATCTCCAAGATATGGCTACATGGGACAACACTAAGGCTCTAATGTGTCTTATTTTACCTTCTAGATTAAGAAGTGTTTCCAATTATTGGTTCAAGAACCTCCTTATTTGATCAGTAAAATGTTTTGAGCAGGGGTCAAGTTATTTATGGCCAAATTCATCACTATTAGTTCTTATCGAAATATGGATGCCCTACTTATGCTTAAGTAGAGTTTGCGGGAAATCTTTTGAAAGTATACTCGATGGTATTGTATGTTATATAATGATGTGGAGGACTCCTTAGATCAAGTTGCAGTTTCCTCCTTCAAGATTGGTATACCAAATGATTATTTTTACAAGTCATCAGCTAAAAAATAGGAAACCATCATAGATTACCTCATATCCAAAAATGAGAAGTATAAGAAGGTGTAAAATATAGTCCTAAGGAGAGAATAAGAAAATGGCATAACTAAATGACTTATTAATGGGATGAAATAGTTAAATGGAAAGAAGAGTACCATAAATCATCTATAAATTAAAAAAAATAAGTTGTATAGATAAAAAGCCTTTGAAAAAATTAGCATTGTATTTTGTGAACCGATTTCCAAGTTTCTTCCCAAGATCACAGACAAGTAGTATGTCAAATAGCAGGGGGAAATGGTTAGGGATCTGACCAAGATAAGTTTAGTGCAAACATGCTCATATCATAAGGACTGCAAGCATAATATTAAGAATTAAACAGCCTTTAAGTCTCACCTAGAAAAATTGGTGCAAGAAAAGACCTTGATGACTAAGCCAAGTGAAAGGTTAAAAAAAAGGTCGTCTCTGATCAGAGACCAGTTAACATGCTTGATGATACCAAGGAAAGGTACATGTTCAGTGATATCCACGATGCATCCAGTCCTAGCCAAATCCAAGGAAATGAGATCCGCATGGAGATGAAGAAAATGACGACTATGGGGAAGCATCGTCGCCTAAAAGAGTTAGACCACACTAAGCACTTACTATGTATTGAAGAAAATTAGATGGGAGTGTGAAACCCCACCAAAACTATGCCTTGGTAATCACGCTCTGCATAGCCAATTAGCACGTTCAAAAGATCTTAGGCAATTAATGGAGTTTCCTGGAGGTTTTGTACCTTAAATTATTCAATAAGTTGAGCCTACACACATATAATCCTAAGGAAGCTATTATCCCATTGGTTGGATTCGTAGGGAAAATGGTAATGTCACTAGGCAAGGTAGTTATGAAAGTTCAGGTTTGAGGAATAGCACAAATGATAGAGCTCTTGGTGTTGTCCATCGACTCATCATACTTTGCCATCCTTGGAAGATGGTGGTTGGTTGCATATAATAAAGTAACTATCATCCACCTACCACTAAAATATTACATGCATTACTAAATGGGGAGTGCCAAAATATACTAAAAATAAATCTTGAGATCATATAACCCAAGTTGTTTATGCATCTTAATTATCCCCGGATCTCACAGAAGTATCGTAGAATAACACCCGAGAAGTCCAAGGTTACTGAAGAGTTAGTTAGGAAACTTTAAGATGAAAGGTCCATTAACGATGTTTAAATCTATGAATGGTAGTCAAATCTAGTTGTGGTAAAATAGAGAAATTAAAACTAGAGAGTTTGTGTGGATTTGACAACCTGAATAGGGCTTGTCTTAAGGACAACTTCTCTTTACCCAACATCGACCACGTGGTGGAATCTAACCTAAACCATGATCGGATGAGATTCTTATATATGTAATTTAGATACCATCAAATCCCGTTGCCCGTCCTAAATCAAGAAAAACACCATTCATCATGACCCTAAGAATTTTGCATTATAGAGTCTTGCCTTTTGGATTAAAGAATATGATCTACCTACAAAGGCTTATGATGAAAATGGTCAAAACTCTACTTGAAAATATTATGGACGTTTATATAGATGACATATTTGTTAAAATAAAAATATGGACGATGTTATGCCCTCATTTTTTTTACTATCAAATCGAACATTTAGAACAACCTCTAATGGATACCTAACCACCCAACTATTGGGGTTTTATTATTCAAATCATGTTTTATGACATTTATTATTTATTGATAAATGATTGGCTTAGATCACTTGAAACATGAATTGTGTTGGTAGGAATGTCTTGTATTTGTTTACAAATATATTGTATATGTCGATCAATTATACTAAGTAGGAATTCTACTGAGTTGGGTTCGATTTAATCACTAAAGATTTGAATTAATGTTCTAGTATTATTGAATAATTGATAACCTAGATATGGGGTTGACATCTTATCAGTAAATCTGCATGTACAATCTTAGTAGCTTATCTTGATTACACAAACTTGTATTATGGTTCGAGTAGTTCAAAGAAGATTATACCGGTATATCAGGAATGTATTGAATATGACCAAATGTGATTGTCGGGTTTAGATACTAGATTAGACTTGTACAAACTTACAATTTACAAATGGTGCATGGATTATTAATCTCGACAAATATAAGGATCCGAATGTTCACATAATCATTTCGTTGGTTTTCTGATAGGCAATGTGCAATTTATTGGGTTAATAATCTCTATAAGTTAGAGAGTCATTATATGAAAGTGTTTTAGATCATATTCCATATACGATCACGTACAAGAGATATTCTGGATTAATAAACCCTTAAAAAAGTTATTAGTTTTTATTGTACCAGTATACAAGATTAATGGATTCTAATATGGTAAAGTATTAAATAAATTAAGTTTGAGATCATGGAACAATAAGATGTTGGTGAAAAATGATTCGCAATAAATTGAATTTCACCAAGCGTATATAGGAAACTTCACAGTGGGAATGATATTATGTGTTATCTAACTTTGCAAATAAGGCCTCGTTATTCAAGTGATTTTGAGATAATTAAATTGGAGTGTAGTTGTAATTACAGGTGTTCGCGATGCGTTTCAGCCAAGGTTTAGGCCTTTCTTACCACAAATCGATTGCCTCCTTTACAAAAAATTGAAGTTTCTTTCAAAGAAAAAATCACATATTCTAGACAATCTGCAAGTGGATTAAAGGAGGCTCTTAAAACATTTTTATTTTAAAAAAATAAAAATATACTTAGATCGTCTATTATGAACAAATGAAAAGAACATATTCAGATAACATCATAAAGTCATAAATTAATATCACACCACATGTATGAACTTTTAAACATAAAATAGTTACCCATTGCAAATACAATATAGTCAAAAAATATATGTATGGCTGAGTAATATCTCTAACTTCCATTTTATGACTCATGTTGTTGTGATTTCAAAGAGAGAGAGGACAAAGGGATGAAGAGATGAATGAAGAGTGATAAATGGAAGTGGCATGGAACTCACATAGAGAGAACAAATAAGATGTGATATGTTTATGTAAAATATAAGAGTTATGTAATCAGTAATGTAATGAAACTAAAAACATTTGCATATATAAATTCACACTCGGGTCGTTTCACTCGAAACGCGAGACTAAATAAATAGAAACAAACCAAAATTATTCCGTCTTTAAGAAATTGGATAAATTTTAAACAGAATAAAAAGATACCCTAAAAATTTGGGTTCAGTCTGGTCCAATTTGTTTGGGTAATTGGGTTCAGTCGGTAAATGCATGCCCCTAGTTGTAATTTTTAATGTAATTAATTATAACTAAATAAAATATAAATAAATTATAGTGGCTAATTTGGAATTTTCATATATTGATTTGGAAGTTAATTTAATTATTTGCCCTGGGTCCCTAGTATAGTCCTAATTATGGAAACAAACCTATATCTCTTTATTTCTTAAAAATCCCTTAGCTAGTCTTGTGATCATATATGAAGGAGAGTGATGATAAATTTTCTTAACGATCTCAAGTGACACACTCATGAAAATTAACGAAAAAATAAGGGAAGCTAAGGTTTTGTAGGTCAAGGAGAGAAATCATGGGAAGGATATGGAGAGAGAGAGGCAGGATGGATCGTATACCAAAAGATCTACGGTGGCCTTGCATTCTTTTCATCAAATATGTGCTCATATATTTGATCATATACAAAATCCACAAAGGTATTATCCATTTATCTTTGGTACTAAGTATTGAAACCCTAATATTCTCGAATTCAATATCCATCTCATTTTAATATTTCGTGGTTGTTCAAAAACAGTTTTGAAACTTGTATCCAATAATTGGTATCAAAGCGTGACTGTGACTCAAATATATTTGGGTTCAATGGTGTCCACAATAAAACATGTAACGTACTTTTATATGAACATTCATGAATGTTAGAATAGGTTCTAACATATTTTTACATGGTTATAATTCCTCCATTATGGTCCTATGAATGTTTAATTATGTTTGTGTGGATACTAAGATGGCTTACTCCTAGTTTTTTTCCCCAAATTTGATTTTATTGTCATAATTAAGGTCTTCATTATCTCAATAATAGATGTATTTGGAGGAGTAAGAGGAGCGTGTAATATTTTTAATAGTAGTGTTTGATGGTGAAAAAGTCACTTGGATCAACTATAACAATTTGGGACACATTTGGATTGAGAATGTCAAATTGTCAACTCACAGAAAATCTAGAAAATTTGTGTGTATCAAGATGATAGATTTCAACCATACTCATGAAATTATTCAGTAGAAAAAATTTCATATGGTATTCATCTTATGCGTAAGGCATAGAGTTAATTTCAGTACGTGATCATTAGCACGACTATGAAGGGCATGCTCATGGTGACGGATTCCAACCGTGTGCAGGGACTATACAAGAATTGTTCAAATGCGAGCAAATTAATCTAAGAGATGATTTTAGCGAATTTATAAGTAAGGGACTATTTAGAGTCGTAGGGAAAAGATTTATGATTAGAGAGGGATGCATTGGAGTGTCTAAATGGGACTTTAACTCATTCGGATAAGTCATTATAGATGAGACTTCTATCTTCATTATAATTCTTCCTTAATTATGCTTATAAATGTCCTTATTTATCTAGACGTCTTTAATTTTGTTGAATAATTATTGTTTAGTTAATTAATTTGTTTAATTTGCGGTCATAATTTTTATGGACAACATGAATATATTAAAGACTGGCCTTAGTTAATGTGTTTTTCAAAAATGGAAACTCTATACTTTTTGAATTAATTAAATGGAAGAATTTATTCAAACGGTTAAATTATATTTCTAAAAAAAATTGAAAATTAAATATGGGAATTTGAAAATTTTATTTGTAAATTAATCCTCATATTTTTGGACAATTCAAAATTGGACAAAATACATTTCAATACATGCCCTCAATTTTAATATATTAAGTGGGAAAGGAGTTTGTGAATAAACCCTACAGTCTCCATCGATATTCTATATGTTGATTTTATTATTTTCTCATTTTATCTTGATATATCCTCCCCAATAGAGGAAATTAATCACAATGTCACGAGATTCTAAAAATTTTAAGTGATAGTTTTTTTATGTAAATGTGAATATGTTTGATCCCCTCGATGAAGAAGTTCTAGTCTATTTGAAAAATATAATAAAAAGAAGTAAGGTCTGTCTAATTTAAGGTGAAGTAATTTAAGCTCATAATGAGAAATTTTACACCATAAGAAATTAGGATGCTCAACAGGATTAATTTTAATCAGTGGTAAAGAAAAGATAATTTAAATTTTCATAAAAAGTTTAATTTCGCCAACTTTAGTTAAATTGTTTCAATCGTGATAAATTGATTTCAAATTGGGATTAACTTATAACCCACATGCTTCAATCATAAAGGAAAAAATTTAGCTGGAAGGAATTTCAAAAACTGGAAAAGAAACTTGAATAGTGTCCTTACTACTGAGGATTACAAGTTTGTTTTAACTGAACAATCACCTCTTAAGCTTGGTGATGAGAAATTTGAGTTGGGCGTCTGGTCATACCAGAATCAGTATAAAGCTGATTAGATGGCTCGTTGTTATATATTTCCCTCCATGACCAATGTATTGCAACACTGGTATAAACATATGTCAAGTTCTTACAATATTATTTTGAACCTCGTGGACATGTTTGAGGAATGGAATCATGGTGAAAGATTAGATGTCATGGCAAGGTTGGTCAGCACAAATATGATTGATGGTACTCTAGTTAATGACCATGTTCAAAATAATATGTCCATATTAAGGGAACATAAGGTTCTTGGATCTAAAATCGATGGGGAATTGTAATCCAATTACTCTTAGACTCCTTTAAGAAGTTTCCCCTAAATTATTTTATGAAAATATTGTTTACGCCAATAATTACAACAACAACAACAATAACAACAACAACAACAACAACAATAATAATAATAATAATAATAATAATAACAATAATAACAATAATAATAATAATAATAATAATAATAATAATAATAATAATAATAATAATAATAATAATAATAATAATAATAATAATAATAATAATAATAATGATGATGATGATGATGATGATGATGATGATGAAGAAGAAGAAGAAGAAGAAGAAGAAGAAGAAGAAGAAGAAGAAGAAGAAGGAGGAGGAGGAGGAGGAGGAGGAGGCTCAAGGAAAACTTGTTATTGCTAAAAAAATTGATAAACCTCATGTCGTAAGTAAATAGATGAAATGAAAGGGTTACTTCTCCTAGCTGTTAGGATAATGGAAGAAGAAATGAATGGTCTACTTAGCAAAACAGGGAAATATAAATAGTAATTTATCGTTCATCATTGATACATGTTTTGTGATGCAATCTACTAGTACTTTGTGTGTAGATTCAGGAGCCACTAATCATGTTTGTAATTATTTGCAAAAATTCTATGTAACTAGGAAGCTAAGCGAGAGATAAATGTTTTTCCATGGATGATCACGTCATTGTAATAGTATTAGCAGTTAGGTATCTATTGGGAATAAAATGATAATCTTAGAGAATTATTTTAATGTATCCACCATAGAAGAAATTTTATTTTGATTTATAGATTAATGGTGAATGGATTTTGATTTAATTTAATAAAGAAGTTTGATTAAAATGGAAAATATTTTATTTGTTCTAGTAATTGGAAAATGATATCTATGTTATGAGGCCTATCTCACCATTACTACCAAATGAATAGCTCAAAGGGAAAAAACCTAAAGATAAAGGAACCTTCTATAGTGAGCAAACATATGACACTTACACCTGTGTCATATTAATCTAAACATAATTCAAAGACTGGTTTCAAACGTACAATTGAGTTAATTGAAAGTGGAGGCCCTTCCAATCTATGAATCTTATTTAGAAGATAAAATAACTAAGAGACTCTTCACGACCAAAGTCTAGAGAGCCAAAGATGTGTTGGAATCAGTTCATTCAACTTTTTTTGGTCAAATGACAATTTAGGGGAAGAGGTGGTTATGAGTACTTGATCACTTTCATTAATGATTACTCAAGGCTTGGATATGCTTACCATATGCACAACAAGTCTAAAGCCTTTGATAAATTCAAAGTGTATAACGCTAGGGTGGAGCGTAGGCATGGCAAACTAACAAATACCCTACAATCTAGTCGTGAGAATGAGTACCTCTTGGGAGAGTTTAGGAATTATTTATCATAGGCGGTGTTGATACCAAAATTAATATGCTGATGTGGACAAATAATACGAAGACACGTGTCAATCTACGTGGCACAATAGCAGCGAGGAAGTTCATTTCCCGACCAACCATGATTCTTTCCGAGCAACGAAGATACACCGAGGAACTCTAGCGCTCCGAGATACTACATGCACTCCGAGGAACTCTTGATCAACGAGCAACTAAGGCGGTCCGAGCTGCATCTCGGCCGTATCATTAATTACCAGACGGACAACTGTTCAACTATTCATTGAATGTTTATATTCTTGACGCCCACGCTACATTAAATATATTACCCCTTCATATGTATGTCATTTAATGTATCGAACCTTTCATGTACAGCCTCAAGGCTATAAATACCTTGTATCATCCTCATTCAAGGGGGACCGGAATTTCTTGAGAGAACTTGTAATCAAGAATTCTGCGAACACTCAGCAATAACATAACAGTGGACGTAGGCTTTATTCCTAGCCGAACCACTTTAAAAATCTTTGTCTTATTTATTTATCTGTGATTGAATAATTAGTGCAATCTAGTTTTTTACATCAACAGATTGGCGCCGTCTGTGGGAAACGACTGTTACTATCGTTTTTCATAAAAAAATCATTTGTCATCAATGGCAGATAATCCAGAATCCAGTAATCGAAACGCTGGAAATACTGGAAATCCTCCAAATCCATCTGCATCTCCAGATCTGGCCGGAATTATGACAAATCTGGCTCAAGGACAAACCGCCATGCAAGAATCTATGAGGCAACTCCTTCAAACTCTTCAAGGCGGTGCACCTACTTATTCAGGGCAAAGGAGTGATCGTGGGAAATTGCGATCCAGACGTACTGGGTCATATCGCAATGGAGAATCTAATGATTCTTCTTATCAACCTGGGCGAACTTCATCAATACGGGCTACAGATACAGATCAACCTACATCTCTCTCTCTGGAGAGAACCAGTGCCTTGGAAAGATTAAGCCGGGTATCTCCTTTTAGTCGGTTAGGACCAAGGAGAAACATGAGTCCACCTAGAGCTCCATCGAGAAGCTTTCGACCACCATCACGTTTGAGAGAAGGATCAGCACAATCACGACCAGCTACTCGTCGAGATAAATCTCAGGAAGCTACGTCAGAGCAGTCAATTGCTCGGACTAAGCGGCCTGAGGAAGGAAATGAAGCATGGAAAGGTTCCATTCAGCGGTTGGAGGATAGACTGGGAGAAATGGCTAAGGCAAGAAACCCCTTACAGAGAACTTTTGTTCAAGGAACACCTTTTGTGCAAGCCATTGTGGATTTTCCTACACCGTCGAAATTCAAAGCACCTATAGTGACCCCCAAGTATGATGGAAAGACAGATCATGTTCTTCATATAGAACAATACCAAGCCGCTGCCGACATCTATGCCGTCCCTGACGAGATGAGGTGTAGAGCATTCTCGGGAACTCTTACCGGACCTGCACAGATATGGTATAATAATCTTCCTCGGGGTAAGATTTCAACTTTTATTCAATTAGCCGAATTGTTCATTAGCAATTTTTGTTTTGGGGCGAAGCCAGTAAAGCGAGTAGCACACTTGCTAAGTGTTAGACAAAAATCAGGTGAAAGTACTAGAGATTACATAACTCGTTTTAATAACGAGAAGTTGGAAGTCATAGATTACGAAGAAAAGACAGCAATCACTGCTTTAATGAGTGGTTTGTTGCCTAATAAGTTATACTACACTTTGGCCAAAGATCCACCTAAAACTATGTCGGAGTTGATGGAAAAAGCGGCCAAAATCATGAATGCCGAGGAGGCTATGGCTGCAAAGAAGAATATGGATAAAGAAACCAAGGTGGAGGTCGACAAGTCTAAGAAGAAAGAACAGAAAGGTAATGGTGGTGACAAGCACTCCAAGAACAATAGAACGTCATGGGAAGTCCTAAAGAAGTACGACAATTATACTCCATTGAAAATGGGTATTAATCATGTTTTGGAAGAAATCAAGAATAGCGAGGAAATCAAGTGGCCAGAAAAACTGAGGACAAATCCTGATTTGAGGAATAAGGCCAAATACTGCGAGTTTCACAAAGATCATGGCCATATGACCAAAAATTGCATAGCCCTTCAGAACGAGATTGAAATGCTCATCCGAAGAGGAAAATTGTCAAAATATGTAGATCGCAGGGGTGAGAGGAAGAATGATGATAGAACTAGAGAAAGATCTAGATCTCCTCGTCGTACAGAGGAGAAAAAGAAGTGGGATCATGAAGATGATCCAGATGATGACCCCGATCTTCCCAAGAAGCCAAGGCACCCTGAACGAGAGGTATTTTCCATACGTTTTGGGTCATTTGATTGTAATGTTATTACAGGAGGAGATGCAGGAGGAGGAGACCTTACTGCAGAAAGAAAAGCTTACCTCGGAGAGGCTCAAGCTTGTTCATATATTCAGCGAATAAATCTGGCCGAGGATGATCGTCCGAGGAAGGTAAACAAAGAGAAGTTAGTGATTGGTTTTTCAAAAAATGACCTGGCAGGTGTTCTTTACCCCCATGATGATCCTTTGGTGATCAAAATGAGGATGAAGGATGTGGTCATTTCAAGGGTGTTAGTAGACAACGGTAGTTCGATAGACATCATGTATTATTCATGCTTTGATAGCTTGAATTTGAAATTATCTCAATTGGAACCTTATCACAGACCCCTTCTGGGTTTTGCTGGCGAGAAAGTTTTTCCACTTGGGACGATCAAGTTGGATATACTCATTGGAACTTGGCCTGCTTGTCGAACAGAAAGAATACGATTCTTTGTGATGGATAAGAATGTGCAGTCAGCCTACAACATCATCATGGGAAGAGTTGTATTGAAGAAGTTCGAAGCAGTTCCATCTACAGTACATCAGTGTTTGAAATTCCCAACGAATTTTGGAGTCGAAATTATGAAAGGTGATCAAAAAGTAGCTCGGGAATGCTATTATTCGTCTGTCGAGTAAGAGGAACTTGAAGAATCAAGGAAAAAGACTACTACTTACCAAGTGGAGGAAGGTACAGAAATTGAAACTCTTGATTCTAGGGATGAATCTCAACTTGTAAAAGGACAGGTGGTGGAATCTACAGAAAATGTTATTCTGGACGACGAGCATCCTGAATGAGTAACCCAGATAGGATCGTCGTTGGATGTTTCAATAAAACAGGAGTTGATAACTTTTTTGAGAAACAGGAAGAATACTTTTGCTTGGAGTCATGAAGACATGCCAGTGATAGATCCAAACTTCTTATGTCATGAGCTCAATGTGAATAAGGAGATCAAGCCTGTGAAGCAGAGAATAAGAGTGTTTAGTCCCGAGAAGAACCAAGTCATACAAGAGGAGGTCGAAAAGCTCTAGAAAGCCCAATTCATTGAAGATGTGAAATATCCAGATTGGTTGGCAAATGTGGTGATGGTAAAAAAGAAGAATAATAAATGGAGAATGTGTGTTGATTTCACTGATCTTAACAAGGCATGTCCAAAAGATTATTTTCCATTGCCCAGAATCGATCAGCTAGTGGATGCTACCTCGGGACATGAACTGCTCAGCTTCATGGATGCATACTCTGGCTACAATCAGATCAAAATGAAACCTGAAGACAGGGAAAGTACTTCGTTTATTACCCCAAGGGGAACTTATTGTTATAATGTTATGCCTTTTGGTTTAAAAAATGCAGGTGCAACATATCAGCGGCTGATGAACAAGGTTTTTGCCGAACAAATCAGCTGCAACATGGAGGTCTATGTCGACGACATGCTCACTAAAAGCAAGAGAGCTACTGATCATCTAGTTGACTTAGGCCAGACCTTTGATCAACTGGATAAATACCAAATGAAGCTCAACACGACGAAGTGTACCTTTGGAGTACGAGAAGGAATGTTCCTCGGATACATCGTCAACCAAAGAGGTATTGAGGCGAATCCAGAAAAGATCAAAGCTCTTTTAGGGCTGCGATCTCCAACGACGAGGAAAGAAGTACAGAGTCTTACAGGACGAGTTGCAGCGCTCAACAGATTTGTGTCCCGAGCAACTGATAAATGCCTCCCATTCTTCAAAACACTGCGAAAAAGTTTTGAGTGGACTGATGAATGTGAGAAGGCCTTTCAAGATTTGAAGAAGTATTTGGGAGCCCCACCATTGCTGTCTAGGCCAATAACAGGAGAAAAGTTGTACTTGTATCTGGCAGTATCAGAGAATGCAGTCAGCTCGGCGTTGATCAGATTGGAGAATGGAGTCTAGAAGCCAATTTATTACACAAGTAAGGCTTTCCGAGGTGCAGAAATCAGGTACCCAAAGCTAGAAAAATTGGCATTAGCGTTAATTGAGGCAAGTAGAAGAATGAGGCCATACTTCCAGGCCCATACCATCATCGTGTATACCGACATGCCGTTAAGACAAGCCCTTCACAAGCCAGAAAAATCAGGAAGGTTGATGTATTGGGCAATAGAACTCGGTGAATATGATATTGTGTATGAACCCAGATCATCATTAAAGGGGCAAGCTGTAGCAGATTTTATAGCAGAGTTCACATACCCTGATACCCCCGAGGAACAAAAGGTACTTGCTGACCTACCTGTGGACGATACAGGATCAACAGACACAGGTCCAGACCAACTAAGGTTGGTAAAAGGACTTGTGGATGTAGAAAAATCATCATATTCAAACCCAGACCAACTCCTGTTGGTAAAAGGGCACAAACAGATGACCGACGAGGAACGAAAGATAACAGGGGATGATGAAAGAAAACAGCAGATATTTTACCGAGGAGTTCTGACAGATAAGAAGTTTGAAGACGAGGTACCTACATGGAGATTATATGTAGATGGATCATCTTGCACAGCTGGTTGTGGAGCAGGGATTGTTTTAAACACCCCAGATGATATTGACATGGAATATGCCTTGCGATTCCAATTCAAGGCTTCCAATAATGAAGCTGAGTATGAGGCCATGATAGCAGGTTTTTATTTGGCAAAAGTTATGGAGGCACGGCAAATAATTGTTTTCAGTGATTCTCAATTAATTGTGAATCAAATGATGGGAATATATGCAGTTAAGGGAGAATTAATGGTGAAGTACCATGCTAAGGTGATGGAGTTATTGACAGAATTTGAAGCTATTCAATTGGTGAGAATACCGAGGATGGAGAATGCTAGAGCAGACGCATTGGCCCGATTAGCGTCAGCTACGCGCACCGAGATGCGAAGAACGATACCAATTGAAGTATTAGAAAGTCGGAGCATAGAAGAAGATCTGACGGTGAAGATTATTACCCTTGATTTAGGACCATCTTGGATGGATCCTATCAGGGCATACATTGAAGAAGGAGAATTACCGGAGGACAAGCTAACTGCCAAGAAATTAAAGTATAAAGTTGCTCGGTATGTGTTAACTAATGGTGTTTTGTATAGACGAGGAATTATGGCAGGTTTCCAGAGATGTGTGCATCCATCAGAAGTCAAGGAATTGGTTGAAGAAATCCATGAAGGATCTTGTGGAGCTCATGTAGCAGGTCGGACACTTTTGCAAAGGGTAATGACACAGGGATATTACTGGCCGACGATGAGGGCTGATTGTATAGCCTATGCCAAGAAGTGTGATAAGTGCCAACGTTTTTCCTCCATCCGAAGAACTCCACAAGCATTGTTGACACCCATAACTTCACCTTGGCCATTTGCCATGTGGGGGGTTGATCTGGTTGGACCATTGCCGACGACCAGAGGAAGGTTCAAGTACCTCGTCGTGGCAGTGGATTACTTTACTAAGTGGGTGGAAGCTGAACCACTAATTGATATGACGTACGAGAAGGTATATCAGTTCATTTGGAAGAACATCATTTGTCGATATGGTCTCCCCCATGCTTTCATCACAGACCATGGAACACAATTCGATAATGAAGAATTTGTTGCCTATTGTCATCAGTCGAACATTTTGAAGTTTCATTCAGCACCAGGCCATCCCCAAAGCAATGGACAGACTGAGGTGACAAACAGAACATTACTAAATGGATTGAAGAAGAGGTTAAGTGAAGTTAAAGCAAATTGGATTAATGAGCTCCAATCAGTACTATGGGCTTACCGAACAACTCCCCGAGCAGCAACTGGAGAATCACCATATATGCTAGCATTTGGAAGTGAGGCTGTGATTCCTGCCGAGTTGGGTCTCCCAACTCATAGAGTGCTGAATTTCAATTCCCCAGTCAGCGATTTGATGAGAAGACTGGATTTGGATATGCTCGAGGAAGTTAGAGAAGAGGTAGCCATTAGGAATGCTGCTTACCAACAACGTACAGCTCTATTCTACAACAAAAGGGTGAAGAAATGTGACTTAAAAGAAGGGGATTATGTGCTAAAGAAAGTCATTCAGAAGCAAAATAAGTTGGAAGCAAATTGGCATGGACCTTACCAAGTTACAGAGGTTGTTCGACCAGGAACTTACAGAATAGCAACTCTAGAGGGAGAAGAATTTAAGAATGCATGGAATGCTGAACACCTGCGCAAGTATTATCAGTAATGTAAAATGTAAAGCATTTCCTTCATTATGAATAAAACGAGGATGTTTCACCATTTTCTTTCTGTTGAAAGTTTTTTGGGGAATACTAGTGTGTACTACACTACGCATAAAAAATACTCCTTTGGTTAGGAGGCGACACTAGTGTGATCAACTACGGTTGGTAAGATATCTAGTGGACAGTTCGAAAGAACCAAAAAATACTCCTTTGGTTAGGAGGCGACACTAGTGTGACTAACTACGGTTGGTAAGATATCTAGTGGACAGTTCGAAAGAACCAAAAAATACTCCTTTGGTTAGGAGGCGACACTAGTGTGATCAACTACGGTTGGTAAGATATCTAGTGGACAGTTCGAAAGAACCAAAAAAATACTCCTTTGGTTAGGAGGCGACACTAGTGTGACCAACTACGGTTGGTAAGATATCTAGTGGACAGTTCGAAAGAACCACTACTACTCCTTTGGTTAAGAGGTGTACACCATCATGATCAATTACGGTTGGTAAGATAAAAATATACTCTCACATTACAACTTATGTTGGTCGGGAGGTGAGATTATTAAAAAAAAAATTCTTTGAAGAACAAAATGTTCCAAAATACACCAAGTATAGTTGGTCGGGGATAAAAACCCACTAACTGTAGTTGGTCGACGAGGATAAATTATTGACCTTGGTTGGTCGGACACATTTTATGAAAATATTTGAAATTGAACCAAGTATGGCTGGTCGGGGATAAAGACCCATCAACTGTAGTTGGTCGACAAACATTATTTATCCACCCTGGTTGGTTGGAAATAGTTTGAACATTTTATACTCATTACTTTATTATTAAGTGATTGAACAACCTTGATACTTGTAACTTTTTATTAAGTTGCTCGGTGAACAATATTATTGTTATCGTTTTAACAGATACATATGCACAAATATAAAGGTGTTTGATAAACACAAGACAACAGCAAAATTTACAAACAGAAAATGAAAGTCTTTTCATTAAAATTCAAAATAAATTACAGGTTACATGAATGTACTAACTATTACATTGATAGTCCTATTCTATTGGTTTCTTGCCTTTTGCTTTAGAAATAGGCTCTTCGCCGGCAGGAGGATCTTCCAGGCAAAGGGGAGAATTAATAAAGTTCAAGTCCTTCAACATTCTGACATTCATTATTGAAGGTGTCTCCATCAGATGCTCTGGACGAGATACTTCGATTTGGGAATGAAGGCTATAATCACCGAGGTATTTTGAAATTAAACTACGAGGAATGGAACGAGCTGGGATCCAGGCCATGTCCAATTTAAAAGGTGGCACAGGCAAGTCTAATAATCCTGGAGCATGATAATCCCATAAAAAATGCCCTTGCTCCAATTTTAACACACCCAGTGCATTCAACCACCCCTGCTTATAACCTTTATTGTTGGCATGTTCAATACGAGCATCCAAGTGAACAAGAGCTTCATTATATCCTGCCATCCAGAATTCCCTGGGTTGCTTATGAAATTGAAAGGTTAATCTATCCAATTGTTCGAGAAGGTTTTTGGCAAAAAGATCTTTAGTATGTAGAGCAGACTTCGTTGCAGTAAGTTGATCTTCCAAGGATAGATTTTTCTTGGACATTTCTGATAGAGCTCGATCTTTGACGTTTAATTGGAATGCCTGAGTTTCCAAAGTAGATTGGGTACGAGCCTCTTCAACATTGCGACTAAGAACTCTTGATCGGCTCCGAGAAGCGACTGGAGAACCTTGTTCCTCAACGACATTTTGAACAGCTCTTCCTCGCCCCCGAGAACCTCTACCTTGTCCCCGAGCAGTCCCAGAAACAACAGATCTTCTTAAGTCATCCAGTTCTTGCCTTAATTTGGCATTTTCGACTTCTAAGAACGAGAAACCTTCATCAGTAACTGGCACTAAAGCAGTGGAAGATGATGCTGCAGATTCATACTGAGCCAACTTTTTCTGCAAATTATTGTTCTCCTGTTCCAATAACTCAGCAATCTGCCTGCAGGCCTCAACCTCACCTTTTAGAGTTCTTTCCCTAATATCATATCCAGCAAGGATCTTTTTATGGCCTGTTTCAGAAGAGAGCTGCTGATATCTATTTTCATATTCCTTGTGCAGCAAAGCAGTTGATTCATTATGTTGATTCTGAAGATCTTCTAAGCTACAATGAAGTTCCTCGATCAATTCGTAGTATGCCACATTATTGGCCACAGATCTATCAAGTAAATTCTTCAGGTACCGATAAGCCTCAACTGCTTGTTCTGAGGCATCGTGACCAAGGATGTCGACAATCTCTGATACACTTAGGTCTGTATGACCAGCTTTATAATATCCATTGCATTGTCGCATCAACTCAGTATCAGGAGCAGATATCAATTCCATTCTGGCCAAAAACTAATAACGAAGAGAAAGCAGTAGTTAAATAAAAGCAATCAGAGGATCAACAATGAAGAGGAACGAAGATGTGTTTTATTAGATCATCAAAAGATTACATTGTTCGATTACAAGTAATGAAAGAAAGAAATGATACCGAACAACTTCACACCTTTTCCTTGTCCCCCAAGACTTTCTCAGGAGGCTGGGACGAGGAGCTCGATTGCTCGGTGGTAACAACAGCTTGATCGGCAGGAATCTTCTCGGGAGGAGGAGGCATGGAAGAAATGTCCTCGGTGGCAGAGGATTGAGAGGCATAGACCTGATCACCTATGGCCATAGAAGATTCATCATAGACAGGCTCATCTTCTTCTTCTTCCACAATTGGTGGAGGAGGACCAGGGAGGTGCATCTGGAATAGATCAGAATCATCCTTGATCTTCAGTTCTTGCAAAGCAGCTACCCAGCCATCATGGAAGTATTTCAACTTCCCATATTGAACTTGTGATGTCATTGCAACAATTCCCTTATCCCATCCTTTCTCCCAGCCAGCACTGAAGGATTTTTTGACTGCAACCTTTCATCTCAACTTCTCCGAGGAGAGCTTCATGTCCAATTCTTCTTTTTTACTTTTGATATCTCGCAGGACGAGCAACTCCTCCTCTGCTTTCTTCAACTTATCTTCAAGCTCTCTAAAATTCTTGAGCTTATCATCATACTTTTTATGCTCAACCTCCAAACTTTTTACTTTATTCTCCAAACCTTTGGAGATCTCGGCCAACTTCACCTTCTCGGCCTCAACTGCAGACAACTTTTTCTCCCAAACAGCCTTATCCTCATTATACTGTTGCCGAGATTCTTTCAAGGATTGGGTCAAACCCAGCAGAGCATCCTCTACACCTGACGAGGAGCTTGAAGCTTTAATAGCTTCATCTTTCTTCACAATATTATTGAAACAATTCACCAGCTGAAAGATGAGAAAAACAGTAAAGTCAATACAAATACTCAGAGAAAGAAAGAAAACCCAGAGTATGAGAAATTTACCGAAGCAAGGTGACGAGTAGCTAGGGATGTCAGCATATCCCTGGAGATATTTTCATCAATTCCTTGGACCTCGGGTATGATCCAAGTTTTTACCTAGCTCATTGCAGAGCTCGGAGGGATGATGGTTGGAACACCAACAACACCAGATGGTGGGGAAGAGGCAGTTTCAGCCAAATTGACTGAGGATGATTTCCTCAATCTTCTCAAAGGGACCTCAGCAACTTCAACCAAAGAAGAACTCTTGGTCGGAGAGATGGTAATCACTTCCATGGGAGCAACTTTCTTGCTCGGAGCCACTGGGGGCTTCTCGGCAGCTTTAGAGGGTGCAGCATCCACTTTCTTAGTCCCCTCTGGGACATCAGTTTTGCTTTTCTTAGCCCCAACAGCAGAAGAAATGTCGTCAAAAAGAGCAGGAGGAGCTCTTTTCTTACCCATCCTTTGACTTAAAGGAAGATGAGAATCTGAAGAAGAGTCCTCTGGAGTGGAAGCTGGCTCAACAGGGCGAGCAGTATAAGAGGTTGTATAACTCTTATACTGTAGCAAATATGATGCAGACCTAATGTGCTCGTCTGCAACGTTCTTATGCAAACCCCAGATAAGTTTCAGATGCTTGATATTAACTTCTGATTCCTTTGGAGTTTTTCTTTTGCTATCAACTGCAAATAAATACATAATGAGATGTCAGTCATACATTTTGTCAAACATGATGAAAGCATAATTTCATAAGAAAAATAAAATGAAAAATAAACCTATCCCATTTCCATATGGGGGGCATCTGGGACCGTTGTATACTCCATCTCCAACTAAAGGGGCATATTGCCAATTTTTTATAACCAACCCATGTTCAAAATAATCTCTGTTTGAATCAGGGAGGTTAACTACAAGGGCTCTATTCAAAAACCTAGTTTTTAAGTAATAAATATTATCTAGAGTGGCCCACTTATAGCAGTACATAATTTCAGGGATCCATATACGAGTCCCATGGGTTAAATTTAATTTGTACACCCCATTAATTATTCTCCATGAATTGGGGGCTATTTTTGCAGGGACAAGATCGAAATACTGACAAAACTCAAGACACAATGGGTTTGGTGGAAAAGAAAATCCACATTCAGCAATAAAAAAACTAGGGAACCAATGTCCCTCAGCCAATCGAAAGTAATCTAAAGGCTCAGAAAGAACCTCTAGAGTTACCCACGAAGGAATGGAAAAATCAGAACGAAATTTCTCAACAGACTCCACAATATAAACCATACTGAATAAAAGAGAAGAAAGGAAAAAGATCTTACAGGAAGAAAGGAGGTATGTTGACAACGAACGAAAACAAGGATGAACGCACAAGAGAGAAGGAGAGAATAGAAAGCTTGAATGCAGAAAAGTGGAAAACGTAGAAGACGGTATGGTTACCTAAGAAGTTTAAATACTTTGCATTGGGAAGCGGCGAAAGAAATGATTACCAAAAAGAAACTACTGAACTTCCGGCGGCTAAAAGGACAAAAATTGCACGGAGATCGAAGCGCTTATAAAAAATTCAAAAAAAGGCGGAAGTTGCGAGATGAGAAGGAATTTTGAATACAATGTTCCTAAAACCCAGGAAGGTCATTTAATATTGCCATATACCGAGAAAGAATGTCCCATACTCCTCAAAATTCGAAATATGAAACATTGGGGGCTTCTGTTGATATCAAAATTAATATGATGATGTGGACGAATAATACGAAGACACGTGTCAATCTACGTGGCACAATAGCAGCGAGGAAGTTCATTTCCCGACCAACCATGATTCTTTTCGAGCAACGAAGATACACCGAGGAACTCTAGCGCTCCGAGATACTACATGTGCTCCGAGGAACTCTTGATCAACGAGCAACTAAGGCGGTCCGAGCTGCATCTCGGCCGTATCATTAATTACCAGACGGACAACTGTTCAACTATTCATTGAATGTTTATATTCTTGACGCCCACGCTACATTAAATATATTACCCCTTCATATGTATGTCATTTAATGTATCGAACCTTTCATGTACAGCCTCAAGGCTATAAATACCTTGTACCATCCTCATTCAAGGGGGACCGGAATTTCTTGAGAGAACTTGTAATCAAGAATTCTGCGAACACTCAGCAATAACATAACAGTGGACGTAGGCTTAATTCCTAGCCGAACCACTTTAAAAATCTTTGTCTTATTTATTTATCTGTGATTGAATAATTAGAGCAATCTAGTTTTTTACATCAACAGGCGGGTATTATATTTTTGTAGACACGCCATTCTAATAACACCACACTTCTCTACAGGGTCCAACAAAAGTCCCTCCAATCTTGGACTATTGGTCCTCCTTCAAATCCTGATTGGAGAATAATCACGCTCTTTCTGAGCCTCAATAACATTTGTCAACTGTTGAACCAGGGAGTCCCGCATCACAAATTTATATATCTTTAAATCCTCTTTCTAACAGTCCTGGTCTTGCGCTCATATGACTTATGGTTCACATTTTATGGCCAAAAAACATTTATGCGTGCTTATAGGCAAGACACTTCACTTGTTTATTGGTAGATTCAAGTCTAACCACCCTTAATGTAGACGGGGCAGGGAGGGACCATGCCGACCCCCATGTCCCCAGGGAGGACTTGTCTTTTCCTTAATTTAGGTTTTTCCTAATACAAGGAAATCTTGACCTCATTTGAGAGGAACCTCAACCTCGATTTTAGTGCATCGGCCTTCCTCAAAATTAACATACATCACTTTCATTACATTTCGTGCAATATTATCTTGCATCACCACCTCATCGTTAACCACGACTCCCCACTAGAATCCACCACCAAAAGTTATCCCACAAAAGTGCTCAAAACAAAATTCAAAAGCGCTTGAAATACCAAATTCCTTTCCATTTTACTAGCCCAATAAATGCCATTTCGCATATCTTAGTGTTTTTAATATATTTCTAGCTTATTCTTATCATTTCCACATGAATCCTACACGATTTATTATATATATTCCTAAGTCAGTTTTTATAAACTAAAAAACCCAAAAAAGGGGTGTACACCATAATTTCCAATTTAGAGTTCTCATACAATTTTCTACACTTTCACCACATTTTACTCACTTTTTCATAAATCAAAAGAGAGACTCGAGAATAAGATTATGTGTTAAACCCCAAACTTAGGAATATATATAATAAAACTCATTCTTTTTCACACTACATTACACGAGCATTGAAAATTGACCCTATGTTAGTCTTGTACTAGGGAGTCACTTTTGTAAGGACATATTCTATAAGTCATTTCACATTAGTGTATGTCGTATACCGCTACAAACAGCCGAAGAAAAAATTCAAGTTTGAAGATACATGAAGACGGATCTGAATATAAAAAATTCATCAACAATCAAGAATCCGCAAGATTAATTTTGGTAAGGATGTGTTTAAGTACCTTAACGGTTCATTTAAAGTATTGGGATATTTTTTCTAAAATATTTTCTGAGTGTTGAGGCGTTATTTTTCATCAAAATATTTTTCTAAGTGTTTAAACGGATTTTTGAACTAAAAAATAAAAATTTATTTTCTCGCCTGGTCATTCGAGAGACACACTAATGTCATTCAATTTACATAGCCTTCTCCCAAGAAGCTCTCGTTCGAGCAACAACACCGACTCAAGTTTTTTACACGAAGCATGTTAAACGAGTCATTTTTCGTTAAGAAGACCTGATGAATTTCTTTCTGCATAAACTACAAATAGAAAACTACTTTTGTCTTCTTCATTTAAGGTTCAAATCCTTTTGTTTTCAATTCATAAAAATCCCAAATGCTTTAATGAATTATTTTAGAACCTGAGATACATCTTTGCTGGAGTTTCTATTGTAGGGAGGATAAGTTATTGCTGATCTTGGTGCCACTTGAAAGAGGTACTAGGTTGACGTTGACTGCGTGTCATAGGAAGTGCTCGTGAGTATTCCTGGGTTGACTGAACAACGTGTCTTTATGGATCTTCTGAGGCTAATTCATTGCTAATTCAGAACTGCGGTTCTTATGGGTATCTGGGGATATTCATTGCAAATTTCTCTTGTGATCATTGTGAGTATTATTAAGTGAAATAAAATATTTTCCCTTTTGTTTTTTTTCCTGAAATCTGTGAGTCAAAAATTCATATTTATTTGTGTTGGCATGATCCACTACACCTAGATGTTTGTTTAGGGATAGTCAAATTGGGTCTAATTAATTTGGTTTAAAATTGACAATTGATTAAATAAGGGTTTAATTAGAATCTGCGAATGCGACTTAATCTATATCACACCGCATTCTCAAATTGGTATCAGAGCGGGTTTCTCTAATTTATCGAGTGATCCTGTTTTCTTCAAAATTTTGTGATATTGATTTTTTTAAAATCTAATTTTAAAAAATCGCAATATTTCCGAATGAAAACTTATATAATCTGTTGCCAATTTTTTACGAGTCTAATTATACTTACTGAAAAGTCCGTATGCAATCACATTTGAAATCAATTGATGAGCGATTTTGAGTAGTTTGTGGAAGAGGCTGGACTCCTCCCAGTGTCGCCGCAAATAATGTAACTAATTTAAAACCCTTGGCAGACTAGACTGAGGATGAGTTTAGGTGGAGAACTTTTAATTCACTGGAACTTAGTGCAATTTTTGGTGTCGTCACTCCTGAGGAGTTCCAACGTATTATGACATGCACCGCGTCTAAAGAAGCATGGGATGTTTTAAAACTTACACATAAAGTCACGAACGCGATCAAAGAGTCTAAACTGTAAAATTTAACTACTCAATTTAAAATAATTACCTTACTTGAATCTGATTGTTTTGAGGATTGTTACGCTCGTTTATCTGACATTGTCAACACTATTTTCAATCTTGGTGAGCATATTCCTGATGCACGAGTGGTTAAAAAGATTTTGAGATCGTTGCCTAAACGTTTTATCCCTAAATTAACTGTTTTGAATTCCTTGAATAATTTGAGCAATTTAAAATTAAAGGTAGGAGACCTCCAGACATATGAAATTGACATATTCACCCGACACTGTCAAACCTAAGGATAGAGGGATAGCACTTAGATCCCAGTCTATGAAGGGAAAGGAAGTGTCCAAGAGTGTGAAGAAAAAGAACGTGAGAGTTTGTGAGTCCGAGTCGGAGGACGAGTCTGATTGTGATATGACCATTGTTAATACCAAATTTAGTCTGCTGACATGGCTCAATTGAGTGAAGACACGTGGAAATAAGAAACAATTCCGAATAACACCTTGACTTCGAGGAACTCAACTTCCCCGACCCACTCAGATGCTCCGAGCAATAGATGCTCTCCGAGGAACCATACTGAAATGAGGAACTCTGCTTCCCCGATCAACTCAGACGCTCCGACCAACAAGAGTTCTCTGAGGAACTTTAATACATCGAGAAACTTATGAGTACCGAGCTTCTTAGGCGGTTCGAACAGCTTAGGCGGTCCGAGTTGCACCTCGAACAGAGCATTAATAGCAGGATAATTAACAGATTAACTGCGTATTAAATGCTTATTAATATCATACAGATGTATACGCCTAATGGACAGCTATGTATTACCCTTTCACATGAACAGCCTGAGGCCTATAAATACATTGTATCATCCTCATTGTAGGGGGACCGGGAATTTCTTGACGAAACTGGTAATCAAGAATTCCCAAACAGTCAGCAATAATAGAAACAGTGGACGTAGGCCATTCCTATAAGGCTGAACCACTTTAAAATTTCTTTATCTCGTTTTATTTTATCTGTGATTAAATAATTAGATATAATCTAATTTTTTAGGTCAACAGATTGGCGTCGTCTGTGGGAAACGACTGGTAATATCGTTTTTTATCAAAAATAATTCATTACAAATGGCTGATAATCCAGAACCCAGCAATCGAAATGCTGGAAGCCCTCTAAATCCATCTGCTCCGCCAAACGTTCCAGATCTGGCTGGAATAATGACAAATCTGGCACAGGGCCAGACAGCTATGCAAGAAACTATGCGACAACTCATACAAACCCTTCACGGCGGAATATCGACCCATTCAAGACATCGAAGTGTTCAAAGAAACACCCGTTTACTTTCTTTGCGTACTAGGCGTACCGATTCATATCGTACTGAGGAGTCTGAAGATTTTTCTTATCAACCTGGACGAACTTCGTCAGTACAAGCCACAGATAATGAACAACGTATCACTCTCTCTCTAGAAAGGACTAGTGCACTAGAAAGGTTAAGCAGGTTATCTCCTTTTGATCGATTAGGTCCTAGGAGGAACAAAAGTCCTCTTAAGGCTGCGTCGAGGAGCTTTCGACGATCATCAGACTTAAGGGAAGGATCTGCCCAGTCGCAACCAGCTGCTCGTCAAGATAAATCATAGGAAGCCACCTCAACGCGATCAGTTGCTCGAACTAACAGGCCCGAGGAAGGAAATGATGCGTGAAAAGGCTCTATTCAGGGGCTGGAAGACAGACTAGGGGAAATAGCTAAGGCCAAGAACCCCTTACAATGAACTTTTGTTCAAGGGACACCCTTTGTCCAGGCAATTGTGGATTTTCCCACACCGTCAAAGTTCAAAGCACCTGTTGTGACTCCCAAATATGATGAAAAGACCGACCCTGTTCTTCATGTAAAACAATACCAAGCTGCAGCCGACATCTATGTTGTTCCAGATGAGATGAGATGCAGAGCATTCTCAGGAACTCTTATCGGATCTACCCAAATATGGTACAATAATCTTCCTCGGAGTAAGATCTCAACTTTCGTTCAACTGGCCGAGTTATTCATTGGAAATTTCTGTTTTGGGGCAAAGCCAGTTAAACGAGTAGCACATTTATTAAGGGTTAGACAGAAAGCTGGTGAGAGAGGTTATATAACTCGTTTTAATAACGAGAAACTCGAAGTCATTGATTATGAAGAAAAGACAGCGATTACCGCCTTGATGAGTGGGCTGCTGCCCAACAAGTTGTACTACACTTTGGCCAAAGATCCACCCAGAACCATGTCAGAATTGATGGCAAAAACGGCTAAGATCATGAATGCCGAGGAGGCTATGGCTGCGAAGAAGAATATGGACGCCAAAGAAACCAAGGTGGAAGGTGATAAAGTTAAGAAGAAAGATCATAAGAACAATGGTGGTGACAAATAATCAAAAACAAGGTCGTCATGGGAGGTATTGAAGAAATTTGATAATTACACTCCTTTGAAGATAGACATCAACCATGTTCTAGAAGAAATCAAGAACAACGAGGAATTAAACTGGCCAGAGAAAATGAAGACAGAACCTGACAGGAGGAATAAGGCAAAATATTGCGATTTTCACAAAGATCATGGCCATATGACTAAAAATTGTATAGCTCTTTAGAATGATATTGAAACACTTATTAGACGAGGAAAATTGGTAAAGTATGTTAATCGTGGATAAGAAAGAAGAAACAGTGACTGAATAAGAGAGAGGTCTAGATCTCCTCGTCGAGCAGAGGAGAACAAGAAAAGAGACCATGAAGTTGATCCAGAAGATGACCCCGATCTTCCCAAGAGACCAAGGCAGCCAAAACGTGAGGTATTTTCAATACGCTTGGGTCATTTGATTGTAATGTTATTACAGGTGGAGACGCAGGAGGAGGAGACCTTACTGCAGAGAGAAAAGCTTACCTCTGTGAGGCTCAAGCTTGCTCATACATTCAACGAATAAATCTAGCTGAGGAGGATTGCCTGAGAAAGGTAAACAAAGAGAAATTGGTCATTGGTTTCTCAAAGAAAGACCTCGTAGGTGTTCTATATCCTCATGATGACCCATTGGTGATCAAAATGAGAATGAAGGAAGTAATGATTTCAAGAGTACTGGTAGACAATGGTAGCTCGACAGACATCATGTTCTACTCGTACTTCAACAGTTTAAATCGAAAGTTATCTCACCTGGAGCCTTATCATAGACCCCTCTTCAGTTTTGCTGGCGAGAAAGTTTTCCACTTGGGACGATCAAATTGGATATATTCATTGGTACATGGCCTGCTTGTCGAACAGAAAGAATACGCCTCTTCATGATGGATAAAGATGTTCAATCAGCCTACAATATCATCATGGGAAGGGTAGAATTGAAGAAGTTCGAGGCAGTGCCATCTACGGTACATCAATGCCTAAAATTTCCAACAAATTTTGGAGTAGGCCTTGTGAAGGGTGATCAAAAAGTAGCTCGGGAATGCTAATATTCATATATCGAGCAAGAGGAACTTGAGGAATTAAGGAAAAAGACTATTACCTATCAAGTGGAGGAAGGTGCAGAAATTGAAATATTGGATCCTAGAGATGAGTCCCAACTCGTGAAAGGCCAGGTGGTGGAAGCTACTAAAAACATCATTCTGGACGACGAGCACCCTGAACGAACAACTCAAATAGGTTCGTCATTGGAGGCCTCACTAAAACAGAAATTGATAACTTTCCTAAGAAGCAGAAAGCAAACTTTTGCATGGAGTCATGAGGATATGCCCGGAATAAACCCAAATTTCTTATGTCACGAACTCAACGTGAATAAGGAGATCAAGCCAGTAAAGCAGAGAAGAAGAGTATTCAGTCCCGAGAAGAATCAAGTTATACAAGAAGAGGTCGCGAAGCTCCACAAAGCTTGCTTTATTGAAGATGTTAAATATCCAGACTGGTTAGCAAATGTGGTGATGGTAAAGAAAAAGAACAACAAATGGAGGATGTGTGTAGATTTCACCGACCTTAACAAAGCATTTCCCTTATCCCAAATTGATCAATTAGTAGATGCTATCTTGGGACACGAGCTGTTGAGCTTCATGGACGCTTATTCTGGATACAACCAGATTAAGATGAAACCTGAAGACAGGGAGAGTACTTCTTTTATTACCCCTAGGGGAACTTACTGTTATAATATTATGCCTTTTGGTTTGAAAAATGCAGGTGCACCATATCAGCGGCTAATGAACAAGATGTTTGCAGAACAAATCAGTTGCAATATGGAAGTCTATGTTGATGATATGCTGACAAAGAGCAAGAAAGCTGCTGACCATCTAGTTGACTTAGGCCAGACCTTTGATCAACTAGATAAATATCAAATGAAGCTGAACCCAACGAAGTGCATATTTGGAGTACGAGAAGGCATGTTTCTCGGGTACATTGTCAATCAATGAGGCATTGAAGCAAACCCTGAAAATATCAAAGCTCTGTTTGAGCTGCTATCTCCAACGACGAAGAAAGAAGTGCAAAGTCTTACAGGATGAGTAGCAGCACTCAACAGATTTGTATCGCGAGCAACTGATAGATGTCTCCCATTCTTTAAAATGCTCTGAAAGACTTTTGAGTGGAGTGATGAATGTGAGAAAGATTTTCAAGACTTGAAGAAATATCTGGGAGCACCTCCACTATTGTCCAGGCCAGTGATGGGAGAAAAATTGTACTTGTATCTAGCAGTGTCAGAGAATGCAGTTAGCTTGGCATTAATAAGAGTGGAGAATGGAGTGCAAAAACTGATTTATTACACTAGCAAAGCCTTTCGAGGAACAGAGATCAGATATCCAAAGCTGGAAAAATTGGCACTAGCATTGATCGAGGCAAGTAGAAGAATGAAGACATACTTCCAGGCTCATACTATAGTCGTATATACCGATATGCCATTGAGGCAAGCTCTTCATAAACCAGAAAAATCAGGAAGATTGATGTATTGGGAAATAGAGCTCGGTGAATATGACATAATTTATGAACCCAGATCATCGCTTAAAGGGCAAGCAGTAGCAGATTTTATAGCAGAGTTCACCTACCCTGATACCCCCGAGGAGCAAAAGCTGCTCACCGATCAACCTGTGGATGTTACAGAATCATCAAACCCAATCCCAGACCAACTTTGGTTCGTAAAAGGGCAAGTAGATGTTACAGAATCATCAAACTCAAGCCCAGACCAACTTAGGTTGGTAAAAGGGCCAGAAGTGATAATCGACGAACAACAAGAAATATTAGGAGAGGGTGAAAGTAAGATACAAATTTTCCACCGAGGAACTCTGTCAGATTAGAAATTTGAAGACGAGTTACCTATATGGAGTTTATATGTGGATGGCTCATCTTGCACAACAGGCTATGGGGCAGGGATTGTTCTTAATAGTCCAGACGAGGTTGACATGGAATATGCTCTACGCTTCCAATTCAAAGCTTCAAATAATGAGGCTGAATATGAATCCATGATTGCAGGTCTTAGTTTGGCAAAAACCATAGGGGCAGAGCATGTTATTGTCTTCAGTGACTCACAATTGATCATAAATCAAATGATGGGAGTATATGCAGCCAAAGGAGAATTAATGATCAGGTATCATGCAAAGGCAAGGGAATTGGTATCAGAATTTGCCGCTATTCAGCTGGTCAGAATACCAAGAATGGAGAATACGAGGGCAAACGCCTTAGCTCGATTAGCATCAGTTACTCGTACTGAGCTACGAAGAACAATCCCAATTGAAGTTTTAACTGGTCGGAGTATAGATGAAGATTTGACGATGAATTTTATTACCCTTAATTTAGGACCATCTTGGATGGATTCCATCAGGGCATATATCGAGGAGGGGGAATTACCAACTGACAAACTTGCAACCAAAAAATTAAAGTTTAAAGCTGCTCGTTATGTACTGAATAATGGTATTCTGTACAGACGAGGAATTATAGCAGGTTTGCAAAGATGTATGCATCCCACCGAGGTGAAAGACTTGATTGAAGAGATCCATGAAGGGTCCTGTGGATCCCATGTAGCAGGTCGGACGCTTTTACAAAGGGCTATGACGCAAGGATACTACTGGCCAACGATGAGGGCTGATTGTATAGCCTATAATAAGAAATGTGACAAGTGTCAGCGCTTCTCCTCCATCCGAAGAAATCCCCAAGCGTTGTTGACACCCATTACTTCCCCTTGGCCATTTGCTATGTGGGGAATTGACTTGGTCGGACCATTTCCAACGACCAGAGGAAGATTTAAATATCTCATCGTCGCAGTGGATTATTTTACTAAGTGGGTAGAAGCTGAGCCTCTTGTCGACGTGACGTACGAGAAGGTGTATCAATTTATTTGGAAAAATATCATCTGTAGATATGGTCTTCCCCATGCATTCATTACCGACTATGAAACACAATTTGACAACGAGGAATTCGTTGCCTATTGTCATCAGTCAAATATCTTGAAGATCCACTCGACACCAGGCCATCGCCAAAGCAATGGACAAACGAAAGTAACAAACAGAATGCTACTGAATGGATTGAAGAAAAGACTGAATGACGCGAAAGCAAATTGGATCAACGAGCTACAATCAGTACTATGGGCTTATCGAACTACTCCCCGAACAGCAACAGGGGAATCTCCATATATGCTGGCATTTGGAAGTGAAGTCGTTATACCTGACGAGTTGGGTCTCTCGACACACAGAGTACTGAATTTCAATTCCCCTGTCAGCGACTTAATGAGAAGATTGGATTTAGACATGCTCGAGGAAGTTAAAGAAGAAGCAGCCATCAGGAATGCTGCTTACCAACAACGAACATCTTTGTTCTACAACAAGAGAGTAAAGAAGTGCAACCTGAAAGAAGGAGACTATGTGCTAAAGAAAGTGATTCAAAAGCACAATAAATTGGAAGCAAACTGGCATGGACCTTACCGAGTTACAGAAGTTGTTCGACCAGGAACCTACAGAATAGCAACTTTAGAAGGGCAGGATTTTAAGAATGCATGGAATGAAGAACACTTGCGCAAGTATTATTAGTGATGTAAACTCTCATGTAATACATTTTCGTTAGTATGAATAAAGTGACAATGTTCTGCCCAGTTCTCTCCTTTTGTTGGAATTTTTTTGCGTAATACTAGTGCTACACACTACTCAGCAAAACTCAGACTACTCAAAACTATTCCTAAAAGTGCCAACTATGGTTGGTTAGGAAGAAAAACTATTCCTAAAAGTGCCAACTAAGGTTGGTTAGGAAGTAAAACTATTCCTAAAAATGTCAACTAAGGTTGGTTAGGAAGTAAAACTATTCCTAAAAATGCCAAATAAGGTTGGTTAGGAAGAAAAACTATTCCTAAAAATGCCAACTAAGGTTGGTTAGGAAGTAAAACTATTCCTAAAAATGCCAACTAAGGTTGGTTAGGAAGAAAAACTATTCCTAAAAATGCCAACTAAGGTTGGTTAGAAAGAAAAACTATTCCCAAAAGTGCCCAAGTTGGTCGGTAAGAAAAAATCCATTAACTATGGTTGATCAAGAATAAAAATCCACTAACTGTAGTTGGTCGAGAAGGAAAATTTATCGACCTTGGTTGGTCGGAAAACATTTTATGAGTACGAGAAAGTGATCGAGCAAAATTTTTGATACTCGTAACTTTTTAAATTACTACCAAGTTGGTCGAGAAACAAAACATCATTAAGTTTGGTTAGTTGTCAAATGATTACCACAAATTCAAACTAGTCGACAATAAGTTTTAATCAACTCTAAGTTGATCGACAAATAACACAATGTTGTTATCTTTTTAACAGATATACATATATAAAGTGTTTTACAACCACAAGGCAATGGCAATCAAGATTGTGAACAAAAATAAAAGTCTTTCATTAAAACCAAAAACAGAATACATTGAGAATGAAATACAAATTAATTATTACATCAAGATTCCTATTCTATTGGTTTCTTCCCCTCTGCTTTTGAAACAGGTTCCTCGCCAGCAGGAGGATCGTCTAAAGTATAAGGGGAGTTTATGAAATTAAGATCTTTAAGCATCCTGACGTTCATCACAGATGATCGATCGAGTAGGTGCTCGGGGCGAGATATTTTGGCATTGGAATGGAGACTATAATCGCCAAGGTATTTGGAAATCAAACACTGAGGCATTGCCCGGGCAGGGATCCAGCTCATGTCGAGTTTAAAAGGTGGCACTGGCAAGTCGAGTAACCCAGGATTATGATAATCCCACAAGTAGTGACCTTACTCCAGTTGCAGTACACCCAGGGCATTCAACCACCCTTGTTTGTAACCTTCATTATTCGCATTTTGGATCCGATCATCCAAATGGTAAAGAGCCTCATTGTAGCCAGCCATCCAAAATTCTCTGGGCTGCTTGTGGAACTGATAAGTCAACCTTTCCAACTGCTCGTGAAGAGTTTTTATAAAGAGTTCTTTATTCTCCAAGGCAGACTTCTGTGCAGAAAGCTGTCCGTCCAGATCCTTGATCTTCTTAGACATCTCAGCCAATGCCTGGTTCTTGGTTCTTTGCCATTAGTTGGAAGGCCTGGTTCTCCAGAGCAGATTGGGTTCTCTGTTCCTCGACAGTAACCCGAGCAGCTCTTGCTCGTCCCCGAGGAGCTCTTGCTCGTCCCCGAGTAGACGTAGAAGGGCCAGCTCTCTTTAAGGTTTCTAATTCATCCCTCGGGTTGGTATTTTTGACCTCCAAGAAAGAGAATCCCTCGTCGTTCACAGGGACCAAAGCGTTTGAGGTAGAAGATGCAGACTTCAACTGAGACACCTATCTTTGCAGGTTATTATTTTCCTGCTCTAACAACTCAGCTATCTGTCTATGCTCTTCGACCTCAGCCTTCAAAGTTCTCTCCCTCACATCGTAAGCAGCAAATAGTTTATCATATCCCTTATCAGCACTGAATTGCTGATACTTCATCTCGTATCCTTCGTGCAAAAGGGCTGTAGATTCCTTATATTGTTGTTGAAGCTCTTCAAGAGTTCTTTGGAGACCTTCAATCATTTGATAATATGCTACATTGTTAGCCACTGCACGGTCAAGCAGGCACTTCAAATACTGGTAGGCTAAACCTTTGGAGACTCTTTATTCTTTTCTTCCAAGTTTTTTATTTTCTTCTCCAAACCTTTGGAGACTTCAACAGCTTGGTTTCTCTCCTGCTCGGTGGAATCAAGTTTCTCCTCCCAAGCGGCCTTATCATCATCATCATACTTCTGACGAGAATCTGTCAAAGACTGCGTCAGGCCCACCAAAGCTTCCTCTACACCAGACGAGGAGCTTGAAGCTTTAATAGCTTCATCTTTCTTTAAAATGGTATTAAAACATGTCACCAACTGGGAAAAGAAAATGATATCAAGTCAGTACACAGATGTAACAAGGGAAAAATGAAAGTTGAGGACAATGATACTTACAGAAGCTATATGACGAGCCGCTAATGAGGTAACCATGTCCCGAGAAATATTTTCTTCCATACCTTGGATCTCGGGAATGATCCAAGACTTCATCGAGCTCATGGCAGAGCTCGGGGCAATAAAAGTGGGAACACCACTTCCAGTAATCGGGGGCTGAGAGATGGATTCAGTCAAATTGACCGAGGAGCTCTTCTTCAGCTTCCTCGGGGGAACAAGAATGGTCTCGACTAACGATGTTGTCTTAGTCAGAGAGATAACAATCACCTCGCTTGGAACAACGGCTTTGCTCGGAGCCACTGGGGGCTTCTCGGCAACCTTCACAGTAGTAGTCGTAGGGGGTGCATTAATCTTCTTTGTCCCCTCTTCTGGAACATCATGTTTACTTCTCTTTGCCTCTTAAGCAACAGAGGCAGATTTCTCAAAGATGGCAGGAGCTCTTCTTTTCTTCATTCTTTCACTCAGAGGGATATAAGACTCAGGTGAAGAACTTGCAGAAGCAGGTACTGGTTCTACCTCACTTATCACCGGACGAGCAGTAAAAGATGAGGAGTAACTCTTATACAGCAATAAATATGAAGCTGACCTGATATGCTCGTCAGCAACAGTCTGATGCAAACCCCAGATAAGTTTTAGATGTTTTAAATTAACTTTTGTCTCTTTTGGAGACCTTCTTTTGCTGTCAACTGCAAATAAATGAAAATTAAAATATCAGTGACACATTTTATCAAACACAAAGGAAGCATAATTTCAAAAATAAAATAAAATAAAAACAACCTATCCCATTGCCATAGGGAGGACATCTAGGACCCTGGTACACGTCATTTCCAGTCAGTGGAGGGTGTTGCCAATTTTTCATAACAACCCCGTGCTCGAAGTAGTCCCTATTGGCATCTGGGAGATTGACCACTAAAGCTCTATTTAAAAACCTAGTTTCTAAATAAAAAGTATTGTCACCAACAGCCCATCTATAACAGAACATAATTTCTAGAATTCCTATACGAGTTCCATGAATTTGATTTAATCTATGAACTCCGTTAACTATTCTCCACGTATTGGGGGCTATTCTTGCAGGAACCACGTCAAAATATTGACAGAATTCCAGACATAAAGGGTTTGGGGGAAAAGAAAAGCCACATTCAGCGACAAAGAGACTGCAGAACCAATGTCCCTCAGCTAAACAAAAATAATCTGAAGGCTCAGAAAGTTCCTCCAAAACAACCCATGGAGGAATAGAGAAATCAGAACGAAACTTATCAAGCGACTCTACAGGGTAAACCATGATGAGTAAAGGAAATCAAAGAGAAAGAAGAAGATCTTACAGGAAACAGGATGAGTCTGTTGATAACGAATGATGAAAGGGATGAACGCACAGGAGAGAGAGATAATGGAAAACTCAAAGAGACAAATTTAAAAAAGTAGAAGACGAGGGGATTTTTTGCAACGCTTAAATACCCTGTCTTGGGAATGGGTAAAGATAATGATTATGAAAATAGACGGTTACGTTACCAGGGACTACAAAGATAAAAAGGGCATGGGAATCGAAGCTGTTATAAAAATTCAAAAAGTCCGATTCTACGAATTTGGAAGGAGAAATAAATACAAAAGAAAATACTCCTAAATTTCAGGATGACCATTTAAAACCGCCATATTTCGAGAAAGAATGTTCCACACTCCTTAAATTTTGAACTGTGAAACATTGGGGACTTCTGTTGATACCTAATTTAGTCTGCTGACATGGCTCAATTGAGTGAATACACGTGGCAATCTGCGTGACAATAACAAACACTTACGAACAACACCTTGACTTCGAGGAACTCAACTTCCCCGACCCACTCAGATGTTCCGAGAAATAGATGCTCTCCGAGGAACCATACTGCACCGAGGAACTCTGCTTCCCCGATCAACTCAGACACTCCGACCAATAAGAGTTCTCCGAGGAACTTTAATACACCGAGCAACTTATGAGTACCGAGCTACTTAGGCGGTCCGAGCAGCTTAGGCGGTCCGAGATGCACCTCGAACAGAGCATTAATAGGAGGATAACCAACAGATTGGCTGCGCATTAAATGCTTATTATTATCATACCGATGTATACGCCTAATGGACAGCTATGTATTACCCTTTCACATGAACAGCCTGAGGGCTATAAATACATTGTATCATCCTCATTGTAGGGGGACCGATAATTTCTTGACGAAATTGGTAATCAAGAATTCCCAAACAGTCAGCAATAATAGAAACAGTGGACGCAGGCCATTCCTATAAGGCTGAACCACTTTAAAATTTCTTTATCTCATTTTATTTTATCTGTGATTAAATAATTAGATATAATCTAATTTTTTACATCAACAGCCATGCTTGCTAAAAATTTTAAAAAATTTATCAAGTTTTCAAAACAAAATTCTTCCAATAAAAAGTTTTTTGAGCAAAAAAAAGAAAGATGAGGACAAAGAGAGTAGTGAGAAAGAATGTGAGAAAGAGAAAGAGGAATAAGAGAAGTGTTTTGAGTGTGAGGGTAGAGGACATAGAGCATTTGAGTGTCCCATTAGGCTAAAAAGAAAAGACAAAAATATTGCCATGCCAGCCACTCTTAGCAATAGTGAGGAAGAGGTGAAAGATTTCGGTGATGAGTCTTAACATGGGAAGTCTGTTGTCTTTTTATCTAGTCACGTGAGCACACCTCATTTGTCCCACGACGATGAGGATACTTGTGCACGTGAGACCCACGAGGATGATTTGAGTGTTTCTAGCAAGTGTGAGAGTGAGTGCGCTAGTGAGGGTGATAGTGAGATCCAGATTATGTTTAGAGATTTGTATGCCGAGACCTTAAAGATGATGAAATTTAATAAGAAATTAGGTCTTAGGTTGATTTATTTGGGGAGTGATGTTGAGAGTTTAAGGGGATTTGAGGCATCGGCAAGTCAACTCGAGAAGGTGAAGGTTTCTTTGAGTGAGAAGTTGATCGTCGTGAATCGGGAGAAGAGTGAACTTATAGCCCATGTGTCAGAATTAGAGAGATATCTTGAACGTTCCTGGGAGGAAAAGGTCACTTTAGAGGATACATCTAAGAAGGTAGAAAATATGCTACTCGGTCTTGCTTTGGGGAATGTTGAGAGATTAGGAATAGGTAATGACGGTGGGTCCACTTCCCACGTTGCACCCGAGTCGGTCCCCAAGTTTGTGGTTGATCCATGTGGATCTCAACCCCACCTACCTAGGTGTCCTGTAACTGATAGGAAAATGCGTCGTAGATATTTTAAGAAAGGTGTTCCTAGGACCGTGTATATTTGCACCCATTGCAAAAAGAGAGGGCACCTTAGGCAGTTTTGTTTTAAGTTGGGTAGTGTGTCACATAGAGTTTTGCTACGTGTTCCTACACATGCACCCACACATAATACTTTGGATGCTCCGGATGATTACATGAGTGAGTTTTCACAAATCAAATTATTGTACTTATTTTCAAAAATAGAGGGCACGTATTTGTTTAATTATTGTACTTGTCAAATCACATGTTGGTTGAAGTGTTTTCATATCAATCTTGTCTTTAAAACGAACCAAATTCGATAAAATTTGACAATGAAAGTAGTGCATGTAAGAACCGTTTACCATGAGGAATTAAATTACAAAAAATGATGAGTGTTCACGGGAAAGGGCTGAAAGACTACAAAATTAACACGTCGTGAAAGTCACCGTTTAAAAGAGCCTGAAAAAATTTAAAGGCAATAAAAGATAAATATACCAAAATAAGGGGCCAATAGGTTTAGATCACCTCAAAAGAAAAAATAAATGCATTATTATTTATGAGGGTGTTCGGATGGAAAAATGTTAAAAACGGGTTTGTACGTCCTGACAAAGTCTAGAAAAAGCATTACATAGTTTTTGACGTTATTGGTGTTGAAATCATTTTAGACTTTGATGTGTCGATTAGATTGAGTCGATGCCATATGAATTCACATTATTTGACACCTAAGGACGATTTTGAGATCATTCGTTAGGAGTATCCATTTTCAGCATGCATATATGTTATGTTTGATTGCATTGATTTTCCTATCGAATTTGTTCACACTCATCCATTCCGTTTCCCACGATTTGGTTATCTCGGTGTAAATTCATGGTGTGTGATTTTTGTAAAATTATTTTTGCATTTTTGTTTGAAAAAATAGTTGGTAAATTCATTCAAGGATATACTTTATGACAGTTCTTGATGATCGTAGTTGTTTTCTTTGCTTGTCGTGACACTCCATATTTATTTTGTCTATTCTTTTCCTTGTCTATTTCGGACAAATAAAAAGGGGGAGAACGAATTACGATTTTATGGGGGAGTTTTAATTATGGGAGAGAATTGAGATTTGAGCTTTGTTTGATTTATAATTATCTCATTTCAAAATCGCTACGTCGTGAAGCTATTTGTTTCTTGTCTCATGTGTGTAGATACAAAATTGAAGATTATTTTGCACACCCTGACGATGACAAAAGAAGATTTGAAGATTTGATGTTGAAGATTTTTAAAGAAAAGTTTTATCTTGGATTTTTAGTACCTTTTCAGTTTTGGGATCATGGGAGGGTATTACATTTGTATAGGCTGTTTGATTTGATAATTCAGATGTTTTTATTTTGTACCGGCATAAACGTCGGGGAAGATTTGTAAGGACATATTCTATAAGTCCTATTTACATTAATGTATGTCGTATACCGCTACAAATCGTCGAAGATAAAGTTCAAGTTTGAAGATACATGAAGACGGATCCGAATATTAAAAGTTCTTAAATAATCAAGCCTCCGCGAGATTAATTTTGGTAAGGATGTGTTTAAGTACCTTAATGGTTTTTTAAAGTGGTGGGATATTTTTCTCAAATATTTTATAAGTGTTGAGACGTTATTTTTCGTCAAAATATTATTCTAAGTGTTGAAGCGGATTTTTGAAATAAAAAAAAAAATTCTCGCCTGGTCGTTCGAGCAACAAACTAATGTCATTCAAAGGACATGGCCTTGTCACGAGAAGCTCTCGTTCGAGTGATATACAGTCTCGTTCGAGCAACTTTGCCACTTCGTTCGAGCGATAATACCGACTCAAGGTTTTTATATAAAGCGTGTTAAACGAGTCCTTTTTGTTAAAAAGATGTGACAAACTTCTTTTTGCATAAACTGCAAATAGTAGATTGATTTTGTCTTCTTCATTTAGGATTCAAATCCTTTTATTTTCAATTCACAAATATCACAAATGCTTTAGTAAATTATTTTGGAACCCGAGATATATCTTTGGTGGAGTTTATCTTGCAGGGAGGATAACCTACTGTTGATCTACGTATCACTTGAGGGAGGTATTGTGCTAACATTGATCCTGGGATAACTGGACTGCGGGTCTTTGTGGATATTTTGAGGATGATTCATTGTTGATTCAGAATTATTCATTTTAGATTTCGCTTGTAATCATTGTGAGTATTATTAAGTGAAATAAAAGATTTTCCCTTTTGAGGTTTTTTCCTGAAATTTGCGAGTCAGCAATTCATATTTATTTGTGTTGGCATAATTCACTACACCTAGATGTTTGTTTAGGGATAATTAAAATTGGGTTTAATTAACTTGGTTTAAAATTGACAATTGATTAAATATGGGTTTAATTAGAATTTACAGATTCGACTTAAACAGTATCACACCGCATTCTCAAGTTTGTGATAGGTTCCTAATTCTACGGGGTGTGATTAACCTAAGCAATGGGATCCCGCCTTTCATTGTTTAATTACCCTCTACGTATATCAAAAGGTTAACTCGCATTGTACCGCTTGACCGAACTCACGACGAGAGGTCTATAGTAGGAACTTGCTCACGTACGTCGATTATATTGAATTCTCTGTCACACGTTTACGTACACTCGGGTATATCAAATGGATTCTCCACACGTACCAATGAATGATTGCCCTAATAGGCAATAGGTATATCATGGAATTCATGCTAAATATGGCAACCCTTACACTAACCGCCCATGCATAACTCTAATATAGATGTCAATCTAGGACACTCATATCTTGATTTCTAGTTCCAATGTGATATTCCAAAGTTCCAGGTCACCTTACTACCTAATTTTGCGCTCTTTTGCCTCTTTTTAAAATGGTACCAAAGTCAAATAGTGTCTTCCATTACACACCCTATTTTCTACCAGACTCGAGTCTTGTCCGAAATTTCATTTGCACCCTAGGCGAACCATAATACAAGTGAAACCTAATAACAATAACTACACTCAGGGGATTTTCCCCCTTTTCTCCCCTTTTAAAAAAAATAATAAATACATATTTTTTCTGAAATAAAGGAAACACCTTTTTCTAAAACTAAATCGCTTCCCTCTCAGGTTCGACCACATTTACCCTGGCTTGGTTTCGCTCCTAACTAGTTACAATCCGTTATCCGACCACCTCGTAGTTCTACAACATCCCCACTCTCACCAGCTTTAGAAAGGACAGGACAGTCTTATCGCAACTACCTAATGGAGAACCCAAATTAATAAGTTAAGCTTAATTTATATCTGATGGCCATTCTAGCTTAGCTTAGCTCAGCTCAGTGTAAAGATCGATAACCAACAATCATATGTTCATAAGTTATAAAGAAGTAAGACCCAGAATCTGGAAATCCCTTAACCAAAAGCCATGCAAAATTAGAATGTTGCATTTCCTCCTGTTATGGATCAGGCGACCGAGCCTTTGTATATCCGTGCAGAGTATTTACAAGTTCAACACGTATATATTCCTTTTCATACCCCGCCTATCAACGAGCCTCTACATACTATTTGCCTATAACAAATCTTCCTTAACCAACTAATGACTTGCCTATTCCCGTTCCAATTGATCCATAAGAAGAACATCTCAGTAGGGTGAAAGAAGACTTCATGATTCTATCTTGCAAGTTTGACATGATGAAACCCATTAGGAACTTTGTGGATTATACCCATATGTCTCCCACCCCTCAAGCTCATCTACTCAAGAAATTCAAGAAGTCGGATATTGAGATGTTCGGAGGAAGTGGGCCTCCCATTGTGAATCTATGCAACTATTACCAAAACATGAATCTATTAGGTTCCACTAAAAAATTATATCCTAAATGTTTTATCAAACCCTTAAAGAGAGCGTCCTCCATTAGTTCTAATCTCTAGAAGAATAGCAAATTCGAAGTTGGGAGGAGGTTGATAGGGAATTATTGACTTAATAGAAGTGCAATGAGGAGCTGAAAGTGGTGCCGTAAGCTTGAACTACTCAAACAATGCCCACGACAATATGTCAATAACTTCATAGTTATGTGGAGAGAGAAAGTTGCAACCACGACCAACCGTCTGTCAAAGGAAGAGAAAGTCAGTATTATAAAAAAGAACTTTTTGCCTCACATCAGAAATATTATGGGTAGTCAGTATTACCTTCATTTTAGATCCCTCTGAGAGGATGGGGCACAGATTAAAGATAATGCCACTAGTTTGAATGTGAATGCAAATTAGAAATAAAGAAATCAATTAGTCATTTCACTTCCTATAAATATGAGAACCCTGTTATTTCCATTAACAGCATATCATCCAATCCAACTACTTTCTAGCCCCCAGAAGCCCGTCCTACTACTATAAAAAAATGATTACACTAAGCTCCAAGCTCCCTTATCAAAAATATATTAAGCCTTTCTCTCTTGTAACCTCGTCAAACTATTAGACCCTCTTCCATTACCTGATCCTCTTACAAAATACTTCAAGCATGATGCCTAATGTGATTTTCACCAAATCGTGGGTCATTCCACTGATTAGTACCATCATCTTAAAATGTTGTAAGAGGGCTTATAAACAAAGGCATTATCACCCCTCTTACAGGTCCAAACCTAAACACCACCCAAAATCCTCTACCTCCACACCAAGCTAGTGTTAACGCCATTCTGATTAATGAAGACTCAAATTTTGATCAATCAACTAAAATTAAGCCCATAAACAACCCTATCTCACCTATTTACTTGGAAACATTTCTGACTCCCCTCTAAGCATGCCCAACTTATGTGTTATATCCTAAAACTTCTTCTGATCGGTTTCTCTTCCTGAGTATAGGAGCATGCATAACCGTCCGAACCAAATCAGAAATATTAAGCATGGATTTGACATCCATCACAAAATAATTGAAAGAATTTGGGATGAAATTTCTGCCAAGATTGACCCTCATATAAGAAGAATGTGCAAGAATAAGTGATCTCTATATGGAATCCCAAAAGTGGTCTCTCTTATCCCATAAGTGGTTCATGTCTCCCGAATAGTTCAACCTGTATAGCATTGTCTAAGTTCTAACAGAGAAAATCATCGAGAAAAGTAGGATTTGCAAAACTCCCAATCTACCCATTATGATGAACCTCGAGGGGTAATTGGTTCCATCTCAGAACTACATTTCCTCAACATGGGAAGACTTAAATTTTGATAATGGCTTTGCCTTGAATGTGTTCCTGCTTAAAACATTCCAATGCTTGGGGATACAAATCATAGATCTCACTTCCACACCATTTGTTATACGGGCCTATAAAAACACTTGCCAAGATATTATGGGATGCATCTGACTTACACTTGGAACTGGTCCAATTTTCCCTCAAATGTAATTCTAAGTAATCAACATCCCATCATGTTTCAATCTACTACTTGGATGCCCATGGCTCCACAATATTAAAGAGATTTCCTTTCCCTTAATAAAAATATTTAACTTCATTATAGACAACCAAATCATCATGATATTTGGGGATGACGACACCCCGGATGTTATTAGCACCGGTAATCCAGTCTTAAAAATCCAACATAATACCAATGACATGTTCCTATCAGTCTTCAAGGTTGATCCACTCCCTCTCCTAGAAGAAGACAATTTCAAAGAAAGGGTCATCACTGAGGATATCCCATACAGAAATGTCAATGTGATTCAGATGTTAAAGAAAATGCACTTCGTACCCGATAATAGGGCTCGAACATAAACAACGAGGGATCGTTAAGCCAATTGTTTTAAAAATTACTTATTCATCTTATGGTCTAGGATACTCATGTCTCTTTGTCAACCATACAAGAAGATGGTGTTGAAGAGAAATGAAGCCATCTTTGAAGACCACCTAAATGAGCACTTCATCAAAGTAGGTGAATATTTTCCCATTTATGGTTTCCCTGAGCCATGGTATGATGCAGTTGAAAAGAAGATGAAACCATGCCTTGAAATATTCTTCGAGGATAAGATCACTAAGATAGAGGAATCTAAACACGAGGTGAATCCGTTGACCATAAAATCCCCCAACTCCAGCTCTTCTGATAGTGCAAGCAATAATAGTGATGAATCTGTTAGCCTCACTGACTTGGGGATGGATATTTTCATACTCCGCGTTGAATTTAAGTCGCCCGACCCCACCAAAAATATCTCTCTTGCTGACAAACCTCTCCTTAATTGGTGGAGCACCTCAGTCATTCGGGCCCCAATAACCCACAACCTTGTTATTTACTAACTCAAGACCAAACTTATTTTTATTTTTCATGTTTTTTATGCTAATATAAATGAGGCTCCCTTTGAGTAGGTCCTCATTATTATTTTTTCAAAAGATGATACTAATAAAATGAATATGGATTTTGATTATCTTGTTGTGTCTTATATTAATTGCATTGATTCTACTAATCAACCAATTTATGAAGATGGTTTAATGAAAGAGAAATTCTTACCTGATCTCAATAAAGAAAGCATAAAACAACATAACCATGCTCAAACTAATGATGAGTTGTCACTAATCTTGGTTATAGTAGTAATTCGCATGTAATTTGGATAGGATCACCCCTCAATGATCAAGAGTGATCATAATTTGAAGAGCTTATAAGAGAGTTAGTGGACGTCTTCATATGGTATCACAATGACATGCCCTATCTTTATCCCAAAATCATGAAACACGAGATCCCTACATATCCTGAATTTAAGCATGTCAAGCAAAAATGGAGAAAGCTTTGACCCGAATGGCCCCTCAAGATTAAAGACAAAGTGGTGAAGTAATTAAATGTGGTTTTATCCATGTAGTCGAATACATAACTTGTCTTACCAACATAATCCATGTGCCGAAATTTGGAGGAATATTCTGCATGTGTATCTATGGAGATTTGAAGAAGGCTTCTCAAAAGGAAGACTATCCTTAGCGCAATATCAATATAATCATCGACAACACTATTAATCAATCCCTCTAATCATTTACCTTTGGACGGTTCACGTATAATTAGATCAAGATACACCCTGATCGTTAAGAAAATACTACTTTCACTTCCCCATAAGGAACCATTTACTACACCATCATGCCTTTCTCTTTCACGCATACCATCACCACAAAGTATACCGTGAGTCAATTCACATACACTCGGGTATATCAAATGGATTCTCCACACATACCAATGAATGATTGTCCTAATAGGCAAGAGGTATATCGTGGAAGTCATGCTAAAGATGGGAACCCTTACACTAACCTCCCTTGCATAACCCTCAAATAGATGTTTGTCTAGGACACTCATAACTTTATTTTTAGTTCCAATGTGATATTTAAAAGTACCACTTCACTTTACTACCTAATTTCGCGCTCTTTTACCTATTTTTAAAATGGTACCCAGGTCAAATAGTGTCTTCCATTACACACCTTATTTTCTACCAGACTCGAGTTTTGTCCGAAATGTCATTTCCACCCTAGGCGAAGCATAATACAAGTGAAACCTAATAATAATAACTACATTCAGGAGGTTTTCCCCCCTTTTTACAAAAATAATAAAAACATTTCTTTTTTCGAAATAAAGAAAACACCTTTTTCTAAAAATAAATCACTTCGCTCTCAGATTCGACCACATTTACCCTAGCTTGGCTTGGCTACTTACTAGTTACGATCTGTTATCCGACCACCTCATAGTTCTACTACATGCCCCACTCTCACTAGCTTTAAAAAGGATAGAGCAGTCTTACCATAGCTACTTAATGGAGAACCCAAATTAATAAGTCAACCTTCATTTATATCTGATAACCACGCTAGCTCAACTCAGTGTTAAGATCGACAAACTATAATCATATGTCCATAAGTTATAAAGAAGTAAGGCCCACATCTAGGAAATCCCTAAACCAAATGCCATGCAAAATCATAATGTTGCATTTCCTCTTGTTATGGGTCAGGTGACCAGGCATATGTATATCCCTGCAAAGGATTTAAAAGCTCGACACATATACATGCCTTCGCATGCCCTGCCTGTCAACGAGCCTCTGCCTACTCATCTGCCTTTGACAAATCTTTCTCAACCAATTCGTAACTTGTTTATGCCCGATCTAATGGATCCATAAGAAGAAAATCGCAATAGGGTGAAAGAAGACCTCAAGATTCATTCTTGCAAGTTTGATAAGGTGAAACTCTTTAGGAACTATGTGGATTACACCCATATGTCTCCCTCCCCTAAAGCTCGTCTACTCAATAAATTCAAAATATCGGATATTAAGATGTTAGGAGGAAGTGGGCCTCCCACTATGCATCTATGCAACTATTACCAAAACGTGAATCTATTAGGTTCCACTGAAAAATTATATCCTAAATGTTTTATTAAACCCTCAAAGAGTGCGTCATCCATTAGTTGTTATCTCTCTAAGAATCCCAAATTCGAAGTTAGGAGGAGGTTGATAAGGAATTCATGACTAAATAGAAGTGCAATGAGGAAATTAAAGTGGCCTAACGTGACCTTGAGCTACTCAAACAATGCCTAGGACAATATGTCAACAGCTTCATAGTCATGTGGAGAGAGAAAGCTGCAACCATGACCAACCGTCTATCAAAGGAAGAGCAAGTCACTATTATATAAAAAGAACTTTATGCCTCATATCAGAAATATTATGGGTAGTTAGTATTACCTTCATTCAAGATCCGTCTGAGAGGATAGGGTAGGGATTAAAGATAATGCCACTAGTCATAATGTGAATAGAATTACAAATAAAGAAATCAATCAGTCAAATCACTTCCTATAAATATGAGAAACCAGTTGTTTCCATTAACAACATATCATCCAATCCAACTACTTTTTAGCCCCCAGAAGCCCGCCCCACTACTATAAAAAAAAGATTGCACCAAGCTCCAAGCTCCCTTATCCAAAATATATCAAGTCTTTCTCTCTTGTAACCTCATTAAACTATCGGACCCTCTTTTATTACCTGATCCTCTTCAAAAACACTTCAAGCATGATGCCTACTATGATTGTTGATGTAAAAAACTAGATCGCTCTAATTTTTCAATCACAGATAAATAAATAAGACAAAGATTTTTAAAGTGGTTCGGCTAGGAATAAAGCCTACGTCCACTGTTATGTTATTGCTGAGTGTTTGTGGAATTCTTGATTACAAATTCTCTCAAGAAATTCCGGTCCCCTTGAATGAGGGTGATACAAGGTATTTATAGCCTTGAGGCTGTACATGAAAGGGTCGATACATTAAATGATATACATATGAAAGGGTAATACATTTAATGCCCTTAGACTTGTGCGTCAAGGATAATCATTTAATGAACCAGTTGGACTGTTCGTTATCTGGCAATCAATGCTGTGGCCGAGATGCAGCTCGGACCGTCTGAGTAACTCGGGTATGTTGATCTTCCTGGTATTCAAGAGTTCCTCGGAGAGGTATGTTCCTCGGAGCCTATGAGTTCCTCGGAGAGGTATGTTCCTCGGAGCCTGTGATTTCCTCGGAGAGGTATGTTCCTCGGAGACTATGAGTTCCTCGGAGAGGTCTGTTGTTGCCATGTAGATAGCCAGGTGTCTTCGTATGATTGGTCCACGTCAGCAGATTAAATTTGGTATCAACAGAAGCCCCCAATACTTCATGCTTGATAGTTTACTTGAAAGGATGGAGTATTTATTCTGCAGTGTTGCTCGGTGCTCGTGAAATTCTTGATCTACCTTCTTGATTTGTTCAACATAAAGTGCATTATCTTCTGGACGACATATGATGCCGCTTGTAGCTTATCATAATCTTCAAGTATGTTGATTGGTTTGCTAGCCGACATACTGCCTCCTGTGAGCTAGTGGTGGACTTTGAAACATTTTCTTGCAACTTCTTCTTCAATTTTGGTCGAGACAGTATTAGCAAAGATCTCAGTGCTGTAGATGATGATTTTGACTTCTACCTCTGCTCGGGGACGAGCAAGAGGTTCTCGGGGACGAGCAAGAGCTGCTCGGGGACGAGCAAGAGTTGCTCGGACAGACCATCTGTGATGAACATCAGAATGCTGAAATATCTTAATTTCAAAAAATTTCCATTATGCTTTGGATGATCTTCCTGCTGGCGAGGAACCTGTTTCAAAATCAGAGGGAGAGAAACCAATAGAGTAGGAATCTCAATGTAATAGTTAGTACATAATTTAATATCAATGTAATAAATTTGCATAATTTATTTTGAATTCAGTGAAAGAATTTCATTTTTGTTCGCAAATTTGAATTTGCTATTGTTTTGTAAATATCAAACACTTTATTATTTGTGCTTGCATAACAATATTGTATGGTTCATCGACCAAAAAAAAAATTATAAGTATTAGTAATGTTGCTCGATCACTTAATAATAAAGTAATGAGTATAATTTATTCAAAGTGTTTCCAACCAACCAAGGTGGATAAATAATGTTTGTCGACCAACTACAGTTGATGGGTTTTTATCCCCGACCAACCATACTTGGTATAGTTTGGAATATTTTGTTCTTTAAAGAACTTTTTGTAATAATGTTACCTCCCGACCAACATAAGTTGTAATGCGAGAATATATAAAGTCTTACCAACCGTAGTTGATCATGCTGGTGTATACCTCCTAATCAAAGGAGTAGTAGGATTCTTTCGAACTTTTTGGCTCCTTGGAGCATGTCCTCCTAACCAAAGGAGGTTGGCTACTTATAGCACTTTTGCTCCGTAGAGCGCTCCGGAGAGCTTATCCTCCTAACCAAAGGAGGTTGGCTACTTATAGCACTTTTGCTCCGTAGAGCGCTCCGGAGAGCTTATCCTCCTAACCAAAGGAGGTTGGCTACTTATAGCACTTTTGCTCCGTAGAGCGCTCCGGAGAGCTTATCCTCCTAACCAAAGGAGGTTGGCTACTTATAGCACTTTTGCTCCGTAGAGCGCTCCGGAGAGCTTGACTCCGTAGAGCATGGCTCCGTAGAGCATGACTCCGTAGAGCAGTCTTCTTGGTTGATCCTGTAACATCCACAGGTTGATCAGCGAGCAATGTTTGTTTCTCGGGAGTATTAGGAATCCTCCCAACCATTTCTGCATTGCATCCTGTAACATCCACAGGTTGATCAGCAAGCAACTTTTGTTCCTTGAGAGTATTAGGAATCCTCCCAACCATTTCTGCATTGCATCCTGTAACGTCCACAGGTTGATCAGCAAGCAACTTTTGTTCCTCGGGAGTATTAAGATTAGTAAACTCCGCTATAGCTTGTATTAATGGCATGTCGGCATGCATGATATGGGCCTGGAAACACAGCCTCCTTCTTCCACTTGCTTTAATTAATGCCACTGCCAATTTTTCCCGCTTTGGGTATCTGATCTTTGCACCTCTTCTTTCATTTTTGGGGATCGCAACCCTAACAGGGCTTTGATCTTGTCTGGATTTGCTTCAACGTCTCGCTGGTTGATGATGTACCCGAGGAACATTCCTTCTCGTACTCCAAATGTGCACTTCGTCGGGTTGAGTTTCATTTGGTATTTATCTAGTTGATCAAAAGTTTGACTCAAGTCAACCAAATGATCAGCAGCTTTCTTGCATGTCGTCAACATAGACTTCCATACTGCAACTGATTTGCTCGGCAAAAACCTTGTTCATTAGCCGCTGTTATGTCGTTCCCTGTCTTCAGGTTTCATTTTGATTTGGTGTTAGCCAGAGTAAGTATCCATGAGCAACTCGTGTCCCGATGTAGCATCCACTGCTTTGTTGAGATCGGTGAAATCAACACACATTCTCCATTTATTGTTTTTCTTCTACCCGGCAAGGAGATCTAGCTCTCTCTCTGGCTCGGTCTTCATTTCCTCTTGTGTAGCTTGATTCTTCTCGGGGCTGGATGCTCTTCTTCTCGTATGTCATGTCAATAAGTGGCTCAGCTTCTATCCACTTAGTAAAATAATCTACTGTGATGACGAGGTATTTGAATCTTCCTCGAGTCGTCGGCAATGGTCCAACCAAATCAATCCCCATATGGCAAATGGCCAAAGGGAGTTATGGGTGTCAACAATGCTTGTGGAATTCTTCGGATGGAGGAAAAGCGTTGGCACTTGTCACATTTCTTGGCATAGGCTTATATAGTTAGCTCTCATCGTCGGCCAGTAGTATCTCTGCGTCATCACCTTTTGCAAAAGTGTCCGACCTGCTACATGGGCTCCACGGGACCCTTCATGGATCTCTTTAACCAATTCTTTCACCTCGGAGGAATGTACACATCTTTGCAAACCTGCCATAATTCCTCGTCTATACAAAATACCATTAATTAATACATACCGAGCAGCTTTAAAACTTCCATTTCTAGGCAGCGAGATTATCCTCCGGTAATTGTTCCTCCTCAATATATGCTCCGACTTTCTAATACTTCAATTGGTATCGTTCTTCGCAGCTCGGTACAAGTAGCTGATGCTAATCGGGCCAATGCGTCTGCTCTAGCATTCTCCATCCTCGGTGTCCTCACCAATTGAATAGCATCAAATTCTGTCAATAACTCCATCACCTTTGCATGGTACTTGACCATCGACTCTCCATTCACTGCATATATTCCCATCATTTGATTCAATTAATTGAGAATCACTGAAAACAATTACTTGCCGTGCCTCCATGACTTTCGCCAAATGAAAACCTGCTATCATAGCATCATACTCAGCCTCATTATTGGAATCTTTGAATTGGAATCTCAAGGCATACTCCATGTCAATATCATCTGGGGTGTTTAAAACAATCCCTGCTCCACAACCAGCTGTGCAAGATGATCCATCTACATATAATCTCCATGTAGGTACCTCGTCTTCAAATTTCTGGTCTGACAGAGTTCCTCGGGGGAATACTTGTCGCTTTCTTTCATCATGTCGTGATACTTCTGAATACACCTCTTGAATTTCAATATACCTCCTGAACTTCAATATTCCTCCTGAACTTCAATATTCCTCCTGAACTTCAATATACCTCCTGAACTTCAATATTCCTCCTGAACTTCAATATATCTCCTGAACTTCAATATTCCTCCTGAACTTCAATATTCCTCCTGAACTTCAATATATTTCCTGAACTTCAATATTCCTCTTGAACTTCAATATACCTCCTGATTAGTCGGGGTTGAATTTGATGCTCGACTGCATGATGATATAAGAATGTGCCACCAAATGAACAAATATATCTGTAATATAAGCCCCCAACTGTGGAATGTGAACTTTGAATGAGATTTATCGACCAATACCAACCGGAGTTGGATTTTATCTACCAACCGGAGTTGGATTTTTTCTACCAACCGAAGTTGGATTTTGTCTACCAACCGGAGTTGGATTTTTTCTACCAACCGAAGTTGGATTTTATCTACCAACCGGAGTTGGATTTTGTCTACCAACCGGAGTTGGATTTTATCTACCGATCAGAGTTGGTGGTAATTGATAATAAATGATGAAGACTTCCTCGGAGCTGACCAACAGATTGTTGGGAATAAGATAATATAAATACTGGAGACCTCCTCAGCGCTGACCAACAGATTTGTTGGGAATAAGATAAGGACCAACAGATTCGTTGGGAATAAGATAATATAAATGCTGAAGACCTCCTCGGTGCTAACCAACAGATTCGTTGGGAATAAGATAATATAAATGCTGGAAATCTCCTCAGCGCTGACCAACAGATTCGTTGGGAATAAGATAATATAAATGATGAAGACCTCCTCGGCGCTAACCAACAGATTGTTGGGAATAAGATGTAATAATTGCAGGATACCTCCTCGGCGATGACCAACAGATTGTTGGTAATAAATATAATAAATGCAGGATACCTCCTCGGCGATGACCAACAGATTGTTGGGAATAATATAAATGCAGGATACCTCCAACAGATTGTTGGGAATAAGATAAATGCAGGATACCTCCTTGGTGATGACCAACAGATTGTTGGGAATAAGATATAATAAATGCTGGAGACATCCTTGGAGCTGAATAAGATACAATAAATGTTGGAGACATCCTTGGAGCTAAATAAGATATAATAAATATTTGTCGAGCTCCATGCTGAAATGAGAATAGAATATGCATCCAAATAGATATAAAGAATAATTAAAAATAATAAAGTGCCTCGCCGATCAGTCGAGGTAGAATCATATAATGCCGAACAAGAATAAGATCTTTCAGAACATAATAATATGGCCGAGAATGTTGTCAGGCCTGAATATAAATAAGAATTATCCAAACGAATGTTGTAATTCTCCTTAAAGCTGAATAAGTATCCTGTCGAGGCATAATTGCAGAATGCCGAATAAGAATAATATTTTCCAGAATATAAGAATATGGCCGAGAACTTTGCTGGGCCTGCATATAAATAAGAATCACCCCGACCAACTATTCGTTGGGGGTGAAATATAATAAATGTTACAGTTCTCCTCAGAGCTGAATATGATAATAAGTATCTCGCCGTGCTTCATGTTGAGATGAATATAGAATATGAATCCCAATGGATATATAGAGTCATTTGTGCTGGAGCAGATATCTGGGCTTGAATATAAATAAGAATTACCCCGACCAACTATCCGTTGGGGGTGAAATATAATAACTGTTGTAGCTTTTCCTCGGAGCCGAATATATATATAGAGAAGAAATTTTTCGAGCTCCATGCTGAGATAAATATAAAATATGAATCTGAACGGATATAGAATAATTGATGCTTCAGCATTCGTCGGCATTGAATCTTGTGCCTGTAAAAATTAATAATTTGCTCTACCATATGTGTAGGCTGAATTGATTAGTCATGAGAATAATTTACTCATCCAATCAATATATGATATGTATCAGCATAAAAATTTCAAAATATGAAATAATATATTTTATGCCAAATGTGTGTGAGATGGATAAATTATTATCAAATATGCATCATAAATAAGACGTAAAGTTTTTTTTTTTTTCTCCAACAACTAATCAGGTATTAGTTGCTGTTTAAAAATATTTTTGGGGTGATCATAAGTTAAAGAAAGACTTAAGCCCCCTGCTTGTTCCCAAGCCGAACTCGTGTTTAAAGAAATATCAGGGGTGCTTAGCATTTTTTAATACCCCAAGATTTTACTGCTGCCGACAAACAACATGGATGTTGCCGACCAACATTTAAGGATATCTCAAATTATTTCTTGAGTCTTTAGATCAAAAATAACATTCAATGTAAAATTTAAGCCTTAAGAACGTTAATTAAATGAATAAATATATAACCCACTAGATCGTGTGATTTCGACGAAGAAATCTTGTGATGTGATGAACGAGGGGCCAACATATCAAATTTGTGCCCAGACTTTTTTACAAGAGGTGGGTAATGATTTTTCAGGTGAGAGAAAATTATTTTTTATATTGATCCCTTCCTATTCCCAAATTTATATAAAAAATCAATAAATTTGACTTTATTCACATAAATGGAAGATGAACCAAATTAAATATATAATTCATAAAAATGAATGCAAAGAGTCTCAAACTTGTGAATGCAAAGAGACTCAAACTTGAAGAGAGAGAGAATATATATGGGTCATGATTTCCATGAGAAGACTTTTCATTGTCTTTAACCTTTTCCCATTCTTTTATTAAAAATATGATAGGAATTTGAATAGACCTCAAAGATCTTACCAAATTTATTTCAAAATCAACAATGAAAATGATCAAATTTTATCACCGTCGTAAATATATTGGCATATGTAATCATTTAAAATATTTATTCCATGATATAAAATTAAAACTTGAGAATCAAGCAAAGAATTATGATTTATGAAATCCACTATTTTTCAGATTTCTAAATAAGAATGAATCTAACAGTTATGATTTAAAAATCATAATATGCAACAATTTGCAGATAACAAATGGATGATTAATTTATGTATATAAACATAAAAATCATGAGTGAATCAAAAGATGTATGTATAATTGATTATACGTAGAGAAACTAAAAACTTAGCTTTTGGTGGAGAACAACGCTTGTAACACGTTCCCACAGACGGCGCCAATCTGTTGATGTAAAAAACTAGATCGCTCTAATTTTTCAATCACAGATAAATAAATAAGACAAAGATTTTTAAAGTGGTTCGGCTAGGAATAAAGCCTACGTCCACTGTTATGTTATTGCTGAGTGTTTGTGGAATTCTTGATTACAAATTCTCTCAAGAAATTCCGGTCCCCTTGAATGAGGGTGATACAAGGTATTTATAGCCTTGAGGCTGTACATGAAAGGGTCGATACATTAAATGATATACATATGAAAGGGTAATACATTTAATGCCCTTAGACTTGTGCGTCAAGGATAATCATTTAATGAACCAGTTGGACTGTTCGTTATCTGGCAATCAATGCTGTGGCCGAGATGCAGCTCGGACCGTCTGAGTAACTCGGGTATGTTGATCTTCCTGGTATTCAAGAGTTCCTCGGAGAGGTATGTTCCTCGGAGCCTATGAGTTCCTCGGAGAGGTATGTTCCTCGGAGCCTGTGATTTCCTCGGAGAGGTATGTTCCTCGGAGACTATGAGTTCCTCGGAGAGGTCTGTTGTTGCCATGTAGATAGCCAGGTGTCTTCGTATGATTGGTCCACGTCAGCAGATTAAATTTGGTATCAACAATGATTTTCACCAAACTTCAGGTCATACCACTAATTAGTACAATTATCTTAAAATGTTTTACTAGGGCTTATAGACAAAGGCATCATCACCCCTCTTACCGGTACAAAGATAAACACCACCCTAAATTCTCTACCTCAACACCAAACTAGTGTTAACACCATCTTGACTAATGAAGACTCGAATTTTGATCCCTCAACCAAAATAAAAACCATAAACTACCCTATCTCACCCATTTCCTTCGACACATCTCTAACTCCCATATAAGCATGCCCTACTTATTTGTTATATACTAAAACTTCTTACGATTTGTTTCTCTTCTTGAGGATAAGAGAATGCATATTCGTTCGAACCAAATCAGAAACATTAAGCATGGATTTTCCATCCATCACTAAACAATCGAAAGAATTTGGAATGAAATTTCTACCAAGATTGACCCTCATATAAGAATAATGTGCAAGAATAAGTGGTCTCTATATAGAATACTAGAACTGATCTCTCTACTCCCATAACTGGTTAATGTCTCCCTAAGATTTCAACCTATATAGCATTGTCTAAGTTATGACAGAGGAAATCGTCGAGAATAAAGAATTTGCAAAGATCCCAATCTCCTCATTATGATGAAGCTCAAGGGGTATTTAGTCCCATCTTAGAATTAATTTTCCTCAACATGGGAAGACTTACACTTTGATAATGGTTTTGCCTTAAATGTCTGCACGCTTCAAACAGTCCAATGCATGGGGATATAAATCAACGATATCATTTCAACACCATTCGTTGTACGGGCCTATAAAAACACTCGCCAAGAATTAGTGGGATTCATCCAATTTACATTTAGGACTGGTTCAATTTTCCCTCAAATGGAATTATAAGTAATCGACATCTCATCCTGTTTCAATCTACTACTTGGTTGCCCATGGCTCCACAATATTAGAGGGATTTCCCTTCCCACCATAAGAAAATTAAGTTCTTTATAAGCAACCAAATCAACACGATATTTGGGGATGATGACTACCCAAATGTTATTAGCACCGATAATCCATACTTGGAAATCCAACATAATACCAATGACATGTTCTTATTAGGCTTCAAGGTTGATCCACTCCCTCTCCTAGAAGAATATAATTTCAAAGAAAGGGTGAGCTCTCAGCATATCCCATACAGAAACATCAATGTGATTCAGATGTTCAAGAAAATGCGCTTCATACCCGGTAATAGGGGTCGGCCACAAACAAGGAGGGATTATTGAGCCAATTATTCTAAAAACTACTTATCAGTCTCATGGTATAGGATACCTACCTTCTCTAACTTAACTAATGGCTATCTTTGAAGCATACTAGAAGATGGTGTTGAAGAGAAATGAAGACATCTTTGAAGACCGCCTAAACAGGCACTACATCAAAGCAGGCGAATATTTCCCCATTTATGGTTTCCCTGAGCCATGGTAAATTGCAGTTGAAAAGAACATGAAACCATGCTTTGAAATATTCTTCGAGGAAAAGATCACTTAAACAGAGGAATCTAAACAGGAGGTGAATCCGCTGACAATCAAATCCTCTTACTCCAGCTCTTCTGATAGTGAAAGGACTAGTAGTGATGAATCTTTTAGCCTCACTGAATTGGGGATAGATATTTGCGTGCTCCGCGTTGAATCTAAGTCGTTCGACCCCATCGAGAAGATCTCTCTTACAGACAAACTCTCCTTAATTAGTGGAGCAGCTTAGTCATTTCGACCCCAATAACCCACAACCCTAATATTTACTAACTCGAGACCAACCCTATTTTTATTTTTCATGTTTTTAATGTTAATGTAAATGAGGCATCCTTTGAGTAGGTCCTCATTATTATTTTTCCAAAAGATGATACCAATGAAATGAATGTGGATTTTAATTCTCTTGTAGTGTTTTAGATTAATTGCATTGATTCTGCTAATTAACCAATTTATGAAGATAATTTAATGAATGAGCAATTCTTACTTGATCTCAATAAAGAAAGAATCAAACAACATAACCACGCTCAAACTAATAATAAGGAGACTCTTGTCACTAATCTTGGTTATAGTCAAAATCCACATAAGATCTAGATAGGATCACCCCTCAATGATCAAGAATGATCATAATTTGAAGTGCTTATGAGAGATTTAGTGTACGTCTTCGCATGGTCTTATAATGACATGCTCGATATAGATCCTAAAATTATGAAACACGAGACCCTTACATACCCTGAATTTAAGAATGTCAAGCAAAAAATGAGTAAGCTTTGATCCGAATGGTCCCTCAAGGTTAAAGACAAAGTGGTAAATCAATTAAATGTGACTTTATCCATGTAATCAAATACGTAACTTGTCTTACCAACATAATCCATGTGCCAAAATTTGGAGGAAAATTTCGCATGTGTATTTATGGAGATTTGAACAAGGATTTTCCAAAGGAAGACTATCCTTAGCCCAACATCAAAATAATCATCGACAACACTACCAATAAAGCCCTTAAGTCATTTGTCTTTGGACTGGTCAGGTACACCCTGATTGTCAAGAAAATACTACTTTCACTACCCCATAATGAACCATTTGCTACACCATCATGCCTTTTTGTGTTAAGAATGTCGAGGATGCATACCAAAGGGAATCCACAGCCATCCGACATGATCTCATCTACAAGGAATTTAAAGTCCATGTCGACCTCGTGATTATCAAGTTCAAAACTCAGAAAGGTCATATCCCTTAAGGAAATTGTATAAATAGTTACAACAGTGCCAAATGTGCCCTAATCTACAAAATATCATCTTCGGTGTCACCAAGGGGAAACTCTTAGACTTCATGGTCATCGAGAAAAGAAATTAAAGCAGAATATGCCAAGCTCAAAGAAATCCTTGAGATGCCGCTACCTCGAACCAAAAAATAAGTACATGATTTCTCAGTAAAGATCCAGTACATCAGTAGATTCAATATTCAAATCACTTCCCTATGTGAAACTATACTCAAATATTAAAAATTTACAAATCTTTAACATCTACATCCTCGTAAAATATACAATATGACATCTTCATGGCCCTTCTCGGCTTGGGGCATCGACATTATTGGGAAAGTTAGTCATAAACCCTCTAATGGGAAAGAGTTTAAATCGATTTCTATCGATTGCTTCACCAAATGGGTCATAGTTGAGTCATACACCGTGTTGAATGATAATAAAGTAGTCATGTTCATCAAAAAAATAACATCTACCTCTATGGGATCCGTCATGAGCTCATGTCAGATAAGGTTCTCCATTTGGAAGCTAAAGTCACATAAATGATCGAGGAATATGGAATTCAGATACATAAGTCTTCACGTTATAGTCCACAAACCAATGGGGTTGTTGAACCTGTAGATAGGAGCCTTAAATCCATCGATATTAAAATGATCAATAGTTGCATAGATTGGGCTGACATGATCCTTTACATTTCTTAGGCTACACATATGTCAGAACTCCCACTATGGCTACCCAATATTCTCTAGTTTGTGGCATGGAAACTAGGTTGTATGTTGAACATGAAATACTTTCCCTACGAATCATGCCTGAGAGACAAGTGGGCAAAGTTGATTGGCACTAAAGCATTATGATGAGTTAGATCTCTTGGATGAAAAGATGCTAAAGATTTTATATCACATAGTCATCGCATCAAACGATCATTTAATAAGAAAGTTAAAAATTGAGGTCTGCGAGAAGGTAACCACGCTCTCAAAGAAATTCTAGAACTCATTTGAGACCCTAGGGGAAAATTCAAGTCCAATTGGAGCGGTTCATACCTTGTAAAGAAGGTGCCACTATGTTAATTGATTTTAAAGGAGAAGAAGTGATCTGGACAGTCAACCTTGATGGCCTTAAGAAGTTTTATCCCTAATCTGACTCTTAACGTGCTACACAATTCACACCTTCCTTCTATTCTAAAAATAAAAAATAAGCTCTTCTCATTTTCCTCTGCAGGGACTATGGGGGACGTGATCCTATAAAAAAAATTCAAACACAACAATCGCTTTTATCCTTATAGAGGTATGTAGGTAACCCACACAGTAACTTTGGATACGGTCCTTCCCTTTTCATAAAAAAAAATTCTCCCGTGAAGATGCATAAGTCTCTCTCATCATTTTAATTAAACAAAAGGATTATGTTTGCCTTAGAAATTGGTATAAACAATTCAAGCATAAATTAATCTTCTACAAATGAACATAAAGATACAATAAAATTAGCATTTATTCTCATTATATTTAAAGTTCCATTTTATATGGCATCAGAAAAATCTTTTCCAAGCACCAACATTACTAAAAACAACAAATAAAGCTTCACTTAAAATCATACTAGACCTAAGAAAAACCAACAAACGAGGCAGACCTAACTTAAACCTACACCCAACACCTAACCAAAATAACTTCACAAAAACCTTCCTTAACTTCCATAAGGGCCCTCTTTATCATCGTTGTGACCATCGTCGCCTTTTGGATATACCCAGTAATCCCATTCTATATTCGTACTCGCATAAGATCAAAGTGACGGTACATTTTGAAAAGTTTAGTTGGGACTTCTGCACCCTCTTCCATAACCTTGGATACCGTGAGCCATTTATAACCAAACTCCTTTCCACACATTTTCAAAACTAAAACCTTCCTGAAGCACCTAAAATAATCTCCTAAAACCATTGAAGACTCTCCTATAAAAAAAGATTGCACATCAAGCAGGCCTACGACATTGTCGTAAACTCCCCAGTGACATCTTCAGAAACTCATTTAAGTCCTCTACGGGGAAGAAATTACTTATACAATGGGGGATAATCTTATCCCAACCCACTTGACACAAAAGTCTCCAAGATAGATAAATGAAGTTCGGTGAAGGCTTACGAGTCAGACGTATGAGTAATCATCCAGTTATAGGACGGGTGTTATAAGTCCCCACCAGGGCATTGACTAACAAAGAGGACTAGCTCCATTAGCTATCATCCAGTCGGACCAAACATTCACGGATGCACCGAAGTCTATGCAAGGCCAAATAAAGAAGTTATACATACTGAGTGTGAAAGTGCGGAATCCCCTTTAAACTTAAATTTCCAAATGCAGAATATAATGGTTCAACACACATAAACTATTAAACTAAAATTTCTTTTTCAAATTCACAATTAAATATATCTAATTTTAATTTTTTCAAATTAAAATTAAACTAAGTCAAATATGTGAATTTTACTTTTAACACAAAATTAACTTAACCCAAGTCCTAAGAATTTGCCTAACAATAAATATTCAATCTTTCAATATAGGCCAAACTCACTTAACATTAATTGTACAAATTAACCTTATGACTTGAATTAATTAAACTTAGCAAAATTATAAACTAGCACCAGGTTAAAGCAAGATTGCAAGTTAAGCATAATTTTATCTTTTTAGCCTAAGCATACATTCTAGGTGAGTTAACCAAGATATAATAAATAATCTCACTACACAGCAGTGTATGAGGAAAACCCAAATGGTAAAAACCTCGGACGACCCTTGCCTAACAAATCCACTAGATATGGTTTTACAATTACAAGACAAAAGACTTACTAAACTCGACTTGACTCCCTGCAAGTCCCGACGCTTCTTCATACAAATACCTATGTCTAGTTGATAATCACGACGTCCATTGAGTCTTGGAGTCTACCAATGGTAGCACGGCAATCGACAACCACACATGGTGCCTTTCACCATGTGAGAAAGTCGCAGAACAAACCAATCTTCCTTTTGGGGTAAAAAAGAAATCCAAACAATCTCCTTCAAATAATTTAAAAGAAAACAGGTGCCAAACAGACTCTCCAAGTAATATATATATATATATATATATATATATATGAAACTTGGATTTAAACTCAAAATGAGTGTGTAAATACATGTTTAACGAAGATTTTCTCTTGAAAATTAAAACACTCAAAACATGAACTTTTGCTTTGAAAAAAAGTCTCTCAAAAGCTCACTAGGAAGTTAAAAAGTCATTGAAAAATTGATGCCCCGAAGTGATTAAAACTAGCAAAAGTAGTGGGAACAATGGAGGAAAAAACAAAAACTGTCAAAAATTGACGGAATCTCGTTCGAACGACATCGTTCGAACAATTTCTAAAGAGAATTAAGAGTTTAGGGGACAATTTTTTTTTGGATATCTCGTTCGAACGACATTCGAACCAAACTTCTAACGAGCAAATAGAGAAATGGAAATCAATCTCGTTAGTAATGTCATTCAAACGAACTGGGAATCTCATTTGAATGAGTTCCCAATTTCGTTCGAATGACTTTTCAGAAAATTCAATTTTTAATTTTAAAGCCCAAAACTTTTATAAAACAAGGCTAAAAGGTCTAAAACTGATTTTATGAGAAAATCAAAAAGTCGTTAAGACAAAACTTTATAAAACTAACACCCATAAAATATTTTCCAAGATCATATATATATATATATATATATATATATATATATATATATATATATATATATATATATATATATATATATAAAATAGTGTATTCATACCTTTGGAAACTTGGAATCCCCAAATGTTGATGACGTAAAATATGTGGCACCAAACCTAGCAAGGATAAAACTGTAAATTCTGGGCCGCTATGTCTTCAACTCTTCAAACGCCATAAGCTTGATAGGAACAAACATCTATCCTACGACTCAAATAGGTTTGTCTAGAATTAAAGCAAACTACATATCGACTCAATTGGAAACTTATGTCCTTACAAACCTCCCCCTTTGGCTATTCCGGGACAAAATCCAACCAAAAATCCTAAGGGTCTTAAGCTCGTCTAGAAACAACATCCCACCCAAAAAAAATGCAGAGGTTATGACTTGACCCAAGGAAGTGCTTTGTCGCTTTATCAAATGTGCGCTAAAATGAATTCTTGCACACTTAAGCAAACCATCAAACACATATGAAATATAACAATATTAAATGCGAAAAACGAATACTCCCCCTTAATTAATTCTCCCAATTTATCTACTAATGACTATTTAAGATGATTGCGCAACACCTCCAAAGTTAAATCTCCCAAACTAAAGGTTTAGATACCATTTCTCCCCCTTTTTGTTCAAGAATAGACATTTATTAAATAATTATACACTAACTTATTTATCCCTCTTATTTAAAGCAAATACTATTTCCCCCTACGGTCTAAACAAGGGATATGAATTAAGAAAAAACAAGTAAAAATGTAAAGGTGAATAAACAGGAACAATAAAGCATATGGCAACAATAAAATACAACTAATCCACACAATAAGAAAAGATACCGATTATGATGCGATAAAAAAAATGATATCAACTAAAATGTACTAAACATAAGCATGGGATATCAATCAAAATTCGTAACAAGTTAGATACGAATTATGAATTCAAAGAAAATATGGGCTACTTAGCATGGCAAATACTCAAAAACAAAAAATACCATATATATATATATATATATATATATATATATATATATATATATACACACACACACAATGAGTATCACTAACGCTCACGCACATATACATAGGTATAAACACCACACACGACACAAAATACATTAAGCTTTTCACAATCGTATGGCAAAAATGTGTCAAATACATGCGGTAAACGGAAGTGAAGGGATGTGAACTCAAGACTAAAGGAATATAGACCCAATCACTTCAAACATGTTCAAGGAGTTCTCATTTGATTGTAAAATTTTATCACATTTAGATATTGCCTCATGTAACAATATAGATTGAACTCAATGAACAAATATACACAATACACACAAGCCTAGAATTTTTATGATTCTACAACCAATAGAGTCAAGACAATAAAGGCATATCTAGGATACAAAGTCATTGTGCAAACCCATTGATACATCCAACCAAACTCCTGATAATTGCTTTTCATTTTTATTTTGAACATATCAACTAAACTAAACAGGCCTTGACTAATTGTTTATTTTTCAATGCCACATTATTTAGGCCAAAACTTCAATGGTGGCTTTTCACGCAAAGTAATTTTGTCTTTCGTAGCCCGATTTCATTGATAAACAACTACAACATCGGATAAATATTTTTTTATTTTTTTTAAATCCGGGATACGGTTATTACATGCACAAATCCTTCATAGTCATAGCAACATGTAGATGACTAAATTGATAGGAGAACATCTCACTTAGTTTAAATATACATGAGAAGTTAAATTTTAAATGAGCTCGTTCATGTGTGAATTGAGGCATATAAAAATAGAATTCATTAAGCAACACAAAATCCAAATACTCCATGCAAGCATGACAAAGAACATTTTAAGGATTGAAAATCTTAACCACAAGTTCTAGACACATGGAAGCGGAAAGGGAAAGGATTCAAACACAAGTATATGCCAAATAAAGTGTGTCAAACTAAAATATACACAAAAAAAGCTTTTTGAGATTTTGCAAAATTTTTACCAAACACAAAAAAATTCAACTCAAAAGAAAAACAAAGAAAATCTTATTGTATTTTTCTTAATAAGACACAACAAATAAAAATAAATACAAAAGATATACACAAATCATAATTCTAACATGTGATTAATCATGGAGCATAGACTAGAAAATGACAAACATACATACACCTAGCATAAATATATCATGAAGCACAAAAACGCTAGAGTATGTAAACAAAGCTAATACATTTAACCATTAAATTTAGCATGTGAGTTATCACGTGATAGCAAATGAGAATCATAAATCCTATCTTGTAAAGTTACCAAGTCGGATCTCCTAATCCAAACAAGTGAAGAGTGACAATCTTGGGATTGGATGACCTTGGCTACCTCGGTGACCTTACTCTTGAATTTATTAGGACCTCTTTTAATATCAAAACATAATTTTCTAAGATGACCTTTTCGACCACAATGTGAACAAGTGAAAACTCGACGAAAAGTAGTACCTAAGGATTGACCCTTAAAATTGTTCCTAGGTGCTTCTCTCAAATTTTTGGCTTTGACTTTATTAATTGGAACATTTTGAGTATTAAAGTCAATCCCACACGTGTTATTTTTTATTTGGACGGTCCCAAGTATTTTATCTAATTTTTCAGACCTACACTCCAAATCAAATGTGACCTCATTAGAGTCTCTCAATTTTTCTTTTAATTCTAAGATCCTGGACTCTAGCAAAACCTTCCTCTCTTCAAACACTAGAAGATCGTTCTTCATTGTTTCCATGAAACCTCTTAGGCTATCTCTCTCGCCTTCCACATATTCAATCTTCTCTCGAAGATCTTTCTCATGTGTCCTAAGGTCTTCCACTAAAGAACTCTCATCTATGACCTTGGCACGCTCTCTCAAACAAACTTCTTTTCAAGTTTTCCATTTTTAATTTAATTAATTCGGTATATAATTCTTGAAATGCTACTTGAAGTTCAATATCATAAACCTCTTCATCATTATCATTCTCATTTTCAAATTAACTCTCATTACCATCAAATTTTTTGGATTCACAAACAAAGGCCTCGAAAGGGTCATGTAAATGTATATCTTTATGGAAAGATTCATTATCGGTGCTCACATGACTTGTCATGAACTCGATAAAGTTGCGCTTAAAGGGGGAATTGGGTCCCTCTTCCTTATCACAATCACTAAGGGTGGCATTGTATGAAATTGGTTGCTTGCCCTATCTCCTTAGTTTAGTGGGACATTCAAAAGCCCTATGGCCATACCCTTCACAACTAAAGCAACGATTTGACTCGTCCCTATTAAGATCTTCATTATGATTTTTAGGGATCTTCTCGGGCTTGTTATACTTGGATTTATCAAATTTCTTAGATGCATTTTTTAGACTCTCTTTATTAGCCTTAAGAAATTTTCTAAATTTCCTAGCAAACATTGCCATATCTTCCGAGTCAAAGTCACTCTCATCATCGAAACATATTTTTCTACTTTCGAGTTTTCAAAGTGATGTCCTTATCTTTCTTCTTTTCATTTTTTGAGGAAAACATATCAAGTTCATAGGTTTGTAAATCACCTACAAGCTCTTCTAGTTTCGTAGAGGCTAAAGTGGGTAAAAAATTCAACACAGTCACTTTAGGAATAAATCTATCGGGTAGGGACCTTAAACTTTTCTTTACTACTCGTTCGTTGGGTATTTTTTCTTCCAAATTAAATGATGAATTAACAATATCTAAAAGTCTAGCATAATATTCATCAAAAGTTTCATTTTCAATCATTTTAATGGTTTTGAATGGAGTGGTAGGGTTTTTGAGTTTTGAAGCTTTCACGACACTAGTTCTCTCATGGGTGAGTTGTAAAATATCCCAAGCCTCTTTAGCGGTTTCACACGTCATGATACGTCAAAATTCTTTCGGTGTGACCACCCTAAACAAAGTATTCAAGCCTTGGTAATTAAAATTTACTAATTTCAGTTCATTCTCACTCCATCTCTCTACGAATTTTGGAACACACTCATTTTCTACTAAACACATAGGTGGGGACCACTCGGTAATAACAGATTGCTAACCCTCTCATCTAAGGACTTTAGTGCTGATTTCATTTGCGCCTTTCAATACGCGTAATTTGAACCATCGAAAATAAGAAATTATGAAAACGGTGAAATTTCCATTTTTAAAGTAAGTACAAAAAGTACCTAAATGTAATAACTTAGCGCTCCGGCCCCTAAATTTTAAACTTAAATTTCCATCGCAGTCTTGGAGTCCACCAATGGAAGCATGGCTGCCGTCAACCACGCATGGTGCCTTTCACCATGTGAAAAAGCCAAAGTACAAACCAATCTTTCTTTTGGGGTAGTGAAGAAACCCAAACTATCTCCTTCAAATAATTTAGAAGAATATATATATATATATAACTTGGATTTAAACTCAAAATGGGTGTGTAAATATGTGTTTAATGAATATTTTCTATTGAAACTTAAAACACTCAATACATGAACTCTTTCTTTGAAATGGTCTCTCAAAAGCTCTCAAGAAAGTTGAAAAAGTTCACTAAAAAATTGTTTCCCCAAAGTGATTAAAATTGGCAAAAGTAGTGGGGACAAGTAGTAGGAAAAAGTGGAGGGAAAAACAAAAACTGATGGAATCTCGTTCAAACGACATCGTTCGAACAATTTCTAACGAGAATTCAGAGTTTAAGGGACAAAATTTTGTTTGATATCTCGTTCGAACGAGCTAGTTTGAACGACTTCGTTCGAATCAAACTTCTAACAAGAAAACAGAGAAATGGAAATTAATCTCATTAGTAATGTCGTTCGAACGACCTGGGAATTTCGTTCAAATGAGTTCCCAGTTTCGTTCAAATGACTTTTCAAAAAATTTAATGTTTAATTTTAAAGCCCAAAACTTTTATAAAACAAGTTTAAAATGATTGTCTGAGAAAATTAAAAGTCGTTAAGACTAAACTTTATAAAACTAACACCCATAAAATATTTTCCAAGCTCATATATATATATATATATATATATATATATATATATATATATATATATATATATAGTGCATTCATACCTTTGGAGACTTAGAATCCTAAAATGTTGATGACGTGAAACATGTTCCACGAAACCCAACAAGGATAAAATTATAAATTTTGGGTCACTCCGTCTTCAACTCTTCAAACGTCATAATCTTGATAGGAATAAACATATATCCTATGACTCAAATGGTTTTGTCTGGAATTAAGCCAAACTACATATGGACTCAATTGACAATTTGTATCCTTATAGAGTGAAGGAAATGGAGGAGTAACGGTCAAACACAACCTTTCTACCAACCACGAGTATAACATTACACAGCTCCCCAACATTAAGGTAGAAGGGTTCTTTTTTCAGTCATCAAGGTGATTTATCCTCTTCACTATAATAGTAGTAATTGTATTGCAATGAAAGCACATCCACAAGACTATGGAAGCAACTTGGTTGTTCGTGCTCATGTCATCCGTCACCAAATGAAAATTGGCAGTCAGGCCTAACGAAACAACTTCTCAATATCCTACAGATAGAACTCCCTGACGACGTACTAACTCCAGCACCACAAGGGGGTTAATTCCTTCCCCGCGCACCAATGGTCGAGCAATAGAAGGAGTAATGTGTAGAATCTCACCCAACACCTCTATTGGAGAACAGGAAAATTATGGAATAATAGCCGGAACATGAGGATGAGTACTCAGCTCAGCATCGTAGAAAATTCTTCATAGGTTGGACACACCTCGTCCAATCGAAAGCAGAGCATATGGTCCTCAGGATACCAGAACTACAAAGTCGCCTCTAGAAGACATTAGTTGATTATACGATTATGCCAAAAAGTGATGGGGCACTGGTTGAACACGACATAATCAACTTCATACATGTTTGTGGCCTCTAAGCTAACAAAGTAGGCAGAATATGCATCGATCATGGGAATGGAAGTTTAAAGAAATGAGGTTAAATACAAAGAGAGAAGAAGTGGAGAAGATGTGTGATTCTTAAGCCCATACTTATCCCCTTTTATAGTTTAAATCCTCCCGTAAAATGTGGAGACAGCTGTTATACTAGCGTTAGTGCAAGAATCGAAGTACTAATATTGCTACAAGGGAGTCAAAAGGCTTAAAATCTAAGTACCAGCACTGACGTGCCGGCAAGCGCCCCCTATTTGAGGGGAAGTATCTTTTTTACTTTGTGTCTCTCTTTTGTCCAAATAAGTCTCGGAATAAATACTTTTTTCATCAAAAATCTTTCCGTGCAATTATTTTTCGTAAATTATTCAAAAATATATTACATATTTTCCCATCTCATAAAACCCTTCAGTGAAAAATTAAAAGCGTATGTAAATAAGATACTAAATCAAGATAATCAAATGAAAATGCATCATTATATATATATATATATAACTTTTTGAATTTTTTCAAGGTACAAAGAAAAAGAGAAAAGTCCAAAAAGAAAAAAGAAAATTATCGATTTGCAACTCATAATTTAAATCCTATAAAAACTACCAAGGCATCAGTGACCACGGTGGGACGCTTGCTGCGGTTGCGAGAAGTATAGGACCCATTCCATGCATTAAGAGAGGAAATATAATCACCGTTGATGGCAGGAGGAGTACAGGCACTGGTCAATACCCAAATTTGCTCAGTCGTTACAGCCATCCAATATCTTATATTCCTCACCCAAGAACTCCGTACGGATAGGGTCTAAAAGGAAAATAAAAACAAATAAAGGCTCAGTATGAAAATAAAGGACAAAAGTCAGAATGCTAAAATCCAAGAAGAAGGTGAGTACACTTACCCCTAACCGGAAATCCTTTGTTGGCATAGGGGAAAGCCCTGGAACTCTGGTAGAAGACGGTGTAGAATATCTATAATATCCTCCCCTTGAACTTAAAAATGTCATGGGGGAAATCGATACTTGCGTAGCGGAGGAGGATCCTCCATCGTATCACCACTCCTTGAAGCTTGACCCGACAACCCAGGTGGTGAAAGTGGATCTCCCTCCATGTCATAGATCGAGGACATCATCAATCGGCTCATCACAAAATCCAAGTAGTCATACAGTGCCACCGTATCCGTGTAGGTGGAGTAGTGCTCCCCTATCATGGTCTCCATCCCTGTCTCCTTTGACATATTCTCTAGATCCCTCATATAATGGAGGAATGGTTGCCTCTCCCACCATTATGATCACCCACTCCCCCAAGTATCAGCCGTACCCAAACTCATGCAGTAACAACCGCCACATCTGAGCATGAAAGTCATTAATCCTTATATCATCCATCGGCTGGGGCCCCATGGGAAGAACGTCACTTATCGAAAGGAAATCCAGTCATCAAAATACAACTCGAAAAATAAGATTAAAAATGAATATTCCAAAAATAAATAATAAAACCCAGAATGGTTGCTCGTAAGGGAATTTAGGACACCCCCCCCCCCCCCCTCCCACCCACCCACATTTTTTAAGGTCAACAAGGACTTAGAGACACTATTTTCCTACCTCCACCTCCCCATCTTAGGCCAAGCATCAGCCTCCAACTCCTTTAGATGCATCACTTGGGTTTTATACCCAGTCACCTCCTTGAACATGCCTGAAAAGCAAAAATATCCAAAGATAAAAAAGAAAAATCAAAAAAATATTTCAAGAATAAATCAAAAACATAAAATGTAAAGTTACCTCCAATAGGTACAACACTCTAGTGAAAGTAGGCGGGCAGCAGCGGATGAAAGCATTCAAGGAGGCATACAACGTCGCTAATATCAGCCTTCCCCAATCATAATAGTAGATGTGCGTGAAGTCCTCCAAGAATGGAAGAAAACAAAGGTATATGTTATCGTTATTCTTCACCAACAATGTACTCCCCGACAAGAAAATAACATAACAAGATATCAAATGATTCAAACATTACTGTACCATGTTTTTTTCAAATAAAAAATCACCCAAATTCAAATTTAATAATTAAAATCTACAAATTCACAAACATAAGAAAATTATACAAATTTCAAATTTATGCTCAAGCACGTAAGTACCATAAAGAACAAACATCGATGATACTAATTTATAAAGGAAACTTTATTGTGTGTAACAAATACTTAATGGTTCTTATAAGTGTGAATAAGACTCTAGGTCAACAAATTCAAACTAGGAGTTTTTTTACATAACACCCCGTTTATAATGTCTTATTTGATATAACCCCCACTTTACTATTGTGTTAGTAAAGTATTTGAAACCCCCATTTATAATTCATTAATCATACTTGTGATCAAATACCTATGTTTTAAACACCTATCAAAACATAGTATGATTAATGAACTAAATTATGGACACTAATTAGTTCAAAAACCTATCAAAGCATCTTTAAAACAAAGCTGTAAGATGATTTTGTGTGTGATATGAATTATCTAAGCAACCAAAACACAAAAAAAAATCAAAACATCGAATATAAGAAGAAAAACCCCACTTAGGGGATAAAACCTCGGGATGCATGCTTTTTCTCATTAAACGAAAAAATAATTTTATAAAGTGTAAGTGCACAACTCTCACTTGAAGTTTTTTACATCTAGTTTTCTTAAAGACTCAACTGTCCACCATTAGAACGAGAATAAATTGCGAAGATACATAACCAATTAAAAATAGTTTCATTATGGTTTATCCATCACACATGATTAGATTGCTCTTACAATGAATGATCTAACCCTTTCATCTAGCTTTAAATCATAATGAGATCTGATATGAGATGTGAATTGATCTAAACTTTCATGGAAACGCGTCTCCATGCTCAACACTAATAACGACACAACGCATATGCACATATAAAAATATTATTTTTACAGTGGAAAATATTTAGGACACCAATGTGTATTTGTAATTTTCTTATTAGTATTGAGTGTAAACATGTGTTACCCTCCACACGCAATATATTTTCTTCAAATTTAACAAATTTGTATTTCATTTGTGAAAAGACAAGCCCATTTATCGGGTTTTTTTTGAAATTATTCGTCAATGAAACTCTGTGGATGAAAAGAAAAGTAAAATATATATTGCATGTATCTACCAATCATTTTAAACTAAAAATAAAATTAAAGTTAAAGAGAGAATAAATGCGGAACAATCACTACACCAAAATAGTCAAATTGGCACCCTTTAACCAGCTAGCCTTGTCACGGTCATTGACCGTGACAATCATATAAAGTTGTCACGATCAATGACCGTGACATGTCCATGACAATTTTGTCAGTAAAAAAACCTTTCTTCTTCTTTTTTTCCCACCAATTCTAATTCCCTCCATTTCTCTCTCTCTCTCTCTAGCGACTGCACACTCTCTCTCTCTCTCTATAACTTTGGCACGTTTTCTCTCTCTATTTCTTCTCCATTTATGTATATGTGCGTGTGTGTGTGTATATATGTGTGTATAAATGTGCATGTGTGTGTGTGTGGTGTATATATGCATGTTGGGGGCGCAGGAGGGAGGGGAGTGGGGTTTATGTGCGTGTGTGTGTGTATACATGTGTGTGTGTTTATGTGTGTGTATATGTGCGTGTGTGTCTGTGCGTGTGGTGGGCAGCAGCAGTGAGGGGAGGGGGCGGGGGGTGTGGGGTTGTGTGTGTATATGTGTGTGTGTGTGTGCATTTTTTTTAATTAAATTTTCATCGGTTTATTAGATATTGCCCCTCATATTGTAGTGCCCCTTGTAAAAGAATTGATTGATTTAATTTTGATTGGTTGTTAATTTTTTTTATAAATTAATAATTAGTGCCCCTTTCATATGCAAGTAGGATTTACTACACCAAAATGGGTAAATTTTCACCCTTTCAGCGCTTAGCCTTGTCACGGTCAATGACCGTGACAACAAACACGCGTTTTGTGTCAAGGTCATTAACCGTGACAAGTCCGTGACAATTATATTTATCACGGACTTGTCACTCTCAATGACCATGACAATACTTATAATGTTGTCACGGTCAATAACCGTGACACGACCGTGACAATTGTCGAAGTAAAAAAAACCTTTTCCCTTCTTTTTTTCCCCCGTCGTTTCTTCCCTCCTTTTCTCTCTCTCTCTCTCTCTCTCTCTATCTCTCTCTCTTCCATTTATATATGTGTGTGTGTGTATATATATATGTGTGTGTGTATATATGAGTATGTGTGTGTGTGCATGTGTGGTGTGTGAGGGATGGGGCAGGGTGGGGGTAGGGGGTGGGGCAGGGTGGGAGGGCTATGCGTGTGCGTGTATGTGTGTGGTGGGTGGGGGTGGGGCAGGGTGGGGGTAGGGGTGGGGTAGGGTGGGGGGGCTGTTTGTGTGTGTGGTGGTGGGGCAGGGTGGGGGGGAGGGGGCAAGGATGGGTGGGGGGTAGGGGTGGGGGGTTGCGTGTGTGTGTGTGTGTGTATGTGCGTGTGTGTGTATATGTGTATGTAGCGTGCGTGTTTGTGCATAATGTCCCTTGTAAATGAATTGATTGATTATCCCTCATTGTAAATTAGCAAATTAATATATGATTAATTATGAAAGTAGGATTACCCCTCATTGTAAATTAGTGAATTAATAATTGTATACTTTAATGGTTAGTTTAATTGATAAAACTAATTAATTGCGTAGATGAATTAGAAGGAGTACGGGATACACATTTGTTGTTGACATTGCTGTTGGATTATAGTGGATCGATGTTGGGTTGGTTAATTTTAAAAGTGGCATGACCACTAGATTATTGTCCATATGGGGGTGGGATTTTTCAACTTTTTTTAAAAATTACTTTGTATATCGAACAATATATATATAGTATGATAATTAAATGAAACATACTTGAAATTACATATAGTGCGCATAGATACTAGACTTCTAGTTCTTATGCGTACGCATTTAATAGCCCTTAGAGCCGTTCGAGAGTCATTACCCCTGTAATGAGATCTCTCGAATTGTCCCGTTTGGACAGTTTGGGACAACATAATTTTTGTATAATATTCTTAGTGGCTTAAAGTTGTTACTTTTGGAGGAAGTTCTGCAGTCGTATCCTAGTGTTCTTAGGGTACATACTAGATTGACAAGTGTGATTGTTATTTCAATTGATCAATTGAAATAACACTCACACTTGCCAATCTACGTCGTGTATTTGGAGAACTACGGGCATATGATGCCGAATTTTTTTCAAATTGTAACAATGTGCATGAGCTGTTAAGTATATTACAGAAAAATGCGATCTTGAATGGGATAGGACCACTCACCCTTTAGAGGTGATGGAGGAAATATAAATTTCTATTATAAATTGAATTTGAATATAAATAAGACATAATTAAATGAAACATACTATAAATCTAAGTTTTGTTTATACTAATTCATGAATATACGCTTCGTACTTTTAATAGGTGATTAGTTGTGGTAGCTGTGATGGGATATCTGAAATACAAAGAATGGATGGGTGAGACAAATAGAATGGGGGATGTGTTTCGCAAAGGTGCTAATGAATTTGTGAAATATGCAAAGAGATGTCATAATGATGAACAGTTTCCGTGTCCGTGTGCTAGATGTAAGAATGGTAAGGTGTTTGAGTGGAAAACCGTTGAACTGCATTTGTTAAGATTGGGTATGCAAGATAGTTATCAATTTTGGAGTTTTCACGGTGAATTGAAAGTTCCTTTTGTACCCGACCAATCTTCACAACAACCATCAACAAGTAGGATAGATGTAGAAGGGGATGACGTAGATCATAATATGTTAGAGGATTTAGTTGATAATGCGTACGAAGTTTATGAAGCAGAGGAGAATGAGGTTACTGATGATGTAGAAGGTTCAAGTGCTCGTGAAGATATCACGATAAAACTTGACAATGACTACCGAAGTTTAAAATTTAAGGTGACCCAACCGTTATACTCTGGCTGTGAGAAAGATCAAACAACTTTACGTGTCATGGTTGGTTTGCATAGTTTGAAGACGCAGTACGATTTGTTTGGCAATAGCGTGGCAGGAATTCTGAAATGGGTGAAGGGCTTATTACCCAAGGAGAATACACTTCTAAATAGCTATCCTGTTATGAAGAATAGCTTGAAAGGTTTGGGAATGAATTATAAATAGATTCATGCTTGTGTGTATGGCTACATACTATACCTAAAGGAGTATGAAAATCTCGATCGTTGTCCGGTATGCGATGAACCTAGATATGTCCAATCTGCTAGTAAGGAAGGCACAAGCTCAAAAGTGCCTCAAAAAGTATTGAAATATTTTCCTGTTGGGCCTAGATTAAAGTGATTTTTCACAGTACCATGGATAGCATAGGCAATAACTTGGCATGCAAGGGAAGAAGTAGGGGGTAATATCATGCGTCATACTATTGATTCTACTGCCTGGGGGAGGATGAATTATGAGTATCCCGATTTTTCTCGAGAACAACGCAACATTCATTTAGATATATTAACAGATGGTTTCAATCCATTTGGAAATCTAAGAACCAATCAGAGTGTATGGCTAGTGATCCTATCCCCACTCAACCTCCCTCCTTCACAGCGTATGAAACCTGAATTTTTGATGATGTCTTTATTGATACCTGGGCCAAAGGCACCAAGTGATGACATCGACGTCTACCTGACTCCTTTCATAGAAGAATTAAATGAGTTGTGGGAAGAGGGTGTGTAATCATTTAACTCTTTTAGAAAAGAAAAGTTTACGTTGAAAGTTATGTTGATGTGGGCAATTCATGATTTTCCATATGGGATATTATCCGGTTATGTAGTACATGGTTATTTGGGGTGTCCTATTTGTGGAGAGGAGACTGAATCTCTTCGTCTATCCTTTATCTCAAAAAATGTATACCATTGCCACATGAGGTTTTTACCCCCGGCTCATAGTTTCAGATCTGAGAAAGGTTCCAATTTTTTATTGGGCGGAGTTGAACATAGGCTACCGTCGAGATAACTTTCGGGTTCAGAAATTGAAAGTAAATCTTCTGAATGTGGCCCTAATGTACCAGGTAAGAATCCCAAATTTAAGAACGTCAAGCATAAGAAGACCCCAACTGGGAATGAAACTGAGACAAGAAAGGCATGGTCTAGGAGGTCAATTTTATTTGACTTGCCTTATTGGAAGAATAACCCGGTGTGCCATGTATTGGATGTGATGCATGTAGAGAAGAACTTCACTGAACATATTGTGGGCACTTGCCTTGGGGGGAGTCATTCGAAGGATGGAGAAAATGCACGAAAAGACCTTAAATCATTGAAACTTAAGCCACAACTATGGTTGAAAGAAGATAGTAGGGGAAGGACAATAATTCCCTCTAGTGCGTTTACTTTGACAAGTGGGGAAAGGAAGGTTCTTTTAGACACAATATATAATTTGAAGGTCCCATCTAATTTTTCGTCCAACTTGCAAAGGATTGTGAATTATGCTTGTTATGATTTACATAAACATTCATTTTTTATGATAACCCGAATTTCAAACAATTTTTCAATTTGTAATAAATATTCCAATTTGTACCGAAACATCCATTTTTAATGCTTTTAATTGATTTGCACTTTATCATTTTCACTCTTATGTAGTGTGCGTGTGTGTGTGGGCAGTAGGGGTGGGGGTGGGGATGTTTCACTGTTGTTTTGGAATTCAGAATTGAGGTGTTTAATTCAGAATTTAGGTGTTTAACAGTAACAATTCATTTTTATTTGTAGTAATTGTACATATTTGCATGTCTTCTTTTAATTCATTTTGATATGTACTAATAACATTTTTTTACAAAAAATGTCTCCTTCAGGTATTAAGGCGGGGATGATGATGTTGGTTATGATTATGTCGTCTGGGCTCGATGGTAGTGGAGGCGACGAGGGATCCTCGGCCCCTAGTCTCCCCAAATATGGCAAATTGGGGATGCCCATCAAGAACAAGTCGGGGATATTAGTGAGATCCCTCGAGCTGGTAAAGACGATCATCGGCCCGGGGTGCATTAGTTGGAAGGAGGTGCCATATGAGCTCAAGGTAGCTGTTTGGGTGGCACTACAGGTAATATATTTATATTTATATTTATATTTATATTTATATTTGATATGCCCACGTATAACCTCGGCTCAGGGATACCTACCTCGGACGAGATAATGGCCGAGACATTGATCGACCCAATGAGGGGTAAGGGCCCACGATATCATCCCTCGACCAGAACTACCTCGGCTCAGGCCGACACTACTACTTACACCTCCCCAAGGACACTACACATCGCAGACATCAACAGCATCCTAAAGTACCCAGGAATAGCAACCTCGACCATCAGTAGGCCGAGAGGACAAGAAGCCACTAATCAGTAGTCCTACCTCGGCTTGGGCCGAGGTTACCAGAGGTATTAATAATCATCAGCATGCAGCATGTCCAACCTCGGCTCGGGCCGACCCCAGTTGATGTTTCGGCTGGGATCAGGCCGAGACTCCTTATGACACTTCCCAGATTGATCGGATACCAAGCCTCTACAGCTCGGCCTCTCCCAGGCTGAGGTCATTTACCAACATGACTGCCGAGCATCTGTTGACATTTGGATAAAGACACCTGGGCACAAATCAGTTGTAACAAGATTATTCTCCACATGGAGGAGAATATTTCATCATCATTGCTTACATGTGACAAGGACAGGTGGCATTCCCACATTGGTGAGGATATCACACACATGCTCACTGCATGCATGGGGGGTACATTACACCCCCTAGACACTATATATAGGGGTCATCCCCAACCTTGCAAAAGGATCTCATTCATGCAACCCTAGCAGAAACCCTGTCAAAATATACTGTAGAGAGAGAGAGCTTGAGGGAATTGTACCCATGGTCATTAGTACCATCTTTCAATGATATTACTCACACACTCACTGTGGACGTAGACCAAACAGGCTGAACCACCTATATTCCGGTGTTGATCTCCTCATATCCTCACCTCCTTCTCTTACCACTTTTTATAGCTGTGCTGCCATTGTTATATACATATAGAGCTTGGAAACACCTTACCTGGTGGTGGGCTGATTCCCAGCATCATCATTTTGGCGCCGTCTGTGGGAATTTGAGAGGCTATCTCTTCCTCTTTTTCTGCTTTACCTCACCGGAGACTCTGGTGGTGAACCAGGAACCACCCCTTGTGTGGAGCTGTTTCACCATTTAAAGAGGTCCTATAAGGTATTAAGCTCATTTACTGTTCAAGCTCTTTATTATTAACACATGGCACCGGAACTACCACCGCCTCTTACGCTGCCCGGAGGTGGAGGGGCTAGCTCCAGTCAGGCTCCTCCCCAGTCAGAAATGGCGGAGGTGGCAGCGGCCTTGAAATCTTTGGCTGCAACACAACAAGCCATTAAGGAGCAATTTGCCCAGCTCAGCCAAACCATGATGATGAGACCACCTGGAGTCTCCCCGGACATGATAACTCCGACAGCAGTTCAGCCCCATCCCGATGCGAGGGGACCACCCCAGGCGCCCATGAAGGACCAACCTACACCCCAGCGGAGGAGGGACGTTGCTGACCCTAGGCGCTTGGGCCTGGGGAGGCAGGGAAACCCTTGCCCAGAGGACAGGTATGATGACCTAGAAGCTGAAGAGGCCCCAGAGGACTGCTGGGAGCCGTATGAGGTGTCATATCACACCGTACGGCCTCTTAGGCAGAGTCAAGGATGTCACGGCCGAAGAAGAGACGAGGCCCAATAAAGAGGGTCGGCCTTTGATAGGCAGCGTCAAGGATGTGTCGGCCGAGGAAGAGATGAGGCCCAGCAGAGAGGGTCGGCCTTTAACAGGTTGAGCAGGGGGTCGGCCTTCGAGAGGCTAGGCCCAGTCAATGACCTGAGGCAGAGGCTATCGAGGTCAAGGAGCGCGGCAGGCTCTCAAAGAGGGAATAGGCAGGCTCGGCCAGATCAAGGCCGACCCATGGAGAGAAGAGCCAGGGAGCAGGAAGAAGTCAATAGTCAGCGTGTTGTGGCTGGGGAACCCTCTGTCCATCGTAGGGAGGTGGTAGGGAATAACCTCTTCCTAGCTGAAGAGAGAAGACCCTGGAATGACTCAATCCAAAGTCTCGAGGAGAAGATAGGGGACCTCATAAAGAGCAGGGACCCACTACAGAGGGGCTACTCGGAGGGCTCCCCGTTTGTGGCTAGGATAGTGGGGTTCCCAACCCCAGCTAAATTCAAGCCTCCTACCGTGACTCCTAAGTATGACGGCAGCACTAACCCAGTACACCATATCGAGATGTATCAGTCGGCGGCAGATATTTACTCGATACTTGATGAGATGAAGTGCAGGGCCTTCTCAGGAACCTTGACAGGGGCAGCACACAGCTGGTTTACCTCTCTTCCGAAGAACTCGATCGAGAACTTCAAAGGCCTAGCAGAGCAGTTCATCCACAACTTCTGCTTTGGGTAAGACCACAGAAGAAGACTACCCACCTCCTATATGTCAAACAGGCTAAGGGAGAAAGCCTAAGAGACTATATAGCAAGGTTTAACAAGGAGAAGTTGGAGGTAGAGGATTACGAGGAGAGCATAGCCATGACCGCCCTGATAGGAGGCCTCCAGAAAGTGAAGCTATTATGGAAGCTGGCGGAAGACCCCCCAAGTCTATGGCAGAGCTGTTGTCCACCGCGGGGAAAGTGATGAATGTGGAAGAGGCAATGGCCGCCAAATACGAGGAGGAGAACCATGGTAGCACTGGGAGGTCCCAGGGTAAGAAAGAGGGGAAGAAGAGGTCAGCGGACGACAAGATCGCTCATTACACTCCTCTAACTGTGAGCTGTGAGCACATCCTTAATGAGATCAAGACTGACCGGGCTCTGAGGTGGCCAGAAAAATTGAAGGCCCCACCACATAAGAGGAATAAAAACCTCTGGTGTGAGTTCCATCAGGATCACGGCCATGTCACAGAAAAATGCTTCGCTGTGAAGGACGAGATTGAGAAGATGCTGAAATCCGGGAAACTGAGAAAGTATGTGGATGGCAAGGCCCCGAAGGGTGGAAGAGAAGACCCTAGGAAGAGAAGAGATGACAGGTGCCGCGGCGATGTCCCGACTAGAAGGCATGATGATTCAGAGGGTGATGATGGTGATGACCCGGATCTCCCACCTAAGGATGACAACACCCCAGTGAAGAGGGTAGGAATGATCTCCTTTGGTGTTAGCACCATATGTGGGGGATTCGTGGGAGGTGGCTCTGAGGTAGCCTATAGGAAGGCTCATGTAGCGGAGGCCAAGTCGGTGCTCAAGACTGAGGTTGTGAATCTGACCTCTTCTGATGCAGTACAGAAGAGAAAGAAGGTAGACATGGACACCCTAGTGGTGGGATTCTCCAGACTTGACTTCAAGGGCATCTTAGCCCCCCATGATGACCCTCTAGTCATAACAACAAGGGTGCATGGGTACGATGTAGGGAGAATCCTCATAGATGGGGAAAGCTCAGCAGATGTGATGTTCTGGCCTTGTTTCAAGAGCTTGGGTCTTAGCAGGGCAAGGCTGGTGCCCTACCATCACCCATTGATAGGCTTCAGTGGTGAGAAGGTACACCCATTGGGCATGTATGAAATGGATGTACGGATGGGAGATGAGTGTCCTAAGAAGCTGACTAAGAAGATAAACTTTTTTATGATGGACGAAAATGTCTTCTCGGCCTACAACCTCATCATCGGAAGAGTGGCCCTCAAAGAGTTTGAAGCCGTGCTGGCAACGGTCCACCAGATGCTAAAATTCCCGACTCCTTATGGGGTAGGGGAAGTGCAAGGGGACCAGACCATGGCGCGGGAGTGTTATTTCAACTCGACCGAAGAGCGAGAGGCCCATAAGAGAGCAACCGCCACTTACAGCATTGACACACTTGATCCTAGAGATGAAACAAAATTAAGAAGGGCGAGGCCGCGGAAGAGGTAGAATCCATTGTCCTCAATGAGGATGAGCCAGAAAAAACCGTCCAGATCGGTAAGGCCCTGGAGTAAGGGATCAAGGAAGAGCTGATAAACTTCCTTAGGAGGAGGTAGAGCGTCTTCGCGTGGAGTCATGCAGACATGCCTGGCATCGACCCTGGGATCATGGCCCACAAGCTCAACGTGGATGGAGATGCTAAGCCTATTAAACAGAGGCGAAGGATCTACTCTAGAGAGAAGTATGAGGTCATTCGGGAATAGGTGAAGAAGTTGGAAGAGGCCGAGTTCATAAGAGAGGTTACTTATCCAGAGTGGCTCTCAAATGCAGTCATCGTGCCTAAGGCCAATGGAAAGTGGCGAATGTGTGTAGATTTCACAGACCTGAACAGGTCTTGCCCGAAAGACAGCTATCCCTTGCCTAGTATAGACCAGATGGTGGATGCAACAGCAGGGCACGAGCAGGTTATAACCAAATCTTCATGGATGTCGAGGACTCTGAGAAGACAGCCTTCATTACTGACAAGGGGACGTACTGCTACAAGGTGATGCCCTTTGGTCTGAAGAATGCTGGGGCAACATATCAACGTCTTGTCAATAAGATGTTCGAGGAGCAGATAGGTAAGACCATGGAGGTGTATGTGGACGATATGCTAACGAAGAGCCTGAAATCATGTACTCACGTAGTGGACCTTGAGGAGACCTTTGATGTCATGGACTCCTACAGAATGAAGCTGAACCCGACAAAATGTGTCTTCGGGGTAGGAGCCGGGAAGTTCCTGGGGTTCATCATTAATCAGAGGGGGATTGAAGCAAACCCGGAGAAAATCAAGGCGTTACTCAACATGAAGACTCCTAGGAGTATCAAGGATGTTCAGAGACTCACTGGAAGGGTGGCGGCCCTTAACAGGTTTGTTTTCAGAGCCACAAACAAGTGTCTTTTGTTCTTTAAAGTTCTGAGAAAGGCCTTCCAGTGGGACGAAGAATGTGAAAAGGCCTTTGATCAACTTAAGTCCTACTTGGGGTCTCCCTTGCTGCTGTCCCGGCCCATAGCGGGAGAGAGGTTATTTATGTACCTGGCAGTCTCTGAGTCAGCCATTAGCGCGGCCATCATACGAGAAGAGGATGGGGTTCAGAGACCCGTGTACTTAAATAGTAAGGCCCTTCAAGGGTCTTAACAAAACTATCCCCGGATGGAGAAGTTGGCTTATGCACTGATACATGCCTCAAGGAAGATGAAGCCTTACTTGCAAGCTCACTCTATGATAGTCCTCACCGACTCACCACTACGGCAGGTTCTGCACAAGCCTGAAAAGTCCGAAAGATTGATGACCTGGGCCATCGAGCTAGGAGAGTATGATCTTACCTACCAGCCCAGGACAGCCATCAAGGGGCAGGCCCTCGCAGACTTTGTCGCAGAGTTCACCTGGGAAGAGGCAGATAGAGGTTCGGAAGAGGCCGAGATAGAGAAAAGCCTGGATGACGGCGAAGAGACAAACCGTAGTATCTTCCGAAATTTGGAAGAGGCGGCACCAAACATCTTCCAAGGCCGAGAAGAGGTTGTACTAGGAAAAACCCGGAGCAGAGTGGAAGAGAACGAAGAAGATCGGTACCTCTTCAAGAAGGGGGTTATGAGTGAAGGGGTCTTCTCATCCGATGCGGACGTTTGGAGCCTCTTCGTTGATGGCTCTTCTTGTGACCATAGAAGCGGCGCGGGGCTAGTACTCTCGGCTCCAGATGGCGCCAACATTGAGTACGCCTTAAGATTCAACTTTAAGGCCTCCAATAACGAGTCTGAGTATGAGGCCATGATAGCAGGTCTCTTGTTGGCAACAGCTCTTCGAGTAAAGCGGCTCCTACTCCATAGCGACTCGAGGTTGGTTGCCAATCAAGTGCTGGGGGAATACGAGGCTAAGGATGAAAGGATGGACAAATACCTAAAGAATGTAAGAGGGTTGCTAGATTACTTTGAAGAGGCCAAACTGAAGAGAGTGCCTAGACTGAGCAATAATCATGCTGATGTATTGGCAAGGCTGGCCTCAACAATGAAGACAGACTTGGGAAGAACCATCCCAATTGAAGTCTTAGGAAAAGCAAGTATCGAGGAGGACGAGGTATGCAACCCTTGTCATAATGTAAACCTGGGAGACTCGTGGATTGACCCGATTGTCAGATACCTAAGAGAGGGGGAGCTACCTGAGTCTAAGATGGAAAGAAAAAAGTTGAGATACAGAGCTGCAAAGTTCTCATTGGTAGGAGACGTCTTGTATAAAAAGGGGTTTCTCTTGCCCCTCCTCAGATGTGTGCATCCTGTGGAGGTACCTCGGATCCTACAGGAGGTTCATGAAGGCTCCTGCTCCAGCCACATAGTTGGAAGACCCTTAGCCAAGAGGATCATCACTCAGGGATACTGGTGGCCCACCTTGTCTAGGGACGCTGCCGACTATGTGAAGAGGTGTGACAAATGTCAGAGGTTCTCCACTATCCCTCACCAACCCCATCAGCCTATGAGGTCGATCTCTTCTCTATGGCCATTTGCGGTATGGGGAATTGACTTAGTAGGACCTTTGCCAAGAGCAGTCAACAACTATAGATTCTTGATAGTTGCCATTGATTACTTTTCAAAATGGGTAGAGGCAGAGCCAATGATAACAATTACGGAGCAGAAGACCTTTCAGTTCATCTGGAAGAACATCATATGTAGGTATGGCCTCCCAAACACGCTCATCTCCGATAATGGAACCCAATTCAAGAATGCCTCCTTGGAGAAGTATTGCCAAAGTGTGGGGATCAGACAGTTCTTCTCATCTCCTGGTCGACCTCAGGCAAATGGCCAGACCGAGGTCACAAATAGGACTATCTTGGATGGAATCAAGAAGAGGTTGGAAGACGCGAAGGGGAGATGGATAGATTAAGTCTACGTTGTGCTATGGGCTTACAGAACTACGGCAAGGACACCCACAGGAGAAACCCCATTCATGCTGGCACATGGCTCCGAGGCAGTCATACCAACGGAGGTAGGACTCCTGACTCATCGAATTCAGACCTACGACCCTGAAAGCAATGGGGAGAAGAGAAGGCTAGACCTGGATCTCATTGAAGAGAGAAGAGAAGATGCAGAGGTTAGGAAAGCAGCCTATCAGCAGAGGGCAGTAAGATTCTACAATCAAAGGGTGAAGTCAAGACCCATTGCGATGGGAGACCTAGTGCTTAAGAAGACCCTACAGAAGGAAAACAAGCTACACCCGAACTGGCATGGCCCCTACAAAGTAACGAAAGAGGTTGTGCCTGGCACATATAGGCTAGAGAACTTAGAGGGAGAACCTTTCACCAACCCGTGGAATGCTGACCACCTGAAGAGATATTTTATATGATGTTGCATAGGATTTGTAATTTATAAATGTATCATCTTATCGAGAAGACGTTGTTAATAAAGATCAGTTTCCGTGGCAAATTATTGTTCCATTCTTAGAGCAAAGATATTATAGGGAAATAACATCATTAATTTGGTGATTATTTTATGAGGCTAACCTCTTAGGTGACGACCTCAGACCCTCATAACATCACTCGGTGGTGACGAGGTCTGAGCTCAGGCACCTGGGTTATATGACCTCAGACCCTTAACATCATTAATTTGGTGATTATTTTATGAGGCTAACCTCTTAGGTGACGACCTCAGACCCTCATAACATCACTCGGTGGTGACGAGGTCTGAGCTCAGGCACCTGGGTTAGATGACCTCAGACCCTTAATATCATTAATTTGGTGACACTTATTATGAGGCTAACCTCTTAGGTGACGACCTCAGACCCTCATAACATCACTCGGTGGTGACGAGGTCTGAGCTCAGACACCTGGGTTAGATGGCCTCAGACCCTTAACATCATTAATTTGGTGACACTTATTATGAGGCTAACCTCTTAGGTGACGACCTCAGACCCTCATAACATCACTCGGTGGTGACGAGGTCTGAGCTCAGACACCTGGGTTAGATGACCTCAGACCCTTAACATCATTAATTTTATGACACTTATTATGAGGCTAACCTCTTAGGTGACGACCTCAGACCCTCATAACATCACTCGGTGGTGACGAGGTCTGAGCTCAGGCACCTGGGTTAGATGACCTCAGACCCTTAACATCATTAATTTGGTGACACTTATTATGAGGCTAACCTCTTAGATGACAACCTCAGACCCTCATAACATCACTCGGTGGTGACGAGGTCTGAGCTCAGACACCTGGGTTAGATGACCTCAGACCCTTAACATCATTAATTTGGTGACACTTATTATGAGGCTAACCTCTTAGGTGACGACCTCAGACCCTCATAACATCACTCGGTGGTGACGAAGTCTGAGCTCAGACACCTGGGTTAGATAACCTCAGACCCTTAAGTAATGGTTATGACAACATCATATTAAGTAATGACTTCAGAGATTGCATAGCATTCAAATACATTCAGAGATCAAGATGAAGGAAGACATTGGCATTCAATAAAAGGAAGAAATTACAACATTTAGGTGTCTGATAAATTACAAGTCCAGAGTTACAAATCAAAAAATACAAAATACAAGGCCAAGTTAAGCATCTGAGGGAGGAACATTCAATATCTCGTCTGGGTTGACCTGTTCAGCATTGGTCACCTCAGCCACTTCATCGACAGGATCAGTCCCTCCGAGATCAGTCCCTTCCAGAGTAACAGTCTGACCAGGGGCAGCAGCCTCATCCTCTATCTCTTGTAAGGCCTGGGCAAACTGAGGGTCGGCGAGGCTGAGGCCCACAAAGTCGGAGGCCTTTATAGTGTCAACCTCGGTTTCCCTGACCTCGGCCCATTTGGTGGTGGCCTTGATACCTCTTTCGAGGTATTCCAGACCAAAACCTATGAACTCCTCAGAGACCTTGTAATCAACAATTGTTTTCTCTGAGGCATCTACAAGAGAGGCCTTCACAGCAGCATTGACCTTCCTCTGCAGGGCATCGTCCTTGTCCTTCAGGGCCTTGGCGTGGCTTTGGACGAGTGTAGAGATATCTTTTTCTAGACCCTGGGCCTTATTTTCAGAGTTCTGGGCCTTGGTCTCGGCATTCAGCAACTCTGACCTCAGAGGGTCAACCTCGGCCTTCAGGTAGCTCTCAACCTTCTCAGCCTCTTGCCCCTTCTGAATCAGAGGCAATTTCCTGAGGTCCCAGTTAGATAGCTGGTACATGGCGGTCACACCCTGCACAGGCAATAAAGAGTTCAGAGGGAAATAAATTCAGACGTTGCACTTGCAAAATTATTGGCAAAAGGAACAAGCCATACCTGGACGGCTCTAAGGAGGCCGAACTCAACCATCATATGAGTGTCCATGGCCCTGTAAAAACGCTTGTCGGCATCATTCATCATGTTTTCAAGGGCATCCATGGCCTGCCTTCTATTGCCGACCATGCTGTCGGTAAGCTTTAGCTGGTCCAGACGAGATGATAATGTGTCGGCTGTGATAGGGATCGCAGCGTCTGAAGTCTTCTTTTGCCTAGAGGTCGGCCTCTGATCCTCAGAGGCATAGACCTCAGGGGCCCTCTTCTTGGATTTGGATGTTGAGGGAGCAGGTGGAGGAGCGCTCAAACCAGTCTTCTTGATGAGCCTAGCCAAACTTGGAGTTGCCATCTCCCATAACTCGTCCGAAACGCCTGGTGGTCTCTCTGCAAAAGTAAAAAGATAAGGGTTAGGAATCAAATATGAATGATCAGAGGTTAGACTTGAACTAAAAAGAAAAATCCTTACCAAAGTCAACTAGGGGACTTCCACCTAAGCTCATCCCCGAGAGAGACTGGGGGGTCAGCAGATGCTCGAACTTGATAAACAGCCCATGTGCCCCTTCGTCTTGCAGGGTCTTCACCTTTTTGCTATTTTGAACACTTAGTCCAGGATCGGCCCTTGCAGACATGGTGACTTTACCCCATCTGAGGGGTATTCTCGGCTAAAAAATGGAAGAGGGAATAGACGAGCCAAATTCCCACGGCCCCGAGGTGAAAAAGTATCGAGGTTTCCAATTATGATTCGAGGTCTGAGTGACCAAGAGCATCTTTTTCTCAGGCCTCCGACCTACGAAGTGATAGTAGCTCGGATGATTCTTTGCCGAGGTGGGGACGTAACACCCAGCAAATACCTGAACTGGGAGGTCAGAGTGGTGGACTTCCCTCCACAAGATGATGGCCCCTATAATAACTCTCCAAGCATTGGGAGAGAGCTGCGAGGGGGCCAAGTTGATAAAGGAAAGAATGGACCTAATGACAGGGTGAAAGGGAAGACGAAAACCTAGCTTGAACATCTGCTCGTACAAGCAGACTTCTCCATCTTGACCGTGGTAGGCCCTCTCTTCCCTCAGAGGTCTCCTTAATTAGATTGAGGGACTGATGGAGTATAGGTACCTGAAGTGCAATAGATCCACCTCAGTGACCGTGCTCTCGTACTCGGCCGCCTCAGATACGTCAACATCACTTTCGACGTCCTCATCATCGTCAGGCTCAACGTCAGCTGAAGCAGACGTAGACGGGTTACCAGGGAACCTCTGAGCAAAATCGGCCCCGATAACGGCCGACAGGGGGATAGCATCTAGAATAGGTGGCACAGCCACACTTGGCTCAACAAGTTCAACCTCGAAAGAAGAACCTGAGGTACCTGTGCCGTTTTGAGACGAGGCGCGGCTGGAGACCTCGGCCTGGTCAGGGTCCTGACCAGTCTGAGGAGTAAAATCCATGGCCTCTTGGAAAGAGTCCACAGACATTGGGTCGGAGGTGGAAGACTCAGACTCAGACATCGGCAAGTTATTAGCAGAGACGTCTGTCTGATAAAAATTCTCAGGTGGGCGAGGGTATACCACCTTGAGAGGTGGAGGAAAGAGGGGTCTGATAGGGAATTGCTGTGACCTACGAGCTTCTTCCTGAGCTCTCTCTATTTGCCTAATTTTCTCTAAGGTCTTTTCTCTAAGAGAAGGGAAGTCCTCAAGAAGTTGGTACAGGGGTCTGAGCATCAGGGGACGACCCAAAACTTTGATCGACCCTAAACTTGAGGAAAACTCAAACTACAAACAAGTTTGGCTTGAAAAATAAAAGGAGCCCAAAGATCAAATTAAGGAGTTTTTCAGAAAACCTAGTTCACCGAAAAATTCAAATCCTCGCTGGAAAACTCAAAACCTCACCAAAAAATTCAAATCAAAATGCCAAAAATGAAGCAAATGGGGAGGGAGAGGTACCTGAAGATGAGTTGATGGTGGGAAAAGAAGAAATCTCGCAAGAAACAGGGCGGATCCTCTGCAGAAAGGGTGGTGGAACGAAGAGGCCTCGGAGAGAGAATTTGCAGAAAACAGCGCGCGAAAGAGAGAAATGAGGAAGTAGAAAGAGAAAGAAAGGGTTTAACCCTTAAATACATAGGCACACTTCCCAAGGCTCATCATTGCCTTGGGAAACCCAAGGGACAACTGACAGCGCACGCAAGCCAAGTGGGCACGCCTTAGCCTGGGACAGGTGTCGCGCAGGTGTTGGCCTTGGGGTGAACAGACCTCGGAGGTGAGAATCCCCTAGCCCCCTGCTCTCGCAAATGACTAAGGGCTGGGGGGTGATTGATATGCCCAAGTATAACCTCGGCTCAGGGATACCTACCTCGGCCGAGATAATGGCCGAGACATTGATCGACCCAATGAGGGGTAAAGGCTCACGATATCATCCCTCGACCAGAACTACCTCGGTTCAGGCCGACACTACTACTTACACCTCCCCAAGGACACTACACACGTCGCAAACATCAACAGCATCCTAAAGTACCCAGGAATAACAACCTCGGCCATCAGTAGGCCGAGAGGACAAGAAGCCACTAATCATCAGTAGTCCTACCTCGGCTTGGGCCGAGGTTACCAGAGGTATTAATAATCATCAGCATGCAGCATGTCCAACCTCGGCTCGGGCCGACCCAAGTATGATGTCTCGGCTGGGATCAGGCCGAGACTCCTTATGAAACTTCCCAGATTGAGCGGATACCAAGCCTCTACAGCTCGGCCTCTCCCAGGCTGAGGTCATTTACCAACATGACTGCCGAGCATCTGTTGACATTTGGATAAAGACACCTGGGCACAAATCAGTTGTAACAAGATTATTCTCGACATGGGGGAGAATATTTCATCATCATTTCTTACATGTGACAAGGACAGGTGGCATTCCCACATTGGTGAGGATATCACACACATGTTCACTGCATGCATGGGGGGTACATTACACCCCCTAGACACTATATATAGGGGTCATCCCCAACCTTGCAAAAGGATCTCATTCATGCAACCCTAACAGAAACCCTGTCAAAATATACTGTAGAGAGAGAGAGAGAGAGAGAGAGAGAGAGAGAGAGAGCTTGAGGGAATTGTACCCATGGTCATTAGTACCATCTTTCAGTGATATTACTCACACACTCACTGTGGACGTAGGCGAAACAGGCTGAACCATCTATATTCCGGTGTTGATCTCCTCATATCCTCACCTCCTTCTCTTACCACTTTTTATAGCTGTGTTGCCATTGTTATATACATATAGAGCTTGGAAACACCTTACCTGGTGGTGCTGATTCCCAGCATCATCAATATTTATATTTATATTTATATTTATATAAATACAAATATAAATATAAATATAAATATGAATATGAATATGAATATTTTAATTTCGATTTCGATTTCAATTCCATTTTATATTTATATTTATATTTATTTACAACTAACATTATATTTGTTGGATAGGAACAATTCAACCTGGATCCAATCTACGCGATTCCATCTTGGAGCAGTTGAGGGAGCACCACAAGACGTGGAAGAAAAATATGCAGACCCGTTACTTTGGGAAGACACGAGAGTCCATTATCCAAAGGCGTGAATCCGTCCCGTCGTAGGAGCCGATCTCATTGGCACAATGGCAAAATTTCATTGATAATAAGATCGGGGAGCGACAATTGGCATCTCACCAATTGGGAAGGGAAAATCGGGCAAAAAAGACGGACATGCACTACTCCAGTTGGACGTCTTACGCCGATGTGGAGCATAGGATGATGGTAAGATTTAATTTTTCTATAACTACATAAAATATATTATTCTGTATAATTTTACTTTGCGGGGCCGATACTAATTTTACTTTATTTTATTTCAGGGGGCAGGGAGTGGCCCTGGGGGTAAGCCATATAGGCTCGATACTTATGTGGCTCTTCGGACAAAGAAGGGGAAGGACAAGGAGGTCCCCAAGCATCGCGGCCACGGATTGTAAGTAATCCGACAGTTTACTTTTTGTTAATTACATTATAATTTTTTAGTTTACTTATTTTACTAATCATGTGCTTTTTGTCGTTTCAGGCAAAGCTTAAGGAAGTGCATGAGTCGCAGTCTGATGACGACAAGGCATCTTTGTCCACAGACGCACTCAGCCAAGTGCTTGGCTCTGATCGCAAGGGGAGGATAAAGGGGTGAGCTCATGGATGGCCAAATCTAGGATCATCAAATTTGAGACGAGCGACACCGGGTTAGCTCGAACGGTGAATTCACATGACACGAAGTTATCCCGTTTGGAGGCGACGGTCCAGGATATGTACTCATTCGTGAAGCATTCGTTGGGCAAAAATCGTAAGGGTAAAGGGAAGGATAAGGCGGTGAAGGAGGAGGTGTGGGAGGACGAGGATGTGGACCTCGCTGCTCCATCGCCGACACGCGCGGACTTAGATGATCCACTTCACTATTTGGCTCCCTTCAACAGACCGATGTTGACACTTGGTTGGCCGAGCATGTTTATAATGGACATATTTGATGGTCAGTGGATAGTTCGGGCGTTGAGGGACTTGAATATCATCCACGGTGCACTAGTTCATGGACATGAACTTCAAGACATCGAGTCCAGGGTGCTTGGCACGCATGTGATGCCCGGGAAGGAGAACTCCCAATTATGGTTGCGCGAACAATGTGGCACGGCGTATATTAGTGGATGTGTTAATTCGTATATCATGTGGCCTACTCACCTCCTCAGCGCTAACCATACCCCAGACATTTATTGACATTGATTTAAGTTTGAATTGAATTGTTTTAAATTATTACATTTGAATTATATTTAGATTATATCGTGATGCATATTCTCTTTATTTCGAATGTATATTTGCATTATCTCTATTTTATTTGGATATATGATGTTTGAACAGTTACAACGTTGCTATAACAGGTACAAATATACTGCTAGGCAGTGGCAATGGCCATACGGCCCAGCAGAATTTTTTTTAATTTTGCCCAGAATTGTCACGATTATTGACCGTGACAAGGTCTTGACAAAGAAAATTGTCATGGTCATTGACCGTGATAATTTTTTAAAGAATGTCACGGGCTTGTCACAGTCCTTGACCGTGACAAATCTTGTCGCAGTCAAAGACTGTGACACGACCGTGACAATTCTAATGAGCTTGTCACGGTCAATGACTGTGACAAAAAAAGTTTTCTCGCCCAGAATTGTCACGGTCATTGACCTTGACAAGCTGAAATTGTCAGGGTCAATGACCGTAATAATTCGGAAGATTTGGTGTAGTGATTGCCCCTCATTGTAAATTAGTAAATTAATAATTGTATACTTTAATTGTTAGTTTAATTGATGAAAAGAATTAATTGAGTAAATAAATTAGAAGGAGTACGGGATACACATTTATTATTGCCATTGCGGTTGGATTATAGTGGATCGATATTGGGTTGATTAATTTTAAAAGTGGCATGACCACTGGATTATTGTCCATATGGGGGTGGGATTTTCAAATTTTTTTGAAAATCACTTTGTATAACGAACAATATATATATAGTATGATAATTAAATGAAACATAATTGAAATTACATATAGTGCGCATAGATACTAGCCTTCTAGTTCTTATTCGTATGCATTAAATAGACCTTAGACCCGTTCGAGAGTCATTACCCCTGTAATGAGATCTCTCGAATTTTTTCGTTTGGACAGTTTAGGACTACATAATTTATGTATAATAATATTCTTGATGGCTTAAAGTTGTTACTTTTGGAGGAAGTTCTGCAGTCGTATCCTAATGTTCTTTGGGTACATACTAGATTGACAAGTGTGACTGTTATTTCAATTGATCCATTTAAATAACACTCACACTTGCCAATCTACGTCGTGTACTTGGAGAACTACGGGGATATGCTGCCAAATTTTTCTCAAATCGTAACAATGTGCATGAGTTGTTAAGTATATTGCAGAAATATGCGGTCTTGAATGGCATATTAGAATAGTTTAAAAGGTTTGGGAATGAAGTATAAATCGATTAATGCTTGTGTGTATGACTGCATACTATACTGAAAGGAGTATGAAAATCTCGATCGTTGTCCGGTATGCGATGAACCTAGATGTTGATACCAAAATCAATATGCTGACATGGACCAATCATATGAAGACACGTGGCTATCTACATGGAAACAGCAAATACTTCTGAGGTACCCACTAGCTCCGAGGAACAATGCCTCTCCGAGGAACTCTTAAATACCGAGAAGCTTAGGCGGCCCGAGCAACTCATGGCGGTCCGAGCTGCACCTCAAAGCAGGATACCAACAGTTTAAATGCTCATTTAATACTTATCATTTGGACACGCACGCAAAGAGGGCATTAAATGTATTACCCTTTCATATGTATATCATTTAATGTAGTACCCTTTCACATTACAGCCTCAGGGCTATAAATACATTGTACAATCCTCATTGTAAAGGGACCCCCAGACCGGAATTTCTTGAGATAACTTGTAATCGAGAATTCCCATACAAACAGCAATACCAAAACAGTGGACGTAGGCCATTCTTATAAGGTTGAACCACTTTAAAATTCTTTGTCTCATTTATTTATCTGTGATTGAATAATTAGAGTGATCTAATTTTTTACATCAACAGATTGGCGTCGTCTGTGGGAAACAACTGATAATATCGTTTTTCATCAAAAATAATCCATTACCAATGGCGGATATTCCTGAATCCAGCAATCGAAATGCTGGAACCCCTCCAAATCCGTCTGCTCCACCAATTGTTCCAGATCTGACTGGAATAATGGCAAATCTGGCTCAAGGCCAGACCGTCATGCAAGAAACAATTCGACAACTCATCCAAACCCTCCATGGTGGTGCATCAGCCCATTCCGAACCACGAAGCATTCAAAGAAATACCCGTGCGCCTTCTTCGCGTACTAGGCGTACTAACTCACATCGCAATGAGGAATATGATGATTTCTCTTATCAACCTGGGTAAACTTCGTCTGTGCGAGCCACGGATACTTAACAACGTGTCACCCTCTCCCCAGAAAGGACCAACGCATTGGAAAGATTAAGTAGGGTTTCTCCTTTCGGCCGATTAGGCCCTAGGAGGAACAAAAGTCCTCTTAATGCAGCGTCGAGGAGCTTTCGACGACCATCAGATTTAAGGGAAGGATCTGCCCAGTCGCGACCAACTGCTCATAAAGATAGATCCTATGACCGACCAGTTGCTCGTCAGGATAAATCCCAGGAAGCTACTTCAACGAAATCAGTTGCTCGAACCAATAGGCCCAAGGAAGGAAATTATGCATGGAAAGGATCTATTCAAAGGCTGGAGGATAGATTAGGGGAAATGGCTAAGGCCAAGAATCCTCTACAACGAACCTTTGTTCTAGGAACACCTTTTGTCCAGGACATTGTTGATTTTCCAACACCATCAAAGTTCAAAGCACCTGTTGTGACTCCTAAGTATGATGGAAAGACTGACCCTGTCCTTCATATAGAACAATACCAAGCTGCAGCCGACATCGATGCTGTCCCAGATGAGATGAGATGTAGGGCATTCTTGGGAACTCTTACCGGATCTGCTCAGATATGGTATAATAATCTTCCTCGGGGTAAGATTTCAACTTTTCTTCAACTGGCCGAGTTATTCATAGGTAATTTATTCTTTGGAGCAAAGCCAGTTAAGCGAGTAGCACATTTGTTAAGTGTTAGACAAAAAGCTGGGGAGAGTATCAGAGATTATATAACTCGTTTTAATAACGAGAAACTCGAAGTCATTGATTTAAGGAGAAGACAGCGATTACCGCTTTTATGAGTGGACTGCTGCCAAATAAGTTGTACTATACTTTGGCCAAAGATCCACCTCGAACCATGTCGGACCTGATGGGAAAAGCGTCCAAGATTATGAATGCCGAGGAGGCTATGTCTGCAAAGAAGAATATGGACGCCAAAGAAACCAAGGTGGAAGGTGATAAAGCTAAGAAGAAAGAACATAAGAACAATGGTGGTGACAAACAATCCAAAAATAGGTCGTCATGGGAGGTTTTGAGGAAATTTGATAATTACACACCTTTGAAGGTAAATATCAACCACGTCCTGGAAGAAATTAAGAATAGCGAGGAGTTAAACTGGCTAAAGAAAATGAAGGCAGACTCTAACACGAGGAATGGGGAAAAATATTGCGAATTCCACAAGGATCATGGCCATATGACCAAAAATTGCATAGCTCTTCAGAATAAGATTGAAACACTCATCCAACGAGTAAAGCTAGCAAAATATATTGATCGGGGAGGCGAAAGAAGAAACAACGACCAAAATAGAAAGAGGTCTAGATCCCCTCGTCGAGCAGAGGAGAACAAGAAGATAAACCATGAAGTTGATCCAGAAGATGACCCCGATCTTCCCAAGAAGCCAAGGCAACCAGAATGAGAGGTATTTTCAATACGCTTTGGGTCATTTGATTGTAATGTTATTACAGGAGGAGATGCAGGAGGAGGAGACCTTACTGCAGAAAGAAAAGCTTACCTCGGTGAGGCTCAAGCTTGCTCGTACATTCAGCAAATAAATCTAGATGAGGAAGATCGCCCGAGAAAGGTAAACAAGGAGAAATTGGTTATCGATTTTTCAAAAAATGACCTTGCAGGTGTTTTATATCCTCATGATGACCCGCTGGTGATCAAAATGAGAATGAAGGAAGTCATGATTTCAAGAGTGCTGGTCGACAATGGTAGCTCGGCAGACATCATGTTCTACTCGTGTTTCGATAGTTTAAATCTAAATCTATCTCAACTGGAGCCTTACCACAGACCCCTCATCGGTTTTGCTGGCGAGAAAGTATTTCCACTTGGGACGATCAAGTTGGATATATTCATTGGTACGTGGCCTGCTTGTCGTACAGAAAGAATACGTTTCTTCGTGATGGATAAGAATGTCCAATCATTACTACAGAAAGTAGCTTGGGAATGATATTATTCATCCGCCGAGCAAGAAGAACTGGAAGAATCAAAGAAAAAGACCACTACTTATCAAGTGGATGAAGGTGCAGAAATTGAAACATTGGATCCTCGAGATGAGTCACAACTCGTGAAGGGTCAAGTGGTGGAAGCTACTGAAAACATCATTCTGGACGACGAGCACCCTGATCGAACTACTCCAATAGGTTCATCATTGGAAGCCTCATTAAAACAGTAATTGATAACTTTCCTTAGAAGCAGAAGACAAACTTTTGCGTGGAGTCATGAAGATATGCCCGGGATAGACCCAAACTTCTTATGTCACGAGCTCAATGTGAATAAGGAGATCAAGCTTGTGAAGCAGAGAAGAAGAGTATTCAGTCCTGAGAAGAATCAAGCTATACAGGAGGAAGCCGAGAAGCTCCAGAAAACTTGTTTCATTGAAGATGTTAAATATCCAGATTGGTTAGCTAATGTGGTGATGGTAAAGAAGAAAAACAACAAGTGGAGGATGTGCATGGACTTCCCCGACCTCAATAAAGCATGCCCAAAGGATCATTTCCCATTGCTCCGAATTGATCAACTGGTAGATGCTACCTCGGGACACGAGTTGCTGAGCTTCATGGATGCTTATTCTGGCTACAATCAAATTAAAATGAAACCTGAAGACAGGGAAAGTACTTCTTTTATTACCCCTAGGGGAACTTATTGTTATAATGTTATGCCTTTTGGTTTGAAAAATGCAGGTGCGACATATCAGAGGCTGATGAACAAGGTCTTTGCTGAACAAATCAGTGACAATATAGAAGTCTATGTTGACGATATGCTAACGAAAAGCAAGAAAGCTGCCGATCATCTAGTTGACTTAAGTCAGACTTTTGATCAACTAGATAAATATCAAATGAAGCTGAACCCGACGAAGTGCATATTTGGAGTACGACAAGGCATGTTTCTCGGGTACATTGTCAATCAACGAGGCATTGAAGCAAATCCTAAAAAGATCAAAGCTTTATTAGGGCTACGATCTCCAACAACGAAGAAGGAAGTACAAAGTCTCACAGGACGAGTAGCGGCACTCAACAGATTTGTGTCACGAGCAACTGATAGATGTCTCCCATTCTTCAAGACACTCAGAAAGACTTTTGAGTGGAATGATGAATGCGAGAAGGCTTTTCAAGACTTAAAGAGATACTTGGGAGCACCCCCATTATTGTCCAGGCCAGTGATGGGAGAAAAATTATACTTGTACCTTGCAGTGTCCAAGAATGCAGTTAGCTCGGTGTTGATCAGAGTGGAGAATGGAGTACAAAAGCCAATTTACTACACAAGTAAGGCCTTCCGAGGAGCAGAGATCAGATATCCAAGGCTGGAGAAATTGGCACTGGCGCTGATTGAGGCGAGTAGGAGAATGAGGCCATATTTCCAGGCTCATACCATAGTAGTATATACTGATATGCCATTGAGGTAAGCCCTGCATAAGCCAAAAAAATCAGGAAGATTGATGTATTGGGCAATAGAGCTCGATGAATATGATATAGTCTATGAACCCAGATCATCGCTTAAAGGGAAAGCTGTAGCAGATTTTATAGTGGAGTTCACCTATCCTGATACCCTCGAGGAGCAAAAGTTACTCGCTGATCAACCTGTGGATGTTACAGGATCAACAAACACAAGCTCAGACCAATTCCAATTGGTAAAAGGGCGTGTGGATGTCACTGGATGTGATACAGAGATGGTTGTGAGGACTCCGGATGAGAAACAAAAGTTGCTCGTTGATCAACCTGTGGATATTACAGGATCAACAGACACTGGCTCAGACCAACTCCGGTTGGTAAAAAGGCAAGTGGATGTTACAAGATCATTGACTTCGGGCTCAGACCAACTCCGGTTGGTAAAAGGGCAAGGAGAAATGATCGACGAAGAGCAAGAAAAACCCGAGGAGGAAAGGAAGGAATAAATATTTCATCGAGGAACTCTAACTGATCAGAAATTTGAAGACGAGTTACCTATATGGAGACTATATGTAGATGGCTCATCCTGCACTGGAGGATGTGGCGGGGGGATAGTTTTGAGCACTCCGGACTAGGTCGACATGGAATACGCTTTGCGTTTCCAATTCAAAGCTTCCAATAATGAGGTTGAATATGAGGCCATGATTGCAGGACTAGGTTTAGCAAAAACTATGGAGGCACAACAGGTCATTGTTTTCAGTGATTCTCAATTGATCATAAACCAAATGATGGGAGTATATGCAGTTAGAGGAGAATTAATGATCAGATATTATGCAAAGGCAAAGGAGTTGGTGTTAGAATTTTTCGCTATTCAATTGGTTAGAATACCAAGAATGGAGAATGCGAGAGCAGACGCCCTAGCTCGACTAGCATCAGCTGCTCGCACCGAGCTACGACGAACAATCCCAATTGAAGTGTTAGCTGGTCGAAGCATAGATGAAGATCTGACGATGAACTTTATCACCCTTGATTTAGGACCATCTTGGATGGATTCCATCAAGGCGTATATCGAGAAGGGAGAATTTCCAATTGACAAGCTCGCTGTCAAAAAGTTAAAGTTTAAAGCTGCTCGGAATGTACTAACTAATGGTGTTTTATATATACGAGGAATTATGGCAGGTTTGCATAGATGTGTACATCCCTTCGAGGTGAAATAATTAATTGAAGAGATCCACGAAGGGTATTGTGGAGCACATGTAGCAGGTCAGACGCTTTTACAAAGGGTGATGACGCAAGGATACTACTGGCCGACGATGAGGGCTGATTGCATAGCCTACGCCAAGAAATGTGACAAGTGCCAGTGCTTTTCCTCCATCCGAAGAACTCCACAAGCATTGTTGACACCCATAACTTCCCCTTGGCCATTTGCCATGTGGGGAATTGATTTGGTTGGGCCACTGCCAACGACCCGAGGAAGGTTCAAGTATCTCGTCGTCGCAGTGGATTATTTTACTAAATGGGTAGAAGCTGAGCCACTCATTGGCATGACGTACGAGAAGGTGTACCAATTTGTTTGGAAGAACATCATTTGCCGATATGGTCTCCCTCATGCCATCATCACAGACTATGGAACACAATTTGATAACGAGGAGTTTGCCACCTATTGTCATCAGTCAAACATTTTGAAGGTTCATTCAGCACCAGGCCATCCTCAAAGCAATGGACAAACTGAAGTGACAAACAGAACGCTGTTGAGCGGGTTGAAGAAACGATTGGATGATGTAAAAGCAAACCGGATCAACGAGCTACAATCAGTACTTTGGGCTTACCGAACAACTCCCCGAGTAGCAACTGGAGAATCACCATACATGCTGGCGTTTGGAAGTGAAGCTGTCATACCTGTCGAGTTGGGCCTCCCAATACATAGGGTACTGAATTTTAATTCCCCTGTCAATGACTTAATGAGAAGACTGGATTTAAACATGCTCGAGGAGGTTAGAGAAGAAGCAGCCATTAGAAATGCTGCTTACCAGCAGCGAACATCTTTGTTCTACAACAAGAGGGTGAAGAAGTGCAACCTGAAAGAAGGAGACTATGTGCCAAAGAAAGTAATTCAAAAACATAATAAACTGGAGGCAAACTGGCATGGACCATACCGAGTTACAGAAGTTGTTCGACTAGGAACTTATCGAATAGAAACTTTAGAAGGCGAGGAGTTTAAGAATGCATGGAACGCAGAGCACCTGCGCAAGTATTATCAATGATGTATGTGTAACACAGTTCCATCAGTATGAATAAAATGAAGATATTCTGCCAAAATCTCTCCTTTTTATTGAGAATTTTTTGGGGAATACTAGTGCTACACACTACTCGGCAAAACTCGGCAAAGCTCAGGCTGCTCAGCAAGATATTCCTAAAAATGCCAACTTCGGGTGGTTAGGAAACAAAATATTCCTAAAAATGCCAACCTCGGCTGATTAGGAAACAAAATATTCCTAAAAATGCCAACTTCGGTTGGTTAGGAAACAAGATATTCCTAAAAATGCCAACTTCGATTGGTTAGGAAACAAAATATTCCTAAAAATGCCAACTTCGGTTGGTTAGGAAATAAAATATTCCTAAAAATGCCAACCTGTTTGGCTAGGAAACGATATATTCCTAAAAATGCCAACCTGTTTGGCTAGGAAATGATATATTCCTAAAAATGCCAACCTGTTTGGCTAGGAAACGATATATTCCTAAAAATGCCAACCTGTTTGGCTAGAAAACAAAATATGCTCTCAAATGCCAACTTATGTTGGTCGGAAGGTACGTACATTCTCGAAAATGTCAACTTATGTTGGTCGGGAGGTAATATTATTCCAGAAAGTGCAAAAGTTGCTAACTATGGTTGGTCGGGGATAAAAACCCACTAACTGTAGTTGGTCGACAAGTAGAATTTATCGACCTTGGTTTGTCGGACGCATTTTATGAGAAAGATAAAAATCTACCAAGTATGGCTGGTCGGGGATAAAAACCCACTATTTGTAGTTGGTCGACAAGCATAAGTTAACAACTTTAGTTGGTTGGAAAAAATTTAATAAACATTTTTATACTCATTACTTTATTATTAAGTGATCGAACAACATTATTGATACTTATAACTTTTTAATTGTTAATGAGTTGGTCGACAAACAACACAATATTGCTATCTCTTTAACAGATATGCATAAATATAAAATGTTTGATAATTACAAGACAGTAGCAATCAAGATTTGCAAACAAAAATGAAAATCTTTCATTGAATTCAAAATAAATTGCAAGTACATTGATATTGAAATGTATACTAACTATTACATCAAAAAATTCCTATTCTACGGATAGTCGATCTAAAAGATGCTCGGGACGAGATACCTCGACTTGAGAGTGGAGATTGTAGTCACCGAGGTACTTTGAAATTAAGTTCCGGGGAATGGCCCAAGCAGGGATCCAATCCATCTCCAAATTGTATGGTGGCACAGGCAAGTCGAGCAACCCGGGATCATGGTAGTCCCACGGATAATGGCCTTGTTCGAGCTTCAATACACCTAAGGCATTCAGCCAGCCTTGCTTGTAGCCCTCATTGTTGGCATTCTGGATCGTCCAGGTGGAATAGTGCTTCATTGTATCCAGCAATCCAGAACTCCCTGGGTTGTTTGTGGAATTGATATGTTAGCCTCTCTAGCTGCTCGTGGAGACTCTTGATGAAAATCTCCTTATTCTCCAAGATGGACTTCTGCGTAGAGAGCTGTTTTTCCAAGTCACTAATCTTCTTTGACATGTCAGACAAAGCCTGGTTCTTCGCCATTAATTAGAAAGCTTGGTTCTCTAACGCAGACTGAGTTCTCTGTTCCTCGACAAGGACCCGAGCTGCTCTTCCTCATCCCCGAGGAGCTCTTGCTCGACCGCGAGAAGATGTGGAAGGGCCTGACCTCTTCAAGGCATCAAATTCTTCCCTCAACTTGGAATTCTCAACTTCTAAGAATGAAAATCCCTCGTCAGTCACTGGGATTAGGGCTGTTGAAGAAGAGGCTGCAGATTTCAACTGTGATAGCTCTTTATGCAAATTGTTGTTTTACTTTTCCAGTAACTCAGCAATTTGTCTTCATTCCTCGACCTCACCCTTCAAAGTTCTCTCCCTCAGATCATACCCAGCAAAAAGCTTCTCGTAGCCCTTGTCAGCCATGATCAGCTTGTACTTCTTTTCGTACCCCTCATGCAACAGGGCAGTTGGTTCCTTGTACTGATTCTGAAGGTCTTCGAGGGTTCACCGGAGATCCTCAATTATTTCATAGTAAGCAACATTATTGGCCACTGCTCGGTCAAGTAGACAATTCAAGTACTGATATGCTTCAAGAGCCTGTTCTGAATATTCATGGCCAAGGATGTCGGTAACTTGTGCAGCACTCAAGTCTGTGTGACCAGCCTTAAAGTACTCATTGCACTGTTGCAATAACTTTGTATCATGGGCAGATAGCAGATCCATCCTGGCCAGAAACTAGCAGAGAAAGAAAAGCAATCATCAATAAGAAGAATAAGCAGAGTATGAATGAAAGATAGACAACAATATGCAAGAAAATTCAAGTTTTATTAGATCATACAATTCAGAGTTACAAGTTATGGATTACATTTGACAGAAGAAGAAAATATAAAGATAAGCCCGAACAACACTACACCTTTTCCTTATCTCCCAAAACCTTCTTGGGAGGTTGGGAAGAGAAAGCAGGTTGCTCGGAGGGAACTGTGGGTTGTTTAGAGAGCACCAGCTGTTGCTCGGAAGAAGAAATGACTTGCTCGGTAGCATATTGGATGGTTGGGGGGTGATCTCCCATCACCATTGAAGACTCCTCAGAGGTAGCTTCGTCCTCTTTTAATTCTTCTGGAGTAGGAGGGGGACCAGGGATATGTCTCTGGAAGAGCTCGGATGATTCATCGACCTTCATTTCCTGAAGGGCAGCAACCCATCCATCCCTAAAATACTTTAGACTGCCATAGTCCACTTGAGATACCATGGCATCACACCCCTTGTTCCACCCCTTGTCCCAGCCAGAGCTGAAGGACCTCTTCACAGCAGCTTTCCTCTTGGTCTTCTCCAAGGCAAGCTTCTCGGACAGCAGGTTCTCAGCAGCCTTTGATTTATTTTCTGCCTCCTCCTTCTGCTGACCTACTTCCTGAAGTTTGGGCAAATCCTCCTCGGCAGCCTTGAGTTTAGTTTCCAACTCTCCAGTGGCTTTGAGCTTCTCTTCAAGCTCCTTATTTGCCTTCTCCAAGGCATTATTTTTCTTTTCCAACTCTTTGGAGGCTTCAACAGCTCGAGCTTTATCCTGCTCGGTGGAGGCAAACTTCTTCTCCCAGACAGCTATATCAATGGCATATGTCTAGCGAGAATCTGCTAGAGATTTTTTAGCTTCCTCCAAAGCCCCCTCCACGCTGGACGAGGAGCATGAAGCTTTAATTGCCTCATCCTTCTTCAGGATTATGTTAAAGTAACTCGTCAACTGTGAACAGAAACATAAAGCAAGTTAGAAACAAGAAATAATAAAGAAAATATGAAAAGTTCAAAGTAAAGAGACTTACTGAAGCAAGATGACGAGCAGCCAAAGAAGTAACCATATCCCGAGTAAGATTATCTTCATTACCTTGGACCTCGGGAATGGTCCGGGACTTCACCGAGCTCATGGCAGAGCACGAAGGAACAAAAGTGGGAACTACAGTCCCAGCAGCTGGGGGCTGAGTAGTGGTGTCAGCCAAATTGACCGAGGAGCTTTTCTTCAGCCTCCTCGGGGGAACAGGTATAGATTTAACTAAGGAAGAACCCTTGGTCGGTGATATCACAATCACCTCTCCAGGAGCAGCAGACCTGCTCGGAACCACTGCGGGCTTCTCAGCAACCTTCTCGAAAATTTTAGCAGGAGCAGTTGGAGGAGCTACATCAGTCTTCTTTGTCCCCTCCCTTGGGACATCAATCCTAATCCTTTTTACCTCCCCAGAACCGGAGGAAGTCTTCTCAAATAGAGCAGGAGTTCTTCGTTTCTTCATCCTTTCACTTAAAGGAATATGGGATTCAGGCGATGAGCTTGTGGAAGCTGGAACTGGCTCTGATTCACTTATCACTGGACGAGCAGTGAAGGAAGTGGTGTAGCTCTTGTACTGGAGCAGATACGAAGCTGATCTAATGTGCTCGTCGGCAACACTTTGATGCAGACTCCAGATAAGTTTCAAATGCCTTATATTGACATCTGCCTCTTTGGGGCACTTTCTCTTGTTATCAACTGCAAATAAATAAACATTGTTATCAGTGGCACATTTTATCAAATACAAAAGAAGCATAAGTTCAAAATAAAATGAAATAAAAATAACCTATCCCATTGCCATAAGGAGGGCATCTGGGACCCTGGTAAACCTCATCTACAGTCAATGGAGGGTGTTGCCAATTTTTTATGACAACCTCATGTTCAAAATAATCCCTATTGGCATCAGGGAGATTAACTACTAAGGCTCTATTTAAAAATCTAGTTTTTAAATAATAAATATTTTCATTGACTGCCCATCTATAGCAGTACATGATTTCTTGAATTCCTATACGAGTTCCATGCACTTGATTTAACCTATGCACCCTATTAACTATTCTCCATGTGTTGGGGGCTATTCGTGCAGGAACAATGTCAAAATACTGACAGAATTCCAGACACAAGGAATTTGGTGGAAAAGAAAATCCACACTCGGCAAAAAAGAGACTGGGGAACCAATGTCCCTCAGCCAAATGGAAGTAATTATAAGGCTCAGAAAGCTCTTCCAAGACAACCCAAGAGGGAAAGGAGAAATCAGAACGAAATTCCTCAAGAGACTCAACAGGGTAAACCATGGTGAATAAAGAAATAAAGATGAAGGAAGAAGATCTTACAGGAAAAGAATGGATCTGCTGACAACGAACGATGGAAAAGATGAACCCACAAGAGGGTAGGAAGAGACGATGTAAAACTCAAAAGACGAAAATTTGGAAAGGTAGAAGACGATGGGAGCCTCTGTGAAGTTTAAATACCTTGCCTTGGGAAATGGTGAAGTAATGATTACAAAAAAGGATGATTACGTTACCGGCGGCTAAAAAGATGAAAAGTAGCGCGGGAATCAAAGCGGCAAAAAAGAAGAAAAGTGACACGGGAATCGAAGCGGACAGCGGCTAAGAAGATGAAAAGTAACGCGGGAATCAAAGCACACAAAAAAGTCCAAAAAATTATGATTCTACGAATTGGGAAGGAGAAATAAATACAAGGGAAACGCTCCTAAAAATCAAGAAGACTATTTAAAGCTACCATAATCCGAGAAAGAATGTTCCATACTCCTCAAATTTCGAACTATGAAACATTGGGGGCTTCTGTTGATACCAAAATCAATATGCTGACATGGACCAATCATATGAAGACACGTGGCTATCTACATGGAAACAACAAATACTTCCGAGGAACCCACTAGCTCCGAGGAACTCTTAAATACCGAGAAGCTTAGGCGGTCCGAGCAACTTATGGCAGTCCGAGCTGCACCTCGAAGCAGGATACCAACAGTTTAAATGCTCATTTAATGCTTATCATTTGGACGCGCACGCAAAGAGGGCATTAAATGTATTACCCTTTTATATGTATATCATTTAATGTAGTACCCTTTCACATTACAGCCTCAAGGCTATAAATACATTGTATAATCCTCATTGTAAAGGGACCCCCATACCGGAATTTCTTGAGATAACTTGTAATCGAGAATTCCCATACAAACAGCAATACCAAAACAGTGGACGTAGGCCATTATTATAAGGCTGAATCACTTTAAAATTCTTTATCTCATTTATTTATCTGTGATTGAATAATTAGAGTGATCTAATTTTTTACATCAACACTAGATATGTCTAATCTACTGGTAAGGAAGGCACAAGCTCAAAAGTGCCTCAAAAAGTGTTGAAATATTTTCCCGTTGGGCCTAGATTAAAGCGATTTTTCATAGTACCATGGATAGCGGAGGCAATGACTTGGCATGCTAGGACAAAAGTAGGGGTAATATCATGCGTCATCCTATTGATTCTACATCTTGGAGGAGGATGAATACTGAGTATCCCGATTTTGCTCGAGAACAGCGCAATATTCGTTTGGCTATATCAACAGATGGTTTCAATCCATTTGAAAATCTAAGCACCAATCAGAGTGTATGGCCAGTGATCCTAACCCCACTCAACCTCCCTCCTTCACAATGTATGAGACCTGAATTTTTGATGATGTCTTTGTTGATACCTGCGCCAAAGGCACCAAGTGATTACATCGACGTCTACCTGGATCCTTTGGTAGAAGAATTAAATGAGTTGTGGAAAGAAGGTGTGCAATCATATGACTTTTTTAAAAAAGAAGAGTTTACGCTGAAAGCTATGTTGACGTGGGCAATTCATGATTTTCTAGCTTATGGGACATTATCCGATTGTGTAGTACATGGTTATTTGGGGTGTCCTATTTGTAGAGAGGAGACTGAATCTCTTCGTCTATCCATTAGCTCAAAAAATGTATACCATTGCCATAGGAGATTTTTATCCCGGGCTCATAGTTTCTGATTTAAGAAAGGTTCCAATTTTTATTGAGCGGGGTTGAACATAGGCTACTGCCGATATAACTTTTCGGTTCAGAAATTGAAAGTAAATATTCTGAATGTGGCCCTAATTTTCCAGGTAAGAATCCCAAATTTAAGAATGTCAAGCATAAAAAGACCCCAACTGGGAATGAAACTGAGACAAGAAAGACATGGTCTAGGAGGTCAATTTTATTTGACTTGCCTTATTGGAAGAATAACCCGGTGCGCCATGTATTGGATGTGATGCATGCAGAGAAAAACTTCGTTGAACATATTGTGGGCACTTGCCTTGGGGGGAGTCATTCAAAGGATGGAGAAAATGCACGAAAAAACCTTAAATCATTGAAATTTAAACCACAACTATGGTTGAAAGAACATAGTAGGGGAAGGACAATAATTCCCCCTGGTGCGTTTACTTCGATGAGTGGAGAAAGGAAGGCCCTTCTAGACACAATATATAATTTGAAGGGCCCATCTAATTTTTCGTCCAACTTGCAAAGGATTGTGAATTATGCTACTTAAGATTTACATAAGTGTAAGTCCCACGATTGGCATGTGATCATGCAACTGGTTCCTCTATTGTTTAAGCACTATTTCTCCAAGCACAAGGATTTGTGGAGGGCTATTATGCAAATTAGTATTACATTCTCACTCTTGTGTGAGAAGGTAGTCAATCGAGAACACATAGTGGCCGCAAAATTGGCGGTGACCGAAGCGATTTGTTTGTTGGAGAAGTACTTTCCCCCAGCATTCTTTGACATAAGTGTTCACTTGTTGGTACACCTATGCAATGAGGCACTTCTTTGTGGTCCAGTTAGATATCGGTGGATGTATCCACTTGAAATATTGATGAAAGTTTTTAAAGATTTCGTCAAGAATACGTGATACATTGCAGGATTAATTGCAGAGGAATACATCACCGTGGAGCAGGGGTGGCCATAGGCCAGAGGCCCGCCAAGCCTGCCTTACCCGCCCATTAAAAAAATAGGGGTTGGGTAGGGTGAATAGGCCCACAAAGCAGGCTTGGCAAAATTTGTTAGGCCCGGTTTTTTTTGGGTGAGTTTGGGAATGAATTCTTAAGCCCGATGAGGCCTGGCCCGAGGCCCGAGAATTATATATAATATTAATATATATACACTTATATATATATATATATATATATATGTGTGTGTGTGTGTGTGTGTGTGTGCATTAATTTATTATTAAAGTTTAAGACTACAAAGTTATAAATAAATATCTAAAGTGGGTAACTTTTATAAATATAAGAACATATACTAAGTCTTTTTATGTAGAGTGGGGAACTTTATATATAGACTTTGTAATATATAAGGTTTAAAACATGTTTTTAATTAAAAAAATAGGTCTTTGATTAAGAAAATATATTTTTTTTTATTTAAAAAAATAATTAACCGGGCTTGGCCAACGGTCCTGGGTAAAGATCTTTCAAATCTGGGCGGGCTTGGGATTATATAATAAGGCCCGATCTAGGCTTGAGCGGACTTGGGATAGCACAGAATTTTATAAGCTCGGCCCGAGCCCTAGCGGGCCTGCCCAGGCCCGGCCCATGGCCACCCCTACCGTGGAGTCATCAATATATACTCAGGAATATATGCTTGACTCGGCCAGCGTTGATGACACTCATGAGTTCGTCGATGATGGTGGTCATGTGATGGGAAAACGAGTGAAATTAACGAGTTTGCAACATGAACAAGTAGCTCGTTATCTATTTGACACACATGAAGATGTCGAAGAATGGAAAAAGTAAGTTTAAATTATTTTAATGTTTAACTTTATTTTAGAATATTTTAGATTATTTTATACACGATTAATTTTGTAATATGCAGAAAATATGAAGCCTGTGAGAACAATAAAAGTCAAAAAATAATGGTACAATCAGACAGCGAATTTAGGCTGTGGTTGTCACAAGAGGTAATTATAATGAAAATGACCGTTGTATAACGTTGCATTACACTCAAACTTTACAACTAATCTAATTAATTTATCTATATTCTCAGCTCTTAAAGACGGGTGATGCGACATCAAGGCTTGCTCATCTAGCCACTGGACCCTTGTTCGTGGCACAAGAGTACAAAAAGTATCAATTGAACGGTTACATATTCGGCGCAAAAGTGTACGAGGAAAGTACAAATGTACAGAACTCGAGCATTTCATACAAGTCTCTTACTTTTTTCAAGCGAGCGCAAAAGATAAAAACTTGGTTGAAGCTCAAATGACTTATTATGGTGTAATTCGAAATATATTTAAATTGGATTATATAAGCTTCAAAGAGGTTGTATTTTACTGTGACTGGGTAAGAGTTGACGATAAAAATGCTTGTAAAGTTGATTATGTCACCAATTTGATCATGGTTGACTTGTCCAAGTTGAAGAGCCACGACCACGTGAGCGATGAGCCGTTTGTTTGTGCATTTCAAAAGGTTAACCAAGTGTTTTACTCGGAGTATATCAACAACGAGCCGTGTTTAATTGTCCTACACGCGCCAAAGTGTCTAAATAATAGTGTGGATAACTTGGCTGCTCTTACCGAAAATCAATCCATTTTTTATGATAACCCGAATTTGAAACAATTTTTCAATTTGTAATAAATATTTCAATTTGTACTTTATCAATCAATTTTTATTTCTTTTAATTGATTTGCACTTTATCATGTTCACTCTTGTGTAGTGTGCGTGTGTGTGGGCAGTAGGGGTGGGGGTGGGGATGCTTCGGATTTTTAGTAATTGTACATATTATGAGCTAGATGTTGTTGTTTTGGAATTCAGAATTGAGGTGTTAAACAGTATCAATTGATTTGGATTTTCTAGTAATTGTACATACTTGCATGTCTTCTTCTAATTCATTTTGATTTTTACTAATAACAACATTTTTTTTACAGAAAATGTCTCCTTCACATATTAAGGCGAGGATGATGATGCTGATTATGATGATGTTGTCTGGGCTTGGAGGTAGCAGAGGCGACGAGGGCTCCTCGGTCCCTAGGCTCCCCAAATATGGCAAATTAGCGATGGCCATCGAGAACAAGATGGGGCTATTAGTGAGATCTCTCGAGCTGGTAAAGGCGATCATCGTCCCGGGGTACAATAGTTGGAGGGAGGTGCCAAATGAGCTCAAGTTAGCTATTTGGGTGGCACTACAGGTAATGTATTTATATTTATATTTATATGAATATTTCAATTTCGATTTCAATTTCAATTTCATTTTATATTTATATTTATTCGGAACTAACATTGTATTTATTGAACAGGAACAATTCAGCCTGGATCCAAAGCTACGCGATTCCGTCTTGGAGAAATTAAGGGAGCAACACAAGACGTGGAAGAAAAATATGCGGACTCAGTAATTTGGGAAGACCCGAGAGTTCGTTATCTAATTGCGTGAATTCGTCCCGCCGAAGGAGCCGATCTTATTGACACAATGGTAAAATTTCATTGACAATGAGATCGGGGAGTGACAATTGGCATCTCGCCAATCGGGGAGAGAAAATCAGGCAAAAAAGACAGACGTGCACTACTCCGTTCGGACGTCTTACGCCGAGGTGGTGCATACGATGATGGTAAGATTTAATTTTTCTATAACTATCGAAATATATTATTTTTCATTATTTTAGTTTGCGGGGCCGATACTAATTTTGCTTCATTTTATTTCAGGGGATAGGCCATATAGGCTCGATACTTATGTGGCTATTCGGACGAAGAAGGGTAAGGATAAGGAGGTGTCACCGAGCGTCGCGGCCACGATTGTAAGTAATCCAACAATTTACTTTTTTTTAATTACGTTATAATTTTTTTATTTACTTATTTTACTAATCATGTACTTTTTATCGTTTCAGGCAAAGCTTAAGGAAGTGCATGAGTCGCAGTCTGATGCCGATAAGGCATCTTTCTCCAAAGATGCACTCAGGCAAGTGCTTGGCGCTGGTAGCAAGGAGAGGACAAGGGGGTAAGCTCGCGGGTGACCAAATCTAGGATCATCGAATTTGAGATGAGCGACACCGGGTTGGCTCGAACGGTGGACTCGCATGATGCGAAGCTGTCCCGTTTGGAGGCGAAGATCCAAGATATGTTCTCATTCATGAAGCGTTTGTTAGGAGGAAACCGTAAGGGGAACGGGAAGGAGAAGGTGGTGGAGGAGGAGGTGCAGTATGACGAGGATGTGGACCTCGTTGCTTCATCACCGACACGTGCAGACTTTGATGATCCAGTCCCCTATTTGGCTCCCTTCGACCGACCGATGTCGACACTTGGTTGGTCGAGCGTGTTTATACTGGACATATTTGATGGCCAACGGATAGAGCTGGGGTTGAGGCACCCGAATACCGTCCAGGGTATGCCAGTTCATGGACGTTCGCATCAAGACATCGAGTCCAAAGTGCTCGTCACGCATGTGATACCCGGGAAAGAGAACTCCCCATTATGGTTGCGCGAATAATGCAGCACGATGTATATTTCTGGGTGTGTCAATTTGTATATCGTGTGGCCTACTTACCTCCTCAGAGCTAACCTTATCCCAAACATGTAGTGATATTATTTGAATTGAATTGTTTTAAGTTGTTACATTTGAATTATATTTGGATTATATCGTGATGCATATTTTTTTGAATGTATATTTGTATTATCTTTATTTTATTTGGATATATGATGTTTGAAGAGGTACAAAGTTTCTATAACGGGTACAAATATATTGCTGGGTAGTAGCAATGGCCATACTGCCTAATAGATTTTTTTTTTAATTCTGCCCAGAATTATCACGGTCAATGACCGTGATAATTTTTTAAAGATTGTCACGGGTTTGTCACAGTTTATGACCGTGACAAAACTTGTCAAGGTCATAGACCGTGACATGACCGTGATAATTCTAATGAACTTGTCACGGTCATTGACCGTGACACGTCCGTGACAACAAAAGTTATCACCCCTAGACTTGTCACGGTCATTGCCCTTGACAAGTCCAACTTGTCAAGGTCAATGACCATGACAATTCGTCAGATTTGGTGTAATGAATATTATATTATTTTTATGCAGTTATAATATTTATTAATAAAATTCATTCAAAAATCAAATGTTATATTCAATTAATATAATTAATTAAAAATATATCTTATCTCATTTCACTACGTTTATTCTTACATCATGTTATTAGTAACATGTTCAAGTTATTTCCAATTTAGGACTTAATAATTTTTCATAGTTCATTTTATGGTCTTATGGTGTTAATATTTTCACTAAATATAAATAGTTAAAACTTTAACTCCTATAATATACATTAATATGAAGACTTGTAACACGACAATAAATAACATGTGCCGATGTGCTCTTACACCATTTTTAAGATTTTTACCATATTTACATGGTTAAAGTGAATTAAACCCATTTCATGAATGCGAAAAACCTATGCATTTGGGGTGGAAATTCACTTGTTTCCCTCCCAACTAAAAATATTTTAGAAAAAGAAATATATTGCGTACAATTTATGCTCTGCTCGCCAAACCCAATTTTTTTTAATAAATTGACTCTAAATTTGTGTTATAAAATTGGTAAAACATATTTTGGCTAGGTGCCTCGATTTGGTTCAACTAGGGACCATTTTCCCTATACGTTTAATGATGTCCTTAGTTCACTAGTTTTAAATCTAAGTAGTAAGACCATCTCCAAGGCCTTATGTCATTTTGACAAAATGTGAAACCCATAGACTCGACATAATACCATTGTGGCAAAATTTTGAAAAATGTAATGAAAAACTACCAATTCATTTGTCTCATCTCGGCAACGCAAACCTTTCTTTCATGTGGCAGTTTGTCACCTGAGCAATTTTCTTCATATCATTTATCTTTTCTGCAACAATTCAAGTGTCGCGGTAAACCTCCTTTCATCTCGACGTTTCACTTTCCCTCATCGTCAAGAGTAGACAATTCAAGTGTTCGGCTCTTACCGAGTTCGTATCAAAACAAGTGACTTTTTAAAGGGTAAAATATCGCATAGATTTCATGTTTACCTGTTATATATTATCCATTAAAATAATAAATTGTTTTGAATAGTTTAAAGGTCAACATATTAACCAGTTAAGAAAACTAATTGGATTAATTAATAAACTAAAGTTATCAAATCTCATTTAGTAAATTTATTTATCAATAAACTAATAAGGAATTATATTACACTAATGGATATAAATTATTTACTTAAAGTGAGGCTTAACAAATGAAGCGAGTTATCATGAAAATTATTCGTTTAATTTTGTTTTATTGGATTTTCATTGATATGACCCAAATCCATTAAGAGTTAATCATAACTAATAATTTCATGCCGATTCATATTGTGTTATCGTGTCATGTGTTATGATGCCATGTCTACTCATTATTAACACTCAAATTCCAGTTATACAATGGATGCCAATAAAGACACTATGATAATTTTCTCCCAAACACCCTAATACTTCTTTCTTAAACATTGTCTAATGCAACTCAAATGTAAGCCAAAAAAAACTAGTTACCTTAAGGGTAACTCATACAATAAATGTTTCCTCCGGTTGTTCTTCGAGTTCGTCTCTTAGTGCATACAATTTTACATGAGTTGTGTTCATTTGTCCACCCATGTTAGTCAGTTTATTGACATATTTATTATCCTCTTGCACAGTGTTTACCACCTTACCCTGATAGCTCTAGCAATGCCTATGAAATCCTTAATAAGACTGCACCGCTTTAACTTTGCAATCAAAGGAGTCCAGATTTTTTAACCCACATTAAAAGTGGGTCTTGATGATCCTTTCACAAAAGTGGTCAAAATATTAAAATAATAAATAAGTAGTTATATTGGGTCCTAAAATTTGAATATTTTAACCAATCATATGAGAAAGTCACCAAGACCCACTCTTGAAGTGGGTCAATAAATTTAGACTCCAATTAGAGATGTCGTTGTTGAGAAATCCGTCTCCGCCACCACTCATTTTTATCCACTTTCCTTAATAAATTTAAGTGCAAATTTCCTTAAAGCTCGATTTTTAGTAAGGTGACTTTTCCTTCCATTTTTTATAAAAATTATTGTATATATTAGAGCATTCCTAATGAAAATGGGGTAATTAAACGTTAGTATGATGATTATTAAGATAACAACCCTAAAAAAATTGCAATGAACAAATGGCATAAACTTAGGTTATTGCATGAAATGACAATTTACTAGGGTTCCATTCACACACCAAGCTCTTTGTTTCGTTTTAGAGTAGGATATTATTGTGTGCCACATGTCCATAATATTAAGGCTTATGATATATTAATCTCAAATATAATTAGTTGATGCTAAAATTTCGATTTATATCGATCTTAGTCATATTTTTCCAATTAACTATCAATCAACTAGTTAAGGGACGGATAAGTAGTGTATCAAGCATAAAAGTAAAGTAAAGAGCTAGAGAAAGAGAGAATGAAGATCTAGATTTACATCGTTTGACTTAACTTAGTGCCTACGTCCACAAGCTATAGGAATTTTATTCCTCAAATGAATAATCACCATGGGAGCTGGTTTACAAGAGTTTGCCATTCACTTTGATAGCATAACGGTACTTAGAATTCCCATAAACATGATAATAAAGCTGCTATTTATAGTGAGTGAGCGTTGTGTGTATGTTTTTCTTGAGACATGTGCACTACACCAAATCTTCCCATTTGTCAAGGTCATTGACCTTGACAAATACAACTTGTCAAGGTCAATGACCGTGACATTTCGAGGTGAGACAACTTTTTTTGTCACGGTCGTGTCACGGTCATTGACCTTGACACAAAACTCGTGTTTTGTGTCACGATCGTGTCACGGTCAATGACCGTGACACGTTTGTCACGGTTATAAACCGTGACAAAGCCGTGACCCTTTTTAAAAAAATTATCACGGTCAATGACCGTGACAATTCTGGGCAGAATTTTAAAAAAATTTGTTGGGCAGTATGGTCACTGCCACTGCCCAGCAGTATATTTGTACCTGTTATAGCAACATTGTACCTGTTCCAAACATCATATATCCGAACAAACTAAAGATAATGCAAATATATATTCAAATAAGAAACTATTTAAGAAGAAACAACATCACCATCAATTATCTCAAATCTACAAATTATTTGCATAGAAAAGAGATTTTGTACCGCGACGCTCGGGAACACCTCCTTATCCTTCCCTTCTCGTCCGAATAGCCACATAAGTATAGAGCATATGTGGCCTACCCTTAGGGCCACTCCCTGTCCCCTGAATTGAAATAAAGTAAAATTAGTATCCGCCCCTCAAATATAGATAAATATAAATCGTAATTGAAATCGAAATCGAAATTGACATATAAATATAAATACATTACCTGTAGTGTCACTCAAACAGCTAACTTGAGCTCATATGGCACCTCCTTCCAACTAATGTACCCCGGGCAATCGTGTCAAATATAATTCTCTTCATATCTAAACACTAAGAAATACCATAATCCTATGGAGTTATGCGTTGCAAATTCCTTCCAACCGTTGTGTAGCCAAAAATCAGCAGTTGAAGTTGTCAATTCTGCCTTTCAATGGTCTCCCATGTTTTGCTAGAAGTTCCAAGTGGTGGGGTATGGAAAGTGGAATTGACAACTTCAACTGGTGATGTTTGGCTACATAACGGTTGGGAGGAATTTGCAGAGTATCGATCCATAGGATTATGGCATTTCTTAGTGTTCGGATAGACGAAGAGATTCAGTCTCCTCTCCACAAATAGGACACCCCAAATAACTATGTACTAATCACCTATTAAAGGTAAGAAGCGTATATTCATGGATTAGTATAAACAAAACTTAGATGTAGTTGGAATATTTATGTATTAATCTCCTCTCCACACACGCACACTACACAAGAGTGAAAATGATAAAGTGCGGATCAAGTAAAAGCATTAAAAATGGATGTTTCGGTACAAATTGAAATATTTATTACAAATTGAAAAATTGTTTCAAATTCGGGTTATCATAAAAAATGGATTGATATTCGGTAGGAGCAGCCAAGTCATCCACACTACTATTTAGACGCCTTGGCGCGTGTTGGACAATTGACCACGGCTCGTTATTGATATACTCCGAGTAAAACACTTGCTTAACCTTTTGAAATGCACAAACAAACGACTCATCGCTCACGTGGTCGTTGCTCTTCAACTTGGACAAGTCAACCATGATCAAATTGGTGACAGGATCAACTTTACAAGCATTTTTATCCTCAACTCTTACCAATTCACAATAAAATACAACATCTTTGAAGCTTATATAATCCAATTCAAATATATTTTGGATTACACCATAGTAAGTCATTTCAGCTTCAACGAGGTTTTTATCTTTTGCGCTCGCTCGAAAGAAAGTAAGAGACTTGTATGAAATTCCCGAGTTCTGTACATTTGTACTTTCCTCGTACACTTTAGCGCCGAAAATAACCGTTCAATCGATACTTTTTGTACTCTTGTGCCACGAACAAGGATCCAGTGCCTAGACGAGCAAGCCTTGATGTCGCATCACCCATCTTTAGGAGCTGAGAATATAGATAAATTAATTATATTAGTGGTAAAATTTGAGTGTAATGTAACGTTATATAACGACTGTTTTCATTATAATTACCTCTTGTGTCAAGCATAGCCTAAATTCGCTGTCTGATTGTACCATTGTTTTTCATCTTTTATTGTTCTCGCAGGCTTCATATTTACTGCATATTACAAATTCGTTAGCACCTCTGTGAAACACATCCCCCGTTCTATTAGTCTCACCCACCCACTCTTTGTATTTCGGATATCCCATCACAGCTACCACAACTAAACACCTATTAAAGGTAAACAAAACTTAGATTTATAGTATGTTTTATTTAATTATCCCATCATTTAATTATCCTATTAAAGGGTAAGTGGTCCTATCCCATTCAAGACTGCATTTTTCTGTAATATACTTAACAGCTCATGCACATTGTTACAATTTGAAAAAAATTCGACAGCATATCCCCTTAGTTCTCCAAGTACACGACGTAGATTGGCAGGTGTGAGTGTTATTTCAATTGGTCAATTGAAATAACAGTCACACTTGTCAATCTAGTATGTACCCAGAGAACATTAAGATACGACTGCAGAACTTCCTCCAAAAGTAACAAGTTTAAGCCAATAAGAATATTATACAGAAATTTTACAGTCTCAAACTGTCCAAACGGGACAATTCGAGAGATCTCATTACAGGGGTAATGACTCTCGAACGGGTCTAAGGGCTATTTAATGCGTACGCATAAGAACTAGAATGCTAGTATCTATGCGCACTATATTTAATTTCAAGTATGTTTCATATAATGGGTTAATTCAAATACAAAAATAAATTCATGGGTTAAGTTCTAAAATAATCAACCTAAAGTTGTGGTTCATAAAGTATTATCACAAATATAAACTAAGAGTGATAAAATAACTTTGAGGCATATAAATTAATTGTGACAAAGTAAGATTATGCACCAGAACCTAAAATTAAATAAAAAGTGTTTTTATTTAAACCCCACTTTTCTTTCTATAACTCCTATTTTATTAAACTTTAAATATAATTAAGGGTGTATAGAAAGAAAAGTTAAATAGGAATAAAAATAACATTTTTAAAATATGAAGGGCTCACCAATTTGATCAAATTTTTCAACAACATAGACTAATTGATCTTTATTATAAGACAATTACTACAAATTTACGCGCATCGCCCGAATTCAAAAAGTAATTTAATGACTAAAGTAATACTTTTTTTAACTTTAGTTATTCACCACAAATCTTAAAAAATATTTTATTTTTCATGCTTTTTTAACTTCGGATGCTTTTAGCAGCTTCGGATGACAATTACTACAAATTTACATTTTTGGATATTATTTTTGGAAATTTATAGAAAATTACTTATTTATTTACATTTTTAACTCCTACCCCCTACCCCTGCCCCCACCCCCTACCCCCCACCCTGCCCCACCCCCCACAAACGCACATATATACACATATACACACATATATATACACATAAACATATATATAAATGGAAGAGAGAGAGAGAGAGAGAGAGAGAGAGAGAGAGAGAGAGAGAGAATTAAACCTGAAAGTAGAGAGAGAGAGAGAGCAGCGTCGAGAGAGAGAGAGAGAGAGAGAGAGAGAGAGAGAGAGGGAGGGAGGGAACAGCGCGGGAGGGAAAAAAGAAGGGGGAAAGGGTTTTTTCTGTCAACATTGTCACGGTCGTGTCAAGGTCATTGACCGTGACAATTATTTAAAGAATTGTCACGGTCAATGACCGTGACAAGTCCGTGGCAAGTAAATTTGTCAAGGGCTTGTCACGGTTGATGACCGTGACAATTTCTTATCACGGTCGTGTTAAGGTCAATGACCGTGACACAAAATGCGTGTTTTTTATCACGGTTAATGACCTTGACAAGGCTGGCCGGCTGAAAGGTGACAATTTGCCCATTTTGGTGTAGTGGTGTCTCACCTATATAGAGTTAGACATTATCACACTTTACATGCAGAGAAAGGAATAATAACTATTTAGTTATTGTATATGGAGAAATATATTCATATCTTCGTTATGTTGCTCGCTCTCTTCATGCTATCATCACTAAGTTTCGTGATTCACACTGTATGAGATAACGACGTTATCTAATGGGGTTTTTGCTTTTGTACCATTGTTTACCGTGGTTAGGCTGAAGTCGACCTCAACTAAGGTTGGCCCCCAGGTCCTCTAGGCATTGTATTACTTTAGGTTATTTGGCCTTGTTGATTTCTATGACATATGCCATCCAGTGATTCCTCCAAAGATCAAATTATATTTAAGGGTACAACATAACTCATTGTTCCGTGGGAGATTTTAATATAATAATTTCAAACGGAACTCATTGTTCCGTGGGAGATTGAAGGTAAATGATAACGTTTTGGTGTGTGATTTCTATAGAATTCAATGCAAGAAAATTTAACTCCTTATATTATGAGTAATGCTACACTAAATGAAATTTCTTACCACATTTTCTTATCAGATTGTTTTAACATAATTGTATTTTTGTCTTTCCAATCAAACGTAGAAACATTAATACACCAGATAAAAAATTATGATAAAAATATTATTTTTGTTAATTTATTTACCAATTGAATCCCATACCCCTTCTTAAATAAATCGATCAATTATTATTTAGTCCTTAGGAACTAAGTATATTTTGCACTTACTCCACCTTATTTTTTTATGTTCCAAAAAGTTTATTTTGACATATTTTTCTTACTTTAGGATAAAAGAAGAAAAAATATTTGTGAGTGTCTTATATGATGATGGACTTTTCGAAACAAAATATAAAAAAAAAAACTTTAGGCTAAATGTTGATTAAAAATGAAAACATGATGATAAATCATTAGAATCTTATAAGGATAAGCTAAAAACAGTTTTTTCAATAAATCCACGTGTGTTACAATTATTAATATAGATACAGTTACACTGAAAAATATGTATACGCGTGATACTAGGGAGATTTTTTTTCGTTACCCATTTTTGTGACCCTAGTGATGTGTCAAACACATATTAGGTGGTGTTTCAAATAGATCCATGTATATTACAAATACCAAGTAATGTGTATTTAACACATGAGTTCGGTGACAAAAAAAGGTCACTGAAAAAGCTCTCCCTAACCTTACTTATATAGATACAATTACACTTATAAATGTAAATATAGTTACATGTTTGATAAATGTATCTAAATTAATGAGTGCAAAAATTACATTGATAAATGTATCTAAATTAATGAGTGTAAGTGCATCTACATTTATAAGTGTAATTGTATTATTTAAACTTATTATTAATTAATTAAAAATTTTGTAAATTTAAAATACTAATAAAATTATATAAAAAAAGTTTTAAAAAAAATATTAGTTAATGACCCATAAAAAAATGACGTTGAAATTTCTGCAAAATGCCACTAAATAAATCTGCTTTCAGAGCATCCACATTGGTGGGAAGTTTCAACAAAGAAATTTGCAAAGTTACAAATTGTGAGGGATACACTGGTGGGGGTCTAGTTGCCAAATTTGGTAGAAGAAAAGATAGGCGTGCTAGTTGTCAAATTTGGTAGAGAAAAAGGTAGGGGATTTGTAAAGTTACTGAATCAGTAAAATTTTCCTACGAACTTGTGTAGTTCGTAGAAATTTTCTACGAACTTTTTTTGTTCGTAAGAAGTTCCTACGAACTTCAGAAGTTCGTACCAAATATAAATACTCATTTTTGAATTCCTACGAATAACATTTATCCGTAATATTTTCTTACGAACAAATATTGTTCGTAAAAAATATAATTTTTATTCCTAAGAAAAAGAGTTGTTTGTAGAAACTCTCACCATTGTGAGACTCACTCGTGATGAAAGGGCAAAACTTGTTTTTAATTTCTAAATTTACCTATCGTCATTTAGAAAATCTTTCTAAATGAGTTTAGATTTTGCGCTGATAAAGCTCCGAGAGTGTCAACTTGATGTGATTGATATTTTACTACAACCAAATGCGCCCTTAAAGCGAACACAAATTCAGAAACTAATTTGAATTTGAACCTTCAATAAACCCAGAAGATATTTTGATTTGTTCCAAAATAACACGCGCCCCAATTAGCGTCTAAGCCTCTCCTCACGGCTCAACAAAAACTAATCAAAGTAATAAACACAGAGTTTGATGATTAAGCTAAACTAATGAGACAAAGAATTTATATTTCGTACCAACCAAAACCACGCTGGCTGTTTTTCTAAATCAGAAACTTAATTTTGTCTTATACGATAATTACACCCTCTTGTCAGAATCTCACATAAACCAAACCTCTAAATTTCAAACTCTGAAGAAAAGCGTGCATACAGACAAATTTTTAATTTTATTTAAGAACCGGTCCTTAACTTATCTCATATCCGACCTCGAACCACTTAATTAAATATTTCGGAGGTTCGAAAGCTTAAAAGACACGATCCGTCGGAGGTGGCGCCAAAACTGAAGACGTGAGCCGTCAATCAATACCGCCGTTTAGTAGCCGTCTCGCTGAGTGGGGTTAACGTGACAGTTGTTAGCTGACAGGTGGGGGGGTGTTTGCATTGGGAATTGGAATGCAGCATGGGAGGATCAAAGTGGGGTTAACTTTAGTTGACGGAGAAGATAACGACTGTGGGTCCCGGTTAAGGTGACCCTGGTTACTGGACTGGACCAAAGGCCGTAGATTGTGGGGCTCAAGTTGAATAGTGAATGTGCTAACCTGAGCATGTGGTTATGTTCACGAATTTTATAAGAAAAAAATAAAGATTTATGTTCCCGAATTCACTCCTTCATTTATTACGATTTCAAATTACAGGCATAATTTTGACAATTATTTATATTTGACACTTTTGAAATAATGAATCACAATACTTTACGTATTATAATTCTGTTTTCAAAAAATAATAAATATTATTTTTTCTATTTTTCAACTCAAAATCGTCAACTCTTTATAATTTTATACATTTATATATTAACATATAAGGGTCCGCTTGATAAGCCACATTTGGCAAATGTGGCAAATGGTGGGAAATCACAAATTTGTCTACTATTTTGTGTGTTTGATGACAATTATTTGCCATGAAATTTTTTTCATGGATACCCGTGTTCACATACAAATTTGCCATCATTTTTTCATTTTTGTTAGCAAAATTTGCTTACCTATATAGGAAAGCAAAATTTCTCCACAAATTTGCCATCCTTTTTAAAAATATTAGGATCCGTTTGATACAAATTGGGCAAAAGTGTTGGCATGGCAAAATTTGTCAGAGCAAATTTTGCCTAAGCAAATTTTGCCAAGACAAATATTTTTTTCTCACATTAGGCTATCAAACACCAAATGAGGTAAAACAAGTTTTTTAGGCAAAACATTTTATCAACACATTTTCGTCCATGTTATCGTATATAATAATAAATTTCTTTTTTTTTTTATTTTCGTCCCAAATTTTATTTAATAAAAAAATAATTTTTTCTTTTCTTTTTACTTCTCGTTTTTATTTATTAAAAAAGAAACAAACTATATATAAAAAAAAGTTTTTTAACCCCAAAATTATTTATTAAAAATAGTTTTTACATTAAAACAGTTTTTAATTTTTTTACATTAAAACAGTTTTTATATTAAAACAGTTTTTACATTAAAACAGTTTTTAATTTTTTACATTAAAACAGTTTTTACATTAAAACAGTTTTTAATTTTTTACATTAAAACAGTTTTTAATTTTTTACATGTAAACAGTTTTTACGAAAAAACAATTTTTTATATTAAAACAGTTTTCACATTAAAACAATTTTTAATTTTTTACATTAAAACAGTTTTATTTAATAAAAAAATAGTTTTTTCTTTTCTTTTTACTTCCCGTTTTTATTTATTAAAAAAGTAACAAACTATATATAAAAAAAGTTTTTTACCCCAAATTATTTATTAAAACAGTTTTTAATTTTTTACATTAAAACAGTTTTTACATTAAAACATTTTTTTACATTAAAACAGTTTTCACGGAAAAACAGTTTTTACACCTAAGCAAATTTTTTACATTAAAACAATTTTTTATATTAAACAGTTTACACATTTAATTTTTTTTTAATTTTTTATATTAAAACAGTTTTACATGAAAACAATTTTTTACATTAAAACAGTTTTTACGGAAAAACAGTTTTTACATTAAAACAGATTTTAATTTAAAACAGTTTTTAAAATATTCATAACAGTTTTTAATTATTTAAAACAGTTTTTAAAGCATTTAAGAAGTTAGCAAATTTGTTGGCAAATATTTCTCACCCATATAGCAAAGCAAAATTTGCCAACATGTTATGCATAGGAGGTGTTGTACATTGACAAATAGCTTGTAGGCAAATTTTGCTATCAAACACACCAAATTGTGGGCAAATACCATATTTGCCAACTTATTTGCATTTGTCTACCATTTGCCATGGTATCAAACACACCCTTAAAAAAACTAATTTTTGTTTGTTAAAACTTTTTTTTAAAGAAACATTTTTTACTGTAATTTTTTTTTTTGTTAAAAACTGTTTTTCCATTAAAAAATATTTTAATTTTGTTAAAATTGTTTTTTTAAACTGTTTGTTTGTTTGTTAAAATCGTTTTTATTTTGCTAAAGACTGTTTTTTTCATTGAAACTGTTTTTTTGTTACAAGTGTTTTTTCTTAAAAAATAAATCATTCTAAACTGTTTTTTTCTTAAAAGTGTTTTTATTGTTAAAAACTGTTTTTCTAAACAAATGTTTTTTTTTCGTTAAAACTGTTTGTTTGTTTTTCTGTTTTAACTTTTGTTTTTTTGTTAAAACATTTTTGTTTTTGTTAAATTATTTTTTTTCTTAAAAACTATTTTTTTATAAAGTTTTTTATTTTATTAAAAACTGTTTTTTATTCATAAACTGATTTTTTGTTCTAAACTTTTTTTTGTTTTTATTTTCCATTAATGCTATCAAACAACTCACTTTTGCCACCTAAAAAATCAATCCTATCAAACAACCTTATGTGGTAAATTATAGGATTTGCCCTCACAAATTTTGCCATGGCAAATTTTTTTATGAAAAAATTTACCATGCTCCCCATTTGCCCATTTTTGTATCAAACGGACCCTAATATACATATACAATACATTCTATGTATAATTATAAAAAAATAAAATTATATATGTACATGCACTCAAAATTACATATATGTATGCATTATTAAATTATATAGTATACTAAGATTTATACATTAAATTATATTATCAATATATATATGATACTTATATATAGTTTTATACATATATTATATATGTAATGCAATAATATAAAATATATCTATAGGAAATATGTATGTAATAATATAAAATATACTTATAGTACATATGCATTAAATAATATTATCAATTCGTCAATTATATAATTTTATTATAAATTATACATGAAATACCACAATACGCACAATACGTTTATGTGTGTTTGTGTGTGTGTGAGTGTGTTTGTGTATAAGGAGAGGTTCAAAAGTCCACCTAGAAGATGAACATTGTAATAAATATTAGGAAAAAATACTCAATAGCCATTACACCAAATCTGTCGAATTGTCACGGTCATTGACCTTGACAACTTAAACTTGTCAAGGTCAATGACCGTGACAATTCTGGGCGAGACAACTTTTTTTGTCACGGTCATTGACCGTGACAAGATCCTTATAATTGTCACGGTCGTGTCACGGCCAGTGACCGTGACAAGTTTTGTCACGGTTATAAATCGTGACAATATCGCTATAATTATCACGATCGTGTCACGGTCAGTGATCGTAACAAGTTTTGTCACGGTTATAAACCGTGACAAGCCCGTGACATTTAATAAAAAATTATCTCGATCAATGACCGTGACAATTCTGAGCAAAATTGAAAAAAATCTGCTTGGTAGTATGGCCACTGCCACTGCCCAGCAGTATATTTGTACCTGTTATAGCAACGTTGTACCTGTTCAAACATCATATATCCAAATAAACTAGAGATAATGAAAATATACATTCAAAATAAAAACAATATGCATCACGATTAAACCGAATATAATTCAAATATATCAACTTAAAAACAATTCAAATGTATCAACTAAAAAATAATACAATTCAATTCAAATAATGTCACTACATATCTTGGGTAAGGTTAAATCCGAGGAGGTGAGTAGGGCACACGATATATGAATTGGCACACCCACTGATATACATCGTGTCGCATTGTTCGCGCAATCACAACGGAGAGTTCTCCTTCCCGGGTATCATGCTTGATGAGCACCTTGGACTTGATGTCTTGAAGCTCACGTCCATGAACTAGTCCACTCTGGACGATATTCGGGTCCCTCAACCCCCGCCCTATCCACTGGCCATCAAATATGTCCAGTATAAACACGCTCGGCCAACCAAGCATTGACATCGGTCGGTCGAAGGGAGCCAAATAGGGAAGTGGATCATCAGAGTCCGCACGTGTCGGCGATGAAGCGGCGAGGTCCACATCCTCGTCATCCCGCATCTCGTCATGCCGCACCCCGTCCTCCCGTACCCCCTCCCCCCACCTTCTCCTTCCCTTTCCCCTTGCGCTTTCCTCCGCCTAACGAACACTTCATGAATGAGAACATATCTTGGACCGTCGCCTCCAAACAGGACAGCTTTGCGTCATGCGAATCCACCGTTTGAGCCAACCCGGTATCGCTCGTCTCCAATCCGATGATCCTAGATTTGGCCACCCGCGAGCTCACCCCCCTTGCGATCAGAGCCAAGCAATTGGCTGAGTGCGTATGTGGGCAAAGATGACTTGTTGGCATCAGACTGTGACTCATGCAATTCTTTAAGCTTTGCCTGAAACGACAAAAAGAACATGATTAGTAAAATAAGTAAATTAAAAAATTATAACGTAATTAACAAAAAGTAAACTGTCGGATTACTTACAATCGTGGGCGCGATGCTCGGGGACACCTCCTTGTCCTTCCCCTTCTTCGTCCGAAGAGCCACATAAGTATCGAGCCTATGTGGCCTACCCCCAGGGCCACTCTCTGTCCCCTGAAATAAAATAAAGTAAAATTAGTATCGGCCTCGCAAAGTAAAATAATACAGAATAATATATTTCTGTAGTTATAGAAAAATTAAATCTTACCATCATCCTATGCTCCACCTCGGCGTAAGACGTCCGGCCGGAGTAGTGCACGTATGTCTTTTTTGCCCGGTTTTCCCTCCCTGATTGGCAAGATGCCAATTGTCCCTCCCCGATCACATTGTCAACGAACTTTTGCCATTGTGCTAATGAGATCGGCTACTTCGGCGGAACGGATTCACGCCTTTGGATAATGGACTCTCGTGTCTTCTCAAAGTACCGGGTCCGCATACTTTTCTTCCACGTCTTGTGTTGCTCCCTCAACTGCTCCAAGACGGAATCGCATAGCTTTGGATCTAAGCTGAATTGTTCCTGTCCAACAAATACAATGTTAGTTGGAAATAAATATAAATATAATTATAAAATGAAATTGAAATCGAAATTGAAATATTCATATGAATATAAATATAAATATAAATATAAATACATTACCTGTAGTGCCACCCAAACAGCTAACTTGATCTCATATGGTACCTCCTTCCAACCAATGCACCTCAGACCGATGATCGTATTTACCATCTCGAGGGATCTCACTAATAGCCCCGACTTGTTCTCGATGGCCATCCCCAATTTGCCATATTTGGGGAGCCTACGGACCGAGGAGCCCTCATCGCCTCCTCTACCACCGAGCCCAGACGACATCATCATAACAAGCATCATCATCCTCACCTTAATACCTGAAGGAGACATTTGCTGTAAAAAAATGTTATTAGTACATATCAAAATGAATTAAAAGAAGACATGCAAATAAACTAACAATTAAAGTATACAATTATTAATTTACTAATTTACAATGAGGGGCAATCCTACTTTCATAATTAATCATATATTAATTTACTAATTTACAATGAGGGGCAATCCTACTTTCATAATTAATCATATATTAATTTACTAATTTACAATGAGGGGCAATCATATATTAATTTAATAAAAAATTAATAATCTATCAATTCGTTTACAAGGGACATTACGCACAAACACGCACACTACACACCCATATACACACACGCACGCATACACACACACACCCGCGCACATTCACACATACACACGCAGCCCTCTCCCTCACCCCCACCCCCCATCCCTGCCCCCTCCCCCCCCCCCACTCCACCCCCCCCCCACCCACCATCCCTGCCCCCTCCCCCCCCCCCCACTCCACCCCCCCCCCCCCCACCCATCTCCTCCATCTCCTCCTAAGGGTGAGTTCAAGTATGTTTCATTTAATTTCAAGTAATTTTCAAAAAAAGTTAAAAAATCCCACCCCCATATGGACAATAATCCAGTGGTCATGCCACTTTTAAAACTAACCAACCCAACATCGATTTACTATACACTACACCAAATTTGCCCATTTGTCAACTTATCAAGGTCAATGACCGTGACATTTCGAGGCGAGATAATTTTTTTTGTCACGGTCGTGTCACGGTCATTGACCTTGACACAAAACTCGTGTTTTGTGTCACGGTCGTGTCGCGGTCAATGACCGTGACACGTTTGTTACGGTTTATAACCGTGGAAAAGCCGTGACCCTTTTTAAAAAAATTATCACGGCCATTGACCGTGACAATTTTGGGCAGAATTTAAAAAAAATCTGCTGGGCAGTATGGCCACTGCCACTGCCCAACACTATATTTGTACCTGTTATAGCAACGTTGTACCTGTTCCAAACATCATATATCCGAAACAAACTAAAGATAATGCAAATATATATTCAAATAAGAAACTATTTAAGAAGAAACAACATCACCATCAATTATCTCAAATCTACAAATTATTTGCATGGAAAAGAGATTTTGTACCGCGGCGCTCGGGAACACCTCCTTATCCTTCCCTTCTCGTCCGAATAGCCACATAAGTATAGAGCATATGTGTCCTACCCTTAGGGCCACTCCCTGTCCCCTGAATTGAAATAAAGTAAAATTAGTATCCGCCCCTCAAATATAGATAAATATAAATCGTAATTGAAATCGAAATCGAAATTGACATATAAATATAAATACATTACCTGTAGTGTCACTCAAACAGCTAACTTGAGCTCATATGGCACCTCCTTCCAACTAATGTACCCCGGGCAATCGTGTCAAATATAACTCTCTTCATATCTAAACACTAAGAAATACCATAATCCTATGGAGTTATGCGTTGCAAATTCCTTCCAACCGTTGTGTAGCCAAAAATCAGCAGTTGAAGTTGTCAATTCCACCTTTCAATGGTCTTCCATGTTTTGCTAGAAGTTCCAAGTGGTGGGGTATGGAAAGTGGAATTGACAACTTCAACTGGTGATGTTTGGCTACATAACGGTTGGGAGGAATTTGCAGAGCATCGCTCCATAGAATTATGGCATTTCTTAGTGTTCGGATAGACAAAGAGATTCAGTCTCCTCTCCACAAATAGGACACCCCAAATAACTATGTACTAATCACCTATTAAAGGTAAGAAGCGTATATTCATGGATTAGTATAAACAAAACTTAGATGTAGTTGGAATATTTATGTATTAATCTCCTCTCCACACACGCACACTACACAAGAGTGAAAATAATAAAGTGCAGATCAAGTAAAAGCATTAAAAATGGATGTTTCGGTACAAATTGAAATATTTATTACAAATTGAAAATTGTTTCAAATTCGGGTTATCATCAAAAATGGATTGATATTCGGTAGGAGCAGCCAAGTAATCCACACTACTATTTAGACGCCTTGGCGCGTGTTGGACAATTGACCACGGCTCGTTGTTGATATACTCCGAGTAAAACATTTGCTTAACCTTTTGAAATGCACAAACAAACGGCTCATCGCTCACGTGTTCGTTGCTCTTCAACTTGGACAAGTCAACCATGATCAAATTGGTGACAGGATCAACTTTACAAGCATTTTTATCCTCAACTCTTACCCATTCACAATAAAATACAACCTCTTTGAAGTTTATATAATCCAATTCAAATATATTTTGGATTACACCATAGTAAGTCATTTCAGCTTCAACGAGGTTTTTATCTTTTGCGCTCGCTCGAAAGAAAGTAAGAGCCTTGTATGAAATTCCCGAGTTCTGTACATTTGTACTTTCCTCGTACACTTTAGCGCCGAAAATGTAACCATTCAATCGATACTTTTTGTACTCTTGTGCCACGAACAAGGGTCCAGTGGCTAGACGAGCAAGCCTTGATGTCGCATCACCCATCTTTAGGAGCTGAGAATATAGATAAATTAATTATATTAGTGGTAAAATTTTAGTGTAATGTAACGTTATATAACGACTGTTTTCATTATAATTACCTCTTGTGTCAACCATAGCCTAAATTTATTGTCTGATTGTACCATTATTTTTCGTCTTTTATTGTTCTCGCAGGCTTCATATTTACTGCATATTACAAAATTATGTCAAAGAATGCTGGGGGAAAGTACTTCTCCAATACACAAATCGCTTCGTTCACAGCCAATTTTGCGGCCACTATGTGTTCTCGATTTACTACCTTCTCACACAAGAGGGAGAAGGTAATACTAATTTGCATAATAGCCCTACACAAATCCTTGTGCTTGGAGAAACAGTGCTTAAACAATAGAGGAACCAATTGCATGATCACATGCCAATCGTGGGACTTACACTTATGTAAATTCTTCATAATAGGATAGCTATTTGGAAGTGTATTCACCTTGGGTAATAAGCCCTTCACCCATTTCAGAATTCCCGTCACGCTATTGCCAGACAAACCATACTGCGTCTTCAAACTGTGCAAACCAACCATGGCATGTAAAGTTGTTTGATCTTTCTCACAGCCAGAGTATAACGGTTGGGTCACCTTAAATTTTAAACTTTGGTAGTCATCGTCAAGTTTTATCGTGTTATCTTCACGAGCACTTGAATCTTCTACATCATCAGTAACCTCATTCTCCTCAGCTTCATAAACTCCGTACGCATCATCAACTAAATCCTCTAACATATTATGATCTACGTCGTCCCCTTCTACATCTATTCTACTTGTGGAAGGTTGTTGTGAAGGTTGGTCGGGGATAAAAGGAACTTTCAATTCACCGTGAAAACTCCAAAATCGATAACTATCTTGCATACCCGATCTTAACAAATGTAGTTCAACTGTTTTCCACTCAAACACCTTGCCATTCTTACACCTAGCACACGGACACGGAAACTCTTCATCATTACGACATCTCTTTGCATATTTCACAAATTCGTTAGCACCTCTGCGAAACACATCCCCCATTATATTAGTCTCACCCATCCACTCTTTGTATTTCGGATATCCCATCACAGCTACCACAACTAAACACCTATTAAAGGTAAACAAAACTTAGATTTATAGTATGTTTTATTTAATTATCCCATCATTTAATTATCCTATTAAAGGGTAAGTGGTCCTATCCCATTCAAGACTGCATTTTTCTATAATATACTTAACAGCTCATGCACATTGTTACAATTTGAAAAAAATTCGACAGCATATCCCCTTAGTTCTCCAAGTACATGACGTAGATTGGCAGGTGTGAGTGTTATTTCAATTGGTCAATTGAAATAACAGTCACACTTGTCAATCTAGTATGTACCCAGAGAACATTAAGATATGACTGCAGAACTTCCTCCAAAAGTAACAACTTTAAGCCAATAAGAATATTATACAGAAATTATACAGTCTCAAACTGTCCAAACGGGACAATTCGAGAGATCTCATTACAGGGGTAATGACTCTCGAACGGGTCTAAGGGCTATTGAATGCGTACGCATAAGAACTAGAATACTAGTATCTATGCGCACTATATTTAATTTCAAGTATGTTTCATATAATGGGTTAATTCAAATGCAAAAATAAATTCATGGGTTAAGTTCTAAAATAATCAACCTAAAGTTATGGTTCATAAAGTATTATCACAAATGTAAACTAAGAGTGATAAAATAACTTTGAGGCATATAAATTAATTGTGACAAAGTAAGATTATGCACCAGAACCTAAAATTTAAAAAAATTGCTTTAAACCCCACTTTTCTTTTTATAACTCCTATTTTATTAAACTTTAAATATAATTAAGGGTGTATATAAAGAAAAGTTAAATAGGAATAAAAACAACATTTTTAAAATATGAAGGGCTCACCAATTTGATCAAATTTTTCAACAACATAGACTAATTGATCTTTATTATAAGACAATTACTACAAATTTACGCGCATCGCCCGAATTCAAAAAGTAATTTAATGACTAAAGTAATACTTTTTTTAACTTTAGTTATTCACCACAAATCTTAAAAAATATTTTATTTTTCATGATTTTTTAACTTCGGATGCTTTTACCAACTTCGGATGACAATTACTACAAATTTATATATTTTGGATATTATTTTTGGATATTATTAACATTTACATTTTTGGATATTATTTTTGGATATTATTTTTGGAAATTTATAGAAAAATACTTATTTATTTACATTTTTAACCCCCTACCCCCACCCTTCCCTCACCCTAGCCCCACCCTGCCCCACCCCCTACCCCCACCCTGCCCCACCCCCACACACGCACACACACACGCACATATATACACACATACACACATATATATACACACAAACATATATATAAATGGAAGAGAGAGAGAGAGAGAGAGAGAATTAAACCTGAAAGTAGAGAGAGAGAGAGAGAGAGAGAGAGAGAGAGAGGGAACGGAGCGGGAGGGAAAAAAGAAGGGGGAAAGGGTTTTTTCTGCTAACATTGTCACGGTCATTGACCTTGACAATTATTTAAAGAATTGTCACGGTCAATGACCGTGACAAGTCCGTGACAAGTAAATTTGTCACGGTCGTGTCAAGGTCAATGACCGTGACACAAAACACGTATTTTTTGTCACGGTCAATGACCTTGACAAGGCTGGCCGGCTGAAAGGTGACAATTTGTCCATTTTGGTGTAGTGATAATCCAATTAAAGCAATACAATTATTGAGATTGCCCCACCACACACACACCCCACCCCCCACCTCCCACCCCCCACCACCACCACCACACACACCTCAATTATGAATTCCAAAATAACAGCATCTAGCTCATAATATGTACAGGAGTGAAACATCCCCACCTCCACCCCTACTGCCCCCACACACGCACACTACACAAGAGTGATACGAAGTAATTTAAAAAAAAAGTTGAAAAATCCCACCCCCATATGAACAGTAATCGAGTGGTCATACCACTTCTAAAATTAACCAACCCAACATCGATCCACTATAATCCAACCGCAACAACAAATGTGTATCCCTTACTCCTAATTCATCTACTCAATTAAATCATTTTATCAATTAAAGTATACAATTATTAATTTACTAATTTACAATGAGTAGCAATCCTACTTTCATATGAAATGGGCACTAATTATTAATTTACTTTCATATAAAACTATACAATTAAAGCTATACAATTTATTTTATTAAAGCTATACAATTAAAGTTATTTCGAATCTCAACAATTATCTGTTAATGAGGGGCAATCCTACTTGCATATGAAATGGGCAATACATATTATATTAATCAATTTGTCCGTTTCAATTAATCAGATTCCCCCGCCACACACACACACCACCCCACCCCCACCACACACACACCACCACCACCACACACAACCACCCCACCCCCTCCCCCACCACACACACGCACACGTACACGCACACGCATACGTACAACCACCCCACCTCCCCACACAACCACCCCACCCCCACCACACACACGCACACGTACACGCACACACACCACCCCCTGCCTCCCCCCACCACACACACACGCACACACTTGCACAGACACACGCATACACCCCACCACACACACATGCATACACCTTCACACACACACACCACCACCACCACCACCCCCTGACCCCCACCTCCCTATCCCCCTCTCCCCACCACACACGCAAACATACATGCACACACACACACGTACACATACAACCCACCCCACACCACCCCCACTACCCCCTGCCCCTGCCCCCCTCCCCCCACCACACACCACCACACACATATATACACACACATATAGAAATGAAAGAGAAAGAGAGTAAAAAAACATATCTTAAAGAGAGAGAGAGAGAGAGAGAGAGAGAGAGAGAGCTCGAAATCGCTTAGAGAGAGAAAGAGAGGGAAAACCAAAAACGGTGGGAAAAAAATAAAGCGTAGGGTTTTTTTTACTGAACAAATTGTCACGATCCTTGACCGTGACAATATTATAAGGTTTGTCACGGTCATTAACCGTGACAAGTCTGTGACAAGTGTCGTTGTCACGGTCTTATCACAGTCAATGACTGTGATAATACGTTGTCACGGGCTTGTCACAGTCAATAACCGTGATAAAAAATGCGTATTTTTTTATCACGATCAATAACCGTGACAAGGCTAGCCACTGAAAGTGTGCCAATTTACCCATTTTGGTGTAGTGAACCCATTAATTTTAATTCCTATGTTGTAATTAGTATGTGCCAATGATAATGGAGATGGGTGTGACACGCGTGTATTTTAATACACACATCCCCTCCCCCCCCCCCCGAGGATCCCAACCCCCGACCAGCCCACTTGCCAAAACCCAACCTTAACCCGAACCAAAATACCACAAGCCTTAACCTGCCGAAAAACCGCCAATAGCCATAAACCCGGTGCCCCGCCACCTGCCTCGACCTTCGATAAGCCCCAAACCCATTTGGGTATTCTTTAAGGATCGTTCTCTCACATCTCCCTTATTTCTCACCTAAACGACTTTTTTTTCAAACATTTTTCCTTCTCATTATTTTAGATACTTAGTTTATTTCTTCAAGCAGTGAAGCTTTTGATAGTGATCAACAAAATGACGAGTGAGAATCCTTAACACTAACTAAAGAGTACTATTTTTATTAGATGGTGGCTTTAATTCGACTGTCGACCTTGACCTAGAGCATGAGGGCGGAGGGGTAAGTGTATATATTAAAAAACACACGTGTCACACTGGTGTCCTTTGCCGCTGGCACAGACTAATTATAACATAAGAGCGACAAAGACTTACTCAGGACTGTGTGGTGAGGGGCACGGTGCTGGGTTCGATTCCCCGCAGGGCATGCTAGTATTTAAGCGGGGCGCGTGTGTGAGGTGGGTCATGCGCAGTGTACCCCTTGTTTAGCTTGCACGAGGGAGTCCAAAGTGTTCGTTCGTGTGGAGGTTCAGGGTTATCAAAAAAAAAATTGAAATTAATGGGTTGTTAACTGTTTTTTGCTAATGTTCATCTTTTAAGTTCACTTTTGATCCTCTCTCTCTATATATATATATGTAGTCAAATTATGTGAATTTACGTTTTGTTTTATTTTCCTTTAGACTTTAGTCACGATTTTGGCTTTTAGCGATGCCCCCAAAAAAACACTATAAGTGAAAATGATAACTAAAAGGAAAAAGAAATTGAAACGGTTGCGAAACTCAATTAATGATAACTAAATGGTAAATAAAGTTAAAATGACTATATTTTAATTATTAATTTAGATGATATTTATTTCAGCACCTAAACGTATTCGAAATTTCTTTAACTTCATTTGAGTTAAATGTGAATAAATAATACAACTCACCCAAAAGGTTCATAAAAGTTAAATTTATTTTTTACAATAACAAATTATTAAAGGTTCATATTGAAAATTTCTTACATTCCAATGGCCACAAGAGTTCATTTTGAGTACCTTATGTAACTAATAATATAATGGATCATATAATGTATTAATTAACAAAAGATTTATTTGGATCTAACCCCACAATAGTTATTGTTGTTTAGGGATTGACCCCCCCCCCAAAAAAAAATTTATCATTGATCCTTACTTTTTGACAAATTATGTTAGTTGACAAAAAAAATATTAGTCAATATTTTTCATGTTAAAATCTTAAAATACCCTCACCCTTGCCTTCTTTAACCGCCACCCTCCCCTCCATCCTTCCAGCGCCACCATTGCTAAAGCTTAAAAAATTGCAACAAATAAAAATACTTTCCAATATCAAAATTTAAAAAAAAAAACATAAAACCAAAAATATATGAAATTAAAAAAATAAAGTTTTGAAAAAGTTAATAAACATTTAAAAAATAGAAACCTAGAAATGAGATTCTAAAAAGCTAAAATATGAAAAAGAAAAATCTAAAAGTACCAAAATCAACACAATAATATAAACAAAAAATTCTAAAGATTTTAGTTAATATTGCAAAATAATTTTTTATTTTTTGATAAGCCTTTTAAGAACACAAAATATTTAATAAAAAAATTGTGAATATAAATATTTTTGAAAAATTCAGAACCATCTATCCCTCCATTATTTACTTCAATGGCAAGAGATTGCTTCTGCAAATTAAAATATCACTTTTGTTAAAAGGAAAGCAACTGACGTCTGATGGAGTCAAACATAGTTAACCTGGGCGCTATAGCAGTAATATGCCACCCATGAAGGGTTTTTGACCCAGCTTTTCTACTTATAAAATCAAAATCAATGAAAAGACCGGGGAGGTGAAGATATATAGATTCAAAGTTCAAGAAACAAAATCAGATCAAAGAAGAGAGAGAGAGAGAGAGAGAGAGAGAGAGAGAGGGGGGGGGGGAGGAGGAGGAGGGGTGTGTTGGGTAGTGGTTTAATCATGAGAGAGAGGGTGGTGGTTTTTTTATGTTATTTTTTATTAAAATTTTAATTTGTATAAGATTCGTTCAATAACTTCATTAAAAAAATAATGGTCAAAATTGGTCAAGCGACAAAATTTATTTAAATTAGGGGTCAATGGTAGAGCTGACAAAATGAGGCACGCCATGATAACACGACACGAATCAACACGAAATTATAAGTTAATGGGTACACCCTTAACGGTTTCGGGTCATATCAATGCCAACCCGATAAGACGCGATAGCTAACGATTCGGGTTAGTATTGACCCCCTTCACCCGCTAATACCCGATACTACCCATTAAGATCCATTAATTTAGGTAAATAAAATATCTTATTGAGACTTATAAAAAGTTTTATGTAGTTGATGTTAATTTAATCATAACAAGTATTACTAAATGAGAGAGTTAGTAATGACATTAAATTAATAGGTCTAATAGTATTTCAAAATGAGTTAATATGTCAACTTGTGTACGATTCAAAATAATTCATTGTATTAATGAGTAATAACAGGTGAACACGACACGATACGTTAAGATAATAAGTCAGGATTGAATATATTTTTTTCACATGATAAAAAAGTAACCTATTTAGACACATACACAATAAGACTAGAACACGATAAAAATCGATACGATCCATTAACAGGTTTAGTCAATGGTATGGTAGTTTGTTTTAAGGTACTAAATCTCAAACTACAATAACTAATGGGGGTCCAGTTCCAGGTAACCCCTAGTAAAAATTTAAAGTGAGCTTGATAATGTAATTGTTATTCGCTTCTACAAGTATTATAATTTTTTCATGTTACACATTAATATCTATATAATATTAATTGAGCTTAGGTGACCAATTCATTATTTTCCTATTGTCATATTCATTTATCCAGTTACTACTTCATGAAATGACAGTATACATGAATTATATTTTTAATCTATCTTTGTTCTTCTTTATCAGTTAATAGAGAAAATGAAGTTATATTATTAATTATTCAATTTTTTTAATTAATTTCATTTCAAAATTGAAATTTGAGTTCACCATATATTATATCACTAAATTTTTAAATATAAAAATCCTCTATTTCATGAGTTAATAAGACATAAATAAGTCTCCATTAATGCAATTTGTATCACTTCTCATACTTATTTTTTTTAGTATTTATTATATTAACTTATTATTCTATTGAAATATAATATTATTACATAAATTGGCCTTTAATTCACGGGTGTTGTTAAATGATCACCCTTATTTTTCCCTCAAATTACAATATTATTGTCTATACATGTTACATAATCATTTTTAAGCTTTATGTGGTATAAGGAGAAAAAAGATTCTATTTAACAACACTCTTACATCAATAGCATTGAAACATAAGATATCTACCTATAATAGAGTGGGTACGAATGTAATGTCCATGCTATGAAGAAATAGGCATACAAAACTGGATGAATATTCATCAGAGAATTTAGAAGACATAATATATGTCATGTTACATTAAGAACATTTAGCATAAAAATAAATAACATTAGTTGTTGCTTGGATCACAACATTACCATTGTATGTGGTAATTTCCTACATGTTATTATATTCAATGAACATGAGCCAAAAAAAATAATAATTGCAAAAGGAAGGATGTCACATACATAATACAAAATATATGTGGTTCGACAAGTTGCCTATGTCCAAGGGGTGTTAGGGTTTGTTCTTTATTGATTGAGAACTCATGTCCGTAAAGTTTTGTATTGCTCGGTGTTATACATACATACAAGCATACATCCCTCCTCCACCCTATGGGGTGAGTTTACATTTATAAGGCAGCTTAGGAGAGTCATAAGCTTCGTTAACAACTATCCCTAGGAATTCGGGCTTATCCCTTGATTGTAGTCAGCCCTTATTGTGTAGTTGAGTTAAACTATTATTCTTTTATCGGAAGACTTCATTAATTATGTATGCACGTGGTCAAGTATGTGTCAGTAAAAGTGTTGACCCCACAATTGCTCCCCAAAGTCCAAGTGCTCATTTAGGTTAATGGGCTTTCTAATATGGTCGGTTGCAATGCTAGATAAGTCCTCTTGTCTGTTAGGGGTGACAAAGTTCCTCTCTTGGTCAGACAAGTGAGACGTTTGTAATTATTCTATGGATAGGTCACCCAAGTCACATAAGTGACCCGTTTGTAATTACTCTTTCGTTATAAATCATTCTTGGTTCCAATTTTCTTGTAATAGCATCAAGCATTAATAAAAAATTTAACATTTTGCTTTTACTTATGTTATGTGGTCCCTGGTCTCACCTTTTAGGTGATTTCGTCACATCAAACCGTAGGCCTAAGGTCAAAAAATCAAGAATGAACCTACTTTTGGGGTTATCTCCCCAAGAATGAACCAATTTTTGGATCATTTCCCAACTAGTTTTTTTCCAACCTAGTCGGTACTAGGTGCCTAGGGTTTTCCTAAAGGACTTTTATTTGTTATGAGTATTCTTATACGTTTTGTTAAATAATAAAATAGTTGATTTCCTAGTTGGATACCCGATGGTGTCTTTGGTCGACCAATCAATCACTCTTAAAAGAAGACATTTAAAGAAGAGTCATTAGTCGGGGAACAAATGGCGGTCCTTGGTCGACCAACCAATCAGTCTTAAAAGAAGACATTGAAAGGAGATAAACATATGAGTAATAAATACTACGTAAAACACAATCTTTTTGGCTAACAATATTTTTTATGAAATACTCATTGTCCACCACTTATAACAATGCAAAGAGATAAAATTCCAAGTTCTAAAACAGAATTCTAAGTTGAATCATGACAAATAAAAATTTACAAAAGAGCTAAGAAAAATAATTCAAAATTGAAATTAAATTTAAACTAAAAGTAAAACTTCTCAAGATTGTTTGCATTCCATACCTAGGTAACATCCTTTCCTTTTATCATTTCTAAGTGTTAGGCTCCCTGCAGGTCGTCTTTTATAACTTTGAATGGACCTTACCAATTAGGCCGAGCTTTCCATTTGAAGGATTTTTTTCATTGCCCGCAGTTATCCTTAGGACGTAATCCCCAACTTTGAATCTCCTCGCCTTTACCCCCTGTTGTACTTCTTAGACAATTATTGTTGATAGGAGATAAGTTTTATAAGGGTCAATTCTCTTCTTTCATCAGTTAAGTCAAGTTCGACTCTGATCGCTTCACTGTTGAGATCTTAGTCGACCAGGGAGGACTTTATGGTCCGTAGATCTGCGTCTAATGGAATGAAAACTAATATTCCTTATGTTAAGGTAAATGGTATTTCCCAAACCGATCTCCTATGTATAGTTTGGTACGTCCATAGAATATGGGGAAGCTAGTCGACCTATGCGCCCTTTGCTTTTTGTAACCACTTCCTTATCCCTTCGATGACTGTCTTGTTTGAAGATTTTGCTTACTCATTGCTCTAGGGAATACCATTAAACTACTGTATCCATTATCCCAAACTTGTTACAATCTTCCTTCAATTGAATTTAGCTATGTCAATATCTCATATGGTTACTAGCAGTTACCATTCAACCCATTTAGAAAAGAAATTCGTATCAACCAAAAGGAACTTCCTGCTACCAGATATAAGGTGTGGTTAATCAATAATATCCAGTCCCCATTGAGCAAAATGACAAAGATTAATGAGGGATTGAGGTCGGTGGGAGGCCGATGCACCGAAGGCGAAATATTTGGCATTTTTTACACTTCTTGGCGTATGTGACCTTGTCTTATTACGCATATATAACCAGTAATATCTTTCTTTCATAACTCGGAATGCCAGTGATTTGCCACTAACGTGGCTTCCACATATCCCCTTATGTAACTCACAAAGAGTTTGTTCGACATCATCCAGGTGTAAACATTACAGATACAATCCTAAAAATGAGAGTCGATAAAGATTTTCATCTGATGACAAATGGAAGTGAACAACCTCTTCCCGAATCTTTTATGCTTTTTTCTTGTTATCAGGAAAACATCCTCTTTCAGCTAACACATTATTGGATCCATCCAACTTGGGTCCCTGTCAATGGCCATAACCTGCTCAACCAACTTCCCCTTATTAATGTTGAATTGATCGAGATACTACACTTGAATTGTTCGCTTAAGGTCCCCCTTCACCATTGAAGCAAGTGTCTCCAAGGCATCTGCACAGTTATTGTTCCCTCTTGGAAACTGTTGCATTTGAACATATTAAAACTAAGTGACCGGGTCTTGGTCCTCCTCAAGGTATGTAGCCCCGCGTTGATCCTTGATGTTGCAGTCGCTTGATATTTTATTTAATACCAGTCTTGATTCATAAAAGATGTTGAGGTGGCGGGCGCCTAAGAAGAGTGCTTTCTTTATATCACTGATCAATTTTTCATACTCCTCTTCATTATTGGAGGATTCAAATCCTAAATATATGGCCTGCTCGAAGATAATATTCTCTTGGGATACTAGCACTATCCCTACTTATGCCCCCTTGGAATTGGAGGCTTCATCCACATAAATGGTCCATATCTCCTATTTTTCAACCTTTATTAAACATGTTATTCTATTTTGGTGTCAACTTCCTTTGGTGCCTGGTCATTGGAGAATTCAATAATGAAATCAACTAGATCATGCCCCTTTATTGACTTCCTAGGTTGATATTGGATTTCGAACCTTCCCAGCTTCACCGACCACTTGGACATTCGCCCCAAAAATTTGGCCTTTGGAAATTTGACTTTAGAGGAAAAGACATCATAACAATGATTGTGAGTGCCTCAAAGTAATGTTTCAACTTGCGGGAGGCTATCACCAATACTTATGCAAGTTTATCTCAAGTGAGGTAACTTATCTCAGCATCGAGCAAAGTTTTACTCGCATAATAGATGGGATATTGGCTTTCTTCCTCTCGTAAACTAAAGTTGAACGATTGGATATCGTCAAGTACAAGTATAAAGGTCCTTCGTCATCAGGGATTGCTAACAGTCGCGATTGGCACAAATACTTGTTTACTTCCTCTAGTGTCTAGGTACATTAGTCATCCCATATCTCTTTCATTTCCTTCCTCAATATTTGAAAAAAAAATTCGATACTTTTTTAAAGATCTTGATATGAACTTGTTATAATCAACGAGCATGTCAATCAACTTCTGCACTTCACGCACGGAGCTTTGGGATTTCACGTTCCTTATTGCTTCAATGTGGTCAGGTTTACCTTAATCCCCCTTTGACTGACCAAGTATCGGGGGAACTTTCCTGACTTCACTCCAAAGGAACATGTTGTTTCATTCAACCTCATTATGTAATAACGAAGGACTTTAAATGTCTTGGCAAAAGGTATCTTTATTTTTGCTCTTTAGAAGCATGTTATCAATATATACCTCCATAGTGTCACCCAGTTGTTGCTTAAACGTCTTCGTAACAAGCCTCTATCCAGTTTCCCAGCATTATTTAGTCTTAACAGCATCACCCTGTAGTAGTACAGTCCTAACGTGGGGATAAAAGAGGTATTTCTTAGTCGAGGCCGAATAATCGAACTTGCATAGGTTTTGAGGACGTTCATACGGTGAAGGGATAAAGTTGCATAAATCAGTTGGTCAATTTCTAGCAAAGGAAACTTTCATTGCGTAAATCCTTGTTCGGGTTGATAAAGTCTATGTAGACTCTCCACTTTTGACTGTTGTTTTTAACCACCGTGGGATTTGACAACCACTTAGAAAATTGAACTTCCTTGACAAACCGTGCTTTTAAAAGTTTCCCCACTTTATCCTCCACAACCCTCTCCTTATCGGGGCCTTTTGGGTCATAAGTAAATGCGATTGGTCTACCTAAATCTTGTGACACATAACCTCCGGGTCAATGCCTGACATGTCGTAGGGTTTCTAGGCAAACACATCATGATTACCTTAGAGAGAAGCAATTAGATATTCCTTTTCCTCTTTAGTAAGGGTGTTATTGATTAAAAAAAATATATTCTCATGTTGATCTTTATCAAAGACCACATCCTCAATGGGCTCCATGACCCGATCGGTTAGGGCAATCCTGATTTTCTCAACACAAGGTCGCCCATACTTTAACTGCTATTTGGAGGGAATATAGTCGTGTGTAGGTTACACACTCTTCTCCTTTTTTTCCTACTTTGGTCAGATGGTAGCTATAAAGAACTATTAAGCCAACGACGGGTTCCCCTGATCTTTATTATTCATTTCTCAGTGATGCACTTTGACTTTAGGTAGTAAGTGGAAGGCACTACCTTTGTTACATGGAACCAAACTCTCCCAGTATGGTGTTATAAGGGAATATATGTCCACCAAGAGTAACTCAATGAGTTTGTAGATTCTTCCTGCTCGGACAAGAATAACGACCTTCCCAAAGGGTATGGTCATCTTTCTCTCAAAATTGACAAAAGACATAGTCTGTTCTTTTATATCTTCTACCATCAAATTGAGCTTGCTTAACATCTTGGGGTACATAACCTCTGAAGAGCTCCCCTAATCCATTTGTTGCTTGTTCTCATCCCAATTAGGCACCATGACAGTGATTACAAGGACATTATGAGGAGGATTCCTTACTCTGAATAAATCTTCCTAGGCGACCACTCTGTGTTTGGTAGTCAATCTCCCCTGGTCACCAAAGTTTTCTCGTAATAGGCTTAGTAAGGTATATGCGAAATTCCTCCATAATTGTTGTGAGTTTCTTTACCTTCATCCTGATGGAATTACCCTTACTATGACTTTGGTTTGATGCCCCGTGGATCACTACAAACTCATGATCGATCTTTTCGTCCAACACATTATATGGACTTTGGTCACACACAAGTTGTGCTTGACCCTCTTCATTTTTAATAAACTCATTGAGGTATCCAATCTAAGCTAGTTCCTCAAGTTGAGATTTCAAAACCTTGAGATTCGTGGTCTTATGGTCGCAATTCTTGTGGTATGCTCATCTCAACATTGTGTTTCTCCTCTTGGGACTGCCTAGCAGATTTTTATTCTATTTGAAATATTGTCGACCTTTAATCTTATTAAATATCTTATAGATCGGTTTGGTGAAAATTGTGTCGTTGGCTTTTTACACCTTCTGGGGATATTTATTCTCTTTTCTTTTCTTCTTTCAATTCTGCTTATTTCCTCCTTCTTTGTCTCTATTTTTGGTCTGCTTTGGTCGACCACCTTCCTGACTTACTACAGCCACCACGCCTTAAACTTTTGCATACTTCTTTATTCTCTATATGAGGTCTTCAATGGTGATATCCTCCCTCTTAGTGAGAGACTGATAAAGTGTGAAGCTGGTCGATAGCCCCATCTTGAAGGAGGTATCGCAGCTTGCTCGGTGCAGTCCTCCAATATGTCATATACTTCCTAATATCTTCTGGAATATTCTCGAAGTTTTTCCTGAATCTTTTTATCATAAAAGTGAGTCCAACCTTTTTGGATGGATGTTACTCGTGATGAACCTGACTATAAAGGCCTCGATGATCTCCTTGAAATATGTGATCAACATGTGCATCAGCTTTTCGAACCAATTTCGAGCAACATCCCCAAGGCTAAAGAGAAATATATGTCACATTAAGCTCTTGCTATTATTCCATAACATCGTGGCTTGGAAATATTTCCTGACATGATCAGTGGGATCCGTATTCCTATCATAAATTTTGAATTGTGGAGCAACGGACTTCTTGAGAGGCTCGAACTCCTCAATAGTTTGGCTAAATGATGATTCAATTTGATTGATAACATATCTCCAGGCAAGCTCCTCAGTTCTACGTGCTCCATGGTGAGCAGGGTGCCTATTTACCTCTATCCTGATTAAATTGTGGAAGTATCTTTCTCCTCGCCACTCATTGGAGTGAGGTCTTTTTTCAAGGGAATTCTTGTGAGGTTAACATTCTATACGACACTGGGCACTCCTCCCTCGATTGTGAGCTCTGCTCGCCCGAGGGCTAGGAGTATGTGATCTATGGCTTTGCTTATCTACGCTTATCCATTTTAACTTCTCTCTCTAACCTATCCAGACATCACTGGAGAGTATCATTCTACTCCTGCGGGTACCTAATGGCAGACCTTTTATCTCAAATGCATTTTCCATAGGTGTCAACAATCCTTGTGATATGGTTAGATCACAGAGGTTCGTCACTTTCATCCGTCTTCTCTTCCTGAGGATAATAACGTGGACTAGGGGATTGGTGATAGTCACCAATCTCTTATATGACCCTTGGGGGTAAGGAATAAGGATTACTACCCTCCTGGTTACCGTACTTATTATAAACCTGGTGGAGCCCCACTCGGTCTCCATGATTTTGTTGGTTATGACCTTCCTAGTCATCATGACTTTGTTGATCACTATTGGGCGAGTAAGATGCAGAAATATGGCTAATGGAAATGAACATTTGATCGTTCTTGGCTCCAATTATAGATGGTAAATTCATACAGGTTATTATATTCAACTTGAAACACCCCATATTTTTGAATAATTAATTTTAGTATTTTTAAATTACATGTGTGCTCCTAATTTAATTAAAATAAGAAATATTACGTATTCAATAAATATTAATTAGTGAGAATAGAATTAATAATTGTGTGGAAATAAATTTACTAAGTGTGATTATGTAAATAAAATTCAAGCAATTGTTAGTACGTCATAGTGAATATTAACAATGGGGATTGACGGTATCTCAATCGGGGCATACGGGTAGGCTATTTTTGGATTGAGATGGGATATTGATGTTCGGTGACTCGGATGATAATTTTGAGTGCAGGTTTGATCCAGAATGGGTAGAAATAGTCAAAATAAAATACCCAAGGTACCGAGGGCTTTTTAGACTAGTCAGGACCCACTCGGGGGCATACGAGTCATTTTACACTATGGGGTCTAATTTCAGGATTAGGACTTTAAATAAGACGTTACAAGTTAGGAGGCATTCACTTTACATATTAAAACCTATGAGATGAAAATTGGGGAGAAAAAGAGGAAGAAAAACACAAGGGATTCAAATGAGAGGCAAACCGTTGAGAGTTATTGGCTAGATTCAACCCTACAAGAAGAAAATAATAATTCCTTCTACATCTAAAGCAAGTGACTAAACTTACTTGATGTTTTTGTTTATTTTTATGTTCATATCAAAATTTGGTAGACTTGCAATAAATTTTTGGGGTGGGAATTTACATGTATATGATTTTTTTTTTTAGAAAAAGTGAAATTGATGAAGATTCTTTATGATCTTATTAGAATAAATCCCACATGAAAATTAGGTTCTTGCTAGAGAAACCTAAGAATAAAATAGATATATATGTTCTTGAATGGGAAGATCCAAAATTTAATAAAAAAGATGTGATCTTGAATTATGGATTTAGGAATTGTATTAAAATTAAGGTGTAGATTAATTCTGGGAAAAAGTGATAATTAAAACCCATGATTTGGAATGATTTAATCTATTTAGACAATTAAACATGTATCCTTATGATTAGAAATATATAGGGTAATTTGTATATGCATGGGGATGAAGTTTTGAGTTGTTTTGGGGCAAGGATGTGCAAAAATTCGTCAAATATAAACTACGTCGTTTTGGGTTCGATAGTAGGGGAAAATCGGTTCGCCCCCTAGCCAAATAGGCTCCGCACCCCCGTGTAACCCACTTTTGCTTTTTAAATGGTTTTTATTATTGTATTAATTTCGAGTTGGTTCGGGGTATTCGTAAGGATGTTAGGACTACTAAAATATGACTTTCTCATATTAGTTTTTACCGAAAAATGATTAGGGATAATCCCGTGGTAAATTTGGTTGTTCGGGATGTTTAACACCCTAATAATAAAATAAAGAAATAAGGATGAATAATTGGGTGAATTTTAGATGCGAGATGGTTGGGAATGTCTAGGCGATCCAGGGATGTTAAGTGTCATTATTAATTTAATTAGAGGTTAATTAAATATTTAAGTGTCAGTAGTAGACTCAGTAAAACTAGGCTAGTGCTTCGGGCGGTAGGCATGGATTAGCCGGATTAGGTGAACATATATCTATATATAGGTATAGGGACAATATATATATATATATATAAAATAAAATCTATGCGTATGATAATCTTGTGAAATATACCCATCCTAGCGGATATGCTATCGATGGAGGTTGTGCGTCGTGGGACGTCACTCTGGCGAATCTCAGGAGAGGTAGTGCCACTCCCCTAGGTCATAGGTTTGTGCATGACTACTCTATGTAGGTTTTGAGTCCCGTGGAATAATGTGGTATGGTTATAACCCACGGAGTTAAGGCCATTACAGCCTCCGATTTTCACTTTCATTTTGGGTTTAGAGGTGAGATTCTACCCAAGTTCTCAGGTTGTAGTGTGCATTCCTGGATCTTGATAACATGCTAGTGATTTCACACTCAGCGAGAAAGTACTCAGAGGGATTGCGGTTACATATATAACGAGCGATGTATATGTATATATTTGATGTGTTATAAACATATGTATTTAAAGGTAGAGATAATTATATACGAATATAATAAGTGTGAATGTTTATTAACAACTAGAGTAAAGTTATGAGAACAATTTTGTGATAAAATAATTGAGAATTAATTAAGAAGAGGGGTAAGCTAATTAAGAAAACACAAAGAACCAATATAATTGAGATAGGGTAGTGTATTATATTGAGCTTAGTGATGAGTCTAGTTAGGCGGGTAGTGTAACTAGGAGGGATAAGAAGCATACATTAGGCGTGCACATTAGATGAGGGGTAAGGGCTATGTCATGTGAGTGCACTAACAGTTTAAATATGAAAAATTATTTTACATTTTCAATACTGTATTTTATTCACTTGCTAAAGATTTTCAAAGGTTTTAGGCTCTGACCCGCATCAAATATTTTCAAAAACTTTTAGGTATCCAACTATAGGGATGCCAAAGATTATTCTTAGATTTCCGATCCTATCATTGTTATACAGCTTTGACCCGCCTCCTATTTTTGCTTTCATTTTGGGTTCAGTGGTGAGATTTCGACCAAGGTTCTCAGGTTGTAGTGGATATTCCTTGAGCTTGATAACATGCTAGTGATTTCACACTCAGTGAGAAAATACTCGGAGGGATTACGGTTACATATATAACGAGCAATGTATGTGTATATATTTAATGTGTTACAAACATACGTATATAAATGTAGAGATTATTATATGTAGGTTCTGCATTAGCTTATCCTATCATTGTTATCTTAGATTAGGTTCCATTTCAGACATTGGTTGGGCATGTCGCCGCTTTTATCGGATTTAATTATTTTCAGTTTCTTTAGTTCAATTCGGATAATTGTATTGAATTATTAGTAATCGATGGTTTATTCGGTACATGGTTTTATTTATTTTCGCATTTAGACTTCTTTATTGGTGTGATTATTTATATATTTTTTTATTATGAATGGTTTATGATGAATGGTTTATTTTTGGTACTGTAATTAAAGATTAAAATTTGACACAACTTGTTAAACTAATAAGTGGTTAGTAATTAATTGAATTTCGACAATGATGCTAAAAATGAGTCATATGAGACTCTCATTTTATTTTGGTAGAGGGTTAGCCACCCGTTATTGTAACAGGCGGGATGTCACAGATAATATAATAGCATTAAGTTCTAGTGTCCTTAGGATCTGTACGGCTTACTACGATTTTAGCGTAGCGTCCTTTGATATAAATCCCTATTTTAGGACTGTTATATTCATTTTCCGCCTTTTATTTCTTTTACTATTATGAATCATATTAACTATGAACTTATACAATTTTAATCCGATTTCAGATTCCACCTAAGAGAGTTCGACCAGCAAGGGCCGCTAGGAGGGTTAATAAAGGAGAGGCTCGACTAAAGCCACAAGGGGCAGTGACTCCTATAGAGGTGGTCACTATAGTTGCTCAGGAGGTAAATGCTTCCATGACCGCCATGACACATCACTTTTCGCAAACTCAACCACAACAGCTGGTGGAATCGATTATTTGGTCCCATCTGGGACCATCATCATGGGAGAGAGCGAGAGAAGCCTTCCAGAAAGGGCATCTATCGGAGTTATAAGAAGTTCAGACGTAGTAGTTGCCAACTAGTGGAAGAAAGATATCACGCGACATCTTCGCCTAGTCGAGTGAAATAATACATAAAGACAGATACTAGATACTTTTAAGCTAGTAGGCATGACACTGCAGTGGTGGGAGTCGATAACCACGACAGAGGAAAGGGACATTATGATCATAATGAAGTTTTGGATGCGATTTGACCGCAAGTATTTTCGTTAGCGATCCAGACAGAGATGCGACGGAGATTTCTTAATGATACTTAGGAGATCAATCGGTGGTAGAATACGAGGAAGAGTTTTCCCATCTGGAAAATTTTATGCCCGACGAGGGAACATCGAGGAGAAGAAAATGCTAAAGTTTATGGATGAACTGACTTGGAGGATTCGATAACATTTGTTGGGTAACCCGACATTGACCACCTATGTCGAGGTTGTTAACGCTGCATTACTTCATTATCAAGACCATCTATTTCATCTGAAGGGAAGAAAGATAGCAGGGGATATTATCCAGGTAGGTAGAGCATGTAGGAATGGTGCTAGTGGGGCATCATAGTAGCACATGGGTAGACAACATGAGTGAGATTTCCTATAGGGAGATCAGACTAAGAGGTTTCGATCGAGAGGTTTTCGAAACGATGATATTGGGTACAGATAGGGCTAATAAGTCCCTCCGCATTAGCCTTAGCAGTAACAAAATGTTCTCTAGGGCCGTCAGGGCTAAGGGAATAAGGGGTCTGCCAACAAGGCCGGGGCCAGTGATCGGGACAACCTTGATAGGACCATCAGGGCTAGACGCAGGAGGACTTCACTGGTCATTATTTCATTTGTGGAGAGATGGGTCATTGGAATAGAGACTGCCCACAGCAAGTAGAGGACCACAACAGGGTGTCCAGGGGTAGCCAGCGCAGTGTTTACCTGAAGCACCAGCTCCATCAGTCCCACAACAACAGGGGAAGCTACAGTAAGGGCTTATCTACAACGTCTAGGATACAGTCATACCATAGGCGCAGCAGGGGCAATCATCAGTTGAAGGTATGTTTTATATTCATGGGCATATGAGTAGGGTATTATTTGATACAGGAGCCTCACACTCGTTCGTAGCTACCAGATTTGCACACAGCCAGTCTACTAGAGATATTTATAAACATTATTATGTGCGTGGACTCACCATTGGGTAATGGGGCCCTTATACACTCAATTTTTAGGTGAGTAGATATAAACATCGGGAGACTATGTTTAGCAATCGACTTTCTTATTTTGGACATGGTGGGGTATGATGTTATCTCGGGCATGGATTGGTTGGCAGAGTATAGTGCTATAGTGGATTGCTTTGGTAGGACAATTGTATTTTCCATCATAGTACAATAAATGTTTCTTGTAGTGACGCCTCTTCCTGAAGGAAGGTCGATCACACACCTATACTACGTTAAGGAGGAGACATCATAGGAGGTGGTTATGTCCTTAGATTCGATTCCATTTGTGAGGGAGTTCGCAGATATTTTCCAAGAGATACTCGATTTACCACCTAGTCGGGTGATTGCATTTGTAATCGATTTAGCCCATGGGATGAGGCCAATTGCACGAGCACAATATCATATGGCCCTGTTAAAGATGCAGGAATTGAGAGATCAGATTCAACACCTCATGAGGCAGGGTTTGATCTGGCGGAGCACATTGTTGTGGGGTATGCCTATGTTATTTGTAAAGAAGAAGAATGGGTCGCTTCGATTATGCATTGACTACAGGTAGATGAACAAAGTCATAATTCACTACACCCAAAATGCTAATCTGGCACGCTTGGATAAGGAGAATCTGGCACGGTTTAAAACCGTGCCAGATTCTGGCACGGTTCATTCCCAATCTGGCATGATTTCAAACGGTGCCAGGATCTGGCACAGTTTAAAAGTGTACCAAAAATGTGCCAATTTTTTTTTAAAAAAAAAATACTAAACTAATTTCAATTTTCATTTGGGAGGTAAAACCTTCTCCCCGCTCTTTCTCTTCCAAAATTTCCCCCTCCACCAAATCTCTCTCTCTCTTTAGGTTCCACTTCACCGTCCTAACGAAGTTAGGGTTTTTATCACGCTCGGATCAGACCCGCTTAACCCCTCCTCTACTGACATTATGGTTTTCAGCATACGGGACGGGAAACTCCATCATCATCAACCATGGTATCTTTTCCCTAACAATTTCACAAAATCCACCTCCCATTTCTCTCAAGTTTGTATTTTGTTTGTTTGTTGGTTTATTAGGGTATTGATTTGGTAGCTGGTGGCAAGAGCAAGAAGACCAAATGAAACACTCCAAGATCCAATGATATTTATCTAAAGCTCATTGTTAAGGTCTTCTTGTAACAACGTTGTGTTTACATTTTATATATGTTAAGAGGGTTGTATAATTTTGGTTTGTTAACAGCTATACCGATTTATTGTGAGGAGGACTGGGAGCAAGTTCAAGTTCAAGATATGTGTTTACATCTGTACCCGTTTCTTGTGAGTTGTATAATTTTGGTTTGTTTTCATTTTATATGTGTTTACATGTGATGTTTACCCTTTACCCTGTACTGTTTCCAGGTTATTTGAAGCATTCAATTCCAATCTTTAATCTATTGATTGCTCAATTTCCAGCACTTTTGGTAATCACACTTTCTTTAACATATCTGAATTATAGAGGGTTATATATTGTTTGGTATTCAACTATTTTAACATATCTGAATTGGAGGGGTTACTTTAATTGCATGTTTTGGAATCTCAATTACTGGGATAAGGCTCGCACACTTGCGGGGGAGATTGAAAATCCTAGTAGTGCCGAACAAAATTTGACATAAAATACTTCTGCATTCTCTAACACGAAATGCCTAACACAATTTGACATTAAAAATCATATTCACAAAATGCCTAACACAAAATTATTTTGTATAAAATCATACATAAATAACATTCTTTAAATTCTTTATATATTTTCATATATAAATAACATTCTTTAAATTCTATATATATTTTCATATATATTCTTTGAGAATATCACAATAGTTTAAAAATATCTAGATTAAGCTTGAAAACATGCCGGTAGACGGTGAAAATCCAAACCATCCCCTAAACGGCCCTGCAAAAGGCGTAAACACTTCGCACGGGACCAATATAACTCGTGGGAACTGACCGTGTAGTTACGGGACTCCCAGTTTGAGAATAAGTTGATAATTTAAAAATATCTAGATTATGCTTAAAAACAAGTCGTTAAAGGGTGAAAATCCAAACCAACTCCCAAACGGCCCTATAAGAGGCATGAACACCTCGCACGGGACCAATGTAACTTATAGAAACTAACCGTATAATCACGGGTCTCCCAATTTGAGAATATGATGAACCAGCCCCAAAATGGCCCCGTAAGAGGCATGAACCCTTAGCACGGGACTAATGTAACTTGTGGGAACAGACCACGCAGTCACGGGTCTCTTGATTTGAGAATATGATGATAGTTTAAAAATATTTAGATTAGGCTGAAAAATATGCGATTAGAGGGTGAAAACCCAAACCAGCCCTCAAACGGTCCCGTAAGAGGCACTAACACCTCACATAGGACCATTGTAATTCGTAGGAACTGAACGTGTAGTCACGGGTCTCCCAGTTTGAGAATATGATGATAGTTTGAAAATATCTACATTAGGTATAAAAACAAATCATTAAAGGGTGGAAATCCAAACCAGGCCCACAATGGCCCCGTAAGAGGTATGGACACCTCACACGAAATCAATGTAGCTTTCATCGCATAGTAACGGATCTCTCGATTTAAGAATATGATGAATATTTGAAAATATACAGATTAGACTTAAAAACATGCCGTTAGAGGGTGAAAACTCAAACAACCCCCAAACGGCCCCGTAAGAGCCACTAACACCTCGCATGGGATCAATATAACTCGTATGAACTCACCACATAGTCATAAGACTTTCGGTTTGAGAATATGACGATAATTTAAATATATCAAGATTATGCTTAAAAACAATGTGACAACCCGGTATCCGAAATAAAGGGTGGCCAGCCCGATACTCCAATAATACAGGAATCATGGATGGAATAATTCTCCGCACCGGAACAATATAAAGAGTATGCGGGATAACCACACAATATTTCAGAAAACGGGTTGTCAAAAATTTCGTTTTGTAATTTAAAGAAACCATTGTCAACAACCCATAACAGAAAAGAAGGTGGAAACCCCAAGAGAGTATATATATAACAACAACAACAATTACACAATAAAAGGGACGAATGAAGTATCGGTCAACTAAATTAATACAATGTACAATAAGGTCCATGAGTTACATATTACATCCATGATACAATTACAACAGTTTGGGCCACACGCCCGAATAAAGACCCGAACATAACTAGAAAACAATAATGAAGGCGTCTACACAAAATATCCCGTGATATCCGCAACATGTCACGGCTCCTCAAAAGACACCGGAATGGGGAAGTCATTACGGGCGTCCTTGCGGTGGAGCACTTGAGCGGTTACATTATGTATATACACAACAAGAAAGAAGAACGGGTCAAGGCCCGGTTTTATGTGATCACCAGATAAATGACAAGTATGACAATAATGAATAGTTAAGCATGGATGATAAATATGACATTCTAGCATGATGACGTCCAATAATGAACTAAGACAATTGAATAATTATAAAGTGAAATTCAATAATATAAGAGAATAAGAATAATCATAAACCTTTTTCATCTCTCACCATTTTCATTTTTCATCTTTCCATTCCTTATCAGGAATACAAATTTTATCATGTGCTCTTTGTGGCACGTATCTCAATTGTATGCTCTTTGTGGAATGTACTATGCTCTTTATGGAATCAATATCCATCAAGTCCAACTTGATGATTACAATAGTTATAAGTATATATATATATCTATATATATAACGATTCTAAGACCGCCCGTCCGGGTTTCCCCACTCTACGCGCCCCTATATGACCATCATCTTCCAAGGCCGATCATAAGACAACCAGGGATCCTAACAAAACGTCGGGAAGCGGCCATATGCCTGCAGGATAGTCAAGACCACACCCGGAATCTCCTGCCCATCACAGAAAATATAAAACAAGTGCTCATATGGCCTAGGACTATATCCACCCTGCATTCATTAGTCAGGGGGCTTCACCTTACGCACGAACTTCCCTTATGATGTCATTTAGAGAGGTGTTTAAACCATTTTATTAATATCCATTGCATGATTTAGTAAATTATCATTTAATTTATCCAATTACATTTTATCAAATGCATTATGGCTATCCGGAACTATATGTGCTTCAGATCATCATAATAACCTCGAGGAATATTTAAACTCCCAAATTATTTCCCAAGTCTCCATTTGACTCTATAATAAAAAAACATACCTCAAATTAACTTCTAAAGTCTCCAAACACAACTTAGAAATCTCCTATACTCCAATTAATCGAGAAATGAAAGTAATGCCTAAACATCACTTCAGGCACCCTCGAACTAAGTCCCATATATACCAATTCTAACCTAGGGTAGTAATCTAACTCACCTAAAACTCTAGGACTCTAAGTTTACTTCATACAAGAAGGTTCCTAGGCCTATACCCTAAAGAAAATTAGTTAGAATTGAATTTAAAAAATAACTCAAAACAGCAGGAAAACGAATCGATTTGCCCAAGGGCCGAATCGATTCGCCCTAAAAGCGAATCTATTCGGACAATCGAATCGATTCGGCCAAGCCGAATCGATTCGGTCCAGGCAGACCTGGAAACTGAACCTAGGCGAATCGGTTCGCCCCTAGGGCCGAATCGATTCGATCCTGCGAAAGTGACAAGAATGGCTATGGAGTCTTGGACTCCAATTTTTTTTACCCCCAACTCAAAACCTTTCAAACCAAACTCATTTATTTCCACCAATACACCATAAATACTACCAACTACTACTACGACCATCAATAATCATCCAATTCACTCTTTAATGATTCAAGACCCACAAATACACAAAAACCCTAAACTAGTTAAACCATGATCAATACATCATTATCACAACTACTCATTTATCTTAAACTACATATAGCAAGTAGAAAACTTGCCTCAAACTAGCAAATGCAGATTTTCCTTGTGTAGTAGCAAGAATCCCTCCTCGATCTTCAATCTCTTTTCTTTTCTCTACTCTTTCTCTTCCTCTCTCTAGTTCTCTCTTGGTTTAGGAAATGAAATTGGGAAAAATAGAAGACTTAGCAAGACTAAGTCGTGCCATTATTCAACAATCCCAACTTAAATGATCAATACCGCGATAAAATAACACGCAACTGCATATTTAAGGTATAATCAGTCAAAAGTGCCAAAAACCTCAAAATATAATATGGCACATAATTTGACTATCTCGCACGTTCCGAAATCAACTACGGCCTCCAAATTATCATTTGGACAATTTATAATCCATTTTAAGTTCCGGTTCCATTTTAAATCACAATGTCATTTTAAATTCTTATGACACAATAAAGCTCATCATGAGGATATTTACATGCTCATACAGTAAATATACAACAAGTTAGTAAATATTAACTTTTCTTCATTAAATTAATACTTACTCCATATTCCAACATTTTATATATGATTACATTACATAGTAAGTAGATATAAAACAGGTTCTCATAAGCGAGGGTTGTTACATACTCCCCCCCTTATGAGGGAATTTTGTCCCCAAAATTTAAGCGTACCTTGTAAGAAGAGATGCAGATACTTTTCCCGCATGTCTTCCTCACGTTCCCACGTCGATTCTTTAGCATTGTGATGACTCTATTGGACTCTCACCAAAGGCACCACACGAGACCTCAACTTGTGCTCCCCATGCTCAAGAATAGCAATCGATTGTTCTTCATATGAAACTTCGGGTTGCAAGTCAATATCCTCGAAAGGGATATGCCAAAGGGCACCTTCGCATCTCTTATACTTCTTCAGAGAGGAAACATGGAATACATCATGAATTTGTTACAAAGGCTCCGGTAAGGCAAGTTGATATGCCACTGGACCGACTTTCACAATAACTGGAAAAGGCCCAACAAAGCGTGGCGCAAGCTTTCCTTTCTTCCCGAAACGCTTAATGCCCTTCATCGGTGACACTCGCACCAAGACTTGGTCCCCAATCTCCAATTCCATGTGTTTTCTACCCGCATAGGCAAAGATCTTTTGGCGATCTTGGGCTATCCGAATGCGATTCCGAATGAGTTCAATTTTAGAAGAAGTATCTTGGATCATTTCAGGTCCAAGGAATTTATTATCACCCACTTCCAACCAACAAGCGGGCGATCTACATGGACGATCATAAAGTGCTTCATAGGGTGCCATTCCAATAGTAAATTGGTATGAGTTGTTATAAGCAAACTCAACCAATGGGAGGTATTGTTCCCAACCACCTTTGAAATCAAGTATACACATACGAAGCATATCCTCCAACATTTGGTTTACTCTTTCAGTCTGACCATCTGTTTGAGGATGATAAGAAGTGCTTAACCTCAATTCGGTCCCCATGGCCTCTTGAAAACTTTGTCAAAAGTGAGAGACAAAGATCTTGTCCCGATCGGAAATGATATTTAAAGGTACCTCATGAAGTCTAACGACCTCCTTGATTAACAATTGGGCATATCGAGTACTGTCATAATCAGTACGCATGGGTAGGAAGTGTGCTGACTTAGTCAAGCAGTCGAAAATCACCCAAATCGAATCATAACCCCTTGGTGATCTTGGTAAGCCCGTAATAAAGTCCATCGATATGCTTTCCCATTTCCATACCGGAATTTACAACGATTGCAACAATCCTGTCGGCCGCTCATGATCAATCTTGACTAGCTGATAAGTAGTGCATTGAGATACAAATTCCGAAATATCTCGCTTCATGTCGGGGCACCAGTACTGGCGGCGCATGTCCTGATACATCTTGTCCCCTCCAGGATGTACCGTAAATTTCAATCCGTGAGATTCTGCCATCACCGCCCGTCTCAAATCCCCCTCTTCCGAAATAATAAGTCTTCTATGGAAGCGTAGTCCACCCTCTAAACTTATCGAGTAGGATTCTGCTCCCTCGGACAATAATCGGTGTACATGGTCCTGACAAAACTTATCCCTTCCTTAGGATTCTACAACCCTTGCCAGAATGGTAGGAGTAACGGTCATCACTGACATGAACGCTCTTACCACCGCATCCTCCTGACTGAGCTCTTTCCACTTAGCCTTCCACACTTCAGCTAACTCTCCCTCGAGCCTCCTACTCAAGGCATCCGCCACTACGTACGCCTTGCCCGAATGATAATGGATATCAAATTGATAATCTTTCATGAACTCCAACCATCGGCGCTGACGCATATTCAAATCTTTCTGTGAAAATAAATATTACAACAATTTATGGTCCGTGAAAAGACTGAATTTCTCCCCTAGGAGGTAATGCCTCCAAATCTTCAAGGCAAAAATAACCACGGCGAGTTCTAAGTCATGTACCGGATAATTTCTTTCGTGAGGCTTTAGCTTACGGGAAGCATAAGCAATAGCCCGTCTCTCTTGTTGAAGCATACCTCCTAATCCTTGAAGAGACGCATCGGTGAAGACTAGATATTCCAATCCCGGTTTTGGTAAAGCGAGGACTGGAGCCAAAGTCAATATATCTTTGAGCTCATCAAAATCAACTTGGCAAGAGTTATCCCAAATAAATCTCACCCCTTTCCGGGTCAAATTTATCAAAGGGCTTGCGATTTTAGAGAAACCATTGATAAACCGACGGTAATAACCCGTCAAATCCAGAAAACTACGAATTTCGGTAGGCGTCATGGGCTGACCCCACTCCCTCACCGCAACCACCTTACTAGGATCCACCGATATACCCTAGGATGACACTACATGACCCAAAAACTGAACTTCCTTCAACCAAAAGCCACACTTCTCGAACTTTGCATACAATTGGTGATCCCTCAATCTTTGCAGGACCAACCGTAAGTGAGTAGCATGGTCATATTCTGTCTGAGAATAGACTAAGATGTCATCGATGAAGACAATAACAAATTGGTCAAGGAAATCCCGAAATACCCTATTCATGAGATCCATAAATACAGCGGGGGCATTGGTTAGTCCAAAGGGCATAACCAAGAATGCATAGGATCCATATCGGGTCAGAAATGCTGTCTTGGATACATCCTACTCCCGTATCCGCAACTGATGATACCCTGTTCTCAAATCGATCTTAGAGAAGTATGACGCTCCCCTAAGTTGGTCAAATAGATCATTAATGTGAGGCAAAGGGTATTTATTCCGGATGGTAACTTTGTTCAACTCTCTATAGTCCACACATAACCGGAGAGAACCGTCTCTTTTCTTTACAAACAATACCGAAGCACCCCATGGCAACGTACTGCACCTAAAAAATCCCTGCTCCAATAAATGCTGAATTTGATCTATTTACTCCCTTATTTCCATAGGATCCATGCGATGTGGATCTTTCACAATAGGTCGAGTTCCCGGTTCTAAATCGATTACAAACTCAATCTCCCAGCTAGGAGGTAATCCCGGTATCTCTCGGAAAACATCTTCAAAATCTCGAACAATCGGAAGAGAATCCAAGGAAACAACTACATCCCTAGAAGTATCCTCCGTAATACAATATAAATAGGTACTCGTACCCCCTTCCATACAAGGCATAACAACCAAGAATATTTCTTGTCCCGGAACTGCGAAGACTATACTCTTCCCATAACAATTCACTATCGCGTGATATTTCACTAACCAATCCATACCCAAAATCACATCATACCCGGCCATATCAAGGACGAGCAAATCGACCTCAAAGCACAAATTACCAAGATTAATCCCTATGTTGTTACAAACAAAGAAAATCAATGAACCATCACCCATAGAGGATTCAACGCTAGTGAAAGTACTCTCAGCAAACTGTATCAAATCTGTAGTCTGAGCAAAACTCCTAGAAATAAAAGAGTGTGTCGCACCCGTATCAAATAATACCCGACCCATATGCCCTTGGATGAGAAACTTATCCTCAATCGCTGGCGGTGCTGGAGGGGCTAGAGGAAACATAGCCTCCTGAATATGATAGACCCGCCCATACAATAGTTTCCCCTTCTGTGGAGGAACAACGGGATTAGGTGCCTGTGGCGGAAACTGAACATATGGTTGCTGTGGAGACCTAGGAAGATGCCCTTCAATCAACTGAGGACACGACCTCTTATATGGCCCAGCTCTCCGCACTGAAAATATTTGTTCGTCACATTCTCCTAGTTCCGCCCTTGATTGTTTCGAAACTTCCCTAAACCTCAGCCCTGCTGGCCTCTACCACCATTCCCACCTCTACCTACTTATTGTTGTGGTGGTCCACCTTGACCCGGCCTATTATTGTTACCACCCGCATTAAATCCACCAAAGCGTTGGCGTTGTGACAAATCCCCTTGCTGGGGGTCCCTATCTCTTTGCTTGCTCCCCTAAGATTGGTATGAAGGATATGCTCCTCCCTCGATCCCATTACCTCCAGGTTTTCCCACCTGCCCCATCGCGGAAGCCTTCTTACTATTTTGCACAAACAATCTATGCTCTTGACAATGAAGTAGGGCCGCATTCATCACATCCCCAAAGGTTTGTAAAGTCGGATTTCCCAACAAGTGTTGTTTTATCCACCAATGTAAACCTCCCACAAACTTGGAGATTCTCTTCTCTTATGGAGTCACTTCCTCCGGTACAAAACTTGCCAACCGGGTGAACTCCTCTCCGTACTCTGCAACAGATCTCTCTCCCTGAACCAAATCTTGAAGCTTCCTTTGCATCTCCCATTTAACTGCGGGAGGGAAGTACTTTCTGTCAAACAAGGCCCAAAAATCAGTGATTGACATCGTATCCCTTTGCTTCGGTGTAGTCATCGACTCCCACCAATGTAATGCCGATCCGACAAGCTTGAAAGTAATAAGGATTTGCTTTTTCTCCTCACTACATTCTACCATTCGAAGATGGCGTTGCATGTCTTTCTTCCACTGATTTGCCCTTATAACATCCGAGCCTTCATCGAATTCCGGGGCATGGCCCTTTAGAAAAGACTCTCTAACTCTTTCCCACGGAGAAGGTCCCGTAGGAGCTTGTGCCTCTTGCGCTCGTGGTTGAGCATGTGGCATTTGTTGTACCACTGCAGTCATAGCTGCATTGACTGCTTGGGCCACAATATTTGCCACCTCAGCAGTATTTATACTCCCCGGTGGTGGCGGTGGAGGAACAACCTCCTCTTCCACAATTCTATTACGTCGAGTGGGACGTCCTCTCTTAGGCGGCATCTGAGATGGAGAAACAATAGAGTTAGGATACTATACAAAATAATCTATCTTACAGAAGATCGCAAACATAAACAACAAAGCAGTCCTTACATTAGGCCCTATATCAAAGAATGCTATGGTAGAACGTGACAAGTTCGCGTAGATCCTAAAGATTCTAGAACCTGATGCTCTGATACCATCCGTGACAACCCGGTATCCGAAATAAGGGGTGGCCAGCCCGATACTCCAATAATACAGGAATCATGGATGAAATCATTCTCAGCACCGGAACAATATAAAGAGTATGCGGGATAACCACACAATATTTCAGAAAACGGGTTGTCAAAAATTTTGTTTTGTAATTTAAAGAAAACATTGTCAACAACCCATAACAGAAAAGAAGGTGGAAACCCCAAGAGAGTATATATATAAAACAACAACAATTACATAATAAAAGGGCCGAATGAAGTACCGGTCAACAAAATTCATACAATGTACAATAAGTTCCATGAGTTACATATTAAATCCATTATACAATTACAATAGTTTGGGCCACATGCCCGAATAAAGACCCGAACATTACTAGAAAATAATAATGAAGGCGTCTACACAAAATATCCCGTGATATCCCCGAAATGTTACGGCTCCTCAAAAGACACTGGAATGGGGAAGTCATTACGGGCGTCCTTGCGGTGGAGCACCTGAGCGGTTACATTATGTATATACACAACAAGAAAGAAGAACGGGTCAGAGCCCGGTTTTATGTGATCACCAGATAAATGACAAGTATGACAATAATGAATAGTTAAGCATGGATGATAAATATGACATTCTAGCATGATGACGTCCAATAATGAACTAAGACAATTGAATAATTATAAAGTGAAATTCAATTATATAAGAGAATAAGAATAATCATAAACCTTTTTCATCTTTCACCATTTTCATTTTTCATCTTTCCATTCCTTATCAGGAATACAAATTTTATCATGTTCTCTTTGTGGCACGTATCTCAATTGTATGCTCTTTGTGGAATGTACTATGCTCTTTATGGCATTAATATCCATCAAGTCCAACTTGATGATTACAATAGTTATAAGTATATATATATATAACGATTCTAAGACCGCCCGTCCGGGTTTTCCCACTGTGCGCTCCCCTAAATGACCATCATCTTCCAGGGCCTAACATAAGATAACCTGGGATCCTAACGAAACGTCGGGAAGCGACCATATGCCTGCGCGATAGTCAATACCACACCTGAAATCTCCTACCCATCGCAGAAAATATAAAACAAGCGCTCATATGGCCTAGGACTATATCCACCCTGTATTCATTAGTCAGGGGGCTTCACCTTACGTACGAACTTCCCTTATGATGTCATTTAGAGAGGCGTGTTTAAACCATTTTATTAATATCCATTGCATGATTTAGTAAATTATCATTTACTTTATCCCATTACATTTTATCAAATGCATTATGGTTATCCGGAACTATATGTGCTTCAGATCATCATAATAACCTCGAGGAATATTTAAACTCCAAAGTTATTTCCCAAGTCTCCATTTAACTCTATAATAAAACAACATACCTCAAATTAAATTCTAAAGTCTCCAAACACAACTTAGAAATCTCCTATACTCCTACTAATCGAGAAATGAAAGTAATGCCTAAACATCACTTCACGCACCCTCGAACTAAGTCCCATATATACCAATTCTAACCTAGGGTAGTAATCTAACTCACCTAGAACTCTAGGACTCTAAGTTTACTTCATACAAGAAGGTTCCTAGGCCTATACCCTAAAGAAAATGAGTTAGAATTGAATTTCAAAAATAACTCAAAACAGCAGGAAAACGAATCGATTTGCCCAAGGGCCGAATCGATTCGCCCTAGCGAATCGATTCGCCCTAAAAGCGAATCGATTCGGACAAGGGAAACTAACATTCTGTAAATTGATGAATCGATTCGGTACAGGCAGACCTGGAAACTGGACCTAGGCGAATCGATTCGCCTCTAGGGACGAATCGATTCGGTCCTGCGAAAGTGCCAAGAATGGCTATGGAGTCTTGGACTCCAATTTTTTTTACCCCCAACTCAAAACCTTTCAAACCACACTCATTTATTTCCACCAATACACCATAAATACTACCAACTACTACTACAACCATCAATAATCATCCAATTCATTCTTTAATGATTCAAGACCCACAAATACACAAAAACCCTAAACTAGTTAAACCATGATCAATACATCATTATCACAACTAATCATTTATTTTAAACCACGTATAGCAAGTAGAAAGCTTGCCTCAAACTAGCAAATGCAGATTTTCCTTGTGTAGTAGCAAGAATCCCTCCTCAATCTTCAATCTCTTCTCTTTTCTCTAATCTTTCTCTTCCTCTCTCTAGTTCTCTCTTGGTTTAGGAAATGAAATTAGGGAAAATAGAAGACTTAGCAAGACTAAGTCGTGCCATTAGTCAACAATCCCAACTTAAATGATCAATACCGTGATAAAATAGCACGCAACTGCATATTTAAGGTATAATCAGTCAAAAGTGCCAAAAACCTCAAAATATAATATGGCAGATAATTTGACTATCTCGCACGTTCCGGAATCAACTACGGCCTCCAAATTATCATTTGGACAATTTATAATCCATTTTAAATTTCGGTTCCATTTTAAATCACAATTTTATTTTAAATTCTTATGACACAATAAAGCTCATCATGAGGATATTTACATGCTCATACAGTAAATATACAACAAGTTAATAAATATTAACTTTTCTTCATTAAATTAATACTTACTCCATATTCCAACATTTTATATATGATTATATTACATAGTAAGTAGATATAAAACAGGTTCTCATAAGCGAGGGTTGTTACAAACAAGTCCTTAAAGGGTGAAAACCCAAACCAGCCCCCAAACTAGGGGTGTGCATGAACCCGAACGAACCGAAAAAACCGAACCGAACCGGACCTACTTTTTTGCCTTTTTTTAATACGGTTTTAATTCGGTCTTAAAATGGGAAGGACCATATTGTTCGGTCCGATCTCGATCTTGGGTCTTAAAAAGCGGTTCTAGGCCGGACTGGACCGAATTTATTATATATATATAATTCACTAAGGTACCTAAATACAACCTACACTACACAATACCACACACGCTCTTAGATAACCCAGCCCAACCCTAACATCTCTTTCTTTTCTCTCTCTCTACGACCGTTATACAATAATACTTATTCCTCTCTTCTTCATCTCCTCTCTCTCTCACCACCCCTTTCACGATCACTGCTCACTGCCACACTTCACGGCGAGATGCTTTGACTGAATTAACTATCCTCTGTCACGGCTACACTTCACAGCGACCCAAAAGCTAAATCTTCAACCCGCCCACCTAAACTCACTGAACCAATCTTAAGGACAAGTAAGTCCACCCCCTGTCTCTCCTTTCTCTCACAACCCCCTGTCAATCTGTCACGATTCATATGGTTCGTGATTTTGCAAGATGTATTTTTTTTATTAGTAGAGGAAAAATCATAAGCTGTTAGAAAGGAAATGGCTCATGGTTTTATTGAGCTAAAAATCATGAAAATTCACGATGTCTACTTATATGGTTCATGATTTTGCAACGAAATTTGATTATAGTTCACATAATATATTTTTAAGATGGTTGGGTTGGGACCTAAATATGGTTCATGACTTTTTATTGGTTCTTATTTTTCATTGTCTTAGTTTTATGTTTATTTCATTGGATCAGTTGACCTCTTTCTTTTTCATGACAACCCCCTCTGTTTTATGATGGAGATCATAGTCTGTTATATATATTTGCTCTTGATTATATCTTTAATTATATCATTATAGTCTCTTTTGTATATTAGTGTTTTTTATAATAGTTGTTTGTGGATCGAATATGACCGAGACCGAACCCGAATCGTCTGAAAACCGAATAGGATCGAGACCGATTATTTTGGTTCGGTCTCGATCTATCATTTTCTAGGACCGATTGATGCAGCTCGGTCCTAAAAATTCCACAAAATTGGACCGAATCTCCAACACCCCTACCCCAAACGGCTTCGTAAGAGGCATGAACACATCACACGAGACCAATGTAACTCGTATGAACTGATCGCGTAGTCACGAGACTCCCAGTTTGAGAATATGACGATAATTGAAAATATCTAGAATATGCTTAAAAGCAAACCGTTAAAGGGTGAAAATCCAAACCACCCTTAAATGGCCCGGTAAGAGGCATGAACACCTCTCACGAGACCAATGTAACTTGTAGGAATTAACCGCGTAGTCACAGGTCTCCCGGTTTGAGAATATAACAACAATTTGAACTAGGCTTAAAAATAAGTCGTCAAATGGTGAAAATCCAAACTAACCCCCAAATGGCCTCGTAAGAGGCATGAACACCTCGCATGGGACCAATGTAACTTGTAAGAACTGATTCCGTAGTCATGAGTCTCTCGGTTTGAGAATATGACGATAATTTAAAAATATCTAGATTATGCTTAAAAACATATCGTTTGAGGGAGAAAACTCAAACTAGTCCTCAAACAGTTTTGTAAGAGGCACTAACAGCTCGCATGTGACTAATATGGCTCATAGGAGCTGACCACATAGTCACAAGACTTCTGGTTTGTGAATATAATAATAATTATAACTCGTATATGCAATTTTTCAGCTTGAATATATTTTTTAAATTACTTGGTTACTAATATCATCTATTTTTTGTATCCTATTTTTTTGCAGGATAACATTGTATCGTTAGCTTTTATCCACCTAGAATACATGTCGAAGTCAATGGTTTCAAACAAGGGGATTATTTATTTAATGTCGTTAATATTCAGGATTCTATTTTTTGTGTTATGGCCGAGCAGGCTTTTGTAATTTTTTGTTAACTTTTACGGTTATTCGGGCTTTTGTGATTATATTTTTATATTTTATGGTCGTGCGGGCTTTAGATTATGCATGTTTTATATTAGCAGGTTTCAGAATGTCCAGAAAATAGAGGAAATTCTACCCAATTTTTTTTAGTCTGTGAACTATTAAGACTTGTAATATTTTAAAGTTTTTATGTACATTAGTTTAGTTTATCAACAATGTGCGAGATTTGCAATTTGTGAATTCTATTATTTTCAAATAATTAATTATTTTTCTTTGATCCAAAAATTTGGCACCGTGCAAAACCGTGCCAAAAGTGTATCAAATTTTGGCACGATTTTGAACTCTGTCAAAAGTGTACCAGAATGTATTCAATCTGACACAGTTATAAACTGTGCCAAAAGTGTGCTAAAAATGTCAAATTCTGCACAGTTTAAAAATGTACCAGAAGTGTTCCAGTTTGGCCAAAACTGACACACTTTTAAACTAAGCCAAAAAAATGGCCATTCTGCTGGCACAGTTCAAAATCGTGCCAGATTTGATCTGGCACAGTTTTAAACCGTGCCAGATTGCTGTTTTGGGTGTAATGATTTAAAATAAGTATCCGTTGCCACAAATCAATGACTTATTCAACCAGTTGAGAGGAGAAGCATACTTCTATAAGACAGACCTGAGATCGGGATATCACCAGTTGCGCATTAGGGAGGAGGACATTACTAAGACCACAATCCAGATGTGGTATGGGTCGTATGAGTTCAGGGTTATGTCATTTGGGCTAACCAATGCTTCATTTAATTTCAGGGATCTCATGAATAGGGTGTTCAAATACTTTTTGGATAAGTTCATGATAGTGCTCGTAGACGACATTCTGGTATATTCTCAGACTGAGGGCGAGTACATAGAGCACCTACATACGGTTTTACAAACATTACGGGATCATCAGTTATATGCCAAGTTTAAGAAGTGCGGATTCTAATTAAGGAAGGTGCAGTTTTTTGGTCATATTGTGTCTGACATAGGGATTTTGTGGGCCCCAGTAAGGTATCAACGATGGGGGAATAAGGATAACCCACGACATCAACGATGATTTATATCTTCTTGGGATTGGTCAGGTATTAAATTAGCTTTATAATGGGATTTAAAAAAATTACGGGTTCGTTGACAAATCAGACTCACAAAGGGGTGGCATTTATTTGGGATAACTATTGTCAGTTAGCTTTCGATAAGATAAAGAATAAATTGACTTCAACATCCGTTCTTGCACTGCTTAGAGGAGGAGTGTAATACCTTGTATTTATCGATGAGTCCTTATAGGGACTTGGGGGTGTGCTACAATAAGGGGATTGGGCTATAACTTATGCTTCTCGCAAGCTAAAGCCCCAAAAAAAGAATTTCCCTACACATGACCTGGAGTTAGCAGTGACCATGTTTGCCATAAGGATTTGGAGGCATTACCTTTTGGGTAAACGGTTCAGTTTATTCACGAACTATAAGTCATTATAGTATCTATTCACGCTGAAGGATCTTAATATACGGTAGCAAAGATGGTTAGAGTTCGTGAAGGACTACTAGTTTAATATTCGATATCATCCTGGGAAAGCTAACGTGGTGGCAGACGATCGACAGGATAGACAAGAGAGGTTTGGAAAGCAAAGTGGAGAGAGCTTCATCATGATGATGAGGTTGCCAGAGCATGTATGGCGGTATTTTCTATCACTCCAGAGATCATTATGTGGGTGGTGAAAGCACATGCAAGGAATCAGTTCTGTCAGGAAATGGTGCACTAGTTATTGGCAGATGGGGCGGAGTCTTACTCGATCAGTTTTGAAGGAGGCTTATGCTTTAATGAGAGACTCATTGTTTTGGAGGATGAGGACTTGAGACACGTAGTGATGACCGAGCCTTATGGGTCGAGATTTATGGTACATTTTGGAGGGTATAAGATGTACCAGGATATGCGTAGACAGTACTGGTAGTCAGGGATGAAGTGAGACATAAAAAAGTTTATCTTAAAATTAACTACTTATCAATTGGCAAAGGTAGACCATTAGAGGCCGACGAAATATTGCAACTGTTAGAGGTTTCGATTTTGAAGTGGGAGAGCATATTGATGGATTTTATCATTAAGTTACCGACGTCATAGAGAGGTCACGATTCCATCTAGGTTATTATTGATCAGCTGATCAAGGTGGACAACTTTTTATTGATTCAGACGGATTTTATGACGGGACAATATGCCCAGCTGTTTATTACCAAGATAGTGAGGCTACATTGGCTGCCGATTAACATCATGTCGGACAAGGATAAGATTTTTATGTCTCACTTTTAGCAGACCTTTCAGGAGGTGATGGACACTGATTTACGGTTGATTACGGCTTACCATCTGCATATTGGTGGGCAGATTGAGTGGGTTGATAAAATGTTAGAGAACATGCTCATGATGTGTATACTCATTTTTTGGGGAGGTTGGGAGCAGTACCTTCCACTGGTGGAGTTTGCTTATAATAACTCTTACCAGTTCACCATCGGTATGTCATTGTTTGAGGCACTTTATGGATGACCTTTTCGTTCCCCCATTTTTGGTTAGAAGTGGGGGACAACAAGTTGTTGGGACCAAAGATATTACAGGGCACTATTTCTAAGATTGAGCTCACTCGATGATGCATCCTGATAGCTCAGAATAGGTAGAAGAGTTAAGTTGATGCTGACAAGAGACATAGAGCTGGAGGTAGGGGACCAGTTATTGGTACGAGTGTCTCCCATGAAGGGAGTCATGATGTTCGAGAAGAAGGGAAAGCTAGCATCGAGGTATATAGGGACTTTTTCGGTCATTAAGAGGGTAAGACCAGTTGCGTATAGGTTGGGGTTGTCGAAGAATCTACAGAGGATTCATGACGTATTCGATCCTTCGTCACTAAAGAGATATCAGACGAGTGAGAGGTATTTTTGGCACATTCCACTGGAGATGATAGACTTGTAGTCAGACATCTCATACGAGGAGAGATCAGTTGCTATTCTTGATCATAGTGAGCGTAAGTTGCGGTATAAGGTGGTGCCCCTGGTTCGAGTTCAGTGGGGGGACCATAATATATATGAGTTGACATGGGAGTGGGAGGATGATATGCAGGAGCAGTATCCAGAGCTTTTTATTATAGGCACGTCCGAATTTTATTGACGAAATTTCTTCGCAAAAGGGAAGTATGTAACACCTCGTATTTTTGAATAATTAATTTTAGAAAATTTAAATTATACGTGTGCTTATAATTTAATTGAAATAAGAAATATTGTGTATTCAATAAATATTAATTAGCGAGAATAGAATTAACATTTGTGTGGAAACAAATCTACTAAGTGTGATTAAGTAAATAAATTCGGTTAATTATTTGTGCATCGTAGGGAATAGAAATGACGAAGATTGACGGTATCTCAACCATGACATACGAATAGGATATTTTTGGATTGAGATAGGATATTGATGTTTGGTGACTCCGATGATGATATCGAGTGAACAGTTGATCCGAAAATAGTCAAATCAAGTACTCAAAAGTTAAAATTGGATACCCATGCCTTTTTAAGCTAGTTGGGAGTTGGGACCCACTCGGGGGCATATGGATCGTTTTATACTATGGGGTTAACCTGATATTGGGATTAAGGCTTCAAATAATAGGTTTAGAGTTAAGAGGCAGTCACTTTACATATTAAACACATGTGAGCTAAATTAGTGAGAAACGAGGAGGAAAAATATAAGGAATTCAAAGTGGAGGCTTAATTAGAGGCAAATCGTTGGGAGTTCTTGGCTAGATTCAACTCTACAGGAATAAGATCATAATTCTTTCAAAATCTAAGGCAAGTGACTAAACTTGCTTAATGTTTTTATTTAGTTCTATGTTCATATCAAAATTTGGTAGACTTGTAACAAATTTTGGGGGTGAAAATTTACATGTAAATGAGGTTTTCAGAAAAGGTGAAATTGATGATAATTCTTTATGATCGATCTTATTATAATAAATCCAACATGAAAAGTAGGTTCTTGGTAGAGAAACCTAAGTGTAAAAAGGATATATATTTTCTTGAATCGAAAGATCCAAAATTTAATAAAAAATATGTGATCTTGAATCATGGATTTAGTAATTGTATAAAAATTTAGGTGTATTAATTCTAGGAAAAAGTGATGATTAATTCCTATGAATTGGAATGGTTTTGATGTATTTGGACAATTAAATATGTATCCTTATGATTAGAAATAGATACGGTAATGTTTATATGCACGGGGATGAAGTTTAGAGTTGTTTTCGGGCTAGGAGATGTGTAGAAAGTCGTCAAACAGAAACCACACCGAATCGGTTCGCCCCCTGGACGAATCGGTTCGGCACCCATGTATCACCCGATTTTGCTTTTTAAATGTTTTTATTATTGGAATAATTTTGGGCTGGTTCGGAGCATTCCTAAGGACGTTAGAACTACTGAAATATGACTTTATCATATTAGTAATTACCGGTAATTGATTGGGGATAATCCTGAGGTAAGTTTGGGTGTTTGGTATGTTTAACACCCTAATAATAAAATGAAGAAATAAGGATGAATAATAGGGTGAATTTTAGATTCGGGCTGGTTAGGAAGGTCCGAGCGATCCGGGGATGTTAAGTATCGTTATTAATTTAATTAGTAATTAATTAAATATTTAAGAGTCAGTGGTAGACTCGGTACAGCTAGGCTAGTGCTTCGGGCAGTAGGCATGGATTAGCCCGATTAGGTGAACACACACACACACACACACACACACACATATATATATATATACATATATATATCAATATTCTAAAAAAAAACTGCCTAGGTACACCTAGGCACGCCTTGAGGCTTGGGAGAAGCACCCCGCTTTAAAAATTTTACGCCTTATTCTTGGTAAAACTCTTAAGGCGCATTTTTTTCTAAAAACAACAATACTTTAGTGAAACGATATCGCCTTTTAAACAATTTTTCTACAAACCGGACCATTATCTCATCCAAAATAATCAAATAGTATTTTAATTTGCATATATTCAGACATATTTTTATGATATGTACAATTTTAGTATTTTAATATCCTTGTTGTGGTTAAAAAATATTAAAATATATTAAGACGACCTAAACGTCTTTTCATGCCCTTTTACGCTTAAGGCCTGCCTAGGCTTCTAAGGCTTAAGGCTTGACCTCCACGCCTCGATCACGCCCCGCATTTTTTAGAACCTTGATATATATATATATATATATATATATATATATATATATATATATATATATATATACTTTTTTCACGCCGTGGGAGGTTACTCTGGCGAATCTCAGTAAAGGTGGTACCGTTCCCCTAAGTCATAGGTCTGTGCACGACTACCCTATGTAGGTTTTGAGTCCCGTGGAATAATGTGGTATGGTTATAACCCATGAACTTACGGGCATGACTACTCCGATTTTCGCTTTTATTTTGGGTTCGGTAGTGAGATTCCGATCCAGTTGCCCAGGTTGTGGTGGACATTGCCAGAGCTTGATAACATGCTAATGAATTCATACCCAGTGAGGAAATACTAAAAGGAATTGCGGTTACATATATAATGAGTGATCTATGTGTATATATTTGATGTGTTACAAACATATGTATATAAAGATAGAGATTATTATGTACGAATATAATAATTGTGAATGTTTAATAACAACTGGAGTAAAGTTATGAGAATAATTTTATGATAATATAATGTAGAATTAATTAAGCATATGGGTAAGCTAATTAAGAAATCACAAAGAAACAATACACTCGAGGCAGGATAATGTGTTATATTGAGATTAATGATAAGTTTAGTTAAGTGGGGAGAGTAACTAGGAGGTGTAAGAAGTATACATTAGGTGCACACATTAGATGAGGGGTGAGAGTCCGCTCATGTGAGTGCACTACCAGTTTAAATTTGAAAAATTGCTTTACATTTTCATTACTGCGTTTTATTCACTTGCTAAATATTTTGAAAGATTTTGGGCTTTAACCCACATCAAATATTTTCAAAAACTTTTAGGTGTTTAGTCACAGGGACATCAAGGATGATTCTTCTCTCCTGGTTACGAGTTACAGCTGATGTGGAGGCTTGCGAGTTTTGGAGTAGCCGATCCTATCATTGTTATCTTAGAATATGTTTCATTTCACGACATTGGTTGGGCATGTCCCTCCTATTATCAGATTTATTTAGTTCAATTCAGATGATTGTATTGGATTATTAGTGATCGATGGTTTATTCGGTACTTGGTTATATTTATTTTCATATTTAGACTTATTTACTGGTGCGATTATTTATATTGTTTATTACGAATGGGTTTATGGTGAATGGTTTATATTTGCAATTGTAATTAAAGATAAAAATTTGACACATCTTGTTAAACTAATAGGTTGTTAGTGTTTAATTGAATTTCCATAATTATGTTAAGAATGATACATATGAGACTCTCGTTTTATTTTGGTAAAGGGCTGGCCACCCGTTATTTTAATATGCGGGGTGTCACACAATGTACACGAGCCCAAGAACAATAATAATTATAAAAATAATGATGTTATACAGACAATACAAAATATACGGCAACTTGCTTATGTCCATGTGGTATCAAGGTTTGTTCTTTATTGCTTGAGAACTCGGGTAGGTAGAGTTTTGTACTACTCGATGTTACATTCATACATGCATCCCTCCTCCACCCTTATGGGGTGAGGTTACATTTATAAGGTAGCTTAAAAGACTCCTATGCTACATTAACAATTGTCCTTAAGAATTTGGACTTATACCTTGATCGTAATCAGCCATTATTATGTAGTTCAGTTGAAATATTCTTCTTTGACCGAAAGACTTCATTAATTATGGTCGCACGTGGCCAAGCACGTGCCTGTAAAATTGTTAGCCCCACAACCGTCAAATTAAACTATCAATAAGTTGAAAAAATAAAAATACCAAAAAATGAATATAAAAAGAAAGAATTTAAATGATAAGACATACACACATATGTGTGTGTGTGTATATGTGTGCATGTATTTATATACGTATGTATAAGTACATATTAAATAGAGTCAATAAGTACATATTATATATATATATATATATATATATATATATACACACACACACACACACACACACACACAATCAGACTCTCCAACATACCTCTTAATAACATACCCATGAACATACACATTTTTAGAAATAGTAAAAATATATATTTTTCGACCAAATTTGATTCATATGATATCCATCATGAATAGATCAATTACAAAAATTCATTTAAAATTATTACTTGGAAGTGGGTGAGATGATGATTACAAGTTTCAACGTTTATAAAAGTATGTATTTATCCAATTTTCAAGTCATTCACTTCCAAGTTGTATTTTTAGATGATTTTTTCAATAGGTGATCTCCTCCTTATGGAGATCATGTATACCAAATTTGATTGAATAATATATATTTTTTACTATTTAAAAAAATAGATATACTCATATGTATATTATTAGGAGCTATGTTGAAGAGCTCATATATATATATATAAATATATATATATATATACACACAATTTTAACATAAAATATTTAATGTAAGATAGCTGGAAAAAAAATATGGCAACCCTTTGTAGATAATTATGGTTGTCCATAATTTTTCGTTTCTTAACATTCTAGTATGTTATTTGTCCATAATACTCGTAGTGTAACTTCAAAATTTAAAGAATCTTCAGAAATATTGGTATGTTTCATTCTATCACCATTTGATTACTTTAAATATTAAAATATTAAAGTACATATTATAATGATTTAATTACTTTTAGAACAACTTTCTCTTTTTAGCAACTCCCAATTTAATAATATTAATAGAATCACGTCATTTCAAAGCCATATCAATAAATTGATTAATGGATGGTAAAGAAATAAACGAAAGCATCCATAACTAAATATAAAATGTTACGAAATATAGATCAAAATGGGTAAATAAGTAAAATAAGATAACAATCGAAGATAAACCGTTTTATAAGATTTTGGATTGGTATTTGAATAGTTAAGAATTAATTTTAACGGCTTCGAGTGGTAAAAACGTAAGTGGGAACAATTGGTTTACACCTCTTTTATAAGTAGTATAGATATAGAAATAAATATAGATACATATATAAAAATTTAGACTAGTTTTAGGAAAACCATCAAATTGTTTTAAAAGAATCGGGCACGGGTAAGTTGTCAAATACACATTAGTTATCATGTGGAAAACACATGGAGTCTACTAAAATACCATCTAATGCATGTTTGATAACTCAATGGGTTTGATTTTTAAGTACAATTTAAGTGTCTTTCTAGAATTATGCTATGGAATAATGCCACACACGGCAAAAAACTAACTATCTAAAATACTTTGAGCAATTTAAAATGTGGCACATTGTGTTTGGTAGAGGTTTAAAGTAATATATAGAATTATCTAATATGTAATTAGATTTCTAAAAAAAATCAAAAATGACAAGACAAAAGTTCAAGAAATATTAGATGACTAAAAAATATCAACACCAATAGTTAGGCCTACTAATAGATCCCATTTTAATTCGATTCTGATCTCTTTTCGAGTTATTTGTGCAAGTTTGGATTAACACTTTATAATCATATGACCATTGACCACCATAACTCGTTTATTAGCCCTATTTGTATCTAGTCATAAAATGAATTGGATATGGATTATTAGTAACCCGGTCTACTAAAAATCTGAGCTGGATTTAATACAATATATAAATCAATCATCTTACATTTGATTTCTAACTCTTATCTATATTCATCTCAAGATTATTGTTACACTTGTAAAAGTATTAAATATTTATTATTCAAAATTAATTATATTTGTGGTGATTATCAATGTTATAATGAAACTTACAAATATATATTGTGCATTTATATTTTAATAGGATATGATGCTATATCATCATATTTGATCCTTAATGGATTTAGATATTAATTGAAATTCAATAGGACTTATAACTCAATCTCATAGATTTCTATGAAATGAATTTAAATTGATGTTTTGACTCACTGCAGATTAATATTTTTGATAGTATATCATGAAATGTCCGGACCAGTTTTACGCACACCTTGATTAATTCTCATTCGCGGTTTGTGGCTTCTGCTACCCGAACATTATTTTGACATCGTCGGGAGTCGAACTGGAGAGCCAGTCGACTCCAAGCCTGTGTTCCAGAGACAACCTTATACCAGTGGATCAAGATACTAAATTACTATATATTAGTATTGCTGCCACTGCCAACATGGATGAACTGCTGTGGTAGAGTGAAATTCACAAAAGCTTGTTAGTCCCACTCTCCCTCCCAAATTTGAATAAAGAATCAGCATGGATAAGTTTTTCACAAAATTGTTGTCATGGTTTGAAAATTATTGTCTTGTTCATTCAAATTCACTAAAAGTCTCAAAAGAACATCACAGTAACTTCTCACTTCATCAATGCCCATATTTAATAGGCAAAAGAGACAATATTTATTAAAAGAAAAAGGACAAGATTACTGCATGACCCTTCTTTAATGGGGCCACGTAGAAAGGAAGATCATTCTTCATTTAATTTCAATTTCAAATGCATGATCCTATAGTGTGAGAGTCTCGTGACCAAATCTGACCGCTTGGGTTCAAACTGAAGCTAAAAAGAAGCCAATAAAGAGTAGAGACAAGCCTCAAAGCTAACCTTCCTAATGGCCTTTTCTCCCTTTTACTAAACTGGCCCCACAATAATTTCAAAACTCAAACTTCAAAGACCTTGCCTATATTAAAAGGGTCGGTTTATAAATTAATTCCAAAAGCAGGGGTATCCATATAAAGGGTTAAGGCATAGGAGTTCAATTATTATTATTTTTTGGTAACGTGTAGATATTATAAATGGTAGATTAATAAAAAAATTCACCGCCATCACATCATCTTGATTTTAGATGGATATACTTTTTTAGCTTGACTGGCCAACCATGTTGGCAAACGTCCCACGTAGAGCCACGACACTTATTGCGCTAACATGCATGACTATCACCAAAATAATTAAAGAGCTGTACACCTAACTGTTCTGAATTTAGAAAGTATGAAGGTGTGGTTTGATTAAGACATAAAAACGATTATCATAAAAACTGTTCTGAATTTGTCATTGTGCCATAGCGTTGGGCTTTAATAAGGGGAGTTTTGGGAGTGGATGCTGCTATTAATTCTTGTATATATCTCATTCACACAAAAATCTTATATTTATAGTTCTAATATTATTTTAGAAAGAGAGTAAATAGGGTTGGCTAAAAATTCCTTGGGTGCACTTAAATTTCATTTATATTAAGGCATGATAAGTGCATTTAAAATTTCCTTTGACAAGGCACAAGGCTTTTGATATTTGGGAGTTCACTAATTATTGTGGTGTTGGACAGCCATGCCTAAACATCAAAGGATCCTAGTGTGAACTTGTGCTGGTGTCAAGATTCTTAGTGTGAACGTATTTTAGTATTTTAGTTGCAGCTACACTCATGGCATACCACTTAGGGTAAGTTTGGTTATGCTTATTTGTCATGATAAATGACAAATAAGTTGTCAAATGGATTATTTATCTACAATTTGATGTGTTTGGTACAAAAGTTTGCTTACAAATTATTTATCAATGTGCAACACCTCCTATGCATAATGCCTAGGCAAATTTTATTTACCTATTTGAGTGAGACATATTTGCTAACAAATTTGCTAACTTCTTAAACACTTTCAATATCTTAAAAAATAATTTAAAAACTGTTTTAAATAATTAAAAAACTGTTAGGAATATTTAAAAACTGTTTTGTAATGTTTTAAAAACTGTTTTTAATATTATAAAAAACTATTAAGAAAATGTTTTACAATTTTTTCTTAAAAGCGTACTATAAAAATATTGTAAAAATTGTTTTTAACATTTTTAAAAACTGTTTGAATATATTATAAAAACTGTTTTAAAGTTTTAAAAAACAATTTTAAAAACTATTTTAAATAGTTAAAAAAACTGTTTTGTAATGTTTTAAAAACAGTTTTTAATGTTTTAAAAACTGTTTTTAATATTATAAAAAATTGTTAAGAAAATGTTTTACAATTTTTTTTTAAAAAAACGTAATATAAAAATATTGTAAAAACTGTTTTCAACATTTTTAAAAACTGTTTTGAATATAATATAAAAACAGTTTTAATGTTTTAAAAAATAATTTAAAAAATGTTTTAAATAATGAAAAAAACTGTTATGAATATTTAAAAACTATTTTTAATATTATAAAAAATTGTTAAGAAAATGTTTTACAATTTTTTTTAAAAACCGTAATATAAAAGTATTGTAAAAACTGTTTTGAATATAATATAAAAACAGTTTTAAAGTTTTAAAAAACAATTTTAAAGACTATTTTAAATAGTTAAAAAAACTGTTGTGAATATTTAAAAATTATTTTGTAATATTTTAAAAACTGTTTTTAATATTATAAAAAATTGTTAAGAAAATGTTTTACAATTTTTTTTTTAAAATCGTAATATAAAAATATTGTAAAAACTGTTTTTAACATTTTTGAATATAATATAAAAACTGTTTTTAAATAAACTAATTAGATTGAATTTAATTTCGTCAAATAGTTGTTTGATAATCTCATATAAAAAAAATTAGATAAAATTTACTTAAACAAATTTTATCAATACCTACTCTTTTACCCATCTTCAATCAAACAACCCTTAGTTCTTTACGCTCATAATCGGACGGTTACGTGTACCTTCCATTATAATTGGGAATTCAAAACTATTCCATATTTTAACTGTTGAAGTACCTAGCTTGACGTGGGGCGTAGACCTTAACTTTGTCGTAACTTTTGAGGGTATTTCGGATAATTAAGTGCAAACGAAAACATACACAATCATATGTTGCTATGGCTTAACAAACAGTATGGATGAGTTAAATATTAGTAAGTAAAACTCATCAAATAAATATTAGTACGTTACACTCACAAAAAGCTGGAAAAAATGAATGAGATGGCTGTATTTAATCTTCTCACCTGGCTTGGGGAAAATTTTAACTTCCTTATCACACAAATTTTATATAAAACTAATTATTAATTCATTTTGAATTTGAAAAGGAATTTCAATCAATAATATCATTTATTTGAATGTTTTATTTTTGACTTATTTGGGTTTTAGAATTTGAAACATCCATATGTTTGGTTGATGTAAATACATGAAAACCCCAAAATAGCCCTAAAATTTATTCACCTTATATAGACTTATTAAATAGAGTAAATTACACTAATGGCCCCTCAATTTTAGCAAGTTTTGATCCTCACACTTTTTTTTGTAACATTTAAATCCCTAAACTATGTTATGTTTGCGCCCACTACATCAAAACAGTCGGCACCATGCTCCTTGACGGTGATAAAAGAAAATTGTCACGGTCAAGGACCGTGTCAATTTTGGGGGGACAAGTCTTTGTGTCAAGGACCATGACAACCCTTTGTTGTCATGGTCATTTTTCCCTGGGTGACCAACTGATATCACAGTTAAGGACCGTGACAAGATATGTGTTGTCACGGTCAAGAATCGTAATAAAACTACAAACCACAAAAAAATAATTGAAGTGCAGTAGTTATTTCCCAACAGAAAACATGCTTCAAAAATCCAAAAATGACATTTTTGTTCAAACCAAACAACACCCCCAACCACAATATAATTGCATCAAAACCAAATATGCTAGTTTAATTACATCAAATCGAGTTTCATCATACGTATAATCCTATAAAAGCTCATTAATGATTGAAGAGAAAAGTCGACCAAACGATAAACGACCCCACGTTGTCGTTGATATACCGAACATCGTCTTGCTCGTTTAACCACAGGGCCTTGTCTTCTTTCCCCGACAACACCTCCATCACCATTATCTAGGATTTGTACAGCTTCTCGGATGCTTCACTCCCTTGGCATTCACTCGTCTCCACGCTTGTCACGGCTATAAATTCCCTCTCCAGTTGGCTCAAATGGAGTCAAGATAGTGGGGTCGGGGTAGAGTATATATCGTAAGGGGATGATGAGTCACCCGCCATCAGTGAAGGGATGGAGTAGTGGTCCCCTCACCGCCTTCCCCTTACACGTTCCTTTATCCTGACCGTTTGACCCATTCAAATACTTGGTTCATAGTTTGTTGAAAATTGTCCAACTTCGAGTCTGTGTCCGCTTTGTACGCGTTGATCTTGGAGGGCAACCCACTGTTACTGCAAGCAAGTCCCAACAACTTCGACTTTCTATTCCGAGAGTGGACACCTAGTGTACGATCTTTTCTATCTTGGCGCAGTACTTAGCTCAGTGCATCCGTACTTAGAGATGCCTAGACCCCATATAGCCTAGGAACAGTTTAAAAACACATTATTAGCTTTTAAAAAAATATGAATAAGATACTACAATTGATAATATAATTTCAATTATAACTTACTAAAGTCTCGACGACCTGCGAATTAGAGGCCTCACCCTTCTTCAATCGAAGATTTACATATAAGTCGATCCTATGTGGCTTTCCTCCCGAGCCACTCCCAGACTCCTACATCGATTAAATTAATAATAAATTTTTAATTTTTGACCTGCAATTAGTTCGATTTGACTTTCAAACTTTGGTAGTCATTGTCAAGCTTTATCCCAGCACCGTCATGAGTAATAGAACCTCTACCACAAGATTTATTGTCTTACGTATCAGAATCCTCATTATCTCATACCACACAAAATCTATAAAAATTGTCTATTAGATCATCTAATATATTATGCTCTACGGTATCCTCTTGTCCTCCCACCGTTGTCCTACTTGATAGTTGTACATGAAGTTATTTGGGGATAAAGGAACAATGTATTTTTTCGTGAAAAAATCACACCATGTAATCGTCTTGCATACCCAATTTAAAAAAATGTAATTTTTCACTCAAACACTTTACCATTTTTACAATATGTGCAAGGACAGGAGAACTCTTTGTTATTGAGACACCTCTTTGTGAATTTTACAAACTTGTTAGCAGCTCTACATACACATCCCCGAGTTTGTTTATCTCACCCATCTACTCTTTGTATATATGGTACCCTATAACAACTTGTAGGAATCGTTACCTATCATTTGTAAACAAATGGGGGTAGTTAAATCTCTAGTTAAATAAGACACAAGCGCAACCCGCACAAACTAATTAACAATCTAGTTAACTCAAACACAAGCGTAACATAATCAACAACCTAAATAACAACTTAATTAAAAAAAATAAGGAGGTTATGTCCTAACAAGTATTGGTTAATTAAAAGCAAAACCATACATGTATATGCAACTAGTTTGCAACAAACAAATACATAATAATGAAGTCCAAATAAATATATAAAGTCAAATATTTACGCTCTAATAAATAATGGTAACAAATGTTAAAGCCTATTTTTTGGACATATTATTTTGAACAATATCAAAGTAATACATGTATATAAAATTAGTTTGCAATTAACAAACACATTATAATGAATCCCCCAAAAATATATAAAATCAAATATTCACATGAGTGTTCAAACCTAGTTTTTGCACAACATAATTTCAAAGAATAAAAAGATAATACATGTATATACAACTAACTTACAACACACAAACACACGCACACGCGCGCACACACACACACACACACACACACACACACACACACACACACACACACACATATATATATATATATATATATATATGTCCTACCTTTTAGAATCAATGAAAATGGGGGATTTTAATATGAGAGAGATAGAGAGAGAGAAAGAAAGAGAGCGGGGGAAAGTGAAAATGTTGGTCGAAAAAAGGGTTTTAAGTGGATTATCTGCATCAAAATTATCAGGGTCCTTATCACGGTTGACCGTGACAAGGCACGCATTTTTTTTTATCATGATCATTAACCATGACAAAGGTTGATCATAAAAGTGTGACAATTTTGATCTTTTGGTGTAGTGACCGGTGGCCCTTTCGTTAACTTTTTAATTAAATCTAATGGAAGTAGTCCAAGTTATTGGTATATCAGCGTCTATATGTCCTTCATCACCCTGATACTCAAACCTTATACCCCAAATAACTCCAAATAATACCCAATTAAAAAAATATATTGATAGATAAATCCTATTATTACTATACAAATAATGGGTTTGTGTATGGTTTGGAGTTATTTTCAGTATGGGGGTGACAAAAAATACTTTTATTAATGAACTCCTTTAGATTAATTGAAAAAATAGAAGGAAGGGCCACTGGTGCAAACACAGCATACTTTAGGGGCTTAACTGTTGTAAAAAAAGTTTGAGGGCCAAAACGTTATACTAAAAAAAGTTCATAAGCCACCGATATAATTTACTCTATTAAATATGTACTTATACATACGTATATAAATACACACACACACACACACACACACACACACACATATATATATATATATATATATATATATATATATATATATATATATATATATATATATATATATATTCCGCGAGGTCTTTAAATATGTATCATTTTTTTGGGGTTGATTTTGTATAGGGTATAAAAAAGCTGACATATACTGATCGATTTTTTTACAATAGTAAACAAAAATATCTTGGATAGTTTTATTTAGTACCCATATAATGTTTAAATACTTAATAAAAAAAGTCAACCTAATTTTTTTTACTATTTTAAAAAAATTGGTCATCATTTAAGGACATCACGGGAGCCTAACTATGATATAATATAAATTTGTAAGTATTATAATAGTGTGTGTCTACATGTGTATAAAATGCATACAAAGTGTAAAATTACAAATCGGCTTATAATTTCATAGTACATTCTTGAATTTACAAAACGTTCTAGAAAAAAACATATAAAGAGGATTTTTTATATTCCTATTTTTTTTTTTTTTGGAAAAATGTTAAAAATCTTGTAAATCGTGAGAGAGAGTAAGGGAGATATCAAGCCTAGTTGAATTTGTGGGGATGGTGGGTCGATGGATAAGTGAGATTGACAAGGAGAAGAGAAGGCAAATAGATCAACGAGGGAATCAACCAAGAGAGAAATTGATGAGGGATTGATAAACGAATGAAAGAGACGTGAAAAGTTGAAAATGGTGATTGGTAGTGGACGGTGGAATGGAGACAAGTGCACAATAAGGGAGGTATATATATATATATATATATATATATATATATTGTAATAATCCGTATTTTTATGCTTTCTAAATTTGGGGATTTATTAAATTTAATGTGAGATATTAATTTAATATAAATCCTGAAATTAATTATTTTTTTATAATTACTAACGCGATGTGAGTTAGTAAGTATGGGAAACTTGTTGAATATTACTAATGAGAAAAGTAATATATGATATTGGTTCTATTAAATGTCACGAGTGAATAAAATGACAATTTTAGAAATTTAAGTCGGGACGCGCCTATGTCGTGTCGGGACTAAATATCGATTAATAAAAGTGAATAAATTATAAGTTGCTCGTATGGTCGTTTTGAGTGTACCAAAGTATCCGGAAGGGTCGAGATAGTCAAAAAAGTGTACCCGGAGGTTTAGTTTGGATCTCGGGGAGTTTTTAGGCTTAATTAGTACCCCGGGAGGGCATTTTGGACATTTTGTAATTTTGGGTAATTAAACCCACGAATTTGCAAGGGATATATCAGATGCCTAGGGTTTCCTTCTAGGGTTAACACTACCAAAGTCAAGTGACGGCCATAGGAGAGGGAAAGAGAGAGCTTGCCAAGGAATTCTAGGCCGAAAACTCCTCCGTTTGCGCCGCCGTCGCCGTCAAACGATAGATCACGTCGCAAGGATCATAACCACACTGATTTTAGCACAAATCAGAGACCAAATATTTCCAGGCAAGTATTTATCTTGCTTAATTTCGTTAATGCATCATTCATGTTAGTCTAGGGTTGATTAAGATGAGTTTCATAGAAGAAAACTCAAGTTGGAGTTAGGAAAATTGCATGTAGTAATGATATAAATGATAATCTGAAAATCCCCTTCATATGTAGAGGTTGAACCACCGATTTATGATGGATTAGAAGCAGAACTTCTGGAAAAAAAGGTTGATTAGAACAAAGTTAAAGAAATTTCTAGGGTTCATGAGATTTATATAAGTTTTGGCCTTTAATTCATGGATATTGATGAAAATTCACATGCTTTATGTAGAAGGTTGCTAGTTTGGGTTATAATGGTTGTAGTATAAATTTCTGGGAGTTTGGGTGTTAAAAATCTGGATTTGGATGAGGTTGGATGATAGAACCCGTAATTGGATTTCTGCAGATTTAGCCATACCTGCTTGATCGATCGATCGATCATAAATCATCGATTGATCGATGGTTCGATCGATCGAACACCTAACCTTGATCGATCGACCCCTCCTGGCAGCCTTATATTTCCCCTTCTAAATAGGTGAATTCAATTTAAATGAGGAATAATCCTTGGACATCCTTAATAAAATATTTTGGGAGATAAGAAGACCAGTAGGACTTATTAAAAATATGAAATCTTTAATATAAGACGAGATTTACATTTTCGGGGAAGTTTACATAAAAGGGACGATGGAACTATGTATTAAAAAAAAAGACGCGTAAGATAGTTACGTTGGAAAATAAATGAGTACCTACTGAAATTTCACTTGGGAGTATAGAAATTCACGAGTGTCACTTGATAAGTTGGAATAATCCCACAAATTAAGATACGAGGCAACCGTTGTACGTGATAACTAAATAACGAATAATAAGGACAAATGTCATAATTATGGGTTATGAGATGTACCTAAATTTGATATGGAAATAGTAGTATATTTATATGACTGTGTTTATGCATATACTATATACGTGTGAAAATCATGTCTGCGCTATTTGCTATCCCTGAGGTTACCGCGCTGGGACAGTCTTATCTCGATGGGACCTTTATGGGGGATATTGACTCGTACCCTAGAAGATAGAAATCCTTCGGTATAGGCTATCAAATCGATAGTTCAGGCGATCCTAAGAGACGTGGGGGCATGTGCTGACCTCTTAGAGACCTGGAATCTATGCTTCGCCTCAATGTTGTTTGTGTTTGTATTAATACAGTTCGAGAGTGATTCCGAACTTGTATTTCCCTTAGTACGAGTGATACGGGGACTGGATAGCAAAGTATGCCCGCACTATAATTATTATGCGGGGTGCCGTTAGAATATATATATTATATGAATATTTAATATATATATATATTAAATTCTGGAATTTGGGAACTACCTACTGTGTTTATGGTAAGTAAGATATGAATAATTATTTCAATTTGGGAATAAGTGTTTGAAAGGTATAATATATTGCTGAGAGACTTTATTAGTAAATAAGGTTAAAGGAGAACTATGTTGTTAAATGAAATGAACCTCTTAAACAGTTGAAATTGTCAATTTAAATCTTACGAGCGACATAAGATAAGATAAGTTAAACCGTTGGGAAGGTTAGTACGATAGGCGTGCACATTAGAAGAGATGTGAGAATTTCTCAAGGGAGTGTCGCACTAATATGTTGTTGCATTGGCCAGTAAACATTTTAAATACTTGCTAAACAAATTTTAAATCGTTTTTACAATCGGGCTCTGACCCGTTTCCATTTTCTTTTCTCTCTTGTATATATATGTATATATTACAGGTGCCCAGCCACAGGGGCGTCTTGTATAGAATCATTTGGAAGGAACGCGCTGCAGCTTAGGTGGGAGTTGTAGGCCTCTTGCTTAGACGACCTCATTTCTTGATTCCACTCCTAGCATTTATTTTATCAGTTGGGCATGTATCGTCGTTTTCCATTATTCAGTTGTTTTGTTGGATATTGTAGTTCATTTATTTCCAGTATTTACACTTTGGATTTTATTACTGTCAGGATATTTTCCTTTAAGTTTTAATGTTGGGATTTATTTGTTGAATGTTTAACTCTTTGGGATTATAAGTTACAGGATAATTGTTGTGTGATTCTTTAAATTGTGAATTATGTAAAGTTTTAAATGTTGGTTTATAAAATTAAAATTTGGAAAGTAATGTCTAAAAATGGTTTTGACACTTAGCTTAATTATTTAGGGTGTTTAAATTGAAAATTTTATTTTGACGACAGTGATGCTAAGAATGAACCAACTGTTCACCTTGATTTTAATTTAATAAAGGAGTGATCGCCCGGTATTTAATTAGGCGGGGTGTCACAGGTGGTATCAGAGCATCATGTTCTAGTGTCCTGAGGATCTGTACGGCTTATTTCGCTTTCAGCTTAACATTTTTGTTATAGAGCCCTATTTTAGGATTGTTGTATTCTTGCTTTTACGATTTCGTCTTCAGCTATTTGAGATTTGATAATAACTGTAAGACTAATAAATTTCTTCACGTTTCAGATGCCTCCGAGACGTGCACCAAAGGATAGGCGTGCCCAAGCCGAGCAGCCGGAAGCTCCGGCTCAAAGAACGATGAATGATAATGAGGTAGCCACTATTATTGCTCAGGCGGTGAATGCCGCGTTGGCGGTAGTACAGCAGGCTCCACCCTAGATTCAGGCAGTGGCGCCAGTACCTGCACAGCTTCCATCAGCATGGGAGCGGGTTAGGGATGCCTTTCAGAAGGCGCATCCCCCTGAGTTCTTGGGTAGTTCAGATATCATCATCGTCAGCCAATGGAAGAAAGATATCCAGAGGCATCGGCGTATGTATGAGTGCACAGACGTGCAGAAACAGTTGTTGGCCTTATTTAAGCTAGTGGGGCCGCTTTGCAGTGTTGGGAATCCACCACCACCCTGGAGGAGAGGGATAATATCCCGATTTAGTCATTTTGGGAGCGGTTTGACTGCAAGTACTTTCCATCCGCCGTGCAAACCGAGATGAGGCGAAAGTTACTGAACTTGAAGCAGGAAAATTCCATTATTGTTGAGTATGAGGAGGAGTTCACGAGGCTTCTCACTATAGTGCCAGATGAGGCACCCACTGAGGGTAAGAAAATACTATTATTTGTGGACGGGCTAGCTTGGAGGATCCGTCAGCACCTTATAGGGAATCTGTCTCTGAGTACCTTCACAGATGTACTCAATGCTGCTTTACTACACTGCCAGGATCACCGCTTCCATCTGCAGGGAAGCAAGCGAGCAGGAGAGTCTGGTCAGCAGGGCAGGACAGGGGGTAGTGGCACTAGTGAAGCACCGACATCTTAGGGGTAGACTCGTCAGCATGAGAAGAGTTCCCATCAGCGGGACTCTGCCAAGCGGTTCCAATCAGGTGATTCCCGGCAGGGATTTGGGGGATTTTAGCAGGGCCAGCCTAATCAGCAGGGCCAGCAAGGCCAACACCGCCAGCAGCAGGGTTAACAGCGTTTTTATCAGGGCCAACAGGGCTAGTGACGGGGCGGTAACGGCCAACAGGGCCGTGGTCAGCAGGGTCAGAGGTGAGGAAATTTCAGAGGCCGATGTTTTGTGTGCGGCAAGCATGACCATAAGCGCCAGGATTGTTCAGAGGGTGATAGGTCCCCACAACAACAGGGTGCCCGTAATGAGCCACAGAAGCCACTTTTTCCAACCGCCCTCCCAGCACCAGCTCAGGTACTAGCCCTACCAGCCATTCCAGCCGCTCCGGTGCAACAGGGGCAGTTACAGTACGGACGTGTCTATAACGTCCACCAGGCAGCAGCTCCACAGGCACCACTCGCGATTGAGGGTACATTTCCTATCCTTGGTTCTATGGGTCGGGTTTTATTTGATACTGGGGCGACGTACTGTTTTATAGCTATCCATTTTGCGAAGGCCTTAGGGTTACTAGCCACAACAGAGAGCACTGTGACGTGTGTAGACTCACCATTGGGAAATGGATCGCTAATTTTCTTTATATATCGGGGTGTGGGGGTAGAGATTGGTAGCTTGGTATTACCAGCAGACATGTTAGTTTTAGATATGCATGAGAACGATGTTATTATCAGTATGGATTGGCTCGCAGTCCGAGGAGGAGAATGCCGAGCACTTGAGTCAGGTTCTTCAGACTCTACGAGAGCATCAAGTGTATGCTAAGTACGAGAAGTGCGGATTCTGGTTGCGAAAAGTACAATTCTTGGGGCATGTTGTTTCTGAACAGGGGATAGCAGTCGACCCGAGTAAAGTGTCAGCGGTAAGGGAGTGGGGACAACCCACGAGACCGACGGAAGTACGAAGTTTCTTGGGGTTAGACGGATATTACAGGATATTCATCCGAGGGTTCTCTAAACTAGCGGGTCCATTGAAGAATTGGACTCGCAAGGGGGTACCATATGTATAGGATGATGCTTGCCAACTGGCTTTCGACGAACTGAAAGACAACTTACTTCAGCACCGATTCTTGCTTTACCTAAATCGGGCATGGAGTACCTGGTTTACACCGATGCCTCTTTACGGGGACTTGGTGAAGTACTTCAGCAGGATGAGAAGGCTATAACTTTTGCCTCCCGCAAGCTTAAGTCGCACGAGAAGAATTACCCACACACACGACCTAGAGTTGGCAGCGGTCGTTTTTGCATTGAGAATTTGGAGGCACTATTTATTGGGGAGAAATTTCGCCTGTTCAACGACCACAAGTCACTGCAGTACCTGTTCACTCAGCGAGAGCTGAATATGCGTCAGCACAGGTGGTTAGAGTTTATGAAGGACTATCAGTTCGACATACAGTACCATCCGGGGAAGGCCAACGTAGTTGCTGATGCGTTGAGCCGTAGACCGGTAGACGACGTAGCGGACATCTGGAAAGCAAAGTGGAAAGAGTTGGGTCACCAGGACACAGTAGCCCGTTCCTTCATATCTGTCATGACAGTGACACCCGAAATTGTTACGAGGGTAATACAGGCACAGACCGCAGACCCATTTTGCCAGGAGCAGATTGTACGACTTTTAGCCGAGGGTGCTGAGTCCTATTCTGTTAGTTCTGATGGGGGTTTGAGGTTTAATGGGAGATTGATGGTCCCAAAAGTAGCAGACTTACATCATGCAGTGATGACCCAGTCTCACGGGTCCCGATTTGCGGTACATCCTGGAGGAGATAAGATGTACCAGGATATGAGGTGGCAATACTGGTGGAGTGGAATGAAAAAGGACATTGTTGAGTTCGTGTCCAAGTGTTCTACCTGCCAACTGGTAAAGGTGGACCATCAGAAACCGTCAGGGTTTCTTCAGTCATTGGAAATACCCGCGTGGAAGGGAGAGTATTTCTATGGATTTTATTACAGGGTTACCTACATCGCAGCGGGGCCACGACTCCATCTGGGTGATTGTGGACCGTTTGACCAAGGTGGCTCATTTTCTGCCGGTGTGAACGGACTATACCACGGGTCAGTATGCTCAGTTGTTTATTGCTGAGATTGTCGGATTACATGGGGTGCCCCTGAATATTGTGTCAGATAGAGACAAGTTCTTCGTATCGCATTTCTCGGAGAGCTTTCATGAGGCTATAGGTACAGAGTTGAGGATTAGTTCAGCTTATCACCCACAGACAGATGGACAAACAGAGCGTACTAATCAGATGTTGGAGGATATGCTACGCATGTGTATCCTTGACTTTGGAGGAGGTTGGGAGCCACATCTTCCACTGGTGGAGTTCGCTTATAATAACTCTTATCAGTTCACGATTGGCATGGCTCCATTCGAGGCTTTGTATGGCAGGCCTTGTCGTTCCCCAATATGTTGGCTAGAGGTGGGGGATAACAAGTTGCTCGGACCAGAGGTGATTTAGGAAACCTCCGCGAGGATTAAGATTATTAGGAGTCGCATTCGGGTAGCCTAGGACAGGCAGAAAAGCTACGCCGATTCGTAACCGTTCTTTCGGGAGTTTAATGTGGGGGACCAAGTATTACTACGTGTATCTCCTATGAAAGGAGTGATGAGGTTCGGGAAGAAAGGGAAATTGGCCCCGAGATACGTGGGACCGTTTCCCATTATCGAGAGTATTGGGCCGGTAGCATACAGATTGGGACTGCCAGAACATCTACATTGCATCCACGATGTATTCCACATCTCGTCGTTGAGACGATAGCTTCGGGATGATATGGCCCACACCCACATCGCGATAGAAGAGATAGACTTACAGCCTGACAGCTCTTACGAGGAGAGACCAGTGGCTATCCTATACCATAGCGAGAGGAGATTGAGGTCGAAGGTAGTTCCACTTGTACGGGTCCAGTGGGAACATCATAATGTGGAGGAATCCACCTGGGAGCACGAGGCATATATGCGCGAGAGATACCCAGATTTATTCTTACCAGGTTTGCCTTATTTTCTGAATTTCGGGACGAAATTCCGTTATTAGGGGGGAAGTATGTAATACCCCGTATTTTTATGCTTTCTAAATTTGGGGATTTATTAAATTTAATGTGAGATATTAATTTAATATAAATCCGGAAATTAATTATTTTTTTTATAATTACTAACGCGATGTGAGTTAGTAAGTATGGGAAACTTGTTTAATATTACTAATGAGCAAAGTAATATATAATATTGGTTCTATTAAATGTCACGAGTGAATAAAATGACAATTTTGGAAATTTAAGTCGGGACGCGCCTGTGTCGTGTTGGGACTAAATATCGATTAATAAAAGTGAATAAATTATAAGTTTCTCGTATGGTCATTTTGAGTGCACCAAAGTGTCCGGAAGCGTCGAGATAGTCAGAAAAGTGTACCCGGGAGTTTAGTTTGGATCTTGGGGCGTTTTTAGGCTTAATTAGTACCCCGGGAGGGCATTTTGGACATTTTGTAATTTTGGGTAATTAAACCCACGAATTTGCAAGGGATATATCTGATGCCTAGGGTTGTCTTCTAGGGTTAACACAACCAAAGTCAAGTGACGGCCATAGGAGAGGGAAAGAGAGAGCTTGCCAAGGAATTCTAGGCCAAAAGCTCCTCGTTTGCGCCGCCGTCGCCGCCAAACGATAGATCACGTCGCAAGGATCATAACCACACTGATTTCAGCACAAATCAGAGACCAAATATTTCCAGGCAAGTATTTATCTTACTTAATTTCGTTAATGCATCATTCATGTTAGTCTAGGGTTGATTAGGATGAGTTTCATAGAAGAAAACCCATTGTTGATGTAAAAAATTAGATTGCTTCTAATAATTTAATCACAGATAAATGTAAATGAGACAAAGGATTTTAAAGTGGTTCAGCCTTATAAGAATGGCCTACGTCCACTGTTTCTGTTATTGCCAAGTGTTTTGGAGTTCTTGATATGTATTTCTATCAAGAAAATCCGGTCCCTTTGAATGAGGGTGATACAATGTATTTATAGCCCTTGGGCTGTACATGTGAAAGGGTAAACAATTAATGCCCTTTAAGAATATACGTCTGTATGATAAGCATTCAATGAATAGTTGAACTGTTGATTATCTGGCAATCAATGCTGTGGCCGAGATGCAGCTCGGACCGCCTTAGTTGCTCGTCGTTCAAGAGTTCCTCAGAGTGTTGGAGTTCCTCGGAGCACACTTGCTGCTCGGAGTGAGTATGATTTAGTCGGGGAAATAAACTTCCTTGTTGCTATTGTGCCACGTAGGTTGACACGTGTCTTCTTATTATTCGTCTATATCAGCATATTAATTTTGGTATCAACAGAAGCCCCCAATATTTCATATTTCAAATTTTGAGGAATATGGAACATTCTTTCTCGGTATATGGCAATATTAAATGACCTTCCTGGTTTTTAGGAGCATTTTCTCCGTGTTCGAATGTCTTCCAAATTCGCAGAATCCGCCTTTTTGAATTTTTATAAGCGCTTTGATTTTCACGCACTTTTTGTCCTTTTAGCCGACGGTAGCGTAATAGTTTCTTTTTTGTAATCATTTCTTTCGCCGTTTCCCAAGGCAAAGTATTTAAGCTTCATTGGCAATCCCATCATCTTCTACCTTTTCCAATTTCTGCTTTCGAGTTTTCCATAGCCTTTTTCTCTCTTGTGCGTTCATCCTTTTCTTCGTTTGTTTGTCAACAGATCTCCTTTTTCCTGTAAGATCTTCTTCCTTCTTCTTCATTTCTTTTTATTCACCATGGTTTATGTTATTGAATCTCTTGAGAAATTCCGTTCTGATTTTTCTATTCCATCTTGGGTAACTCTGGAGGATCTTTCTGAGCCTTTCGATTACTTTCGTTTGGCTGAGGGACACTGGTTCCCCAGCCTCTTTATTGTTGAATGTGGATTTTCTTTTCCACCAAACCCTTTGTGCTTAGAGTTTTGTCATTATTTCGATGTTGTCCCTGCAAAAATAGCCCCCAACACATGGAGAATAGTTAATGGGGTGTATAGGTTAAATCAAACTCATGGAACCCGTATAGGAATTCCTGAGATTATGTATTGTTATAGATGGGCTGTTCTAGATAATATTTTTTATTTAAAAACTAGATTTTTTAATAGAGCCTTAGTAGTCAACCTCCCTGATGCTAATAGGGATTATTTTGAACATGGGGTAGTTATCAAAAATTGGCAACATGCCCCTTTGACTGGTGATGAAGTATATCAAGGTCCCAGATGCCCTCCATATGGCAATGGGATAGGTTATTTTCATCTTATTTTATTTCTGAAATTATGATTTCATTATGTTTGAATAAATGTGTGACTGATATTTCACTATATATTTGTTTGCAGTTGACAGAAAAAGAAAAACTCCAAAAGAATCAGAAGTAAATATTAAGCATTTGAAACATATTTGGAGTTTGCATCAAAAAGTTGCAAATGAGCACATCAGGTCTGCTTCATATTTGTTGCAGTATAGGAGTTATACAACCTCCTTTACTGCTCGCCATGTAATCAGCACTGGTGAACCAGCACCCTCTCCTGAGGATTCTTCATCAGATTCTCATATTCCTTTGAGTCAGAGGATGGGCAAAAGAAGGGTTCCTTCCCTCTTTGAGGAGACTACATCTGCCGGAGATGGGAAAAGAAACAAGACTGATGTCCCAAAGGGGACAAAGAAAGTAGATGCTACCCCTTCTGTTGCTCCTCAAAAGGCTGCCGAGAAGCCCCCAGTGGCTTCGAGCAAGAAGGTTGCCCCTGTGGAAGTGGTCACCATATCCCCAGCTAAAAGTTCTTCTTTGGTTGAAACTGTTGAACTGCCACCGAGGAGACTGAAGAAATCCTCCTCGGTTAATTTGGCTGAAACCATTACCCAGCTCCAAGTTAGTGGAGCTGGTGTTCCAACTATTATTCCCCCGAGCTCTGCAATGAGCTCGGTAAAGACTTGGACCATTCCTGAGGTTCAAGGAATTGAGGAGAGTATGTCAAGGGATATGCTTACATCCCTGGCTACTCGTCACATTGCTTCAGTAAGTTTATCTCATTCTGAATTTTCTTTCCTTCAATTAATACGTATATCTCTGTGCTGACTTATCATTATCTCCATTTTTCAGCTGGTGAGTTGCTTCAACACCATTGTGAAGAAAGATGAAGCGATCAAGGCTTCTAGCTACTCGTCTGGAGTGGAGGATGCTTTGTTGGGGTTAACAAAATCTTTGAAGGATTCCCGTCAAAAGTATGACGAGGATAGGGCTGAATGGGAGAAGAAATTGGCTGCAATTGAGGCAGAAAAGGTGCAGCTGGAAAATAAAGTAAAAGATTTGAAGGGATAGAAGAAGAAGTATAAAGAGAAGCTCAAGAGTTTTGAAGAGCTTGAAGACAAGATGAAAGTGGCAGAAGAAGAATTGTCCCTTCTGCGAGAAGTGAACCACCAGAAGGAAGAGGTGGAAGCTAAGTTGAAGGCCACCGAGGATCTTCTATCCGAGAAGCTCTCCTTGGAGAAAATGAAAAGAAAGTTGGTGGTAAAAAAATCTTTTCGCACTGGTTGGGATAAAGGATGGGACAGGGGGGTAGAAGCAATGATGACTCAGGTACAGTATGGGAGTTTGAAATACTTCTGAGATGGTTGGGTGGCTGCCCTGCAAGAATTGAAGGTTAATGAGGACTCAGAATTGTTTCAACAGCATCTCCCTGGTCCTCCCCCAGCCATTGAAGATGAATAAGAGGACGAGGCTGTCTCTGAAGAATATTCAATGGTAGTGGGTGATCCAATCCTTTCTCAACCTGCTGACGAGGAGCTTTCATCTCTGCCTGCTCCTCCTGAACAAGTTTCATCTCCAGCCGACCAACTCGTTGTTCCCACCGAGCAACCAAGCTCCTCATCCCAGCCTCCCGAGAAAGTCTTGGAAGACAAGGAAAAGGTGTGAAGTTGTTCGGTATTCTCTTTCTATTTTTCTTCTTTTTTAAGTGTAACCAAGATCTTTGTAACTCTGCACTATGATCTAATAAAATGAGAATTTTCTCCTTTATACGATTGTCTCTTTTCTATCTGTACTCTGTCTTGATCTTCTTTTTGATGATTGTCTTTTTATTTCTCTGCTAGTTTTTGGCCAGGATGGATATGCTATCTGCTAATGATACAAAGCTGATGCAGCAATGTCATGAATATTATAAGGCCGGTCACACAGAATTGAGTGTATCAGAAGTTGCCGGCATCCTTGGGCATGATGCTTCAGAACAGGCAGTCGAGGCTTATCAGTATCTGAAGTGCTTACTTGACCGAGCTGTGGCCAATAATGTGGATTACTATGAAATGATCGAGGATCTTTAATGTACCTTAGAAGACCTTCAAAATCAGTATAAGGAATTAACCGCCCTGTTGCATGAAGGATATGAGAAGAGATATCAGCAGCTTTCTGCCGATAAAGGCTACGAGAAGCTCATCGCTGGATATGATGTTAGGGAGAGAACCCTAAAAGGTGAAGTTGAAGCATGTAGACAGATTGCCGAGCTGCTGGAGCAAGAGAATAACAATTTGCAGAAAGAGCTAGCACAGTATAAGTCTGCAGCTTCATCTTCCACTGCCTTGGTACCGGTCATCGATGAAGGATTCTCATTTTTAGAAGTAGAAAATGCCAAGCTGCGAGAAGAGTTAGAGACTTTGAGAAGAGATGGGCCTTCTACTGCTACTCGGGGACGAGGAAGAGGTTCTCATGGACGAGGAAGAGTTGCTCAGAATGTTGTAGAGGAACAAAATACTCAACCTGCTCGGGGACGACCAAGAGCTCTTCGTTGTACTGTTGAAGAAGCTCGTACTCAATCAGCGTTGGAAAACCAAGCATTCCAATTGATGGCAAAAAATCAAGCCTTGTCTGAACTGTCCAAGAAAGTTAGAGAACTCGAACAACAACTCTCTTCAAAGAAATCAATGTTAGAGACTAATGATCTTTTCATCCAGAGTCTTCACGAGAAGCTTGAAAGGTTAACATTTCAATTTCATAAACAGCCCAGGGAGTTTTGGATGGCTGGATACAATGAAGCATTATTCCATTTAGATGATCGTATCCAGAATGCCAATAATGAGGGCTACAAGCAAGGTTGGCTGAATGCCTTGGGCGTGCTGAAGCTCGAACAAGGACACTACCTGTGGGACTATTACGATCCTGGGGTACTAAACTTGCATGTGCCATCGTATAATTTGGACATGGAATGGATCCCAGCTCGTGCCATTCCTCGGAGCTTAATTGCAAAATACCTCGGTGATTACAATCTTCATTCTCAGATTGAGGTATCTCGTCCCGAGCATCTACTGGACACACCTTCAATAATGAACGTCAGAATGCTTCGAGATATTAACTTCATTAATTCTTCCCTTTGCCTGGAAGATCCTCCTGCTGGCGAGGAGCCTATATCGAAAGCTGAAGGAAAAAAGCCAATAGAATAGGAAATTCTGATGTAATAATTATTACACAATTTAATATCAATGTAATAAATTTGTGTAATTCATTTTGAATTTAATGAAAGAGTTTCATTTTTGTTTGCAAATTTGTATTGCTATTGTCTTGTATTTGTCAAACACTTTATATTTGTGCTTGTATAACAATATTGCGTGGTTCATCGACCAACTTTACAAGTATTAGTAATGTAGCTCGATCACTTAATAATAAAGTAATGAGTATAAAAATGTTAAAAATTTTCCCAACCAACTAAGGTTGTTAAATTGTGCTTGTCGACCAACTACAGTTAGTGGGTTTTTATCTCCGACTAGCTATACTTGGTACTGTTTGAAATATTTTCTCCTCGTCGACCAACTACAGTTGGTGGATTTTTATCCCCGACCAACTATACTTGGTTCAGTTTGGAATATTTTGTTCCTCAAAGAACTTACCTCCCGACCAACATAAGTTGGCATTTGAGAGCATATCTTGTTTCCTAATCAACCGAGATTGGCATTTTTAGGAGTGTTGTTCTTACCCTTTTACCAATCGGAGTTGGTCTGAATTCAAACTATCATGTCTACTTGCTCTTTTACCAAAATTGGTCTGAGCCAGTGTCAGCCTCCTAACCAAAGGAGTATGGATTCCTAACCAATCGGAGCTGGTATTTTTAGGAATGTCGTGTTCTCGCTCTTTTACCAATCGAAATTGGTCTAAGTTCGAACTATGATGTCCACTCGCCCTTTTACCAACCGGAGTTGGTCTGAGCTAGTGTACGCCTCCTAACCAAAGGAGTATGGTTTGTCCTCTCCCTTTTACCAACCGGAGTTAGTCTGAGCTTGAACTATCGTGTTCTTGCCCTTTTACCAACCGGAGTTGGTCTGAGCTCGAAATATCGTATTGTTTTTACTGCCGACCAGCGTAGTGTTACACACTAGTATTCCCCGAAAAACTTTCAATAAAAAGAGAGAAGATGGCGAAATATCATCGTTTTATTCATATTGATGGAACTGCTTTACATTTTACATCACTAATAATACTTGCGTAGGTGTTCAGCGTTCCATGCATTCTTAAATTCCTCTCCTTCTAGAGTTGCTATTCGGTAGGTTCCTGGTCGAACAACTTCTGTAACTCGGTAAGGTCCATGCCAGTTTGCTTCCAACTTATTGTGCTTCTGAATGACCTTCTTTAGCACATAATCTCCTTCTTTTAAGTCGCATTTCTTCACCCTCTTATTGTAGAACAGGGCTGTTCGTTATTGGTAAGCAGCATTCCTAATGGCTGCCTCTTCTCAAACCTCCTCGAGCATGTCCAAATCTAATCTCCTCATTAAGTCGCTGACTGGGGAATTGAAATTCAGCACTCTGTGTGTTGGAAGACCCAACTCGGCAGGTATCACGGCTTCACTTCCAAACGCCAGCATATAGGGTGATTCTCCAGTTGCTGCTCGGGGAGTTATTCGGTAAGCCCACAATACTGACTGTAGCTCATTAATCCAATTAGCCTTAGCCTCACTTAGCCTCTTCTTCAAACCATTTAGTAATGTTCTGTTCGTCACTTCAGTCTGTCCATTGCTTTGAGGATGGCCTGGTGCTGAATGAACCTTCAAAATGTTTGATTGATAACAATAGGAGGCAAACTCCTCGTTATCAAATTGTGTTCCATGGTCTGTGATGAAGGCATGAGGGAGACCATATCGGCAGATGATGTTCTTCCAAACGAACTGGTACACCTTCTCGTATGTCATATCAATAAGTGGCTCAGCTTCAACCCACTTAGTAAAATAATCCACTGCGACGACGAGGTACTTGAATCTTCCTCGGGTCGTTGGCAGGGGTCCAACCAAATCAATTCCCCACATGGAAAATGGCCAAGGGGAAGTTATGGGTGTCAACAATGCTTGTGGAGTTCGTCGGATGGAGGAAAAACGTTGTCATTTATCACATCTCTTAGCATAAGCTATACAATCAGCCCTCATCGTCGGCCAGTAGTATCCCTGCGTGATCACCCTTTGCAAAAGAGTCCGACCTGCTACATGGGCTCCACAGGATCCTTCATGGATCTCTTCAATCAATTCTTTCACCTCGGAGGGATGTACACATCTTTGCAAACCTGCCATAATTCCTCGTCTATACAAAACACCATTAGTTAGTACATACCGAGCAGCTTTATACTTCAATTTCTTGGCAGGGAGATTATCTTCCGGTAATCTTCCCTCCTCAACATATGCCCTGATGGGATCCATCCAAGATGGTCCTAAATCAAGGGTAATAATATTCATCGTCAGGTCTTCATCTATGCTCCGACTTTCTAATACTTCAATTGGTATCGTTCTTTGCAGCTCGGTACGAGTAGCTGATGCTAGTCGGGCCAGTGCGTCTGCTCGTGCATTCTCCATTCTTGGTATTCTGATCAACTGAATGGCATCAAACTCTGCCAACAAATCCATCACCTTTGCATGATACTTGACCATTAATTCTCCTTTAATTGCATATGTTCCCATTATCCGATTCACAATTAATTGAGAATCACTGAATATCATCACTTGTTGTGCTTCCATAATCTTTGCTAAATTAAGACCTGCTATCATGGCCTCATACTCAGCCTCATTATTGGAAGCTTTGAATTGGAATCGCAGGGCGTATTCAATGTCAATCTCGTCTGGGGTGTGCAAAACAATCCCTGCTCCACAACCTGTTGTGCAAGATGACCCATCTACATATAATCTCCATGTAGGTAACTTATCTTCAAATTTCTTATCTGATAGAGTTCCTCGGTGAAATATTTGCTGTTTCCCTTTATCCTCCCCTGGTATTTCTCGCTCCTCATCGACCATCTCTTCTCGCGCTTTTACCAACCGGAGTTGGTCTGAGCTCGAATTTGATGATCCTTCAATATCCACAAGCCCTTTTACCAACCGGAGTTGGTCTGAGCTTGTGTTTGTTGATCCTGTAACATCTACAAGTTGATCAGCGAGCAACTTTTATTCCTCGGGGGTATCAGGATACGTAAACTCTGCTATAAAATCTGTTACAGCCTGCCCTTTTAGTGATGATCTGGGTTCATACACAATATCATATTCACCGAGCTCTATTGCCCAGTACATCAATCTCCCTGATTTTTCTGGCTTATGAAGGGCTTGTCTCAATGGCATGTCGGTATACACGACGATGGTATGGGCCTGGAAATATGGCCTCATTCTTCTACTTGCCTCTATTAATGCCAATGCCAATTTTTCCAGCTTTGGGTACCTGATCTCTGCACCTCGGAAAGCCTTACTTGTGTAATAAATTGGCTTCTGGATTCCATTCTCCATTCTGATCAATGCTGAGTTGACTGCATTCTCTGATACTGCCAGGTATAAGTACAACTTTTCTCCCATTACTGGCCTGGACAACAGTGGAGGTGCTCCCAAATATTTCTTCAAGTCTTGAAAGGCTTTTTCACATTCATCATTCCACTCGAAAGTTTTTCGAAGTGTTTTGAAGAATGGAAGGCATCTATCAGTTGCTCGGGATACAAATCTGTTGAGCGCTGCAATTCGTCCTGTAAGACTCTGCACGTCTTTCTTCGTCGTTGGAGATCGCAACCCTAAAAGAGCTTTGATCTTTTCTGGATTCACCTCAATGCCTCGTTGGTTGACAATGTACCCGAGGAACATTCCTTCTCGTACTCAAAATGTGCACTTCGTTGGGTTGAGCTTCATTTGGTATTTATCCAGTTGATCAAAGGTCTGACCTAACTCAACTAGATGATCAGCAGCTCTCTTGCTCTTTGTCAGCATATCATCGACATAGACTTCCATATTGCAACTTATTTGTTCGACAAAAACTTTGTTCATCAGTCGTTGGTATGTCGCTCCTGCATTTTTCAAACCAAAAGGCATAACATTATAATAATAAGTTCCCCTAGGGGTAATAAAAGAAGTACTTTCCCTGTCTTCAGGTTTCATTTTGATCTGGTTGTAGCCAGAGTAAGCATCCATGAAGCTGAGCAGCTCGTGTCTCGAGGTAGCATCCACTAGTTGATCAATTCTGGGTAATGGAAAGTGATCCTTTGGGCATGCCTTGTTAAGATCGGTGAAATCAACACACATTCTCCATTTATTATTTTTCTTCTTTACCATCACCACATTTGCTAACCAGTCTGGATATTTCACATCTTCAATGAATTGGTCTTTCTGGAGCTTCTCGACCTCCTCTTGTATAGCCTGATTCTTTTCGGGACTAAATACTCTTCTTCTCTGCTTTACGGGTTTGATCTCCTTATTCACATTGAGCTCATGACATAAGAAGTTTGGATCTATTCCTGGCATGTCTTCATAACTCCATGCAAAAGTTTTCTTTCTGCTTCTCAAGAAAGTTATCAACTCCTGTTTTATTGAAGCATCCAACGACGAACCTATCTGAGTTGTTCGTTCAGGGTGTTCATCGTCCAGAATAACCTTTTTTGTAGATTCCACCACCTGTCCTTTTACAAGTTGGGATTCATCTCTGGGATCCAGTGTTTCAATTTCGGTACCTTCTTCCACCTGGTAGGTAGTAGTCTTTTTCCTTGACTCTTCAAGCTCCTCTTGCTCGGCAGATGAATAATAGCATTCCCGAGCTACCTTTTGATCACCTTTCACAACTCCTACTCCAAAATTTGTTGGGAATAATAAGCATTGATGTACTGTAGATGGAACTGCTTCTAACTTCTTCAAACCAACTCTTCCCATGATGATGTTGTAAGCTGATTGCACATTCTTATCCATCACAAAGAAGCGTATTCTTTCTGTTCGAAAAGCAGGCCAAGTTCCAATGAATATATCAAACTTGATCGTCCCAAGTGGAAAAACTTTCTCGCCAGCAAAACCCAGGAGAGGTTTGTGATAAGGTTCCAATTGAGATAATTTTAAATTTAAACTGTCAAAGCATGAGTAGAACACGATGTCTACCGAACTACCATTATCTACCAGAACCCTTGAAATCACTACTTCTTTCATCCTTATTTTGATCACCAAAGGGTCGTCGTGAGGGTAAAGAACACCTGCAAGGTCGTTTTTTGAAAAACCGATGACCAGCTTCTCTTTGTTTATCTTCCTCGGGCGATCCTCCTCGGCCAAATTTATCCGCTGAATGTATGAGCAAGCCTGAGCCTCACCGAGGTAAGCTTTTCTTTCTACAGTAAGATCTCCTCCTCCTGCATCTCCACCTGTAATAACATTACAATCAAATGCTCCAAAACGTATTAAAAATACCTCGCGTTCTGGTTGCCTTAGCCTTTTGGAAAGATCGGGGTCATCCTCTGTATCATCTTCATGATTTCTTTTCCTGTTTTCCTCTGCCCGACGAGGAGATCTGGATCTCTCTCTTGCTCGGTCTTCATTTCCCCTTTCATTTCTACGATCAACATACTTTGACAACTTTCCTCGTCTAATGAGTGTTTCAATCTCATTCTGGAGGGCTATACAGTTTTTAGTCATATGACCATGATCCTTGTGAAACTCGCAATATTTATCTCTATTTCTTTTGTCAGGGTCCGACCTCAATTTCTTTGGCCACCTTACTTCCTCGTTATTCTTGATTTCTTCCAATACATGATTAATACCCATTTTCAAAGGAGTATAATTATCGAATTTCTTCATGATTTCCTATGACGACTTATTATTCTTGGAATGCTTGTCACCACCATTGCCCTTATGCTCTTTCTTCTTAGATTTGTCATCTTCCACCTTGGTTTCTTTATCCATATTCTTCTTCGCAGCCATAGCCTCCTCGGCATTCATGATTTTGTCCGCTTTTGCCATCAACTCTGACATAGTTGTAGGTGGATCTTTGGCCAAAGTGTAATACAACTTGTTAGGCAACAACCCACTCATCAAGGCGGTGATTGCTGTCTTTTCTTCATAATCTATGACTTCTAGCTTCTCGTTATTGAAACGAGTTATGTAATCTCTAGTACTCTCACCAGATTTTTGTCTAACACTTAACAAGTGTGCTACTCTTTTTACTGACTTTGCTCCAAAACAGAAATTACCGATGAACAACTCGGCCAACTGAAAGAAAGTTGAAATCTTACCCCGAGGAAGATTGTTGTACCATATCTGAGCAGATCCAGTAAGAGTTCCTGAGAATGCTCTGCATCTCATCTCGTCGGGGACAGCGTAGATGTCGGCAACAACTTGATATTGTTCTATGTGAAGAATAGGATCTGTCTTTCCATCATATTTGGGGGTTACCACAGGGGCTTTAAACTTTGACGGGGTAGGAAAATCCACAATGGCCTGGACGAAAGGTGTCCACTACACCAAATCCTGCGAATGGTCACGCCCAGTGGGTCACGGCCCAAGTCCGCGACCAGCTGGTCGCGGACTTGGGCCGTGACCCAGTCAATATTTGGCGTGACCATATTTATTATCACACTAAATTATCTATGTTCTGGAAGTGGTCGCGGACTTGGGCCGTGACCACTGTGGTCGCGGACTTGGGCCGTGACCAGGTCGTGACCATCTTGGCGCCAAACTCGCGCCAAAATTCCCTCCAAGCTTGGTCGCGGATGGGTCACGGCCCAAGTCCGTGACCCATGACATGACAAAGAAGAAAGTACACACATTGAGGGTCACGGCTTAGGGCCGTGACCATTTCTGGGTGTGGGTCACGGCTATGGGCCGTGACCATCCCTCATTCAAGCACTAGTGTTGATAAAAAGGATCGCGCATCACAGATTGAGGGTCACGGCTATGGGCCGTGACCATTTCTTGGTATGGGTCACGGCTAGGGGCCGTGACCAATAGACTATACACATCCCACTTAGCTTCATTAATGGGTCGCGGTGGGTGGGTCACGGCCTAGAGCCGTGACCGGTGTGAATCCTAAAACAACTTCAAGTGCCTCATATTTTTCATTTCCCCGCTCATTTCTTTTTTTTTTTCCCACTCTCGTCATCTACGGCTTCTTACAGGTATTTCATTCCATTTACAATATTTGAAATCATTACTCCACCTGCCGGCGACCACACAGCGCCCCGAACCCATCTCCGGCGCTCTTGGCCGGTACCCCACCAACCCACCGCTGACCCACATCTCTCTCTCTCTCTCTCTCTCCAACGAACCTCTAGCCACCGACGAACACCTCCAGCGACAGCGATAACCCCTTCCGTCCAACCCCCGCGACCAAGCCGGCAGCCCCGATCACAGGCATCCCAGCTCAGAACCGCCGACGGCGTCATCTAACCCCAAGTCCGACGCCAACTACCTCCGACCTCACCATTTTGGCCTCTCCCTGTCCTCACTTCCACCGCCGCCAACCCCAAGTTCGACGCCAACTACCTCGCCAGCCCCAACTCCGGTGAAATGAGCGGGGAAATGAAAAATATGAGGCGCTTACAGGTATTTTAGCTCCCTTAATTTCATTCCATTTACAATATTTGAAATCAATACGGTGTCTTTCACCCACTGAAAAATTATTTCAAATTCGAATATCAGAAATTTTAGGCCAACTTATGATTCGGATATATTATCATTTAAAACATTGGCGGATCCAGGATTTTAGTCCAAGGGCCAAATCGATTCAAAACTTTTTTTACCGACACTAATAAATAATCAACTCATAAAAACCAACAATCGATAAAATATAAATACTGAATATGCGAAAATTTCATATCAATTCATCCATACATAACCAGAAATTGCAAATACAAAGAGATTGTTCACACAAATTTTTATATGCACAAATTTCTATATAAAAATTTCTATACAAATTTCTGAGATATAAAAGCCACGTATAAAAAACCCCACAAATTTCCTACAATTATTGATAAGTTTGTATTTACGCCTTTTTTGTAATGTTTTTATTAGATTTTGATAATTTTGGGGGTTTTCTCTTTGCCTTGAGGTATCTTTAATCATTTTTTGTATCTAGATTATTGGAGTATTTTTTTTGTGTTTGGAATGTATATTTTTCTTCTAATTAGTTCTATTTTGTAGGTGTACACCCTTGGTGTCCTCTCGCTCAAACAGTTTGATTTGGCTTTCTCCGTATTTGAGAGGTATTGAATTTTTTATTTTTTTGTATCCGAGTTTGGGTTCTAATCTACAATCATTTGTTTCTCGCTGGCATCACTGTCAACATTGATATTTCATTTATTATTTATTCAGAATGTATGAATTTTACATTTGGTGTGAAAAATGGTTTGATCTTTTAGTCTTGCTAACTTTATTCAGTTCATTCACTATTTTTCGGTTCATGGTTTGCTTTTTGGCAAAAAGAATATAATTTATTCAATTCATTCACTATTTTTCAGCTCAAACAATTTATGTTGTTTTTGATCATTTAGTTTCAATGGCTCATTACCCTAAAAATGATTTAAGTGTATAAGAGTTATATTGGCTCAATGATTCAAGTGCATACGAGTTATATTGGCCGTTCGGGGGCTGTTTCAAGTTATAGTTTCATAACACATTGTTTACGTATTGCAGATCTAACCAATTGGATACCAGTTCTTCATTACACACCAGGTACTCTGTACATTAACTAAAGTAGTTATATAATTGATATGCATTATCTATTAAATCTTTTAGATGACAGAAGGAGTACGGGATAGTTATTGGTTTTGTTTGGTTTGGCTGTTGGATAATTATTGGTTGTTGGAATGTTGTTGGATAGTATTTTAGAAGGAGTATGGGATAATTAGAAGGAGTACGGGATAATGATTTTAGAATACGGCGGTAATTTGCATATTTCTAGACTTAGGCTTAAAAACATGGCGTTAGAGGGTGAGAACTCGAAACTGCCCCCGAACGGCCCCGCGGGTGGCACCAACACCTCCCACGGGACCAACGTAACTCGTAGGAACTGACCACGCAGTCGCGGGGCTCCCGGTTTGAGAATACGACGATAATTTGCATATTTCTAGACTTAGGCTTAAAAACATGGCGTTAGAGGGTGAGAACTCGAAACAGCCCCCGAACGACCCCGTGGGTGGCACCAACACCTCCCACGGGACCAACGTAACTCGTAGGAACTGACCCCGCAGCCGCGGGTCTCCCGGTTTGAGAGTACGGCAGTAATTTGCTTATTTACACACTTAGGCTTGAAAACATGGCGCCAGAGGGTGAGAACTCGAAACAGCCCCCGAACGGCCCCGTGGATGGCACCAACACCTCCCACGGGACCAACGTAACTCGTAGGAACTGACCCCGCAGCCGCGGGTGTCCCGGTTTGAGAGTACGACGGTAGTTTGCTTATTTCCACACTTAGGCTTGAAAACATGGCGTTAGAGGGTAAGAACTCGAAACAGCCCCCGAACGGCCCCGTGGGTGGCACCAACACCTCCCACGGGACCAACGTAACTCGTAAGAACTGAACCCGCAGCCGCGGGACTCCCGGTTTTAGAATACGACGGTAATTTGCATATTTCTAGACTTAGGCTTAAAAACATGGCGTTACATGGTGAGAACTCGAAACAGCCCCCGAACGGCCCCGTGGGTGGCACCAACACCTCCCACGGGACCAACGTAACTCGTAGGAACTGACCCCGCAGCCGCGGGTGTCCCGGTTTGAGAGTACGGCGGTAATTTGCTTATTTCCACACTTAGGGTTAAAAACATGGCGTTAGAGGGTGAGAATCCGAAACAGCCCCCGAACGGCCCCGTGGGTGGCACCAACACCTCCCACGGGACCAACGTAACTCGTAGGAACTGACCCCGCAGCCGCGGGTGTCCCGGTTTGAGAGTACGACGGTAATTTGCTTATTTCCACACTTAGGCTTGAAAACATGGCGTTAGAGGGTGAGAACTCGAAACAGCCCCCGAACGGCCCCGTGGGTGGCACCAACACCTCCCACGGGACCAACGTAACTCGTAGGAACTGAACCCGCAGCCGCGGGTGTCCCGGTTTGAGAGTACGGCGGTAATTTGCTTATTTCCACACTTAGGGTTAAAAACATGGCGTTAGAGGGTGAGAACTCGAAACAGCCCCCGAACGGCCCCGTGGGTGGCACCAACACCTCCCACGGGACCAACGTAACTCGTAGGAACTGACCCCGCAGCCGCGGGTTTCCCGGTTTGAGAGTACGACGGTAATTTGCTTATTTCCACACTTAGGCTCGAAAACATGGCGTTAGAGGGTGAGAACTCGAAACAGCCCCCGAACGGCCCCGTGGGTGGCACCAACACCTCCCACGGGACCAACGTAACTCGTAGGAACTGACCCCGCAGCCGCGGGTCTCCCGGTTTGAGAGTACGGCAGTAATTTGCTTATTTCCACACTTAGGCTTGAAAACATGGCGCCAGAGGGTGAGAACTCGAAACAGCTCCCGAACGGCCCAGTGGGTGGCACCAACACCTCCCACGGGACCAACGTAACTCGTAGGAACTGACCCCGCAGCCGCGTGTCTCCCGGTTTGAGAGTACGGCGGTAATTTGCTTATTTACACACTTAGGCTTGAAAACATGGCGCCAGAGGGTGAGAACTCGAAACAGCCCCCGAACGGCCCCGTGGGTGGCACCAACACCTCCCACGGGACCAACGTAACTCGTAGGAACTGACCCCGCAGCCGCGGGTCTCCCGGTTTGAGAGTACGGCGGTAATTTGCTTATTTCCACACTTAGGGTTAAAAACATGGCGCCAGAGGGTGAGAACTCGAAACAGCCCCCGAACGGCCCCGTGGGTGGCACCAACACCTCCCACGGGACCAACGTAACTCGTAGGAACTGACCCCGCAGCCGCGGGTGTCCCGGTTTGAGAGTACGGCGGTAATTTGCTTATTTCCACACTTAGGGTTAAAACATGGCGTTAGAGGGTGAGAACTCGAAACAGCCCCCGAATGGCCCCGTGGGTGGCACTAACACCTCCCACGGGACCAACGTAACTCGTAGGAACTGACCCCGCAGCCGCGGGTGTCCCGGTTTGAGAGTACGACGGTAATTTGCTTATTTCCACACTTAGGCTTGAAAACATGGCGTTAGAGGGTGAGAACTCGAAATAGCCCCCGAACGGCCCCGTGGGTGGCACCAACACCTCCCACGGGACCAACGTAACTCGTAGGAACTGACCCCGCAGCCGCGGGTCTCCCCGTTTGAGAGTACGGCAGTAATTTGCTTATTTCCACACTTAGGCTTGAAAACATGGCGTTAGAGGGTGAGAACTCGAAACAGCCCCCGAACGGCCCCGTGGGTGGCACCAACACCTCCCACGGGACCAACGTAACTCGTAGGAACTGACCCCGCAGCCGCGGGTCTCCCGATTTGAGAGTACGGCAGTAATTTGCTTATTTCCACACTTAGGCTTGAAAACATGGCGCCAGAGGGTGAGAACTCCAAACAGCCCCCGAACGGCCCCGTGGGTGGCACCAACACCTTCCACGGGACCAACGTAACTCGTAGGAACTGACCCCGCAGCCGCGGGTGTCCCGGTTTGAGAGTACGGCGGTAATTTGCTTATTTCCACACTTAGGGTTAAAAACATGGCGTTAGAGGGTGAGAACTCGAAACAGCCCCCGAACGGCCCCGTGGGTGGCACCAACACCTCCCACGGGACCAACGTAACTCGTAGCAACTGACCCCGCAGCCGCGGGACTCCCGGTTTTAGAATACGACGGTAATTTGCATATTTCTAGACTTAGGCTTAAAAACATGGCGTTAGAGGTTGAAAACTCGAAACACCTCCCACGGGACCAATGTAACTCGTAGGAACTGACCCCGCAGCCGCGGGACTCCCGGTTTTAGAATACGACGATAATTTGCATATTTGTAGACTTACGCTTAAAAACATGGCGTTAGAGGGTGAGAACTCGAAATAGCCCTCGAACGGCCCCGTGGGTGGCACCAACACCTCCCACAGGATCAATGTAACTCGTAGGAACCGACCCCGCAGCCGCGGGACTCCCGGTTTTAGAATTCGACGGTAATTTGCATATTTTTAGACTTAGGCTTAAAAATATGGCGTTTGAGGGTGAAAACTCGAAACTGCCCCCGAACGGCCCCGTGGGTGGCCCCAACACCTCCCACGGGACCAACGTAACTCGTAGGAACTGACCCCGCAGCCGCGGGTGTCCCGGTTTGAGAGTACGGCGGTAATTTGCTTATTTCCACACTTAGGGTTAAAAACATGGCGTTAGAGGGTGAGAATCCGAAACAGCCCCCGAACGGCCCCGTGGGTGGCACCAACACCTCCCACGGGACCAACGTAACTCGTAGGAACTGACCCGGCAGCCGCGGGTGTCCCGATTTGAGAGTACGACGGTAATTTGCTTATTTCCACACTTAGGCTTGAAAACATGGCGTTAGAGGGTGAGAACTCGGAACATCCCCCGAACGGCCCCGTGGATGGCACCAACACCTCCCACGGGAGCAATGTAACTCGTAGGAATTGACCCCACAGCCGTGGGACTCCCGATTTGAGAATACGATGATAATTTGCATATTTCTTGTCTTAGGCTTAAAAACATGGCATTAGAGGGTGAAAACTCGAAACATCCCTCTAACGGCCCCGTGGGTGGCACCAACACCTCCCACGGGACCAACATAACTCGTAGGAACTGACCCCGCAACCGCGGGACTCCCGGTTTTAGAATACGACAGTAATTTGCATATTTCTAGACTTAGGCTTAAAAACATGGCGTTAGAGGGTGAGAACTCGAAACAGCCCCCGAACGGCCCCGTGGGTGGCACCAACACCTCCCACGGGACCAACGTAACTCGTAGAAACTGACCCCGCAGCCGCGGGTGTCCCGGTTTGAGAGTACGGCGGTAATTTGCTTATTTCCACACTTAGGGTTAAAAACATGGCGTTAGAGGGTGAGAACTCGAAACAGCCCCCGAACGGCCCCGTGGGTGGCACCAACATCTCCCACGGGACCAACGTAACTCGTAGGAACTGACCCCGCAGCCGCGGGTTTCCCGGTTTGAGAGTACGACGGTAATTTGCTTATTTCCACACTTAGGCTCGAAAACATGGCGCCAGAGGGTGAGAACTCGAAACAGCCCCCGAACGGCCCCGTGGGTGGCACCAACACCTCCCACGGGACCAACGTAACTCGTAGGAACTGACCCCGCAGCCGCGGGTGTCCCGGTTTGAGAGTACGGCAGTAATTTGCTTATTTCCACACTTAGGCTTGAAAACATGGCGCCAGAGGGTGAGAACTCGAAACAGCCCCCGAACGGCCCCGTGGGTGGCACCAACACCTCCCACGGGACCAACGTAACTCGTAGGAACTGAACCCGCAGCCGCGGGTGTCCCGGTTTGAGAGTACGGCGGTAATTTGCTTATTTCCACACTTAGGGTTAAAAACATGGCGTTAGAGGGTGAGAACTCGAAACAGCCTCCGAACGGCCCCGTGGGTGGCACCAACACCTCCCACGGGACCAACGTAACTCGTAGGAACTGACCCCGCAGTTGCTTATTTCCACACTTAGGCTTGAAAACATGGCGCCAGAGGGTGAGAACTCGAAACAGCCCCCGAACGCCCCCGTGGGTGGCACCAACACCTCCCACGGGACCAACGTAACTCGTAGGAACTGACCCTGTAGCCGCGGGTCTCCCGGTTTGAGAGTACGGCGGTAATTTGCTTATTTACACACTTAGGCTTGAAAACATGGCGCCAGAGGGTGAGAACTCGAAACAGCCCCCGAACGGCCCCGTGGGTGGCACCAACACCTCCCACGGGACCAACGTAACTCGTAGGAACTGAACCCGCAGCCGCGGGTGTCCCGGTTTGAGAGTACGGCGGTAATTTGCTTATTTCCACACTTAGGGTTAAAAACATGGCGTTAGAAGGTGAGAACTCGAAACAGCCCCCGAACGGCCCCGTGGGTGGCACCAACACCTCCCACGGGACCAACGTAACTCGTAGGAACTGACCCCGCAGCCGCGGGTCTCCCGGTTTGAGAGTACGGCAGTAATTTGCTTATTTCCACACTTAGGCTTGAAAACATGGCGCCAGAGGGTGAGAACTCGAAACAGCCCCCAACGGCCCCGTGGGTGGCACCAACACCTCCCACGGGACCAACGTAACTCGTAGGAACTGACCCCTCAGCCGCGGGTCTCCCGGTTTGAGAGTACGGCTGTAATTTGCTTATTTACACACTTAGGCTTGAAAACATGGCGCCAGAGGGTGAGAACTCGAAACAGCCCCCGAACGGCCCCGTGGGTGGCACCAACACCTCCCACGGTACCAACGTAACTCGTAGAAACTGAACCCGCAGCCGCGGGTGTCCCGGTTTGAGAGTACGGCGGTAATTTGCTTATTTCCACACTTAGGGTTAAAAACATGGCGTTAGAGGGTGAGAACTCGAAACAGCCCCCGAACGGCCCCGTGGGTGGCACCAACACCTCCCACGGGACCAACGTAACTCGTAGGAACTGACCCCGCAGCCGCGGGTCTCCCGGTTTGAGAGTACGGCAGTAATTTGCTTATTTCCACACTTAGGCTTGAAAACATGGCGCCAGAGGGTGAGAACTCGAAACAGCCCCCGAACGGCCCCGTGGGTGGCACCAACACCTCCCACGGGACCAACGTAACTCGTAGGAACTGACCCCGCAGCCGCGGGTCTTCCGGTTTGAGAGTACGGCGGTAATTTGCTTATTTCCACACTTAGGCTTGAAAACATGGCGCCAGAGGGTGAGAACTCGAAACAGCCCCCGAACGGCCCCGTGGGTGGCACCAACACCTCCCACGGGACCAACGTAACTCGTAGGAACTGACCCCGCAGCCGCGGGTGTCCCGGTTTGAGAGTACGGCGGTAATTTGCTTATTTCCACACTTAGGCTTGAAAACATGGCGTTAGAGGGTGAGAACTCGAAACAGCCCCCGAACGGCCCCGTGGGTTGCACCAACACCTCCCAGGGGACCAACGTAACTCGTAGGAGCTGACCCCGCAGCCGCGGGTCTCCCGGTTTGAGAGTACGGCAGTAATTTGCTTATTTCCACACTTAGGCTTGAAAACATGGCGCCAGAGGGTGAGAACTCGAAACAGCCCCCGAACGGCCCCGTGGGTGACACCGACACCTCCCACGGGACCAACGTAACTCGTAGGAACTGACCCCGCAGCCGCGGGTCTCCCGGTTTGAGAGTACGACGGTAATTTGCTTATTTCCACACTTAGGCTTGAAAACATGGCGCCAGAGGGTGAGAACTCGAAACAGCCCCCGAACGGCCCCGTGGGTGGCACCAACACCTCCCACGGGACCAACGTAACTCGTAGGAACTGACCCCGCTGCCGCGGGTGTCCCGGTTTGAGAGTACGGCGGTAATTTGCTTATTTCCACACTTAGGCTTGAAAACATGGCGCCAGAGGGTGAGAACTCGAAACAGCCTCCGAACGGCCCCGTGGGTGGCACCAACACCTCCCACGGGACCAACGTAACTCGTAGGAACTGACCCCGCAGCCGCGGGTGTCCCGGTTTGAGAGTACGGCGGTAATTTGCTTATTTACACACTTAGGCTTGAAAACATGGCGCCAGAGGGTGAGAACTCGAAACAGCCCCCGAACGGCCCCGTGGGTGGCACCAACACCTCCCACGGGACCAACGTAACTCGTAGGAACTGACCCCGCAGCCGCGGGTCTCCCGGTTTGAGAGTACGGCGGTAATTTGCTTATTTACACACTTAGGGTTGAAAACATGGCGCCAGAGGGTGAGAACTCGAAACAGCCCCGAACGGCCCCGTGGGTGGCATCAACACCTCCCACGGGACCAACGTAACTCGTAGGAACTGACCCCGCAGCCGCGGGTGTCCCGGTTTGAGAGTACGGCGGTAATTTGCTTATTTCCACACTTAGGGTTAAAAACATGGCGCCAGAGGGTGAGAACTCGAAACAGCCCCCGAACGGCCCCGTGGGTGGCACCAACACCTCCCACGGGACCAACGTAACTCGTAGGAACTGACCCCGCAGCCGCGGGTGTCCCGGTTTGAGAGTACGGCGGTAATTTGCTTATTTACACACTTAGGCTTGAAAACATGGCGCCAGAGGGTGAGAACTCGAAACAGCCCCCGAACGGCCCCGTGGGTGGCACCAACACCTCCCACGGGACCAACGTAACTCGTAGGAACTGACCCCGCAGCCGCGGGTGTCCCGGTTTGAGAGTACGACGGTAATTTGCTTATTTCCACACTTAGGGTTAAAAACATGGCGTTAGAGGGTGAGAACTCGAAACAGCCCCCGAACGGCCCCGTGGGTGGCACCAACATCTCCCACGGGACCAACGTAACTCGTAGGAACTGACCCCGCAGCCGCGGGTGTCCCTGTTTGAGAGTACGGCAGTAATTTGCTTATTTCCACACTTAGGGTTGAAAACATGGCGCCAGAGGCTGAGAACTCGAAACAGCCCCCGAACGGCCCCGTGGGTGGCACCAACACCTCTCACGGGACCAACGTAACTTGTAGGAACTGACCCCGCAGCCGCGGGTGTCCCGGTTTGAGAGTACGGCGGTAATTTGCTTATTTCCACACTTAGGGTAAAAAACATGGCGTTAGAGGGTGAGAACTCGAAACAGCCCCCGAACGGCCCCGTGGGTGGCACCAACACCTCCCACGGGACCAACGTAACTCGTAGGAACTGACCCCGCAGCCGCGGGTCTCCCGGTTTGAGAGTACGGCAGTAATTTGCTTATTTCCACACTTAGGCTTGAAAACATGGCGTTAGAGGGTGAGAACTCGAAACAGCCCCCGAACGGCCCCGTGGGTGGCACCAACACCTCCCACGGGACCAACGTAACTCGTAGGAACTGACCCCGCAGCCGCGGGTCTCCCGGTTTGAGAGTACGGCGGTAATTTGCTTATTTCCACACTTAGGCTTGAAAACATGGCGCCAGAGGGTGAGAACTCGAAACAGCCCCCGAACGGCCCCGTGGGTGGCACCAACACCTCCCACGGGACCAACGTAACTCGTAGGAACTGACCCCGCAGCCGCGGGTGTCCCGGTTTGAGAGTACGGCGGTAATTTGCTTATTTACACACTTAGGCTTGAAAACATGGCGCCAGAGGGTGAGAACTCGAAACAGCCCCCGAACGGCCCCGTGGGTGGAATCAACACCTCCCACGGGACCAACGTAACTCGTAGGAACTGACCCCGCAGCCGCGGGTGTCCCGGTTTGAGAGTACGACGGTAATTTGCTTATTTCCACACTTAGGGTTAAAAACATGGCGTTAGAGGGTGAGAACTCGAAACAGCCCCGAAGGGCCCCGTGGGTGGCACCAACACCTCCCACGGGACCAACGTAACTCGTAGGAACTGACCCAGCAGCCGCGGTTGTCCCGGTTTGAGAGTACGACGGTAATTTGCTTATTTCCACACTTAGGGTTGAAAACATGGCGCCAGAGGCTGAGAACTCGAAACAGCCCCCGAACGGCCCCGTGGGTGGCACCAACATCTCCCACGGGACCAACGTAACTCGTAGGAACTGACCCCGCAGCCGCGGGTGTCCCTGTTTGAGAGTACGGCAGTAATTTGCTTATTTCCACACTTAGGGTTGAAAACATGGCGCCAGAGGGTGAGAACTCGAAACAGCCCCCGAACGGCCCCGTGGGTGGCACCAACACCTCCCACGGGACCAACGTAACTCGTAGGAACTGACCCCGCAGCTGCGGGTCTCCCGGTTTGAGAGTACGGCAGTAATTTGCTTATTTCCACACTTAGGCTTGAAAACATGGCGTTAGAGGGTGAGAACTCGAAACAGCCCCCGAACGGCCCCGTGGGTGGCACCAACACCTCCCACGGGACCAACGTAACTCGTAGGAACTGACCCCGCAGCCGCGGGTGTCCCGGTTTGAGAGTACGACGGTAATTTGCTTATTTCCACACTTAATTTTTATATTTCTACTTGGTTACTGATAATTTTAACTCATATATGCAATTTTTCAGCTTGATTAATTTTTTTGTAAAACTACTTGGTTACTGATTCTTTTGTTTTTTGTATCCTATCATTTGTAGGATTTTTGCACGTGGATCAAATGAAGGAGGCAATGGTTTACAACATGATGATTACTTATATGTTGTGGACATTCAGGATAATGTTTTTTATGTGTTATAGCCGTGCAGGCTTTTATTATTTAGTTTTATGGCCGTGCGGGTTTTTATAATTTGATTGTTGAATTTTATAGCCGTGCGGGCTTTATAATAAGCAGGTTTTTCATTTACAGGTTTTGGAATGTCAAGAAAATAGAGGAAACTCTGCCCAATTTTTTTTTGGTCTGTGAATTATTAAGACGTGTAATATTTTTAAGTTTGTATATATATTTGTTTATTAACAACATTCTCAATTCGCAATTTGTGATTTTTTTTTTATTGTTTTGCCTATAATAAATATTTGTAACACCTCGTAGCAACGGATGATGCACTCACAGGAACCCCAATTTTAGGATTGGACAAAATTTAATTTTTTTTTTTTAAATTACTGATAAATATGGTCATGGACTTTGTCCATGACCATTTTTATTTTTTTTGTCGCGCTTAAAAATGGTCGCGGCCAAAGTCCGCGACCATTTTTTTTAATTTTTTGTCACGGTAATGGGTCGCGGACTAGGGCCGTGACCAATTTTTTTTATTTTTTTTTTGTCACGCACATGGGTCGCGGCCAAAGTCCGCGACCAATTTGTCACGGTTATGGGTCATGGACAAGGGCCGCGACCAATTTTTTTAATTTTTTTTTGTCACGCACATGGGTCGCGGACTTTGGCCGCGACCAATTTGTCACGGTCGTGGGTCATGGACAAGGGCCGCGACCAATTTTTTTAATTTTTTTTTGTCACGCACATGGGTCGCGGACTTTGGCCGCGACCAATTTGTCACGGTTATGGGTCACGGATTAGAGCCGCGACCCGTCACGACATGGGTCACGGCCAAAGTCCGCGACCATTTCCCGTGACCTCTCTTGGCCGTGACCATTTTTTGGTCACGGACTTGGGCCGCGACCCACGAAAATGGTCACGCCAGTTTTGGTCACGGCCAAAGTCCGCGACCCACAGTTTTGGTCAGGGATTTTGGCCGTGACCAATCGCCAGTTTTGGTGTAGTGGTCCCTTGAACAAAAGTTCATTGTAGGGGATTCTTCGCCTTAACCATTTCTCCCAATCTATCCTCCAACCGCTGAATGGAACCTTTCCACGCATCATTTCCTTCCTCTGGCTTATTAGTTCGAGCAATTGATTGTTTCGAAGTGGCCTCCTGGGATCTATCTTGACGAGCAACCGATCGTGATTGTGCTGATCCCTCCCTTAAACCTGATGGTTGTCGAAAACTCCTCGACAAGGTCTTAGGTGGACTCCTATTCCTCCTAGGGCCTAATCGACTGAAAGGAGACACCCTGCTCAGTTTTTCCAAGGCACTGGGTCTCTCTGGAGAGAGAGTAATACGTTGCTCAGTATCTGTAGCCCGTATTGATGAAGTTTGCCCAGGTTGATAAGAGAAATCATCAGATTCCTCATTACGATACGCATCTGTACGCCTGGATCGTGAAGAAAGTAAATAGGTTTGCCGCTGACCACTTCGCTGTCCTGAATATGCAGGTGCACCGCCATGAAGGGTTTGTATGAATTGACGCATTGTCTCTTGCATGGCGGTTTGTCCTTGAGCCAGATTATTCATAATTCCAGCCAGATCTGGAGGTGCAGAGGGATTTGGAGGATTTCCAGCATTTCCAACATTCCGATTGCTGGATTCCGGATTATCTGCCATTGATGATGAATGATTTTTAGTGAAAAACGATAACAACAGTCGTTTCCCACAGACGGCGCCAATCTGTTGATGTAAAAAATTAGATTGCTTCTAATAATTTAATCACAGATAAATGTAAATGAGACAAAGGATTTTAAAGTGGTTCAGCCTTATAAGAATGGCCTACGTCCACTGTTTCTGTTATTGCCAAGTGTTTTGGAGTTCTTGATATGTATTTCTATCAAGAAAATCCGGTCCCTTTGAATGAGGGCGTTACAATGTATTTATAGCCCTTGGGCTGTACATGTGAAAGGGTAAACAATTAGTGCCCTTTAAGAATATACGTCTGTATGATAAGCATTCAATGAATAGTTGAACTGTTGATTATCTGGCAATCAATGCTGTGGCCGAGATGCAGCTCGGACCGCCTTAGTTGCTCGTCGTTCAAGAGTTCCTCGGAGTGTTGGAGTTCCTTGGAGTGTTGGAGTTCCTCGGAGCACACTTGCTGTTCGGAGTGAGTATGATTTAGTCGGGGAAATAAACTTCCTTGTTGCTATTGTGCCACGTAGGTTGACACGTGTCTTCTTATTATTCGTCTATATCAGCATATTAATTTTGGTATCAACACCCATGTTGGAGATAGAAAAATTGCATTTAGTAATGATATAAATGATAATCTGAAAATTCCCTTCATATGTAGAGGTCGAACCACGGATTTATGATGGATTAGAAGTAGAACTTCTGAAAAAAAGGTTGATTAGAACAAAGTTAAAGAATTTTCAAGGGTTCAAGATTTATATAAGTTTTGGCCTTTAATTCATGGATATTGATAAAAATTCACATGCTTTACGTAGAAGATTGCTAGTTTGGATTTATAATGGTAGTAGTATAAATTTCTGGGAGTTTGGGTGTTAAAAATCTGGATTTGGATGAGGTTGGATGATAGAACCCGTAACTGAATTTCTGCAGATTTAGCCATACCCGCTTGATCGATCGATCGATGGTTCGATCGATCGAACACCTGCCCTCGATCGATCGACCCCTCATGGCAGCCTTATATTTCCCCTTTTAAATAGGTGAATTCAATTTAAATGAGGAATAATCCTTGGACATCCTTAATAAAATATTTTGGGAGACAAGAAGACCAGTAGGACTTATTAAAAATATGAAATCTTTAATATAAGACGAGATTTACATTTTCGGGGAAGTTTACATAAAAGGGACGATGGAACTATGTATTAAAGAAAGAGACGCGTAAGATAGTTACGTTAGAAAATAAATGAGTACCTAGTGAAATTTCACTTGGGAGTATAGAAATTCACGAGTGTCACTTGATAAGTTGGAATAATTCCACAAATTAAGATAAGAGGCAACCGTTGTACGTGATAACTAAATAACGAATAATAGGGACAAATGTCATAATTATGGGTTATGAGATGTACCTAAATTTGATATGGAAATTGTAGTATATTTATATGACTGTGTTTATGCATATACTATATGCGTGTGAAAATCATGCCTGCGCTACTTGCTATCCCTGAGGTTACCGTGCTGGGACAGTCTTATCTCGATGGGACCTTTATGGGGGATATTGACTCGTACCCTAGAAGATAGAAATCCTTCGGTACAGGCTATCAAATCGATAGTTCAGACGGTCCTAAGAGACGTGGGGGCATGTGCTGACCTCTTAGAGACCTGGAATCTATGCTTCGCCTCAATGTTGTTTGTGTTTGTATTAATACAGTTCGAGAGTGATTCCGAACTTGTATTTCCCTTAGTACGAGTGATACGGGGACTAGATAGCAAAGTATGCCCGCACCATAATTATTATGTGGGGTGCCATTAGAATATATATATTATATGAATATTTAATATATTTATTAAATTCTGGAATTTGGGAAATACCTACTGTGTTTATGGTAAGTAAGATATGGATAATTATTTCAATTTGGGAATAAGTGTTTGAAAGGTATAATATATTGCTGAGAGACTTTATTAGTAAATAAGGTTAAAGGAGAAATATGTTGTTAAATTAAATGAACCTCTTAAACAGTTGAAATTGTCAATTTAAATCTTACGAGCGACATAAGATAAGATAAGTTAAACCGTTGGGAAGGTTAGTACGATAGGCGTGCACATTAGAAGAGATGTGAGAATTTCTCAAGGGAGTGTCGCACTAATATGTTGTTGCATTGTCCAGTAAATATTTTAAATACTTGCTTAGCAAATTTTAAATCGTTTTTACAATCGGGCTCTGACCCGTTTCCTTTTTCTTTTCTCTCTTGTATATATATATATATATATATATATATATATATATATATATATATATATATGTATGTATATATTACAGGCGCCCAGCCACAGGGGCGTCTTGCATAGAATCCATGGGAGTTGTAGGCCTCTTGCTTAGATGACCTCATTTCTTAATTCCACTCCTAGCATTTATTTTATCAGTTGGGCATGTGTCGCCCTTTTCCATTATTCAGTTGTTTTGTTGGATATTGTAGTTCATTTATTTCCAGTATTTACACTTTGATTTTATTACTGTCAGGATGTTTGCCTTTAAGTTTTAATGTTGGGATTTATTTGTTGAATGTTTAACTCTTTGGGATTATAAGTTACAGGATAATTGTTGTGTGATTCTTTAAATTGTGAATTATGTAAAGTTTTAAATGTTGGTTTATAAAATTAAATTTGGACAGTAATGTCTAAAAATGGTTTTGACACTTAGCTTAATTATTTAGGGTGTTTAAATTGGAAATTTTATTTTGACGACAGTGATGCTAAGAATGAACCAACTGTTCACCTTGATTTTAATTTAATAAAGGAGTGATCGCTCGGTATTTAATTAGGCGAGGTGTCACATACACACACACACACACACACACACACACACACATATACATATATATATATATATATATATATATATATATATATATATATATAGAGAGAGAGAGAGAGAGAGAGAGAGAGAGAGAGAGAGAGAGAGATATTAAGATTTTTATTCTTTGTTGTTTTCATTTTCAACAAGCATTAAGGGTATATGTGACTTACCAAAAAATAAGATAGACAAAATTTGGTCAACCAAAACCCCATTAAACATTATTGATAAATTAAAATATATTTCTAGGGTCAATTTTGAGAAAATCTTTTAATAACCGACATCAAAATACACCCAGTGTCCCAAATAAATAGTTAGATTTTCCTTTTGAGGACCCAAACTTAATGAAATCATGATAGTGAAAAACTCTTCGTTTTGAACGTTGATTGCATATATGTTTAAAACCATTATTTTTAAAGGATGCTGTTAAGTTCACTAATAAATCGTGTATTTTTTTGGGTTTAGTCCCATTTTCAAAGTTTAATTGGGCTCCCACTTTATATATTTTTTTAAATTGTAGTAAGTCCCATAACCACCTAAATCAACAACTAAAAAATAAAAATAAGAGAGTGGCTATAAATTGATCTTTAAAAATGGGACTAACTACTTATCTTCCCTAAATTGTGGCACGTGAATCACATACTCCATTGAAATATATATATATATATATATATATATATATATATATATATATATATATATTAAGGACTTGACGCAAAATTTTATAAAGAGTAATACTACACTTACTGAAACTTTATACACTTTTTCTTTCTAGATTACTTTAACATGCTTATACATTTGACTTTTAATCTAACGTAAAAGCATTTAAAGAACCTGGTATGAAAATATGGTAAGAAATGGAAAAAATATATTTTTTGTTTTCATAATAACCGCCTAACACCACAACACCTAACTATGTGTACCCACCACTACAAACTTAGTTTTATCCCACTACCACAATCACCGCATATCTCTTATCCCATGTAGACAGCCCTAACCCCTCTCCATCTCTCTCTCTCTCTCTCTCTCTCTCTCTCTCTCTCACACACACACACACACACACACACACACACACACACACACACACATATATATATATATATATATATATATATATATATATATATAAAGACCAGTTGCTTAAAGACTTACCAAGGACCATTTTTCTAACAAAAGTAAAATAAAACTATTTTTAGTTTAAATTTTTGGTGGAGGGGGTTTAAACATTTTAGCTCCCCCCCCCCCCCCCCCCCAAAAAAAAAAGCTCAAAATGATTTTTGTTGCTATTTTAAACAGATTCATCGGCATTTGACTGTCTTTAAGGAGCTTAAAAACAATCAAAATATTAACCGATATTTTTTATGTGGTAAAATAAATTTGATCTTTATGTCAAAATTTTATGGTGCTTTTAGGAGGTCCATTTTTAAGAGTATTACAATGCGCAATGAAAAGTGTATTACTGAATTTACCTATATGCATTGACTGAGTTGTATCATGGTGGGGTAATCGTTTAGTTCGGGGTTTCAAAATGGAACGAGGATCCTTAATTTTGGTAATTATGAATTTCTGGATTATTAAATTCCTTACCATTATCTAGTTCGAATATAAATTCTCTTTCCCTTGTGACCTAAAATTACTATTCCATATATGGTGAATAAATATCACTTAATTTAAATACCCTTCTACTTATTTATTTATATATGTATAATTAAACATCAACATTATAATTTAAGAATAATATACACATTCTGTGAGCTCTCCCTCTCACACACACACACACACACACATACACACTCTTTCTTATACATAAAAATACTCTCTCTCTCTCCCTCTCCCTCTCTCTCACACACACACACACACACACACACACACTCTCTCTCTCTCTCTCTCTCTCTCCCCATCTCTCTTGCTCTCACACGCGCATAACATAAATCTTTCCTTCACGCATACACACCTCGTACGGATGAGAGTGTGTGTGTGTGGTCTGCCCATGTGCATGTGAGAGAGTGTGTGTGAGAGTGAAAGAGAGTGTGTGTGTGTGGGCGTGTGAAAGAAAGTGAAGTTGTGTGCGTGTGTGTGTGAGAGTGACTGGGAGAGAGATAGACAGATATATAGATAGATAGATAGATAGATAGAGAGAGAGAGAATGGTTTTGTATGTGTATGAGTGATAGTGTGTGCGTGTGTGTTTATGTGATAAAGATAGTGTGAGTGTATGTAATAGATGGTATTTTTATATCACCGTAATGGTAAGTTATAAATCCCAAGAATATATCATTCCTCCCATTTTAGACGGGAAAGGAGAATCCCAACTTTGCTTGAATTCTAAGGCCCTGCTTAGTAATAAAAAATAAGGTTATTTTTCAAAGAAATTTGCAAATTACTTCCGTAGAAATGGAAAATATGAAATTGTGTGGCCCTGTTTAGTTGTGTAAAACAACCTTGTTTTCCCTAAAAAAATTCAATTTTTTTTCGCGAAAATAGAAAATTAAAAAATGTGTTCAAGTCTAATATTTTTACAAAATGGGCATTGGAAAAGAGTTTTCCAAATTTTTCAATTTTTCAGGAAATTGGAAAACCACTAGTTCATGTTTTCCACAATTTTTCGAAGTCTCCCAATTGTATTTTGACCCTGAACTTTTTATAACTTATATTTAGACCCTTTACCTTTTCATGATTACATTTCTAGAAATTATATTTTGGCTCCTTCACTTTCTATAAATTATGTTTGGACTCTAAACTTTCTATAAATACATTATAACCCTAAACTTTATGTAAATTATATTTCACACCCAAACTTTCTATAAACTACATTTTGAAAAAATAATCTATTTCTACCAAATGAAGACATTTTCTAGTATTCTAAAATTTTCAATGAAAAATGAAAATTAGAAATGAAGATGAAAATTGGAAATAGAAAACGGAAAACAAATTTTCACAAATGAACAGGGCCCGTGAGTTTGATATTTTTCCAAAATAGAAATTTGGAAAACAATGTTCCAAAATTTCTTATTTTCCAGGAAATTAGAAAACCAGCTTAACAAGTTTTCCACCAATTTTCAAAAATTCCAAAATTACACTTTTATCTTGAACTTTCTATAACTAATATATTGCCCCTTAACTTTTGGTAAATTACATTTCAATCTCTTAATTTATTATAAATCACATTTTGACCATTGAACTTTCGATGAATTTTATTTTAGCCCATAGACTTTTTGTAAATTACATTTGGACTTTAAACTTTCTATAGATACATTATACCTTGAAACCATGTGTAAATTACTTTTAATCCCCAAATTTTCTATAAACTATAATTTGAAAATAATAATACATTTTTACCAAATGTACGCATTTTCTGATTTTCTAAAATTTTCTATAGAAACTAAAAATTAGTGATGGAGATCAAAATTGGAAATAGAAAATATAGAATAATTTTCAGTACTAAACATGACCTAAGTTTCCCCCTAAATTTCAACAAAACATTTTAATTCTACACGAGAAGAATTTTAATTTTCGCGTTCTTTTTAAAACTTCGATCCAAACGCGCCCTAATGGCCCGTTTGACAACCCAATTCCAAGATTGAGAATTGGAATTGAAAGGCCAATTTGAATTCTACGGAATTGAAATTGGCCTTCCAATTCCGATTCCAATTCCAAGCTTTGGAATTGAATTGCCAAACGGGCTCTTATTGTATTTCCATAAATTTGATAATTCACTTTCTTCATAAGAATAAGGGTCTTTCTACGTCGACATTAGGCCCGACAATATGGGTTCTTAAGGATGAAACCGCCCATAATCCATCCAAAATAATGTGTGTGGGGCCCATTAATTGTGTTTGTGGGTCAAAATGGTTTGAACGATCCAATAAGACGGTTTGTTGGCGGGTCATTAGCGGGTCAAAATGGTTTTGGACCCTCACAAAAATAAAACTCAAATAACTAAAAAGTTTAAAGATTTTTTTTATTCAAGTATTTACTTGGATATTTTTTTTCAAAATTATTATACCATATTTATTTGTGTATGGTATAATAATTATTTTTTCAAAAAAAGGCGGGTCAACCCGACCCGACCCGGATTTAACCCGCCCAAACCCGCCCAAATTATTATGTCCGACCCGCTTTTGACCCGCCCAAATTTATTCATATCCATTTTTGACCCGTCCATAACCGCCCATTTGCCACTACTAGTCGACATACACAATTGATACATTTGGTTCGATATACTTATATGTCGCAATTGTATTGACTCGTTTCCGTGTTCTACATGGATCTAAAAGAAGTGGAGCCCCCGATGTGTTGCACCAAAATATATCAATTTTCTATGATGACCCTAGAATTATCCATAAGAATATTAATGTTGCCTTTTAGAATAAGGAATATTGATTAATAGAGAATGAGTTACTGTTTATTTGTTTAAACTTGAAATAAAAAGCCCCGGGTAGCCCTTAAAAATTAGTCTGTTTTGTTATTCACCCAAACGGTAAAGGACAGAGTTGGAGGCCACCACCTGCGCAGATTGTGTGTGTCTGCGAGAAAGTGAATGTGACAAATGTAAGTGATTGCTCTTAGTCTGCCATAAAGTTGACACTACTACTGCTAACAATAATAATACGTTTTCATCTTCTTCTTATTTACTCCCTCCCTCCCTCCCATCATCAATTTCCATCAAGTCGGTGAGGTTGTTGCATTCAACCTCTACCTTAATATCATTTTCTTCACTTCACCTCTCTTGTATGAGAATGTTTGTGTTTCTTTAATGGGTTCTTCATTTTTCAGGACTGGACTTTGAAAAAAAGCCATTTTAAGGGTCTTCTCTTCTGTCATGTCCTAGATATTGTTCTTGTGAAAGAAATGGAGAGGTGGAATCTGAGTTTCTATTTACACCCATTGACTCTATGATTTGAAAGCCTAAAAAGGAAATATTTCTAGCAAAGATTTAGATTTCTGTGGTGAAGGAGACAATGGGTAAAAAGGGTTTTGTTCAATTGGTTGATGAATTAGTGTATGTGATTTGTTGGTAACATGGGTCTTGTCTATGGTTTGGATGGACACTGGCAAATGCTACTGTAACAGCACAGTGAGCATGTTTGTTGTACATGTATGAGAATCACAAATTTGGGGGTGGGGTCAGACTACACAATCATTCAAATCATGTTTTCTTGTTGGCTGTTCCTTTGGGTTTGTTGTCCTTGTGAAGATATGATAGCCTGATAGGTAGGGTTTAAGGGTTGGGTTGGTTCTGTTGAAATAAGTGTTTGGGGAAAGTAATTTTGTTTTTCTCTGTCTCATCTTTTGGGCTGATGAGTAAAGAAGGGGAGATGGGGAAGAAGGATAAGGGGTCAGATGTTGCTGAGAAGGTGGTTGTGGCTGTTAAGGCATCTAAGGAGATTCCAAAGACTGCTTTGGTGTGGGCATTGACTCATGTGGTTCAGCCTGGGCATTGTATTACACTGCTTGTTGTTGTGCCTTCACAAAGTTCAGGTAACCTTTTCTAGCCTTTGTTTGATTTCATTCCCTTTAGAGTGTCCTATTTTAAATGCTGTGAACTTATGTTTAAGTTTCTATCTTGTTAGAACTATTAATGATTGCCCTTTTTGTATTCCTGATGCTAATGAGGGAAAAGAAAGTGTCCTTGTGTTGATTTTTCTTGGATCTTGATACCCTTTTCAGATTGATGATTGAAGTTGTTTTTGCTGAATTTGGTTAAAGTTAGGTCATATATATTTTGATATAGCCTTATTTGAAATTTTAGGGATTAATTTTGGTTCTTATTACAATTAAAAAATTCATTTTATATATCTTTATTAGAAATGAAGGACGGCGTTGGAGAGTGCTCAAATTAATTCATATCATCATATACCTTGCTCCATTTTCGAGAATTTATCAGTTAACTGCATACTATAATGTTTGGTAATTAAATTAAATTATCTTTCAATGTAATTATGATTTGATTTGTGTGGTTAAGACTTGAGATGTACAGTGAAGCTTCTTGTTATCACATTGGTGTTTTGTGTGGGAAAATGCTGTTGCTAAAATAATAATCGTTCCTGTCAAAGCAAGTGGTGATGTTGGTAGCGGTAACTAATTTGGTGTTGTAAAAACGAAAGATTTGCAGTTCTGTCAGTTGATATATCCTATAATTATTAATTTTCCTCTTTTATAGGTAGAAAATGGGGTTTCCCAAGATTCGCGGGGGATTGTGCTAATGGACACCGAAGATCTCATTCTGGAACAAGTTCAGAACAGAAAACTGATATTACCGATACCTGCTCCCAGATGATCCTCCAGCTACATGATGTGTATGATCCTAATAAGGTCAGTGCTTCTATTTATGTCCCACTGGCTGATGGTTTTGCCCAGATTCTTGAGTCCTAATGTGTGTATATTGTCCTAATTCTGCTATAGATAAACGTGAAGATAAAGATTGTTCCAGGATCGCCATCTGGACAGGTGGCCGTGGAGGCCAAAAGAATCCAAGCTAGTTGGGTTGTATTGGACAAGTAATATTCTTACTTCTCTGTGCAGTATTATCAAACATTATTGGTTAAAATTTGACATAAGTCTGTTATCATTCCTTGCAGACAACTCAAACCAGAGGAAAAACGCTGCATGGAAGAGCTGCAATGCAATATTGTGGTTATGAAGAAATCACAGCCGAAAGTTCTCCGTTTAAATTTAGTTGGATCACCTAAAAAGGAACCTGAAGCAGCCCTTTCATTACCTTCCGAACTAGATCAATCATCTGCAAAACAACAGAAAAACAAGGTTGAATCAGTAAATTCCATTCGAGGACCAGTCGTGACTCCAACAAGTAGTCCTGAACTTTTCACTGCGACTGAGGCTGGAACTTCATCAGTTTCAAGCTCCGATCCAGGAACTTCACCTTTCTCTATACCTGAAATAAATGGAGCCCTGAAGAAAGTGGAAGTGTTAGCTGCAAAGGAAAACCAGCATCTGGACGAATCAAGTTCAGACACAGACAGCGAAAACCTATCCCCGTGTTCCTCGAGTTTAAGGTTTCAACCATGGATGGCAGAGATTGTCAATTCACATTGTCAATCCTCACAACGCATGGAAGAAAGTTCGCAAACTTCTACAACGAAGGCTTTACTTAAGAAGTTCTCTAAGCTGGATACAGAAGCTGGATATGGAATGCCAAATAATTATAAACAGGATGTGGAGTTTAGTGGAAATGTTAGAGAAGCAATTTCTTTATCTAGAAACGCACCTCTTGGTCCACCTCCCTTGTGTTCAATATGTCAGCACAAGGCACCTGTATTTGGAAAACCACCAAGGTGGTTCAGTTATGGTGAGCTCGAGCTTGCTACCGGGGGATTTTCACGAGCTAATTTCTTGGCGGAAGGAGGATTCGGCTCTGTCCACAGAGGAGTTCTCCCTGATGGCCAGGCAGTTGCTGTCAAGCAGCACAAACTGGCAAGTTCTCAAGGAGATCAAGAATTTTGTTCAGAAGTTGAAGTGCTAAGCTGTGCTCAGCACAGAAACGTAGTTATGTTGATTGGGTTTTGTATTGAGGATGGAAGAAGGTTACTCGTTTATGAATATATATGCAATGGGTCATTGGATTCTCACCTTTACGGTAAGTTCTCTTCTATTCTCGGTGAGTTCCAACAATTTATCATATTTCTCTCTGAAATTCTTTCCTTTTTGCTAGTACTTGTTAGCAATGAACTTAAGTAGGACTGTTGGCTATATCCAGGACGTCATCGAGATCCATTGGAGTGGTCTGCACGTCAAAAAATTGCTGTCGGGGCTGCTCGAGGACTGCGATATCTTCACGAAGAATGCCGAGTTGGTTGCATTGTCCACCGTGACATGCGGCCAAACAACATTCTCATCACCCATGATTTTGAGCCACTAGTATGTCATTGTCTTGCACCTTCCTTCTATGGTTGAATACTTTGAATGTTATGAATATCTGGCCAATGTTGCATTCGCCAACCTTTATCAAACTGTGTTTAGTTACTTTTCTACCTTTTCCAGTCGTGCTTTGATGACTAACTATGATCTGCACAAATTTCATAAATTAAAAAATAGTTATATCATGCACAATAGTTTGAGCGTTTGTCATTACTTGTCACAAGAATAATGAGTCATGCTATTTATTAATTAATCGTTTGAGTTCATAGTAAGATTGGTTGGGGATGAACTCCTCAATGAAAACCATTGAAATTGTTGCCCCCTCTCACCCTTATCTGAATTCCATTATCCAACATCCTTTAGGCTGGAAAACCACTAGTTTGGGAAATCGGAGAAATCAAGTCACTTGATGATATATAACCCAGTTTGGTTGTAAAACTTCTTATTATGTATATATGTATCCTTGTACAGGTTTTAGGTCTTATAGTGAAAAGGGTTCATGAAAGTTATTCTTAAATTACCCGGTTTCCTTGATAAGTGAAAAGGGATTATGAAAGTATATAGACGAGATCATTAATTTAGAAGGCACCATATATTTCAAGCTTAAAAAAATTCTCACTTTGGTTTTGAGAGTTTATTCTCAACAGTTCTTTAACTATAGTGATCTCATTCTAGTCTTGGTTTTGAAAGGTCGGGGACTTTGGACTCGCGAGGTGGCAACCTGATGGAGACACGGGGGTGGAAACAAGAGTAATTGGAACATTTGGGTGAGTCTGGTAATATAGATTTTTCTTCTGATTTGCTCTCTCAATGCAATTACACATAAAATAAGCTATTCTGCTTCAATCAGATATTTGGCTCCAGAATATGCTCAAAGTGGCCAGATCACAGACAAAGCTGATGTTTATTCTTTTGGGGTGGTACTGGTGGAGCTTGTTACTGGACGAAAAGCAGTGGATCTAAACCGGCCTAAAGGCCAGCAGTGCCTCACAGAATGGGTGAGTATTTGACAATCCTAACTATTCACCAAAGTTTGTATGTGGCTTCCTTATATATACATATATACACACATATATATATTTCTCTCGGTCCCAATTAATAGTCCCGTTTATGACTTTGTAATCTTCCTTGGTTTTATATGCTATTTTTAGAAACACGAATATTAATTTGAGATGGACTAAAAAGGAAAGAGAACGGGGAGGGAGTATTAAGAAGCTTCACCATTTACCAGAAAGTCCAATACTAAAATGAATAAGCAAGTTGGCCAGATTCTACATTTGTTAATGTTCTTTATTTTTATATTTATCAGGCACGCCCATTATTGGAAGAGTATGCCATCGATGAATTAATTGACCCGCGGCTGGGAAATCACTATTCAGAACATGAAGTCTATTGCATGTTGCATGCGGCATCCTTGTGCATCAGTCGGGACCCTCATTCACGGCCTCGCATGTCGCAGGTAAAAAACTTGGGATCAGAAAATTAAATTCATCTTTACAAATACTAAAAAATTTCATAGATTGAACTGGGGATCATACCACTGAATTGTTAGAATAGGTGCTGTGAAAAATATCACCCTGAACCAAAAAATGGCCTTACGAAATCACACCTGTCAAATTGCTAGGAAGAATCAAGTTATGGATAGAGGCTATATATATAGATATAGATTATCCTATAAGAGTAGAATGCTAACATTGCATTTGTTTCTTATCAAAATCTGAAGTTTGGATTCGAAGTCTGAAATCAAAATCTGAAAATTCGGTTTACTCTTTATCAGAATAAATATTTTTATCCTCTTAATGGGATTTAAAGGTAATGTTACATCTGAGTCATTATTATAGTTGGTTCTTCAAAAACACAAACGTTTAACAACCTCTAAGCTCTGAATTGAGGCAAAAACAAATAACACCTAAGATTTTCCATTAACTTTGCATCATAGGAGTTTTCTGGCCCCATTTGCTTACACTATACATGTTTCTTTATTATTTTTATTTTTGGTAAAAGGTGCTCCGTATACTTGAGGGCGACATGATCATGGACTCAACTCAGTCGTCAACACCCGGGTATGATGTTGGCAACCGTAGTGGTAGGATTTGGGCCGATCATCAGCAGCAAAATCGACAATACAGCGGCTCAATAACAAGCGAGGCGCTGGAAGGGTTTAGCGGAAAGCTCTCCCTCGACACGGGGAGGCCCGCGTATTGGGAAAGGAATAATAAAACCAAAAAGGCTTCACGTGATGATGATTTGTGAAGAGTTGTCTCCCCTGGCTGCTATCAATGCATGCATGGTATGTTGAAGATGTATTTTCCTACACCCTTTGTTTATCTACATAATTTTGCCTTAAGATTTTTTTGTCCTTGTATAGAAGGAAGTAGAGAGTGTTTTAATTCATTCAGAAATGAATTGAACTTGATACCAAATGTCTAGGTTAGTAGAGTTCTAGTGAATATGTTTTTTTTGGTTGAATCAAGGAAGCATTTAATGCATCTTAGAGGTTATTGTATTCTTCTTCTGCTTCTTGGTACAGTTGGACAGATTTAAAAGAACAGAAAAAAAAGAGACAGCAAATCAAGAGACATTAATTTTGACAGTGGTACTTGATTTGTTGGTCTAATATTTTTAGTACGAATTGCATTGGACGGTTTGCTGCACAGTTGACCCTGGATGCCCCGACTTCTTTTATAATTTAAAATCTTGATTATTGAAGTTGGCCATTCAAAAATCATTTTTTTTAGTTCTCTGATATTTCAAGCTTTAGATAAAAACGTAATTTTAATCTAGAGATATTTCACAAAAAGAAATTAATTGTATTACAAAAGTGAGGTAATTATTATTAATATTATTAATTTTACATTAGTCTTTTTAATTATATTTTATAAGAAACTTTAGCTGGCAATTTTTTCATAGAAAGATGAGCAACATTATTGGCATTTACCCTCAATCTGAGGGGATCACATCATGGAAACTGCAAATCATTTCCAATAACTTTTAAAAGGTAAAACTTACTAACTTTCAAGGTTGGAAGATCCATTTTCAAGGTTGAGAGATGCTTGATAACCGTTGGAACTAGTCTTTGTGGTTATTTATTTAGGGCTCATTAGGTTGTGCAAATTAATATGTAATTTGGTTCATTGTAAATTGTAAATAGAGATTTAGACTTTAAATCTATTTTTAAAGGTTTATTAGGCTCCCATCCCAAATAGTTTTAAATTGTATCAAGTCCTGTATCGCCTCGTAATCACTCAAAATCGCTCTATTTTTGCCTCTAGCCTCCTCTTTTCATTTTCATTTTCGTAGAGAATGACATTTGCCTATTTTTAATTAGACAAGACCAATAATTGAATAACTTGGGATTGATTACAAATGATTTTTTTTTAAATAGGTCTAAATACTTAAACCCCCAATTCTAAATGAGTGTAAAGGCTTTCCCATTCTCCCCCACCCCCCCCAAAAAAACCCAACACACAAACAAACACGAACAGGACAAAATATATATACAAACACCCCACGATATTTTTAAGGGTTAATTGCAAATTGAACCTTGATGGGTTATTTTTGAATTTTAGACTTTTTTTTTTCAATTTTCGCAAATGTTAACCCTAAGGTTTTGATTTATGGCAATGTTACCCTTTGTCAAACGTTTGTTAGGAAACTTGACGGAATCGCTGGTTGAGAGCCACATGTGGCAGCCTACGTGGTATTTTTTCACCAATAAATAGGTAACTTGGCAAAGAACATAATTAATTAAAAATGAACAATTTTAATTTATAATTAAAATAATATTAAGTACCACCACACGTCGTTTTGTTACTTATGACCTGCACCCCCACCACCTGAAAATGACACAACAGTCACCAAACACCACCACCACCATCATCACCATCACTACCAAAACCAACCATCATCTTTGTTAATCGCAATAGACCATAACCCAATAAATTTCAAACAAACCCACTAGATCTCAATCATAGCCATCAGCCAAACCTCTGTCACCTACAATTACTACCGCCACTGCTAACCATTTTCACCAGAAATCCAGATCTAAACCCTTAAAGAACAATCCAGGTGCATAGGGTGTATTTGGTAGTGTAAAAATGCAGTACAAATCGAAGAAAATATACAATGCGTATGTTGATGTAAAAAATTAGATCATATCTAATTATTCAATCACAGATAAATAAATGAGACAGAATTTTTAAAGTGGTTCAGCCTTATAAGAATGGCCTACGTCCACTGTTATGGTATTGCTGATTGTATGGGAATTCTCGATTACAAGTTGTCTCCAGAAATTTCGGTCCTTTTACAATGAGGATTGTACAATGTATTTATAGCCCTGGGGCTGTAATGTGAAAGGGTAATACATTAAATGATGTACATATGAAAGGGTGATACATTCAATGCTCCTTAAGCGTATGTGTCTGAATGATAAACATTTAATGAACAGTCAAACTGTTGGTTATCCCGCTATTAATGCTTTGTTCGAGGTGCAGCTCGGACCGCCTAAGCTTCTCGGTGCTCAAGAGTTCCTCGGAGAATTCTCGTTCCTCGGAGCGTATGAGTTCCTCGGGGAAACAGTGTACCTCGTTGTAGTATGGTTCCTTGGAGCGTGTGAGTTCCTCGGAAGTGTTTGTTGTTGCCATGTAGACTACCATATGTCTTCACTTTATCGATCCATGTCAGCAGACTAGATTTGGTATCAACAGAAGCCCCCAATGTTTCATAGTTCGAAATTTGAGGAGTGTGGAACATTCTTTCTCGGAATATGATAGCTTTAAATAGTCCTCCTGATTTTTAGGAGTGTTTCCCATGTATTTATTTCTCTTTCCAAATTCGTAGAATCAGGCTTTTTTGAATTTTCACAACCGCCTCGATCTCTGCGTACTTTTTGTCCTTTTAGCCGCCGGTAGCGTGATTGTTTCTTCTCGCTTCGATTGCCGCGCCCTTTTTGTTCCTCTAGCCGTCGGTAGCGTAATTGTTTCTTTTTGTAATCATTACTTTACCATTTCCCAAGGCAAGGTATTTAAACTTCACAGACACTCCCATTGTCTTCTACCTTTTCAAATTTGTATTTTCGAGTTTTCCATCGTCTCTTTCTCTCCTGTGTATTCATCTCTTCCATCGTCCGTTGTCATCAGATACACTCTTTTTCTGTAAGATTTTCTTCCTTCTTCTTCATTTCTTTTATTCATCATGGTTTACCCTGTTGAATCTCTTGATAAGTTTCATTCTGATTTTTCTATTCCCTCCTGGGTTGTTCTGGAAGAGCTTTCTGAGCCTTCTGATTATTTCCGTTTGGCTAAGGGACATTGGTTCCCCAGTCTCTTTATTGCTGAGTGTAGATTTTCTTTTCCACCCAATCCCTTATGTCTGGAATTTTGTCAATACTTTGACGTTGTTCCTGCAAGAATAGCCCACAATACATGGAGAATAGTTAATGGGGTGCATAGGTTAAATCAAATCCATGGAACTGCATAGGGATTCCAGAAATCATGTTTTGCTATAGATGGGCAGTTGGTGATAACACCTTTTATTTAAAAACTAGATTTTTGAATAGGGCATTAGTAGTCAATCTCCCGGATGCTAATAGGGATTATTTTGAGCACGGGGTTGTCATAAAAAATTGGCAACATGCTCCTTTATCTGGAGATGAAGTTTATCAGGGTCCCAGATGCCCTCCCTATGGTAATGGGATAGGTTATTTTTATTTCATTTTATTTATTTTGAAATCATGCTTCTTTTGTGTTTGATAAAATGTGCTACTGATATTTTAATTTTTATTTATTTGCAATTGATAGCAAAAGAAAGTGTCCAAAGGAAGCAGGCGTAAATATAAGGCACTTAAAACTTATCTGGAGTTTGCATCAGAGTGTTGCCGACGAGCACATTAGGTCAGCTTCGTATCTGCTGCAGTACAAGAGCTATACCACTTCTTTCATTGCTCGTCCGGTGATAAGTGACGCAGAGCCAGTACCAGCTTCCACCAGCTCCTCCCCTGAATCACACATTCCTTTAAGTGAAAGGATGAAGAAGAGAAGACCTCCCACCCTTTTTGAGAAAACTGCCTCTGGTGCTGGAGAGGCAAAAAGAAGCAAGATTGATGTCCCAGGGGAGGGGACAAAGAAAAATGACGGACCTTCCTCGGCTGCCCCTGTTGTGAAGGTTGTCGAGAAGCCCCCAGTGGCTCCGATCAAGTCTGCTGCTCCAGGAGAGGTGATTGTAATATCACCGACCAAGAGTTCCTCCTTGGTTGAATCTATTCCTGCTCCCCCGAGGAAGCTGAAGAAAAGCTCCTCGGTCAATTTGACTGACACCATCACTCAGCCCCCAGCTACTGGAATTGGTGTTCCAACTTTTGTTCCCCCGAGCTCTGCCATGAGCTCGGTAAAGTCTTGGATCATTCCCGAGGTCCAAGGTACTGAGGAAAACCTTTCTCGGGACATGGTTACCTCATTGGCTGCTCGCCACCTTGCTTCTGTAAGTCTTCTTACTTTGAACTTTTCATATTTTCCTTGTCATTTCTGTTTCTGACTTGCTTTCATTTTCTTTTCACAGTTGACGAGCTGCTTCAATATAATTCTGAAGAAGGATGAAGCAATTAAAATTTCAAGATCCTCATCTGGTGTGGAGGAAGCTCTGGCGGGCCTGACGAAGTCTTTGGAAGATTATCGCCAGAAATATGCTACTGACAAGGCAATCTGGGAGAACAAACTTGCCTCCATCGATCAGGAAAAAGCTCAGGTTGTTGAGGTCTCCAAGGAGTTGGAGAAGAGAATAAAGGACTTTGAGGGGAAAAATAAAGAGCTCGAAGGGAAGCTCAAGAATGCTGAGGAGTTTGAAAATAAACTCAAGGTTGCTGAGGAGGAGTTAAGTCGACTTCAGGAAGTAAGTCGTCAAAAGGAGGAGGCTGAGAGAAAGTTGAAAGCTGCTGATAACCTGCTGTCCGAGAAGCTTTCCTCGGAGAAGTTGAAGAGGAAAACGACTGTGAAGAAGTCCTTCAATGCTGACTGGGACAAGGGGTTGAACAAGGGGTTGTCTGCCATGATGTCACAAGTATAATATGGCAGCCTCAAGTACTTCAGGGATGGATGGGTCGCTGCTCTGCATGAGATGAAAGTGGATGAAAATTCTGAGCTCTTCCAGCGACACATCCCGGGTCCCCCTCCAACTCCTGAAGAAGAAGAGGAGGACGAAGCTGCCTCCGAAGAGTCTTCTATGGTGATGAGAGATCACCCCCCAGCCATCCAGCCTGCCCCCGAGGAACCTCAGCAAATCATTACTTCTTCCGAGCAACTGCTGGCGCTCCCCGAGCAGCTTTCTATTCCCTCCGAGCAACCTACTTCCTCGTCCCAGCCTCCCGAGAAGGTTTTGGGAGATAAGGAAAAGGAGTAGAGTTGTTTGGGTTTCTCTTTATATTTTTCTTTTGTCAATTGTAACCATGAATATGTAACCCTGATCCTTGATATAATAAAACTTGAATTTTTGTTCTCGCATACTGTTGTCTCTTCTTCATACTCTGTCTTGATTCTTATTGATTATTGCTTTTCTTCCTCTGCTAGTTTCTGGCCAGGATGGAATTATTATCTGCTCACGATACTGTGCTGCTAAGGCAATGCAATGATTATTAAGGATGGTCACACAGATTTGAGTGCAGCACAAGTCGTCGACATCCTTGGCCAAGATGCTTCTGAACAAGCAGTTGAAGCATACCAATATCTGAAGTGTCTACTTGATCGAGCAGTGGCCAATAATGTGGCTTATTACGACATGATTGAGGATCTCCAAGGCACCCTCGAAGATCTTCAGCAACAATACAAAGAGTCCACTGCCCTGTTGCATGGGGGTATGAGAAGAAGTACCAGCAACTCAATGCTGACAAGGGGTACAAGAAGCGTTTGCTGGCTACGAGGTGAGGGAGAGAACTCTGAGGGGCGAAGTCGAGGAGTGCAGACAGATAGCTGAACTATTAGAGCAAAAAAATAATAACCTGCAGAAAGAGTTATCTCAGTTGAAGTCTGCAGCTTCCACTTCAAATGCCTTGATCCCAGTGAATGATGAAGGATTTTCGTTCTTGGAAGTCGAGAACGCCAACTTGAGGGACGAGTTGGAAACCTTGAAGAGGTCTGGCCCATCTACATCTTCTCGTGGTCGAGCAAGAGCTCCTCAGGGACGAGCAAGAGCAGCTCGAATTCTTGTCGAGGAACAGAGGACTCAGTCTGCCTTAGAAAACCAGGCCTTCCAATTAATGGCGAAGAACCAGGCTTTGGCTGAAATGTCAAAGAAGATCAGGGACCTGGAAGAGCATCTCTCAGCGCAGAAATCAGTTTTGGATAATAAGGAGCTATTCATCCAAAATCTCCACGAGCAGCTGGAAAGACTAACATATCAATTCCACAAACAACCCAGGGAGTTCTGGATGGTTGGATACAACGAAGCTCTATATCACTTGGACGATCGTATCCAGAATGCTAATAATGAGGGCTACAAGCAAGGCTGGTTGAATGCCTTAGGCGTGCTGCAACTCGAACAGGGTCATTACCTGTGGGACTATCATGATCCTGGGCTGCTCGACCTACCCGTGCCACCATACAAACTGGATATGAGTTGGATCCCTGCTCGGGCCATTCCTCGATGCTTGATTTCCAAATATCTCGGTGACTACAATCTCCATTCAAATGCCGAGGTATCTCGTCCCGAGCACCTCTTAGATCGACCATCCGTGATGAATATCAGGATGTTAAAGGATCTCAACTTCATAAATTCTCCACTGGCTTTAAATGATCCGCCTGCTGGCGAGGAACCTGTGTCAAAAACAGAGGGGAAAAGACCAGTAGAGTAGGAATTTTGATGTAATAGTTAGTATACATTTCAATATCAATGTAACTTGTTTTTTCATTATCAATGTAATTTGTTTTTGGATTTAATGAAAGACTTTCATTTCTGTTCGCAATCTTAATTGCTATTGTCTTGTAAAACACTTTATATTTGTGCATGTGTATCTGATAAAAAGATAACAATATTGTGTAGTTTGTCGATCAACTTATTGTCGAGTAGTTTGAACTTGTGGTAATCATTTGGCAAAAATAATATTTTGTTTCTCGACCAACTTAGTAATAATTAAAAAGTTACGAGTATCAAAATGTTGCTCGATCACTTTAAATTTTACTTGTCGACCAACTATAGTTAGTGGGTTTTTATCTCGACCAACTCAAGTTGGTAGATTTTTCTCTTAAATGTTTCCGACCAACCAAGGTCGGTAAATTTTCCTTGTCGACCAACTACAGTTGGTGGGTTTCTATCCCCGACCAGCCATAGTTAGTCTTTTTGAAATAATTTTACCCCTGACCAACTCAAGTTGGCATTTTCGAGAATATATTTACTTCCTAACCGACATAAGTTGGCATTTTTAGGAATACTTTAAATTCCCGAGAAACATATAGTTTTATTTCCCTTAGGAATACAAATTTTACTTCCCGGAGGAATACAAGTAGCTTTACTTCCCGGAGGAATACATATAGCTTTACTTCCCGGAGGAATACATGTAGCTTTACTTCCCGGAGGAATATAGGTAGCTTTACTTCCCGGAGGAATATTGGTAGCTTTACTTCCCGGAGGAATATAGGTTTCTCGACCAACCTTAGTTGGCATTTTCGAGAAAAAATTTGAGTAGCCTGAGCTTTGCCGAGTAGTGTGTAGCACTAGTATTTCCTGAAAAACTTTCAATAAAAAGAAAGAATTCGGCAGAATATCTTCATTTTATTCATCACTGATAATACTTGCGTAGGTGCTCTGCGTTCCATGCGTTCTTAAACTCCTCCCCTTCTAAAGTTGCTATTCGGTAAGTTCCTGGTCGAACAACTTCTGTAACTCGGTATGGTCCATGCCAGTTTGCCTCCAGCTTATTGTGCTTTTGAATTACTTTCTTCAGCACATAGTCTCCTTCTTTCAGGTCGCACTTCTTCACTCTCTTGTTGTAGAACAAAGATGTTCGCTGCTGGTAAGCAGCATTTCTAATGACTGCTTCTTCTCTAACTTCCTCTAGCATGTCTAAATCCAATCTTCTCATTAAGTCGCTGACAGGGGAATTGAAATTCAGTACCCTGTGTGTTGGGAGGCCCAACTCGGCAGGTATAACAACTTCACTTCCAAATGCTAGCATATATGGAGATTCTCCAGTTTCTACTCGGGGAGTTGTTCGGTAAGCCCACAGTACTGACTGTAACTCGTGGATCCAATTTTCTTTCGCATCGTCCAGTCTTTTCTTCAAACCATTCAGCAGTGTTCTGTTTGTCACTTCAGTTTGTCCATTGCTTTGAGGATGACCTGGTGCTGAGTGGATCTTCAACACATTTGATTGATGACAATAGGCAGCGAACTCCTCGTTATCAAATTGTGTTCCATGGTCTGTGATGAAAGCATGAGGAAGACCATATCGACAAATGATGTTCTTCCAAATAAATTGGTACACCTTCTCGTACGTCATATCGATGAGAGGCTCAGCTTCCACCCATTTAGTAAAATAATCCACTGCGACGACGAGGTATTTGAACCTTCCTCTAGTCGTTGGCAGTGGTCCAACCAAATCTATTCCCCACATGGCAAATGGCCAAGGGGAAGTGATGGGTGTCAACAAAGCTTGTGGAGTTCTTCGGATGGAGGAAAAGCGCTGGCACTTGTCACATTTCTTTGCATAGGCTACACAATCTGCCCTCATCGTCGGCCAGTAATATCCCTGCGTCATCATCCTTTGCAAAAGCGTCCGACCTGCTACATGGGCTGTACAGGACCCTTCATGGATCTCTTCAATCAATTCTTTCACCTCAGAGGGATGTACACATCTCTGCAAACCTGACATAATTCCTCGTCTAAATAAAATACCGTTAGTTAATACATACCGAGCAACTTTAAACTTCAATTTCTTGGCTGCGAGCTTGTCAATTGGTAATTCTCCCGCCTCAATATATGCCCTGATGGGATCCATCCAAGATGGTCCTAAATCAAGGGTGATAAAGTTCATTGCCAAATCTTCATCTATACTCCGACCAGCCAAAACTTCAATTGGGATTGTTCTTCGTAGCTCGGTACGAGTAGCTGATGCTAATCGAGCTAAGGCATCTGCTCTTGCATTCTCCATTCTTGGTATTCTGACCAGCTGAACAGCAGCAAATTCTGATACCAACTCCATCACCTTTGCATGATATTTGATCATTAATTCTCCTTTGGCTGCATATATTCCCAACATTTGATTTACGATTAATTGAGAATCACTGAAGACAATTATCTGCTGCGCCTCCATAATTTTTGCCAAATTAAGGCCTGCAATCATAGCCTCATACTCAGCCTCATTATTGGAAGCATTGAATTGGAAACGTAGGGCGTATTCCATGTCGACCTCGTCCGGAGTGCTTAAAACTATTCCTACCCCACTACCTGTTGTGCAAGATGAGCCATCTACATATAGCCTCCATATAGGTAACTCGTCTTCAAACTTCTGATCTGACAGAGTTCCTCGGTGAAATATTTATTGCTTCCTTTCATCTTCCCCTGATACTTCTCGCTCTTCGTCGACCATCTTTTCTTGTCCTTTTACCAACCGGAGTTGGTCTGAGCTCGAGTTTGATGATCATGTAACATCCACTTACCCTTTTACCAACCGGAGTTGGTCTGAGCTTGTGTTTGATGATCCTGTAACATCCACAGGTTGATCATCGAGCAACTTTTGCTCCTCGGGGGTATCAGGATAGGTGAACTCTGCTATGAAATCTGCTACAGCCTGCCTTTTTAGCGATGATCTGGGTTCATAAACTATATCATATTCACCGAGCTCTATTGCCCAGTACATCAATCTCCCTGATTTTTCTGGTTTATGAAGAGCTTGCCTCAATGGCATATCAGTATATACGACTATAGTATGAGCCTGGAAGTATGGCCTCATTCTCCTACTCGCCTCAATCAGCGCCAGTGCTAACTTTTCCAGCCTTGGATATCTGATCTCTGCTCCTCGGAAGGCCTTACTTGTGTAATAGATTGGTTTTTGTACTCCATTCTCCACTCTTATCAACGCCGAGCTAACTGCATTCTCCGATACTGCTAGGTACAAGTACAATTTTTCTCCCATCACCGACCTGGACAACAGTGGAGGTGCTCCCATGTATTTCTTCAAGTCTTGAAAAGCATTCTCACATTCATCATTCCACTCAAAAGTCTTTCGGAGTGTCTTGAAGAATGGGAGACATCGATCAGTTGCTCTTGATACAAATCTGTTGAGTGCTGCTACTCGTCCTGTAAGACTTTGCGCCTCTTTCTTCGTCGTTGGAGATCGCAGCCCTAATAGAGCTTTGATCTTTTCAGGATTCGCCTCAATGCCTCGTTGGTTGACAATGTATCCGAGAAACATGCCTTCTCGTACTCCAAATATGCACTTCATCGGGTTCAGCTTCATTTGGTATTTATCTAGTTGATCAAAAGTCTGACTTAAATCAACTAGATGATCAGCAGCTTTTTTGCTCTTCGTCAGCTTATCGTCAACATAGACTTCCATATTGCAACTGATTTGTTCAACAAAGACTTTGTTCATCAGCCTCTGATATGTCGCACCTGCATTTTTCAAACCAAAAGGCATAACATTATAACAATAAGTTCCCCTAGGGGTAATGAAAGAAGTACTCTCCCTGTCTTTAGGTTTCATTTTAATATGATTGTAGCCAGAATAAGCATCCATGAAGCTTAGCAGCTCGTGTCCCGAGGTAGCATCGACTAGTTGATCAATTCGGGGCAGTGGAAAGTGATCATTTGGGCATGCTTTGTTGAGGTCGGTGAAGTTTACACACATCCTCCATTTGTTCTTCTTCTTTTTCACCATCACTACATTGGCTAACCAGTCTGGATATTTAACATCTTCAATAAAACAAGCCTTCTGGAGCTTCTCGACTTCCTCCTGTATAGCTTGATTCTTCTCGGGACTGAATACTCTTCTTCTCTGCTTCACAGGCTTAATCTCCTTATTCACATTGAGTTCGTGACATAAGAAATTTGGGTCTATCCCAGGCATATCCTCATGACTCCACGGAATAGTTTGTTTTCTGCTTCTTAGGAAAGTTATCAATTCCTGTTTTAGTGAGGCTTCCAACAATGAACCTACTTAAGTAATTCGCTCAGGGTGCTCGTCGTCCAGAATGATGTTTTCAGTAGCTTCCACCACTTGACCCTTCACGAGTTGCGACTCATCTCTAGGATCCAATGTTTCAATTTCGGCACCTTCATCCACTTGATAGGTAGTAGTCTTTTTCCTTGATTCCTCCATTTCTTCTTGCTCGGCGGATGAATAATAGCATTCCCGAGCTACTTTCTGATCACCTTTAACAACTCCTACTCCAAAATTTGTTAGAAATTTCAGGCATTGATGCACCGTAGATGGTACAACCTCGAACTTCTTCAATCCTACTCTTCCCATGATGATATTGTATGATGACTGAACATTCTTATCCATCACGAATAAGCGTATTCTTTCTGTTCGACAATCAGGCCACGTACCAATTAATATATCCAACTTGATTGTCCCAAGTGGAAAAACTTTCTCGCCAGCAAAACCGAGGAGGGGTCTATGATAAGGCTCCAGTTGAGATAGTTTTAGATTTAAACTATCGAAGCACGAGTAGAACATGATGTCTGCCGAGCTACCATTGTCGACCAGTACTCTTGAAATTATAACCTCATTCATTCTCATCTTGATCACCAGTGGGTCATCATGAGGATATAGAACACCTGCAAGGTCATTCTTTGAGAAACCAATGACCAATTTCTCTTTATTCACCTTTCTTGGGCGATCCTCCTCAGCTAGATTTATTCGTTGAATGTACGAGCAAGCTTAAGTCTCACAGAGGTAAGCTTTTCTCTCGGCAGTAAGGTCTCCTCCTCCTGCATCTCCACCTGTTATAACATTACAGTCAAATGACCCAAAGCGTATTGAAAATACCTCACGTTCTGGCTGCCTTGGTCTCTTGGGAAGATCGGGGTCGTCTTCGACAACTTCATGGTTTCTTTTCTTATTCTCCTCTGCTCGACGAGGAGATCTAGACCTCTCTATTGTTCGGTTGTTGTTCCTTCTTTCGTTTCCACGATCAACATACTTTGATAGCTTTCCTCGTCTGATGAGTGTTTCAATCTCATTCTGAAGAGCTATGTAATTTTTGGTCATATGGCCATGATCTTTATGAAACTCGCAATACTTCGCCTTATTCCTCTTATCAGGGTCTGCCTTCATTTTCTCTGGCCAGTTTAGTTCCTCGTTGTTCTTGATTTCCTCTAGAACATGGTTGATATCCTTCTTCAAAGGAGTATAATTATCATATTTCTTCATCACGTCCCATACCGACCTGTTTTTTGAATGTTTGTCATTACCATTATTCTTATGCTATTTCTTCTTAGCTTTATCACCTTCCACCTTGGTTTCTTTGGCATCCATGTTCTTCTTAGCAGCCATAGCCTCCTCGGCATTCATAATCTTGGACGCTTTTCCCATCAGGTCTGACATGGTTCTAGGTGGATCTTTGGCCAAAGTGTAGTACAACTTGTTGGGCAGTAGTCCACTCATCAAAGCGGTAATCGCTGTCTTCTCCTCATACTCAATGACTTCAAGTTTCTCGTTATTAAAACGAGTTATATAATCTCTGGTACTCTCACCAGCTTTTTGTTTAACACTTAACAAATGTGCTACTCGTTTAACTGCCTTTGCCCCAAAACAGAAATTCCCAATAAATAACTCGGCCAGTTGAAGAAAAGTTGAAATCTTACCCCAAGGAAGATTATTATACCATATTTGAGCAGATCCGGTAAGAGTTCCCGAGAATGCCCTGCATCTCATCTCATCTGGAACAACATAGATGTCGGCTGCAGCATGGTATTGTTCTATATGAAGGACAGGGTCAGTCTTTCCATCATATTTGGGGGTCACAACAGGTACTTTGAACTTTGATGGTGTTGGAAAATCTACAATGGACTGGACAAAATGTGTTCCTCGAACAAAGGTTCGTTGTAGGGGGTTCTTAGCTTTAACCATTTCCCCCAATCTATCCTCCAGCCTTTGAATAGAGCCTTTCCATGCATCATTTCCTTCCTCGGGCCTATTAGTCCGAGCAACTGATCGCGTTGATGTGGCTTCCTGGGATCTCTCTTGACGAGCAGCTGGTCGCGACTGGGCAGATCCTTCCCTTAAATCTGATGGTCGTCGAAAACTCCTCAATGGGACTCTAGGAGGACTTTTGCTCCTCCTAGGACCTAATCGATCGAAAGGTGATACTCTGCTTAATCTTTCTAGCGCACTGGTCCTTTCTGGGGAGAGAGTGATACGTTGTTCAGTATCTGTGGCTCGCACTGACGAAGTTCGTCCAGGTTGATAAGAAAAATCTTCAGACTCCTCATTGCGATATGAATTGGTACGCCTAGTACGCGAAGAAGATGCACGGGTATTTCTTTGAATACTTCGTGGTCTTGAATGGGTTGGTGCACCGCTATGGAGGGTTTGTATGAGTTGACGCATAGTTTCTTGCATGGCGGTCTGGCCCTGAGCCAGATTTGTCATTATTCCATCCAGATCTAGAATATTTGGCGGAGCAGATGGATTTGGAGGGCTTCCAGTGTTTCGATTACTAGATTCTGGAATATCAGCCATTTGTGATGGATTGTTTTTTATGGAAAACGATATTACCAGTCGTTCCCCCAGACGGCGCCAATCTGTTGATGTAAAAAATTAGATCATATCTAATTATTCAATCACAGATAAATAAATGAGACAAATAATTTTTAAAGTGGTTCAGCCTTATAAGAATGGCCTACGTCCGCTGTTATGATATTGCTGATTGTATGGGAATTCTCGATTACAAGTTGTCTCCAGAAATTCCGGTCCTTTTACAATGAGGATTGTACAATGTATTTATAGCCCTGGGGCTGTAATGTGAAAGGGTAATACATTAAATGATGTACATATGAAAGGGTGATACATTCAATGCTCCTTAAGCGTATGCGTCTGAATGATAAGCATTTAATGAACAGTCAAACTGTTGGTTATCCCGCTATTAATGCTTTGTTCGAGGTGCAGCTCGGACCGCCTGAGTTGCTCGGATCGCCTAAGCTTCTCGGTGCTCAAGAGTTCCTCGGAGAATTCTCGTTCCTCGGAGCGTATGAGTTCCTCCGGGAAACAGTGTACCTCGTTGTAGTATGGTTCCTCGAAGCGTGTGAGTTCTTCGGAAGTGTTTGTTGTTGCCACGTAGACTGCCACATGTCTTCACTTTATCGATCCATGTCAGCAGACTAAATTTGGTATCAACAGCGTATATGGTAAAAACTAGGGGTGGCCATAGGCCCGAGGCCCGCCAAACCCGCCCAATAAAAAAATAGGGCTGGGGTAAGGTGAATAGGGCCGCAAAGCGGGCTTAGAAAAATTTGATAGGCCTGGTTATTTTTTGGGCGGGTTTGGGCATGAATTCTTAAGCCCGATGAGCCCCGCCCGAGAATTATATATATAATATTAATTTATATATGAGTGTGTGTGTATATTAATGTATTATTAAAGTTTAAGACTACAAAGTTATAAATAAATATATAAACTGGGTAACTTTTATAATATAAAAACATATACTAAGTATTTTTATGTAGAGTGGGGAACTTTATATATATACTCTGTAATATATAAAGTTTAAAACATGTTTTTAATTAAAAAAATAGGTCTTTGATTAAGAAAAAATAGATTTTTTTATTTAAAAAAAAACAGTAACCGGGCTTGGCCAACGGGCTTGGGTAAAGATCTTTCAAATCTGGACGGGCTTGAGATTACATAATAAGGCTCGATCCAAGCCCGAGCGGGTTTGGGATAGCTCATAATTTTATAAGCCCGGTCCGAGCCCGACCGGAAGTTCCCAGGCCCGGCCCATGGCCACCCCTAGTAAAAACAATAGAAATGGTGTCATACTTCGGCCAAATCTCGCGCGGAACACAGTTCCATCTGAGATATGGACTCCTACCACCAATCAATGTCGTATGCTTCATATCTCGGGCGAAACACCGATTGCCGTTTGAGCTCTCCCTTTCCATCATGTCATTATCCTCGAAGTATTCACAGATTAAAACTGTTCATCATCAGAGACATGCAATTGATACCCTGTGCATTACAAGTCCCATCTCCCACTATCCAACATAAAAAAACACACATAAAAAATCATGGTAAAATTCCTATAAATTCCAAACAAACAAAGCTAATATCAACCGAAAAATTTCAAACACCCCGAGAGTTCTCGATTGTCTCATCAATCTTTTGTTTCTTAATTTTTTTTTTATAATTTATCAAAACTCTTTGTTTTCAACATTTTCTTTTATAATATCACCATTTTTTTTATAATAATAACAATTTATCATCAGTCTTTGACTGAAGCAATTTGCCAAAACTCCCGTACTTCTTTAATATCACGAGTTAATTTTAGAACAGGGCCGACCCTGGCCATGTGCCAGGTGGGCAGTGGCACAGGGCCCATTTTACAATAAGTACCAGTATATGTGTATTTTAGGGGTCCAAAAATATTTTATATATATTAAAAAATATTTTTTTAAATGAGTTTAGTTTTTTAGGGGCCATTTTTTCAAGTATTAAAAAAAAAGAATGATATAACTTCCCAAAAAAATCTCACCCAACTCATTTAAGATTACCATTTTTTTAGGATGCATTTTTTTAACTACTCACAACATTTTTTGTTCCTTCTCTCTCTTTCTTTTGCACGCCGACCCACTCTCCCCCTCTCTCCTTACGTCCCTCTCTCTCTGTCTCTGTGCAACAACAATGCAAGCTTTCTTTTTTTCATTTGGTTTGGATTGGAGCTTTTCTTGTGTCCTAATAGTCTACTGCTCTACTCTACGCAAAAGGTGTTTATGTTGCACTTGCAACTTGTTTTCTTTTGCAACAAAAGGCAAAGGTAAAGATGGGCATGGGATACTTTTTTAATTTATTATTTTTTTATACATATGCTAATCTTTTTTATTACTATATTTTTTTAATAATCTATTTTTTTAAATTCATCAATGTCTTACTAATCAGTTTTTTATGTAATTAATTTTTTTTATCAAGTTGCTTCTTTCTACATTAATCAAGTTGATGAAATTGGAGAGGGAATAAAAGGCTCAAACGAGGTGACGTTTTTTCATATTTTTTATATTCAATCAATTGAGATATTTCTAGACTAAAATTATTTATTAGATTCGTTACTAATTGCGTGTTTTGTTTTTATTTATAAATTTATTATTTTCAGAAATGTTACCAAAAAAAAAAGTATCCGGATATCAAAAACGAAAAAAAAAAAAAAATAGAAGAGGTGACACAATCTTTTTAGGGAGGGCTTGATAAATTTATTATTAAAGAGCAACAAAATATAAATTATGTTAATGAAAATACAAGTCAATCAGAAGAATATTTTTGTACAATATTTTTTTGGAAGGGCCCTAAATTGAGTATCGCACAGGGTACTATAAATTTCAGGACCGGCCATGTTTTAGAATATCTAATTTCGTGATATTTTTTCTCCCATTCTTCTATCATTTTATTCGACATAATGTTTAGTAAGATTCGACGCTCGTACGGAAACAAGAGCGCTAGGCCGAAACAACTCGTCGAGAGTGGGAGTCCTAGTCCACTTCTCGCCGATAATGAAAATTACATTAAAGTTGAAAAGTGATGCTGTGCGGTTAAGAAACAAGGGGGAACAAAAGTTAAATCCGCATGGAAATCTCAAAGGAGTGAACGAGGTATACAAGAACTCCTTGACATTAATGGAGAAAACATTAATGGAGTTACAAGAACTCCTTGACACGACAGGGTGAACCCCTCTATTCAGCTTACGCTTGGTTAACTCTGACATAACCATTGTTCAATATACTATTGAGCGTTAGTCGTCAGTGACCCACACGTTTTAACTCCCATCCTATGAGTTGGGACTTATGTCGTACGATTTTACGGTGCTCACAATTATTATTTTTTTGTATTATAATTTTATAATTCTTTCTATCTAATAAAAGTGTTCGTAACTTACTATTAATTTATTGCATGTTTTAGGAATTTCCATCGGGTTGAGCAATCTCTTACCAACATATAATGATGACGATTGGACCAAAGTTAAAGAAATTACAACCAAATATTTTTCTTGTATATCTCATACAAGTTGGGAATCGGGGGGTATTGCATGCAGTATTTTGAAAAAGTATCTCCTGTCTGATAAAGATAAAGGTTTACCATTAATAATAGTGGCCAGAGCATTTTTCTTATACCTTTTGGGATTTTTATTCTTCCCCAATGCTAAAGATTATTGTAGTATTGGGTGGTTTTCGATAGTCTGCAATTTTGATGAAATAGGCACATACAATTGGGGTTCAACCATTTTGGCTTGTATATATTCGGGCTTTGACATGTACAACAATTCAAGTAAAAGGGCACTTGATATTTTGTGGCGAGTAAGGTAAATTTATATAAATTTATTTCACAATCTTTAATGTTGATTCGCATGAATACTAATGGTTTGCTTTCAATTTATTTGCAGTATTTTGCCTATGAGTACTTTCATTCATTCACACCGATGTTAATTCGGAGTGGGAAGAGGTTTGGGCACAGATTCATTTGTGGGAAAGGGGCAATCGAGATAGGAGAAGAAGAGGAGTTCGTTGGTTTAACCTAACCAGTGCTTGTAGAAGAGAGACCATTGTTGTAGGTGGCCACCGTTGTAAATGTCGATGGAAGACTTGTACGTGTTCCCATACCACGATCTTCACCATTTGAATACCCACCTTAAGTTGCTCGTACTCCAAAAGAATGGAGGGTATGGGGAATCGAATAGGCCGAATATGTCAAAAGTATGGGTGGGGTGATGATTTGGGAAACATGGTCACTTTCCTAGATAGTGAGGCAAAATAAACATTCTCAGGCCTCAAACACTAGCGGGACTATGATGCCCGAAGATGTGCAACATAGTGACCAAGTCCATGGTGGGGTTTTATTCCCAGGCTTACCTCGAACAACTAATTAGGATGGTGGCAATGGTTTCAGAGTCGACGATGCATCTTATTATCGATCGAGTATGGATTATGTTTTCCAACCCGATCATGTCCGGAACAGGGCAGATATTACTAGCCATGATGATTGGTGGAGAGATTTTGTACCAATGTGGGTAATGGCGTTTTGGGTAATGATGGGGGTAATGACGATTAGAGTAATGATGACTTGTGAGGCATGTTTGTATTTGTGTAGTTAATTTCATTAATGTAAGTGTGGAAGTATTTCAATGTTCCATTCATTAAGTATTTGAATCAGTAGCGATTAAGTATTGTGAAGTTGGGATAGTGAAATGAAAGAGTACTCTTGAATTTAAACTAAAAGGAAAATTAACTAAACATTCGATACAAATATACCAAACACTACAAATTAAAGATAAACTTAATATTCGAACACTACAAGTTAATGCTACTGTTTAAAGCTTTCGGATGATGAGTGATCTTGCGAAAATGACATATGTTGTCCATTACAATTCATTATTTCTTGGACTTGATATTGATGGAACTCCAGTTATGTTGGATTAAGATTTGACGTGTCCGTAAACATCTTCGACTTTTCTTTCACGACTCGATTTTCTACGTCGCTACATATGAATTTCCTCCTCTCAGTTTCAAAGATCGTTGCAAGTTTAGGTCGAATTGTTGGTTCATTTCTCTATCTTTCTCGCAGTTCTTTATATATGTTTTATTGAATGATGAAACACCAATCAAAACTGCATTGTTAACTTCATCATTGCTTCCCTTAGCTTTTCCCCTTTTAAGTAACTTTGCTTGTTTTCGGCCCATCGGTCTAGGGTATGGTTGCCCAACGTCTAGTAACCTGTCGTCTCTTAGACTAATTGCTGGTGATCCGTTTCGACCATTTTCTTGCGCATCCCCACTAGGAGAATTCACATCTAAATGAAATCGTGGGGTCTCGAATCTTGTTTGCATAAGTTGAAACTTGTGTAACTCTTTCAAAACACTACACCAAAATGGTAAAATTGTCACCTTTTTAGCGGCCAGGCTTGTCACGATTAATAACCGTGACACAAGAACACGCGTTTTTTATCACGGTAATTAACCATGACAAGTTCGTGGCAAAGACCGTGACACGTCCGTGATAATTCTGTCAGTAAAAAAACCCTCCCCCTTCTTTTTTTTTTCCACCGAATTCGTTCCCTCCATTTCTCTCTCTCTCTCTCTCTCTCTCTCTAGCGGTTGCTCTCTCTCTCTACAACTTTGGTATGTTTTCTCTCTATTTCTCCCCCATTTATGTATATGTGCATGTGTGTATATATGTGTGTATGTGTGTGTGTGTGTGTGGGGGGGGGGGGGGGGGGGGGAGGCAGCAGGGCTGGGGGGAGGGGAGGGGGTATGTGCGTGTCTGTCTGTGTGTGTTTGTGTGTTTATAATGCGTGTGTGTGTGTGTATATGTTCGTGTATGTGCATGTGTATATATGTTTGTGTGTGCGTGTGGTGGGCAGGGGCAGCGGGGGTGGGGGGAAGGGGTAGGGCAGGGGGAGGGGGTAGGGCAATGGGTCGGGGCAGGGGGTGTATATGTGTGTGTGTGTGTATTTTAATTAAAATTTTATTAGTTTATTAGATATTGCCCCTCATATTGTAGTGACATGACCGTGACAATTCAAATGAACTTGTCACGGTCATTGATCGTGACACGTCCGTGACAATAAACGTTGTCACCCCCAGAATTGTCACAGTCATTGACCTTGACAAGTCCAACTTGTCAAGGTCAATGACCGTAACAATTCGGCAGATTTGGTGTAGTTAAATTAGGTAACACCTGCCAGGCTTGAACGACTTTCCTTTATTCTCCACTGCAAACTTCGTACGGGATCGATCGACCTAAAAACGACGTATAAATTATGAAACAATTGCTTAAATTAAAAAAAAATCATATTGTATTTAAGAGAATATGGAAAAATAAAACTAACCCAATTGGCCAGGCTCATTCCATTGCTCAATTTGTAATTTGATGTTTCAACTTGGATACTGTCACGACGTAAAAAATGTGTGCAGTGTGTGTACCTACGACTCAAGTGAAAGTCGGTCGCTCAAGTAGTAATCGCGATAAGTCAGGGTCGATCCTCAGGGAACAAGACGAAAACATAACGATTACTAGCAGAAGGCGTATAAAACCTAACAATCGACTCTCCGAAAGAAGACGAAAAATGTTATAATTTGTTATGCACTTTCTACTTAAAAAAAGAAAACGAACTAACAAATGCAATTTAACTAAGAGAAAGCAAAAACTAAATTTTTTTAAGTTTTTAAAACTATTTGAGAAAAGCGGAATCGGGATCCAATCCCCCAAACCGTTGATAATTTTGGTGGATACAAAATTTTCAAAACTATATTTATAATTAGAAGAAAACATTAAAATTTTCAAAGTACTTAACATATGAGGATTTTACTCCGCACAATATCCAGTCAATAAATAATTTAACATGAATGATGCGATTGTTGATACGCGTATTATACCGTCAAACACTCCGGTTACCAAGGGAAAACGAAGTTAAGAGAACTATAATAGTCGTCTCGATAAAATATCAAACTTACGAATTATCTTTATAATTGTATTCAATTTCATATCCAGCTTATATATCTAGGTTGGGTTCATGTATCCCAACCCTAAAAATATCTAGCTAAACACAGTGAAACTAACTATGCATGCATTATTTACGTTATATGATGACATGATGAATGAAAAATAATAAGAAAAGATGTAACTAATATTACCAAAAGGGTGGAGAAGTAAGAACATACACAAACCAAGCTTTGATAGAAATAAACCGAAAATAAACTGCTCTTTATTGAAATTGCATGAGCACTAAATATTTCTCTAGATGCTCCTCTATCTCCCTAACCTTCTCCTTAATAAAAACTAGGTTAAAAGACTCCTGATACATGTTTACATAGGTCACTAAGTCGTTTAGAATAGAAAATTAGAATTCTCGTATTAATAAAATAGGTACATTGAACCCATTCCCCCCAGGGGACCCGAACTGGTTCACATACTTTTGCTGCCTAAGTGCTCTTTTGTCATCATTTTCTCTTATTTGAACTCTTCACCCTTGGATTCCTATCCCAACTTCAAACGGGCATAACTTCTTCACCGTAGCTCGAATTGGGGTCCCGTTTCTTTCGGTATTCTCGTGACTTCAAGTTCTTAAACTTTTCAGCAGCCACCTCCTCCGGGTTCAGAATACAAAATTATGAAAATGCCTTTAACTTCCCTTTCTTGCATTTATTTCACTATTTCGATTTCTCTTTCGCATCCACTTACATACATTTCTTGTAAAACAGGAGAGAAATACACAAAACATGAAATACTCGCCAAAAAGGGTTTTAGCATATATATGAGAAAAATCAGGGATAAATGCAATGCACTGTAACAACTCGTACATTTGGAGACAGTTAAATTCCATACTTGGATATAAGTTGGAATTTGGAAAATTTCTCGGAATAGTAAATTTTGGGATTTTTGAGAATTAGATGATTGTCGATGGGTGTAATATTTGCTTTTGGGATTAAGTAAATGAATTGGAGTATTTTAATAATATGTCGCCTTTGGATAAAGCGACAGAAGATGATATTTTAATGGGAAAATTGCATTTATTTGTTTTGGGTTGAAATAGAGATTTGCGGTCAAGGACCTCGGATGGGAATTTTGACTGCGCCGTGAGTCTCGGAATGGCCGAGATAGTCGGAAAAGAGTGTCCAATTGTCGAAAATGAGTTTCGAGAAATTTTAGAGTTAAAAGGGCTCGTAATTCAGTAAACGAGTCGTTTTTGAGTTTTAGGGGTATAAACCCTTTCTTCTTATATAAGGAGGGAGAGAGGGAAAGAATAGAGAGAAAAGGGAAAGAATAGAGAGAAAAGAGAAAGTAAAGAGAGAAGAGAGAGAGGAGGAGAGAAAATAGGATAAAAGAGGAGATTCCGGCCAACCTCCGCGGGATTCGACTCGGAATTGTTGGATTGTATCCACGAGGCAAGTGTTTACTTGCTTTATTTATTTTTGAGCATAAATCTCATATTTGTAAACAACAAACCCTAAAGATTTTGGGTTGGGTTTTCGTGGATAAAACGGGTTTTCGGGAGTTAAAACGAATAAACCCTCATAATTTCCTAATTTGAGAAACTTAGGATTTAATCGAAATTAATTGTTGGTTTTGGGTTCTAGGAGGTTTAGAACCCATTTTATAAGTGTATTAGTTGTTGGTTGAGGCTGTAGGACGTTGGGTGAGGCGACAAAAGCTTGGGAGAAGCTTTAATGGCCAAAACAGCTTCTCGGAGAAGAAGCTGTTCGCCTTGATCGATCGATCGAGCGAGGGGGATCGATCGATCGAACCATCGATCGATCGAGGGCCATGGGTCGATCGATCGACCCTGCTAAAAGATTGGCAATTTTTTTAGGGCGATTTGGATGGGATAGATTCCAATTCACATTTCTTTGAGGTTAATTATGTGATGACATAAGGGACCTTTTAGGAATATATGGTCCTCTAATTAAGGAAAACTAGGAGGGTTAAATGGGGGTTTTAAACGTATAACCTTTAAACTATATTTTCGAGAAAAATAGAATAATTGTAGAATTTGAAGATTTAAGGTTCCTAAGTTAGGGTGGGAACCTTTAAGTTATTATATGGACAATATGTAGTCCTTGGGTTCATGGAAATGAAATCCATAACACACTAAATTTAAGGTTGTTCGGGAGAGATAAACCCCTAGGATAATTTAGTGGGGATTTAGGCCTATGTATTTATGCGCATAGGGAAACATAACTACATCGATTATGGTTGAGTGAATGTTATGAGAGGATTAGGATGAAATTTCGGAATATAAATATATATATTCACTAAATGTAAAATGGTAGAATTGGAGATATCCAATAAATCCTTAGAGGGGATTGAGGTATTTATTACTTATCAAAGTGAGGAAATACTTTGGGTTTAGTATCATGCTTATATGAATGCATGATTATGATTCCTTGAGGGAATCTTTTAGATTATTGGTCATCGCTAGATGTTATTGGCAATTATATATATATATATATATATATATACATATATATATATATATTCGAGGAGGAATATATTGTATTTATATACTATATGATTAAAGTATATATATGATATGATATAAATACATATATATCTGTATGTGATGATATGTATGCATTTAGACTCGCTGCTTTCCACGGGCTTTCCTTTGGTATAGGGTTGGAACAGCCGCAGTTATATATTACTCTAGTACGATCCAGGGAGGCGGCACGATGTGGGTGAATCCCCTGGCTCGAGGAGCAGGGAGAGTATAGTCCCCAGGTCATTTTACATCCTGCGTTCGAGCGCGATTTATGTGATTTCCCACTCGCAGGGGGAACTTGACCGCCTCCACCGTTGTGTTTTTTACCAGGATTGTTGATGATTCCGGCTGGTACCGTGGTATATGAGGAAACCCGGATTTTTTTTCGGATCGGCACTATGAGACCGCATCCTCGAGTTATAGCTCGGTGGGATGGTTTGTATGCATGTGTGCATGATATATTACTTGTGTATGAGAACAATGTAATATATATCTCTAATGAGATAAGGAGATAAAGATGAGTATAGAATACACCTCAGTCCGGGAGTTAGATCCGGATGTGTATAGAATACACCTCAGTTCGGGAGTTAGATCCGGATGTATATTATAAAGATGGAAAAGAAAAATAAAGTAAACATCAATCCGGGAGATATTATCCGGATGTGTATAGTAAAACGTATATAAAAATGGATATGATATGTATATTAATATATAGGTATGTATTTGTAAAATTATTTTGTATTACGGGCCTAATGGTTCTCTACCATTAACCCTGCCAAGTAGTAGTGTATCGGGGGGTTCCTTATTTGGATTTCGCTTCGCGAGACACCCCACGCACAAACTTAGCGCAGTGTTGAGAATGGAGAGAAGTTTATCCCTTAATACTCGGGTAGTAGAGGTTTCTAGTATACGGGTGAATTAGATTAGTTAGGAGGGGTAGCTTAACTAGAATGTCCTAGATAAGTGCGTTAGGTGTGCACTATTAGAAGAGAGGTGAGGGGTACCTCATGGGAGTGCGATACGAATTTAAATATGAGAAAACCTTTTTTTCTAAAAAAATAAAGCATTTATGCACTTGCAAAATATTTTCACAACTCGGGCTCTGACCCGTTTCTATATTTTCCTCTCTTGTATATATATATAGGTGTCCAGACACAGGGACGCCTGGATGGTACTTCCTTCGAGTCAGACGTCTGCTACAGCAGCTGTGGATGCACACAGATTCTCGATAGACGCTTCTATCCTTGTACTCTAGATAGGAGGTACTGTATGAATATTCGGACCAATGGTCCAATTGCATTTATTTACTCTTTTAGTACGGCATTCGATTTGGTTGTATCACATTTTGACCGAGTGTTCGGTTATTTTATTTCATTTCAGTTTCATTCATATATTGTGTGAATGTTTTAAATTGTACTGGTTTAAAAAGAGTAGTTAAGTAAAATTTTGACGCCAGCCTAATAGGTTATTAGTAATTAAATGGATTTTCGACTGTGATACTAAGAATGATCCATATGCGACTCCTGTTTTAATTTGATATAGGAGTGATCGTCCGGTATTTTATTAGGCGGGTTGTCACAGATGGTACCAGAGCATCAGGTTCTAGTGTCCTTAGGAATCTGTGCGGACGTACTACTCTTTCAGCGTTGCTCTCGATTTGTTATAGAGCCTCAGGATTAGTATTGTTGATTTATCTTGTGAGATTTCGTTCTCCTGCCATAGCATAAGATTATAGTAAATCTTTTGCATGCTCGTTCTAGGTTCGAGTGCCGAGCGAGGAAGGGCGACCAAGGAGGGCCGTGATGAGGACAGCAGGAGGCGGGGCTTAGCTGGAGCTGCTGGTAGAAGTTGGGGGATGAGGAACGCCGTAGAAGTCACTCCCCTTATGGAAATTGTTAGGGATTATTGCAATGACTACTAAAGTATAGTAGTTATGAGTATCCAAGTACTGCTATAGTGGAAAGTGGTACTCAAGTTGAATTACCCTGTTGGGCTAAGGGTTCGAAAGGGGTCTTTGATAAGGACCATAAGTTGAAGTTAGGTTGTGCAAAGTAAGCGTGGCACTACCCAGTGGAAGTAGAAGGCTCGGGAGCTTTGGCTTAGAGCAGGGTATGAAAATACCCAGACATGAAAATTTGAGGAAGATTTTCACTAGTAGGAGCTGAATGTTTACTCATAGAGGAATTTTACGGATGGTTTTAACCGCGAGTTCCTTTGGTTGAGTAGGAAGAGAATGTAGTTTTGAATTATTCACATAAGGATCGTCCAGAGACCGACGGTGGATAGAGGGTGATATGGAGAAGTGATCCTTGTACCGAGGTGAGGTAGGTACAATGAAGAGAAAGTCCTTTAGAGAAATGATGGGCTCCTTAGAAAAGTGTTGATAACACTTACGGAGAATGTGGGTGTGTTCATATGTCTCATGGGTGGACATCCACATGGGAAGACTTGTTGAAATACGGTTGTTGGAACCGGTAATGGAGTTTCCTTTTAATGAAGAAGTTAAGGGGACTATTAAGTGTAACACCCCGCCCGCCCGGGGAGAGCGAACGGAGCGCTAATGCGATAAAATAAATCCAAATCCACAAGTGACAAGGTATAGAGTATCTAAATAAACCCACAATAATATAAATCCACTAATCTCAATCTCTTCAATTACAACAAGTCTATCGAATTAAATTCAACATCTAACTCGAAATAAAATAAATCCCAATGCTCTATACATCAAAATAATACAATTCTTTCCCAAACAATCCTCGCTAAAATCAATCTCCATAGCGCCCCAAAATCCGCGCTAACCTGCCACTAAAAGAAAATATGGGGAAGTACACAATGAAAGATGTTCAACAAATATATGTTAGCGATGAATAAAGCGTAACAACACGAGTATGAATATTCAAATCAAAATGCAAATCTCAAAGCATTTATCAATATAATTTCTCAACAACACATCAATGGGTAACCAGGCCTCACCACATCCGTATATGCTTTATCAAGCCATAGCCCGGGAAACAAGAATCTTGGCGGGTTCCCAACATCCATGCTATATTAAAATCTCATGACAACGTGCTCATCAACAATATAATGATACCACATGAATCAACATAATTTCAACAATTATTTTCCAGATTTCAATGAATTTATCAATTCAAATATGAGTTCAATTAATAAGAAATCAAAGAGAATGACACTCGCGAGATTTAAGGAGCATATTGTGTAAAACCCCATACCTCAAACCATGATGAGAAACCAACGATCACATCCTCAAGATCAACTCAAAAGATCTACAAAAGCTTCTCCAAGAACCTTCAACAAAATAGCCCCAAGAACACCTCTAATCTAAGGTTGGAACTCACAAATCTGAAGGGCCAATGTGTATATAAAAAGAAGAGGAATATAAAATATATTTGCTGCCAAAATTTGTGCTAAAAGTATGTTAAAAGGTTTGCCCACGACTTCCTTTTATAATGCAAAGAAATGAACAGTTGAAATCCAAAAGACTCCTTTAAATAAGGCAAAGAAATGAAGAGTTGGAAGTCAAAACAACTCCAAGAGTTAAAAACATTTAAAAATTATTTTTAAATCCGTTTTCGAAACCGTTTGAAATTCTCGCCTTTAAAAATAATAACCAACATATTTTAGCAATAAAAATAATTTTATGAAAAACTTTATTTTCCTCCATTTTCCAAAAATTAATTAAAATAGCCCAAAATTACGCGGGTTGTTACACTTCCCCACTAACAATGGAATTTCGCCCTCGAAATTCGCCGAATGCCTAACTCTCAAAAATCAGGCCACTACACTAACTCCAAAAATAAATCACGTCTCCCAAAAATAAATTCCTCACATCTAATCTAGATGCCTATCACGAATATCACCTAAAATTTTCTATCTCCAAAAATTGCTAACCACGCAATGAACCCAAAACTCAAGCCCCGATGGTTGTCGTATACCTAAGCTCTGATACCATTTGTAACACCCCACCCGCCCGGGAGAGAGCGAACGGAGTGCCACTATCGATAAAATAAATCCAAATCCACAAGTGACAAGGTATAGAGCATCTAAATAAACCCACAATAATATAAATCCACTAATTTCAATCTCTTCAATTACAACAAGTCTCTCGAATTAAATACAACATCTAACTCGAAATAAAATAAATCCCAATGCTCTATACATCAAAATAATACAATTCTTTCCCAAACAATCCTCGCTAAAATCAATCTCCATAGCGCCCCAAAATCCGCTCTAACCTGCCACTAAAAGAAAATATGGGGAAGTACACAATATGACAAGAAAGATGCTCAACAAATATATGTTAGCGATAAATAAAACGTAACAACACGAGTACGAATATTCAAATCATAATGCAAATCTCAATGCATTTATCAATATAATTTCTCAACAACACATCAATGGGTAACCAGGCCTCACCACATCCGTATATGCTTTATCAAGCCATAGCCCTGGAAACAGGAATCTTGGCGGGTTCCCAACATCCATGCTATATTAAAATCTCATGACAACGTGCTCATCAACAATATGATGATACCACATGAATCAAAATAATTTCAACAATTATTTTCCAGATTTCAATGAATTTATCAATTCAAATATGAGTTCAATTAATAAGAAATCAAAGAGAATGACACTCGCGAGATTTAAGGAGCATATTGTGTAAAACCCCATACCTCAAACCATGATGAGAAACCAACGATCACATCCTCAAAATCAACTCAAAAGATGTACAAAAGCTTCTCCAAGAACTTTCAACAAAATAGCCCCAAGAACACCTCTAATCTAAGGTTGGAACTCACAAATCTCAAGGGCCAATGTGTATATAAAAAGAAGAGGAATATAAAATATATTTGCTACCAAAATTTGTGCTAAAAGTATGTTAAAAGGTTTGCCCACGACTTCCTTTTATAATGCAAAGAAATGAACAGTTGGAATCCAAAAGACTCCTTTAAATAAGGCAAAGAAATGAAGAGTTGGAAGTCAAAACAACTCCAAGAGTTAAAAACATTTAAAAATCATTCTTAAATCCGTTTTCTAAACCGTTTGAAATTCTCGCCTTTAAAAATAATAACCAACATATTTTAGCAATAAAAATAATTTTATGAAAAACTTTATTTTCCTCCATTTTCCAAAAATTAATTAAAATAGCCCAAAATTACGCGGGTTGTTACAGTAAGATGATTGTAAGGAGCAAGGTTATACAGTCAAATGATGCTGATAACTTTATCATGGTCAGGAAGGACAGTGATGGAAATAAGGATGTGGAGTACGGAGCCACACGGTTAGTCCTTTCCCGGTAGGAATAAAGGGCGAGATTAGGGTGCCTAGATGGGGCATAGAGTTAAGAAGTTTTGATAAGCGGCGTGGCTAGATTAAGTTGCGGTGTTCGTTAGCCCTAGACTCGTGTGTGTAATTTTAGTTTTGTGGCGGTCTCGATAACATTATGTAATATAGGCCTGTGTGTTTTTCGCTGTAGCAGAGTTATTTTCCTTCATTCGCTATAAAGGCGGGTGTTTATATTTTATATATATCTGGCTTGTGATACTCATCTTATATGTTCATACGAGTATGGTAATATTACGAGTATAAGATGTTGTGGTATATTCGGACCGATAGCAGGCTAAGGATGGCAAGACTATCGTGTCCGTGGTTCCAGGGTGGAACGGGATGTTGTTGCGATATCTCACCTGGATACAGGTTGAGTTCGCCTTTATTGTTATGGGTAGATGGAACTTCGATGAGCAGAGGTTTCATTATCGTTATTTGAGTATGTGGCGACCTTATAGATATGATCTAAGGCCCGCATGACTTATTTATTGAGCTGTAAGTTTAAGCTCATTATTGTTTGCGCAAGGACTGAGTGTAGTACGAGCGCTAGGTGGGGTGACTCTCAGTTAGAGATGGGAGTTCAGACCACATTTGGTGAAAGAGGGGTTATAGGATGCGAGGAAGTTAATGTTGTGGAAAAGTCATATAGTGTGGATGAACCACTATAGGCTATGAGCCATGTGATGATGATATACTTATGGAAATATTGTGCTATGGAAAAGCACTAAAGTGGTCCTCTCACCACAAGTGGGTGGGTGAAGTAGGACTTAGAGGAATTGATTTGAGGCTTATGGTCGGGCCTTAATGACAAGGCAAAATTTGAGGAAGTATATTTTGGGTAAGATAATCGTAACGCTTTTGCAGAGAGTGGGCGCCTTGATTAGTTAGACTTTCCTGTTTGCCAGATTGATAGGATAGAGAAATGGAAGTAAGTTAGTAGATTTGCGAGGTAGGGTTTCGGACGTCCCGTTGGGGTGCCTTAGGTCGCTATATCTCGATGACCGACAACGCCAGGGAGTAGTGTAATGGGAGATTTTCTTATCTGGATTTCGCTTTGCGAGACGTCCCACGCATGAAACCAAGCAAATGTCGGAAGTTGAGAGAAGCCTTGGGAACTAGGGACATTAGGATAGTACCCTTTTGTGTAGGTAGGAACATTTTGAATCTTAGGATTTTTGGGCAATGGTGCCAGTGGAGTTAGTGGCGCCGGTATAGAAATACTGGTTGGGTAACCTTCAGAAGAGTGAGATCTTGCGGGTTGGGAGGACCCAGGTGTGAGTATTACACCGAGGAAAGGAGACCCTCATCTAGAGAGAGTGTTAAGTGTTGAGCGTTTGCAATGGTTGTGCAGATGTGCACGAGTTGAAACTGCCTGAAATAAAAGGGCGTAGTATATAAAGTTGAAGATTATGCCGTGAGGCAGTCACGGATGGATTTGGAGTGTGTTAGATGCAACGTCGTGTCCGATATAAAAAGGACACTGATGAGAGTAGTCGAACGTTAGAGTAATTTCTTTTGGAGAATTAGATATCCATGTATTGACGAGCAAACGTTTAGAATCGTGTTTGGGACGATAGAGCAGCGGCTGTAGGCTTGTCTTTCTACGTGTTGCACTAGAAATGATGGGTGCAACGTGACGCTATTGGAGTCACTTTATAACCATGGTAGCCATATAGTGTATGGTTGGGAACCATTGGGTTAGTATTGTTCCCCTTGAGGTATTAAGATTCAGAGCGATTCTAGGATTGGCGGTGTAGGTTGGATCTGAATTTCGAGGACGAAATTCCATTGTAAGGGGGGAAGTATGTAACAACCCGTACTTTTGGATACAGTTAAATTCCATACTTGGATATAAATTGGAATTTGGAGAATTTCTCGGAATAGTAAATTTTGGGATTTTCGAGGATTAGATGATTGTCGATGGGTGTAATATTTGCTTTTGGGATTAAGTAAATGAATTGGAGTATTTTAATAATATGTCGCCTTTGGATAAAGCGACAAAAGATGATATTTTAATGGGAAAACCGCATTTATTTATTTTGGGTTGAAATAGTGATTTGCGGTCAAGTACCTCGGATGAGAATTTCGACTGTGCCATGAGTCTCGGAATGGCCGAGATAGTCGGAAAAGAGTGTTCGATTATCGAGTATGAGTTTCGAAAAATTTTAGAGTTAAAAGGGCTCGTAATTGAGTAAACGAGTCATTTTTGAGTTTTAGGGGTATAAACCCTTTCTCCTTATATAAGTAGGGAGAGAGGGAAATAATAGAGATAAAAGAGAAAGGAAAGAGAGAAGAGAGAGAGAGAGGAGGAGAGAAAAGAGGAGATTCCGGCTAACCTCCGTGGGATTCAACTCGGGATCGTCGGATTGTATCCATGAGGCAAGTGTTTACTTGCTTTATTTATTTTTGAGCATAAATCTCATATTATAGTTGGTAAACAACAAACCCTAAAGATTTTGGGTTGGGTTTTCGTGGATAAAACGGGTTTTCGGGAGTTAAAACGAATAAACCCCCATAATTTCCTAATTTGAGAAACTTAGGATTTAATCGAAATTAATTGTTAGTTTTGGGTTCTAGGATGTTTAGAACCCATTTTATAAGTGTATTAGTTGTTGGTTGAGGTTGTAGGACATTGAGTGAGGCGACAAAAGCTTGGGAGAAGCTTTAATGGCCGAAACAACTTCCCGGAGAAGCTGTCCGCCTTGATCGATCGATCGAACCATCGATCGATCGAGGGACATGGGTCGATCGATCGACCCCTGCTGAAAGATTGGCAATTTTTTTTAGGGTGATTTGGATGGGATAGATTCCAATTCACATTTCTTTGAGGTTAATTATGTGATGACATAAGGGACCTTTTAGGAATATATGGTCCTCTAATTAAGGAAATCTAGGAGGGTTAAATGAGGGTTTTAAATGTATAACCCTTAAACTATATTTTCAAGGAAAATAGAATAATTGTAGAATTTGAAGATTTAAGGTTCCTAAGTTAGGGGGGGGGGGGGGGGGGACCTTCAAGTGATTATATGGACAAGATGTAGTCCTTGGGTTCATGGAAATGAAATCCATAACACACTAAATTTAAGGTTATTCGAGAGAGATAAACCCCTAGGATATTTTAGTGGGGATTTAGGCCTATGTAGTTATGTGTATAGGGAAACATAATTACATTGATTATAGTTGAGTGAATCCTATGAGAGGATTAGGATGAAATTTGGGAATATAGATATATATATATTCACTAAATGTAAAATGGTAGAATTTGAGATATCCAATAAATCCTTAGAGGGGATTGAGGTATTTATTACTTATCAAAGTGAGGAAATACTTTGAGTTTAGTATCATGCTTATATGAATGCATGATTATGATTCCATGAGGGAATCTTTGGGATTATTGGTCATCGCTAGATGTTATTGGCAATTATGGCCATATATATATATATATATATATATATATATATATATATATATATATTCGAGGAGGAATATGTTGTATATATATACTATATGATTAAAGTATATATACGATGTGATATAAATACATATATAGCTGTATGTGATGATATGTATGCATTTTGATTGGCTGCTTTCCACGGGCTTTCCTTTGGTATAGGGTTGGAACAACCGCAGTTATATATTACTCTAGTGCGATCCAGGGAGGTTGCGCGATGTGGGTGAATCCCCTAGCTCGAGGAGCAGGGAGAGTATAGTCCCCAGGTCATTTTACGTCTCGCGTTCGAGTACGATTTATGTGATTTCCCACTCGCAGGGGGAACTTTACCTCCTCCACCGTTGTGTATTTTACCAGGACTGTTGAGGATTCCGGCTGGTACCGTGGTATATGAGGAAACCCGAATTTTTTTTCCGATCGGCACTATGAGACCGCATCATCGAGTTATAGCTCGGTGGGATGGTTTGTATGCATGTGTGCATGATGTATTACTTGTGTATGAGAACAATGTAATATATATCTCTAATGAGATAAGGAGATACAAATGAGTATAGAATACACCTCAGTCCGGGAGTTAGATCCGGATGTTTATAGAATACACCTCAGTCTGGGAGTTAGATCCGGGTGTATATTATATAGATGGAAAAGAAAAATAAAGTAAACCTCAGTCCGGGAGATATTATCCGGACGTGTATAGTAAAACGTATATAAAAATGGATATGATATGTATATTAATATATAGGTATGTATTTGTAAAATTGTTTTGTACTAAGAGCCTAATGGATCTCTACCATTAACCCTGTCAAGTAGTAGTGTATCGGGGGGGTTCCTTGTTTGGATTTCGCTTCACGAGACACCCCACGCATGATTTTAGCGTAGTGTTGAGAATGGAGAGAAGTTTAGCCCTTAGTACTCGGGTAGTAGAGGTTTATAGTAGACAGGTGAATTAGATTAGTTAGGCAGGGTAGCTTAACTAGAATGTCCTAGATATGTGCGTTAGGTGTGCACTATTAGAAGAGAGGTGAGGGGTACCTCATGGGAGTACGATACCAATTTAAATATGAGAAAACCTTTTTTTCTTAAAAAAATAAAGCATTTATGCACTTGCAAAATATTTTCACAACTCGGGCTCTGACCCGTTTCTATATTTTCCTCTCTTGCTATATATATATATATAAATATTATATAGGTGTCCAGACACATGGACGCCTGGATGGCACTTCCTTCCAGTCTGACGTCTGCTGCAGCAGCTGTGGATGCACGCAGGTTCTCGATAGACGCTTCTATTCTTGTACTCTAGATATGAGGTACTGTATGAATATTCGGGCCAATGGTCCAATTGCATTTATTTACTCTTCTAGTACGGCATTCGATTTGGTTGTATCACATTTTGAACGAGTGTTCAGTTATTTTATTTCATTTCAGTTTCATTCATATATTCTGTGTTAATGTTTTAAATTGTACTGGTTTAGAAAGAGTAGTTAAGTAAAATTTTAACGCCAGCCTAATAGCTTATTAGTAATTAAATGGATTTTCGACAGTGATGCTAAGAATGATCCATATGCGACTCCTGTTTTAATTTGATACAGGAGTGATCGCTCGATATTTTATTAGGCGGGTTGTCACATGCACATGACCGTAAAAGTATCAAAATTAAGGGAATGAATATTAAATATTTATGCCAAATCACCCCCCCCCCCATCTTAGAACATTGCTAGTCCCGAGCAATGTAAAAAAATAGAAGCGTGGGTTTAAATGAACTTCTAAATGACTAAGGGATAAAATACCTCTTTCGTAGGCAAGCGATTGCATTTAGCATATGTTATAAGTCGTTAACCCCTAGGTTACCCTAGAAGGACGAGTGGTGTCTCATGAGGGTTTGCAGTGAATTTACCTATAAAATTCGTTTTGGGACTCAAAGAAAATATCAAAATAACTAAAAAACGTACAATTTAAATTCCAAAAAATTAATCACATTAAATAAAATCTCAATTCATATTGTGTGTGTGCGTGAAGCCAAAAATTAAATCGCTAACTTTCACTGATTGTTCATTACATTACTTTTCAAAAATTCACTTTGATTCAATTTCTCACGGAATGCACTCACAAATGAATTTCTTGAATTTTGGCTATTTTCTCTCTATGTGCGTGATATTAAGAGTAAATGTACTAGACAAGAGTTCACGCGCGTAATTTGACAGACAAAAATTTTGGTGAAACAATCTCATGAATGGGTTACGGTAATTGAAAAACGAAAAACAAACTTTTATTCGTACTGTTTTGTTTCTTTATTATCTCTTTGTATTTTATCTTTCTACGCAGTAATTAATTTCATTATTCGAACTCGGTTAGAGCTTTTTCGAGTTAAGGTGTTTTGGGTAATAATGGAAATGGTTGGAAAATTTCATTGTGATTTCCGTTGGCACTTTTTTCAAGCTTGTGCTCATTTTTCTTTTTCTCTTCTTTTCTTTCTATTTTTTTATTTTTTCTTTATATTTTTTTTCTGAGCATTTTTTTCTATTTTTCTTGCCCCCTTTTATGTACCATTTGGATTTAATTGATTAATTTTTAATTTTCACAGCTCCGAGCCAATTGGGTTTTGGGGGCTAACAAACGAAAAGTGTATAGCATTTTTGGGCTCTAACTGACTTGCAAAAATAATGAAATTTCTCATGGCTTTTTATGGATAATATTTTTGGGTAAACAAATGATGCTCTAACTTCATTTATCTTAATTACTAGTTAATTTACCCTATGCGTCTCGAAATGAATTTTAATTTTGAGATATTCTTAGCGCGTTTTCAAAATAATATTACACTCGTTTCTGGTAACCGATCAAAACAATGATTAAGAGATCATCAACGATTTTTTAATCACTAAAAAGAACTTTGAGTTAACTTTTAACTCAGAGTGATTTAATTACTCGACAAAAATGATTTGCTCAGAAACTCACTGGGTTAAAAATCTCCACACTTATTCGTTAATTCGTCAATTTTTTGCTCAATTTCCATTTTTGGTCAATTTTAGCTTAGTGCATTGAGTTTTTTTACAAATTGAGACTTCAAACAAAAATTTAGTAATATTTTTGAAGATTTCAAATTATAATTTTTATTTATTTTGAAGAAAAATATTTTTAACTTTTTTCGAAAAAAATCAATTTTTGATATTTTTCAAATTTTTTTTGACATTTTAAAATTTGTGAAGTTTGAAAGACGCATATGTACCCCCCTAACTTATACTTTTGCATTGTCCTAAAGCGAAAGAACTGAAGTCTCAATAAGAAAAGCAGAGTGCGAAAATAAAACGAACAAATATTAAAATGCAATAACACACTATATCACACCAACACATGACTTAAAAATACAACAAAAATTCACCCCATACACGTCGGGGGTGCGACGACCTTTCTCTTGCTCCTAAAGCTTACTCAACCCCATGTACGGGGTCTAATAAAATTGTCTCCATCTCTCCCACATCATAAATCAAAAGTCGGAACAATTAGGAATTGACCCAATAGAAAAATTGGACACCTCGAGGCACATGATAAATGAGATGAGTGAAATCATTGAGGTGCCCAATCACCTTATAGCGTAATTGTCCGGACTCGGAGAGACAATCATCGTTAAATATTGAGTGACACGCTAAGCCTAGAATTCCCTTAAATTCGGGAATGCATAAATTCAGCTCTAAATTAGACGATACCCTAACCATGGCTTCGATTGCATCCGAGAACTTAAGTGGCATGAGTGGTCGTTCACAAAGAAGGAATTCATCTATCCTATCTCTCAAGTCGCACTCCTTTAAGTGACAAAAAAAGTCCAAACCATTGGACTTCAACAGCGAGGCTCTCATCCACCGGCCCAAATTCTTTCTCAAAATGTTTCAGACTGATATCTCCTAACTCTTTCTCTCGCTCATTCTCTGAGTACTCTCTCTCACTCTCATGTAAGTTCTTTCTCCCGCTCTCTCCTACATGCTCTCTCTCGCTCTCGATAACTGTCAATAAACACACTTCATGTGGATCCCCAAAATTACTACCCTCCAATTGTTCATGTCTCCTCATGAAGATCCGTGTCCTGTGAATCATCCTCATCATTCACTTACTTGTTAATGTTGAAGATATTCATCTCGAGTGTCGTGTTCCCGAACATGAGTTGCATTTTCCCATTACACGTGTTAATCAACGCGTATAAGGGACTTGAAAAGGGCAACTGAGAATAACGGGAACATGATGACCCAATGGGGAGGAGGGCTTCGATTCTCAAATGGAAAAATCTACCGAGAAGTAGAAAGTGTCGACTTGGATTGTTACGTCCTCAACTACCCCTCGAGGTATCTTCACGAAATGATCCGCAAGTTGGATAGAAATTTTAGTGGGCTTAAGCTCTCCAAAATCAAGATTTTTATAGATGGAGTAGGGTAGAATATTAACACTCACCCCTACATCTATTAAATCTTTCTCAATTCTATTCTCTCTAATAATACACGAAATGGTGGGCACACTCGTATCTTTATACTTAGGTAGGAGGTCGCTCAAAAGTACCGAACTCACATTTTGTGCCAAGAACACCTTCTTCTTTACCTTTAATTTACATTTCACTGCGAGAAAGTCCTTGAGAAACTTTTCATATGCGGGAATTTGCTTGATAACCTCAATAAAAGGTAAATTAAGCTGCACTTGCTCAAGCACATCTAGAATGTCATCACAACCGCTCTGTATTAGAGGAGGGGCTAACCACTGAGGGTATGATGCGTCTATAGGGGGTTTAACTACCACCTTGGGCCTAAATTTGTCTTATTTTCACTCTCTTCTAAGTAGGCATCTTCGGCGTCTTTCGTGTCGGGCGAAACCTCGTTGTCTTTTTGCACATCGTGTGAAGGAGCTGACAAGTCAATAACTCTTCCCCTACGTAGAGTGGTTACAGTGCTACGTTGCCATTAATTATTATTGGGATTAGAGCTAACACAGTTTTCACCTTGGTGAGGTCATTGGCCTTGGGCGGGAAACCTGCCCCTCATTTGGACACTTAAGGAAAATTGATACTTAGAAAGCGATGCTTTTAAGCCGACAAAATCTTGAGCATCGATCGCTGACTGAGTTTGCATAAATTGGGCAAGAGTGTCCTCGAGACTCTTCCACTGTGGTATCAAATAAGGTGCGGGAGGAGGCACTTGCATGGGTGGTGCCTGTTGATAAGGTGGGAATGGTGGCGATTGTTGGGCAACTTATGGATTGGAGTTATTACTTCACTGGTTGTCCATTACTAAAACTAGGATGGTTTCAACACCAGGGATTAAAATAATTCCCATGAAGGGCATCAAAATTACCCTTAAAGGCTCCCACCGCCTCAACTTGCTCTTGTATCTTAACTTTGTGGAGGGGTATCATCGAACATTCCTTCGTTAAATGTCCCACCTCACAAATCGCGTAACTCTCCTCCAAAAAGGCTCAAATGGGTTAGATATATCTCTCCACCTTTCTTCGACCACGTTCTCTAACCTCTTGGCTAGTTGGTTAATATAAAGCTTCAACTCGGCTTCCTTGTCCAATTGATAGAGTCCGGATGAGGAAGGAGCCATAGACGTGTGTCTAGCTTTGAGTTGGGTGTTCGGGCACGCTTGAGTAGTCTTGACGGCATACTTAAAGTGGCCCTTTGCATCGTTCGCATATAACCTGAAAAACTCTCCTGGGCATATAGTCTCAATGAGTTTCTTGGAACTTAAGCTTAGCCCATGATGGAAGTAGGAGATGAGTCACCACTTCTCATAACCGTGGTATGGGAACATGTTAATTAACTTGTTGAACCTCTCCCGACATCTGTCGAAGGGCTTGTTCTCATTTTTCCTAAAGGTCTGAATTTGAGCCCTAATAGAATTGGTCCTTGCGGGAAAAATAATTTTTGGAGAAACTTAGCTTACATATCCTTCCACATGCCTATCAAGTTGGGTGGTAGTGATCAAAGTCAAGTTTTGGCATTGTCCTTAAGAGAAAATGGGAAAAGCTTAAAGCGCACTACGTCTTGGGTGAAATCTTTAGCGTTGAACATCTCGTATGCCTCCTCAAACTCTCTAATGTGGAGGTATGGCTTCTTCGAATCCATAACGTCAAAAAGTGGTGAGTATTTGGATCATTCCATTCCTAAAGTGGAATTGCCCCGTATTATACGTGATTATAATGCATCCAAGAGTGACGGGTCGATCGGGATATAAGAGGTCTCTTATGGGGTGATACGACATCACTCTCTCACCCGTGCCAAAACTAGCATGATTAGACATCGCACTCACACTTCTATAATCACTTTCCTCACCGGAGTTCCTATACGTATGACTCCTGGTGTTACTACGCGGTGTAGGAGGTGGTACCCAGAAGTTTGGAGAGTTTGGATTGTGAGGACTAGTAGGAGTGAGTTCAATTATAGGATTTTCATGTACTGTAGGAGAATTGGGAATTAAATTAGGATTGGGGTGAGCATTTTTCATTTAAATCACGAGGGAATATTTTTATTTTTATTTTTATGATTTTTTGGGATTTTTCGATTTATTGATTTTTTTTAAATTTTTGCGTTTAATGATTTTTTTTGGCTTTTTTGGAATTAGAGTGAAGTTCTTAGGTTAATTTGACATAACCTAGTATGTCTACCTAGTTTCTCGGCAACGGTGCCAAAAACTTGACGCGACGCAAAAAGTGTGTGCAATGCGTGTACTTACGGCTCAAGTGCAAGTCGGTCGCTCAAATAATAATCTCGGTAAGTCGGGGTCGATCCTCAAGGAATAGGACGAAGACATGACGACTACTAAGGGAAAGCTATAAAACCTAACGATCGACGGTGCGAAAGAAAACGGAAAAGGTGATGATTTGTTATGAACTTTTGTACTTAACTAAAGCAAACGAACTAACGAATGCAATTTAACTAAGAGAAAGCGAAAAGTGATTTTTTTTGGAGTTTTTAAAACTATATGAGAAAAGTGGGATCAAAATCCAATCCCCCGAACCGTGGTAATTTCATCGGATAGAAAATTTTCAAAAACTATAATTATAATTAGAAGAAAATATTAAAATTTTCAAAGTACTAAACGTATGAAAATTTTACTCTGCACAATATCTAGTTAATAAATAATTTAACGTGAATGATGAGATTGTCGATACGCATATTATACTGTCAAACACTCTGGTTACCTAGGGCAAACGAAGTTAAGAGACCTATAATTGTCGTCTCGACAAAATATCAAACCTACGAATTATTTTACAATTGTATTCAATTCCATATCCAACTTATATACCTAGGTTGGGTTCATGTATCCTAACCCTCAAAATATCTAGCCAAGCATTGTGAAATTAATGACGCATGCATTATTTACGTTGTATGATGACATGATGAATGAAAAATAAGAATAAATCATGTAAATAATATTACCAAAGGGGTGGAGAAACAAGAACATACACAAACAAAGCTTTGAAAGAAATAAACCAAAAATAATAAGCTCTTTATTGAAATTACATGTAAGAAAAGCACTAAATATTTCTTTAGTTGATCATCTACCTTACTAAACATCTCCTTAATAAAAATAAGGTTAAAAGACTCCTCATACATGTTTACATAGGTCCAAGTCGTTTAGAAGAGTCCTCAACTAACACAACTCTTTTAGCTAAAAATAAAGAGAAAATTAGAATTCTCGTATTAATCAAACAGGTACCCCGAACCCATTCGCCCCAGGGGACCTGAACTGGTTCACAAGCCAAATTGATTCGCTCTAAAATCTGAACTAGTTCACGTACTTTTGCTGCCTACGTGCTCTTTTGCCCACTTTTTCTCCTATTTGCACTTTTACCCATGTATTCTCATTCCAACTTCAAACTCGCATAACTTCTTCACCATAGCTCGGATTGGGGTACCTTTTCTTTCAGTATTCTCATGACTTCAAGCGCTTCAACTTTTTAGAGGTTCATCCTCAGGTTTTCAGTTATTTTTTTTGAAAATGCCCTTGCTTCCCCTTCCTTCATTTGTTTCGCTGTTTCGATTTCTCTTCCGCATCCACTTCCATAAATTTCCTGTAAAACATTAGAGAAATATTAAAAACAGGAAATACTCGCAAAAAAGGGTTAGTAGCCTAAATATGAGATAAATCCGAGGTATATGCAATGCACAAAACCGTAAAAGTATCAAAATTAAGGGGATAAATATGAAATATCTGTGTTGAATCAGATACGTAAAGCATGACTTTCTTTTGTATGTGGCCAAACCATGTTTATAAATTACCTCCAGTTCACGCTTCAATTTTTCGGGTTAGAATTGATAGTTTCAGTGATAGCATCCCAATAAGCCACACCTGGTTGAGAGGAACCTTTCTCAACATTAAGGGTTTGTTTCACGTAAGCACTGCACAAAATCTCATCTTCCAACGGTGTTATATTTGTATCGCGCACTATCACCCATTAATGTTATATACAGTTTATAATTATTAATTTTTTGGGGATTTTAGATAGATGTTTAAAAATATTCCAAGTAAAATATTGGTTTTACACGGGGGATAAAATAGAAAAGTTACAAATTTATTTTGTAAGGGATTCCAAATAATTTGAGTAGTGCATAAAATAAATTGCTTTAACTCGAAAAAAACTATTTAAGAAAAAGACGATTGGGGATGAGTGAATTTAAAAACAAATTATAGAGTTAACATGAGTAAACAATAGTATTTTTGAAATATAGGATAACCGCTATAAAAATTTGGGGCGAAAGACCTTTGTTCGTGTGAGGTTAAAAAAAGTTGGGACGGATCTCAGTGTTTTGCCTGAGAATTTTTTCTCCATTTTACTATGATTTTCCGTGTCACTAAAATTTAAAGGGTTCGTTTATTTGTTAATCATTTATCATACCATTGTACAAATACACTCATTTACACATTGCTGTGGTAATTTTTGTGTCCAAATATAGAATTTAAACCAGCGCGTTGGGGATGCTCTAATAGGACCACCATATAAAAAAATAAAAACGGAATGACGGAAGAAGGAAATTGTACATCGCAACCATTGCTAGATTTACATTCCATCTCGGTCTTCAGTAACTTGAGGTTTGTCATTGATCCCTCATCGGCGAGCGCAATGCAATTCTACCATTTATGTAGTGTGATTGTGTGTGTATGTGTGTGTGTGTGAGAGAGAGAAATACAGAGAGAGATAATGATGGGTGATGAATAACTAGGCTAGGGCACCGATTATGGGTTAATGCGGATTAATTTGGAGGAGTTTAATAAGTGTTTTGTATATTAATAACTTTTACAAATTATGTTTAAATTTATAATTTTTATGTGTTAATTCATAAGAAAATTAATTTCTTTTTCCATATGTTAACTATTTATCAGTAGAAGTGCTACGTAGGATGCCATACTGGTGTCCAATCAGCCATTCCGTCAAGTAACCTAATGTAGGTTTGGCGGAGGGTAAACATTGCCAAAAATAAAAACCTTAGGTTTAACAATACAAAAAGAGAAAGAATGGGTCTAAAATTCAAAATTGTCTCAAACATCAAGGTTAGATTTATAATTTACACTATTAAAATATTTTTTTTTTACTAATTGCACCCAAAAGTGGTAACTGACATTTTTAAAGTTTGTATACACTCAGATCCGAGTATATACAAATATGTGTAGATACATTTGTATACACTCAGAGCGAGAGCAAGAGAGCGAGAGAGAGAGAGAGAGAGAGAGTCTATTTATCGATGACAATGGTGGGAGATGGTAATGGTGTTTAACTTAGGGTTGGGTTTTAACACGAGAAGTAAGAGAGAAAAAATAAAAGAAAGAAATGATTTAAAATTAAATAAATAAAGGTTTACCCTTTTACCAAAGGGTACCTAGTTGGTGGTGTTTAGAATTAAATTTTAGTACTTTGGTGCTTGGAACTTTTATTGGGGGTGTATTTAACAATATCCTTACATTAAACCTTATTTTATTGACTAGTACCCTCGAACTATAAATAACGCATTATACCCTTAAACTATTGTCAGTAGCCAAAGATTATTCTGGTTCAAACCTTGAAATTTGTAAGTTCCAAATCACACTCTGATCTTATGATTATCGTGCAAGTTTTTCTCATCACATATATATACATTCATATCTTGAAAAACTTACTATCATTCACTTAATCAGATTTTAATATATGTGGGATTCAAAGATCAACTAAATCTGATTTATCTTATTATTAATAACAATTTGATTACTAAATACATTTTACATCACAATTCGCTCAATATCCAATATGATGCATTATTAAAAATCATATAACAAGTCTAATCACACATATAAGGATATGAGACAGTGAAGATGAACATGTGTGATTTTTTACATGGTAAAACCCTAGCGTACCAGAGAAAACTTCACGACCCCCTTTATGGGACAAACATTAGATATGTAGAACTAAAAAACTTCTTTGATGATTGAAATGCTTTTGATTATTCAGCATCTTCATATCCTCCAATGATGCCCCGAGCGATAAAAAGATAATAGCGGTCTTAGTAAAGTGCAAACTAATGCAAATGAAAACATACAAACATAGTTTTCTGGAAAAACCAGTAAAACAAATTTTTTGAGTTTTTAAATCACTTTTATAATTTTTCCTTTTACTAAAACATATTCAAGAAATTATTGAAAAGAAAAACAAAACATGCATTTCTCTAAACAATATTTTATACTAAACATACTAGAGAAATTATCACTATAAACATAAATTGAAAAAATGCAATAACAATGAAAGAATTAAAAAAGATATCATTATTTTAATTTCAGAAAATTTCTTTCTTTGTTAAGGTATAACCACTAATCATGGAGACAGATAAAATATTTACTCACTCATAAATGTGTTCTCACTCTAGTCACTTTTATCTTATCTAAAAAAGATAACCCCAAAACTAATTATCTAGATTAAGTATTAAAGTCAAGGTTAGTTTACAAAGGTTGATTTTACTAAAACATATAAGAGAAAACAGATCTAGAAAAGATATTCAATAAACACTATAGATTCGTAGAGAGATCTGATTTTAAACAAAACATATAATATTCACCATGAGATTAGAATATTAGATCACAAAATTCATATCTAATGACCAAGAGAGTTTAGTTTTGATAAAAATATATTTGAACATTTAAGCTCATAATGCAGTTCTTTCTAAAAAGAATGATCTAACGACTCTTAAAAGAAAGATATACTACAAATGGCATACAATTGTGATATATACCCAGTTAAACCAAATGTAAAAGAAAATTCCTGATGGGTCTCCTACCCGGCAACTGTAATCCATTCAAGAAAGCTATTAAAAACCAAAGAGAAAAGGTCTGTTGTGATTTGATCTAACCGATTGCCTCTAAGATCTAAAGGTTAAAATAAAGGATGTACGGAAGGTTATCCAAGAATGTTATGCTATAAGTATAACTAATAGAACAAAGGAAACTTACACCTAAGACCATCTCCAATGGTCGTATTCACATACCCATCGGTTATGACCCTATTTCTATCCACCTGGCACACATATGAAGTTAGAGGAATATTGGGTCTATTTGACTTCTCCAACAGTCTGGTATTTCAATCAAATGTGGCTTCTATAATTCTAGTTATTTTAAAAGGTTGTTGGATTGAAATATCAAATGAATAGTCTTATCAAAAAAATAAATTAACTAAGAAATTCAATTCCTCTCAAATTTCCAATCCATCCAAGCTTCTGATACATCCATCCATATGAGATCATCACACATTTTTGCTAATACCTGTTGCAAATAGTAGCAAGGTTAGACAATTACAAATCCTGTAAATGAAATTTAATATCAAACTTATAACACTATTTTTTTTATGTCAAAAAAAAATTCTTCCAAATATGGGTCATAATTTGTGGAATAATTCTAGGAAACCCGCGAGATTGTACACAAAACTCAAACTCGGTGTTGTGTCACATGGGTATTGGTTGGGGTGTTTGTGATTTTGGGTTCGCGCCAGTGGCAGTAACCAATACATGTTTGACACATCACCGGATTTTTATTTTGTATACAATTTGAGGGTCTCCCTAGAATCACTCTAATTTATTATTCAATATTTTTACATTGATTTATTCTAAAAAAATACATCACGTCTATTTTCTTACTATTTGAAATTCGACAATGTTATGTTTGTTCATAGGTTTATTGCAACAAAATGACATCTTGTAATTTCGATTCCGATCATGATTTCGACATTTCAGTTTTCACGGAGTCATTCTCGATCACCAAACGCCTTTTAACCGAGTCAATAAACAAAGAAGACCATTTTGAATCATCCTCCAATTTTACACATAAGTTGATCGAAACAACCACAACATATATTCCTCTTATAGCCGCAAATGTGTCATAAAAAGGGTGGTCACAGGGTGGTTCGATGCCCGGTAGGCGCTTTATTTCTCGTGATAGGGAGAAGAGACATGGGCAAATTGTAAAAGACTACTTCATGGGTGAGGAATCAAAATATTCACGAGAAACATTTCATCGCCTCTTTCAGATGGATGAGGATTTATTTAATCGCATATTGGAGGCAATAAAGGAGTACGATAATTACTTCACACATAAATTTGATGCTACGGTTAGGGCAGGATTAAGCCATTTACAGAAGATAATTGCACCATTAAGGATGCTTGCATATGGTGTCCCAGCTGATTATATTGATGAGTATGTTCATATTGTAGAAATCACGACAATTGAAGGCCTAATTCATTTCTGTGATGCTATAATTGGAATTTTCGGGCAACAATATTTGAGGAAACCAAACAGTTTTGACATTGAAAGGTTACTCAAACAAAATGAGGTGCAGGTTTTCCCGTGCATGCTTAGAAGCCTTGATTGTATGCATTGGCATTGGAGTAATTGTCCTAAGGTATGGCACGGAATGTAAAAAAACTGATTATAAAAATGTCCCCACTCTTATCTTGGAGGTTGTTGCGTCACAGGATTTGTGAATTTGGCATGCATTTTTTTGTATGGCCGGCACAAATAACGAGATAAACATTTTAGATAGATCTCCCTTGTTTGATGACATTGTAAAGGGTATTGCTCCAGCGTGTAACTTCGAATTACTATGTCATAATTACGGCATGGGATATTACCTGTCCGATGGTATTTACGAAAGTGTTAGAAAAGACGTGGAGCGGGCATTCAGAGTTTTGCAAAAAAAGGTGGCATATTATCAAAGGCTCGACACGTATGAGGAAAATAAAGGATTTGGGAAAGATAATGAAAACTTGCATCATTTTGCATTAGATGACAATTGAAAGTGAGCATCATCAAGGATTGAACCCTAAAAATTGGTGCTAGTTTGTAACATCTCATACCAAATTTTATGATTATGATATTTTGGTTAAGGTTGCTAAAAACTCAAGCAAGTCACATTGTGTTAGTGAGAATTGCTCTCTTGTAGATTATGAGAGCTATAAAATATATTCGTGTGAGGCTGTGAAAATTATTACTGGTACATAATAATGTAACGACACTCGCTTTTGAGAACCTATTTTATATTAATTTACTGTATGTAGTAATTATATAACATGTTGGAAAATGGAGTATATGTTAATTGAATGAGATAAAAGTTAATATTTACTAAATTGTTGCATATTTACTGTATGTGTATGTAAATATCTCCATGTTGAGATTTATAGTGTCATAAGATTTAAATGACATTTATGATTTAAAATGAAACCGGAACTTGAAATGAGTTATAAAATTTTCAAATGATAATTTTTAGGAAGTAGTTAGTTCCGAAATGTGTGAGATAGCCAAAATGTGTGCCATATTGTATTTTTATGTTCCGGGCACTTTTGACTGGTTTTAACTTAAATGTGTAGTTGTGAGTCATTTTAATGTAGTATTACTCATTTAAGTTAGGAAATTAGACTTAAGATATGATTTAAGTCTTGCACCTCATTTCATTTCTTATTTGTGTATTACTAAACCTAAAGAGGAAGAGAGAGGAAGAGAAATTGTAGAGAAAAGAGAGGAGAAAGAAGAGATTGAAGATTGAAGATTGGAGAGTGTTACTAGCAAAGGAAAATATGAGATTTCTACCCTAAGGCAAGTTTTCTACTTGCGAATATGTGATCTAAGATGAATGATGTGTATTGATGGTTGTGGATTGATTATGGTTTAATAATTTTAGGGTTTTAAATGAGATTGTAGGTTTTGCACCCTTGAAAGTGATTTGGATTTTATTGGTTTGATGAAGTTTAGAATTGTTGTGGTTATGTTATTAATGTGGGTCATGGGAAGGGAATCAAGAATATGAGGTTAGTCTTTGGTTCTAGCTTGTAAAAGAGAAAGAAATTCTAGGTCTGCTAAGCGCGGTCGATCGCGGTCCCAGGACCGATCGATCGGGCCATCGAGGGAGAGCACTGCTTTCCCAAATAAGTATAAAATTCGATAGCGGTCGACCGTAGCCCCCCTGACCGGTCGACCGGCCCCTATGAACTTAGCTTTATGCTTTATTTCTTAGGCAAAATTTTGGAGCGCGGTCGACCACGGTTTCCTGACCGGTTGATCGGTCCCCTGTTTTTCACCCTTAAAATTACAAATGTCTTCTAGTATCTTTCTCTTAAGATAGGGACTTAGGAACCTTCTTGTATGAAGTAAACTTAGAGTCCTAGAGTTCTAGATGAGTTAATTAACTACCCTACATTAGAAATTTATTAAATGAGGGCTTATTACAGGGGGGTGTACAAAGTGACGTTAGGACATTTCTTTCCTTTAATTATTTATTAGGAGTCTAGGAGTTGTAAGGTCATATTTGGAGACTTTAGAGGCTCAATTGAGGTATGATACTCATTGTGGGTTATAATGACACCCTAACATGTTGGAAAAATGAATTGAGAGTTTATCCATTCATTGAGGTGGTGATGATGATATGAATTACGTAGGGCTCCGGATATAATCTGATATACTTACAAAAATGTAAATGATTATGGTTTCGGATAAAATGAAACATGCACATGGTAATTGGAAATGAAAGTGGATAATGATAATGTAAATGATAAATGGTTTAAACACACCCTCTCTAAATACCATCATAAGGGAAGTTCGCGCGTGAGGTGAAGCCCCCTCGCTAGTGAATGCAGGGTGGATATAGTCCTAGGCCATATGAGCGCTTGTTGTATATTTTTTTGCGATGGTGAGGTAATTTCGGTTGTGGTTATGAATCTCCCGCAGGCATATGGACGCTTCCCGACGTCTTACGTTGTAGGTGCCCAGGTTGTCGTAATTGATAGGCCCTGAAAGATGATGGTCATTTAGGGGCGTGCACAGTGGGCAATCCCGGACGAGCGGTCTTAGAATCGTTATATAAATATGATTATAACTTTTCTTAATCAAGTGGGACTTGATGGTTTATAAATGCCATAAAGAGCATAATGAGATGCCATAAAGATCATATAATTGTGATTATATTTCCTGATAAGGGACGGAATGATGAAATAAGCAGTATAAACCTAAGAATGAAAGCTTTAGTGGATGTAAATTGTTCTTATCCTCTTACATGCTTTAAGAAAAATTTTGATCATTAAATTTGTCTTAGTTTATGCTTTAAAACTGTGTAGATAGACTCTTACCTTTATTTATCCTGATTATCTGTTCATAACTGTCATACTTTTATTCATCTGGTGATCATATAAAACCGGGCCCTGACCCGTTCATATTTTCTGTTGTGCATGAATCTTGCATCCGCTCAGGTGCTCCACCGCAAGGACGCCCATACTGACTCCCCCATTTCGATGAACTTTTTGGGAGCCGTGATATTTTGCGAATATTACGGGATACTATGTATAGACGCTTTCATTTTTGTACTCTAATTATGATCGGGTCTTTTATTCGGGCGTGTGGGCCAAACTTTTGTAACTTTCTAGTGGATGTATTATGTAATTTAATGTACTTGTTATACATTGTATGTACCTGTTGACCGACAACATATTCGGTCATCTAATTGTATACTTGTCGTTGTTGAAATACATGTTCTTAGGGTTTCCACTTTCTTTTCCAATTGGGTTGTTTAAATCTTTTCTTTAGCTTATAAATTCAAAATTTTTGGCAACCCATTTTTCTAAAATATAGAGTGGTTATCCCGTATACTTGTTATCTTGTTGTGATGCTGAGGATGATCCATCTATGATTCCTGTTTTATTTAAATATCGGGCTGGCCACCCCTTATTTTGGTGAGCGGGTTGTCACAAATAAGAGGGAAAAAGTCAAGTGATGTATAACAGTCAAATAAAATTCAATTCAGCAAATGATTCAAGTTACCCCCTGAATTCTGAACCAAATGCATTCAGAACCAATTTACTGATTGCAACCCCATTCTACTGTTGAAAACTGAACCAAATGCATTCTGAACCAATTTATGATTATGATTATTAACCAATGACACATTATACTACTGAATTCTACTGTTGAACCAATTTATGATAAATTTAAAAATAATTAAAGTGAAGGAAACCTTTAAACATTGAAACCAAATATGATATCTTAATTAATTGATAGCCCCACTATTGAAACAGTGAAACCAAAAAAAGTAAGAACCAACATATTCTTGCAAAATTCAAATCTAAAGACAAATTCAAAACCAACTTGAAAACCAACAAATTAATACTAAAACACCGCTCGACTATCCAAATACCGTAACGAACACAACGTTAATAACTGCATTTGAAAGTCTTCCTCCTCCCATTTTTGTAATATCATCTCTTGCATTTTTCCATGTGTACCTATGCCGCAGGAGTAAGCTTCGAGAGATCTTGAATCAATATTTTATGTTGATCTCTTCGTCGTTGGGCTTTAGCCTTCAATGCTAATTCTTTTTCCTTTAGCTCTAATTCCGTCTTCATCACATTTTCCTATAACTTTTTTTTTTATAATTATAGCATTCTCTCTCTTCAATCCCAACTCCACTTTGTTGTGATTAAATTGTTCTTGTAGCTATACTTGCAATTTGCTCAGAATCTCAGCAATACCATTATCTTGTAATTGCATATTCTTTTTAACCTTTGTCGTTGTTCTTCCAGGCGTCCTAACAACCTCATCATCACTAATGTCATCTCCCTCTGTAGGATCATCACCATTTTGTCTTTATCGCTTTGATGAACTCGTGGTTAATTGTTCGGTGCACCATTATTCATTTTTTTTGCATTCAACCCAACAATGTTTGGCATTTGTTTCCTTGTAAACTTTATGCGCAAATGTCCTCTACAAATGACAATGAGAAAAATATAAGTATTATATAAATTAAATCACAAGCCAACTTTAAGTAACTCACATTAGAATTAACAAACCAAAATAATCCTCACCACATTATATATATTTGTTCCACTCCTTAGAGTCCTAGCCAGTTGCTCATATATAGCATGCAATTTTTTGACCGGGGCTTGAATTGTACACCAATGTTTGGACAAACCACTTAAATATCGGTCTTCTACAAAATCATCCGCTAAAAACTCCTTCCAAGATTACTTGATACGTGCCCATAATGCAATCATCGGTTGGTCAATTCCATCTAATTGATCAATCGAGTTGTGTATCCAGGATTTAGGTAAAGCTACATTTTTCTCCTTAGTCCAATTTCATCGAATAGGCTGAGGTATCTCAAAATTTTTGCTATGAGATTTCATATTTCCTTTTCGCTTTCTTCTGTTCTTTTCTGAGGGTGTTGGCATTTGAGTTTCAAAGGGAAATGATGGGTCATTCATTAGACCTTGGAATGAATATTATTGTTGTAAATGAGGAACAAAATTGGTCGATTGTAAACCATAATTTGTTTGAAATTGGTTTGCACTATTGGGGGAGTGAATTGGAAGGGGGGGGGGGGGGGGTTAAATTTTGGGAGTTGAATCGAGAATCACTATACGATGATTAAGAAATGCGGGGATCATTTTTGGTGCGTTGATCGCCATCATTACGATTGGAGGTTAGACATTGAAAATTCCTTATTGTTGTCCGAATTCATTTCCACTGTTAGGTTACTGCAAAAAGGATAAAATCACAGGTCTTAGAATCAATACAATTTCAATTAGGAATGTAATAATAGAAAACATATCAATAGCACACAAAGTAATGAGAGAAAGAACGATAATGAAAGAAAACATGGATACCCAATTTTTTATTTCAGTTACTGAAAACATGGATACCTAAGCATTTCATCAAACAACTTTCATGCACTCATTACATGTGTACTTGGTAGATATTTACAATTTTCTAAGCCATTAGTTTTATCTAATCCATTTGTTTTTGCATTTAATTATCTTTTTTTATCTTAATATAATTCATTTTGTTCAGATATACAAAATACGAAGCTATTTATATAGTATTTAATACCTCAATATTCAGTTTAAGACCTCAATATTCAGTATAATGTCTAAGACCTAAACATTCAGTTGAAGACTCACCAAAGCTTCAAAGCTGAAGAAAATCCTCTCTGCTATGCCTGGTCTTAAGAAATACAACATACCCGAGTGCTTCCAAGAAGAGTGCAAATAAGTAGAGAAGAATTAGTAGAGAAGAAGAATAGAATCTGGTGCGAAATAGAGAAGAAGTGGAAGGAGAGCTTCATATATTGGAGGGAAATTGTGAGAAATTCTGGCGCCAAAGACAAATGTGGGTATCCACATCACTTAAAATAACTGCCTTATCATTTCTACATGTATAAATGTTGATAGAAATTTCTCATGTGAGTCAGCGGGCACGTAAGATAAGCGAGTCCAAGAAATAGTGGGTTACAGAGGTCTTTTTGGATTTCCTGTTTCTTAGCTGAAAAATTGGGCAGTTGGAAAGTGTTGGTTTTGACTCTCCTATTTTTTCAGTTTTGGTTTATTTACAAATTTGCCATTTTGGCTCAAATCTATAAATACAAGTGTTATATTGTGTGTGTGTGTATAACCTTTGGGTTCCTCCATTTATTTATAGAAAGAATAAATCCCCCTTGGTGGATGTAGCCCAAATTTGGGTAAACCACGGTATATCGTTGTTGTTTTGATTTGATGATTGCTTGTATGTTCTTATTGTTTCTTCATTGATGCTTGGTTGATTTGATTGGGAGTTTTCACACTAGTTCATTTTCGGAACAAAGTCTTGGGTGTTTTTCGCACACTAAGTGTTTGATAAAATTTCCGAGTGAGTTTTATCATCTTGGTCGCTAGAGATAGTATTGCTTTAGCGCAACAAGTGGTATCAGAGCTTTGGTTGCATTGTTTGCCCGGTATTTTGGTTCGAGGTCGAATCAATTTTGGAAATTTTGGCATAGCTTTTATTTTTGTTCCAAATAACAGAAAATGTGGAGAGGACTCGATAATCAAACTCTACGAGCGGAGGCTCTAAGAGATGGGATCTGAGTTATGGATCGAGTGGCTCAATGAAGATGGACATGAAGGCTTTTGATGAGAAGATCAATTTCGAGTTATGGCAAAGATGAATGCGAGGCGTTCTTGTCCAATAGAGGTTGCAATTAGCATTATTGGGGGTAGAGGGATGACCGATAGTTATGACCGATGCCTAGTGGATTGACATTGATCAAAGAGAGGCTTCGTGTATTGAGATGCTTATCACGGATGATGTGTTGAATAACATGATAGCGGAGACCACGGCTAAAGGCATGTGGGATAAGCTAGAAGATATTTATTTGGGAAAGTCATTGTCAAATAAATTATTCCTCAAGAAGAAACTCTTCAAGCTTGAGATGAAGGAGGGTGAGGATATGATTCAGCATATCAATGTTTTTAATGCCTTGATAAATGACTTGAACTGGATAGACGTTAAATTCATTGATGAGGATCGAGCATTGTTGTTTCTTGCATCATTACCCGATTCATATGAGCATTTTGTGACCACTCTCATATTTGGGAAGTCTACGCTCCGGTGCAATGAGGTTGTGCAAGATATTCAATCTCATGTCACGATGAGAAAGAAGGAAGGTGGAGGTGATGGGTATTCCCATAATGAAGGCCTTATGACGAGAGTCAGAGGTGGGAAAAATGGCAGGAGGAACTCCAACCGGGGATTTAATGACGGTAGTAGGTCAAGATCGAGAGGTGTTGGTGGTAAAGGGCTAAAATGCTACAAGTGCCGGGAATGGGGTCATATGATCCGAGAATGTCCTTTGTGGAACGACAAGGTTAAGGGCAAGGTTGATTCCGAGAGGGAAACAATAGTGAGTGCGAATTATGAAGATGAACTTGAAGAACTTCTCACAATCTCCAAGGTTAACTCTCTTTTCCAAGATGATTGGATATTAGATTCGGGATCATCGGATCAGGTTTGTTCCAAGAGAGAATATTTTAAGATTTTCACAGAAAATGGAAAAGGTTCCATGTATTTGGCTAACGGAGAGAAGGTTTCCATTGAGGGTGTCGGGATGGTGAAACTCAAGATGTTCGATGGGGCGGAACGCACTTTGGGTGGTGTGGTTTATGTCCCAAAGTTGTGAAAGAATTTGATATCCATTAGCCTTTTAGATTCCAAGGGTTGCCGGGTGTCGATGGCGGGTGGAGTCTTGAAAGTTACACGCGGTTGAATGGTCCTAGCGAGGGGAGAGGAGAGAGAGGGGTTATATCGTCTAAATCAGACTTCGAGGAAGACGGGGAAGCAGTGTGCACAAGTGATCGAACATTCGAGGCATGTCTCATTTGTGAACAAAGCGGAGACATTGGGTGCTAGCTTTTCGAGACTAGACGGTAGTGATGAGATAATACCTACTAGTGGAGGGGATGGATCGAAGTCCCCCTCCAGGGCCAACAGGTGATGTTGACTCGGTTTAGTTGCATGCATGCGTTGGCCGATTGGAATCGAGGAGGTGTAGGACTGTGATTGATTCGAGGTGTGTGTAGCTACTTCAAGGAAGGTCGATGGGTGATTATTTATCAGCATTGACAAATGGGAGTCTTTCGTGACAAAGACTTGGCACATCTTTCGAGGGTGAGATTTTGAGGGTGTGAGAGGTGAGGAATTTTCCCTCTCATCTATGGTTAATTTCTCAAGGAGGAAGATGGTGTTGATGTGTTCGAATGTTTCGTGTAAAGAAGGTGTATGCTATATGTATTTTGTGGGGGTGTAATCACCGGGTTACATAAGGAGCGAGCTTCACCGTATGGTTACATGGGAAGCATTTAGATGCATGAGATGGGGAGTTATTAGTTTAGAACTTGGTTCCTTGGCGGGTGGAGTCGTTTGGAGTTTGGGAGTGAAGACTTGCGGTATCTCATTTCATAGTTAAAGTATGGGGTGTTTTAGTATCGGGTGGAGCATATTGGCTTGTTAGACGTCTGGACGATCTTCGAGAGAATTTGATGTTTGTATTCTGAGTTCGGTTGGATCACGAGGATCGCCTGGGGAAATCGCATTAGCTTGGTATATGGTGGGGCGGTCTTCAAGCGGGTTCAATTTCAGCATTCTAGAGATTAGTTGGATCGTTAGGATCACCAAGGTGGGGTTTGTTGGTTTTCGCTCTCCTATTTTTTCAGTTTGGGTTTATTTACAAATTTGCCATTTTGGCTCAAATCTATAAATACAAGTGTTATTTCTAGGTTTTGGGAGAGGACAAGTTTGAGAGTTATCAAAGTTAAAGAGAGATAGAGCTCCCATTTGAGGGGTGAGTTCTTGTGAGGTTATGAGTGACTTTCTAAGAGAGATAAGTTGTATGTGTGTATAACATTTGGGTTCCTCCATTTATTTATAGAAAGAAGAAATCCTCCTTGGTGGATGCATCCCAAATTTGGGTGAACCACGATATATTGTTGTTGTTTTGTTTTGATGATTGCTTGTATGTTCTTATTGTTTCTTCATTGATGCTTGGTTGATTTGATTGGGAGTTTGCTCACTAGTTCATTTTCAGAACAATGTCTTGGGTGTTTTCCGCACACCAAGTGTTTGATAAAATCCCCGAGTGAGTTTTATCGTCTTGGTCGCTAGAGATAGTCTTGCTTTAGCGCAACTGAAAGAACCATTGGAGATGGTGTAATAATAATGGATAGTCTAAGATACACTTCATCAAGGCTTCTAATTGGCCATTACAAATGGACATGGACCAAGGCCTAATTACCAAACGATTTGTGATCTTATCTATGGCCATAAATAATCTCAATTAGCTACCACTATAGTTGAAATCCAATGGATAAAGGTGCAACTAGATGTTGTGATCCTATTGGTGGGTCAGCTACACACATGGATTAAGAATAAACACCATTTGATCTTAAATCTTATCAAGGGTTCGAATTGTTGCTCAGTATATGAGAGGAGAAAGAAGTACATTTGTGTTTCTTTTAAAAAAAATTCTTTAAACAAAAACTAGTTATAAAAATTCATTTTAAATTCAGAATAATTCCAAAAATTATTTCAAACTTATGAAATTAATTTTAAACAAAAATTAATCCAATTTAACTTTTAAAAATTATTTTAGACATGTAATTCAAATAAAGTCAAATATGCAGTGTATGTGTGCCTGAAATGTGTAAACGTATAAAAAAGTGCAACAATTGATGTGCATCCACTTTGTATTTTACCTTTACTCTGATTTGAATGTTAATTGAGTCTGGAGTCTTGGGGCTTGAACACTTGAACCGATAAGAGAGGTCTCAAACAAAAAAAATGTTTTGGCGTAATATCCAAACTAGTTGAATTTTCAAATAGTGTAGACTCAAGAAAAATCTAAGAGTCTGCTTTTTAGAGTGTATTAACTCCCCCCTTTAGATATTTGTGACTAAACCCTTTGAGTACATCATGGGTACTCTTCGAAAAAAAATAAAAATTCCTAAGTCCTATAACAAATATTTCTATTTACCCATCCCAACCTTAGAAAAGTAAAAAAAATACATAGCTCAATTAAATAAAAACCATTACCCTAAGAAGCTTTCCAAGAATCTGCAAAAAATATAAATCTCACAAAGATCATGTGAGGAATAAGTGTTCAATATAAAAATATAAAAATGAAAATTTCAGAATATGCATATTAGTATAAGATGTACTATTTCCCAACTTTTGTCTCAAATAGACAATGAATAATAAAATCACAAGATAGGCTATAAAGAATATGACTACCATATGAACACATAAATGGGTGTAATCAAGTGTCATTAATACATGAAACAATTTTAGGAGGTGTTTATTACATTTTTTAAACATCTGTTCCCTAAAACCCCAGAGGACATATCATCATCTTGTTTAATATAGGAAAACATCTATATGTGGTAGATTAATTAATAACGCACATTCCTATGTCATTACGAGAAAACTCAAATTAAACATTATCAAGGGTTTTCACACCATAGTCATTAATTTGAAAATATGAGCTTAGGAGTGAGTAAAGAACAAACAAGGACTTTCCACTCCCTCTCAATTAAGCCTTTTGGTCAATAGAAATATTCCTAATCTTTCAAACATAATGGGAGACCTTATTTTAAACATTCTAACATGCCAGAATCCATAATATCAAACAATATGGAGAAATAAATTGGAAGAGATAAAATATATTATCATCCATGAGGTTATACATATAAAGAATTAACATAATAACTTGAATATAAAAATAATCAGATTTAGCATAAAATCATCATATCACAAAAAAAATACATGGATCACACTCAAGATGATTAAATCTTCTTTTTAGAATGACTCGTCTCTGATACCACTTCTATGTCCCAAATCACACTCTGATCATATGTGATTATCATACAAGTTTTTCTCATCACATACATATATGCATACCTTGAAAAACTGATTATTTAATCATATTTCAAAATATGTAGAAGTCAAGGATCAATTAGATCTTATTTATCCAATTGTCAATAATTGCGATACCCCAAAAAATCCATAAATAGATTGATCGGGTCTATCATGTAAATTACGGGAATCAAAGTTTTGGTAATATTCGTTGCATAAGAAATAAACATGAATCGAAAGAACAAAGGCAATGTTGATACCAAATTTAATCTACTGACGTGGACCAATCCTATGAAGACACGTGGCTATCTACATGGCAACTACAAACACTTCCGAGGAACCCACACGCTCCGAGGAACAAGACTACAACAAGGAAGACTAGTTCCCCGAGGAACACTGCTTATCCGAGGAACTCACATGCTCCGAGGAACTCATACGCTCCGAGGAACAAACCTCTACGAGGAACTCTTGAATACCAAGAAGCTTAGGCGGTCCGAGCAACTCAGGCGGTCTGATCTGCATCTCGAACAAAGCATTAATAGCTGGATAACTAACAGTTCAACTGATTCATTAAATGCTTATCATTCAGACGCACATGCAAAGAGGGCATTAAATGTATTACCCTTTCATATGCATATCATTTAATGTATTACCCTTTCACATTCAGCCTCAGGGCTATAAATACATTGTACAACCCTCATTGTAGGAGGACCTGATCTAGAATGGAATTTCTTGTAATCGATAATTCCCAAACACTCAGCAATAAAACAACATTGGATGTAGGCCATTCTTATAAGGCTGAACCATTTTAAAATCTTTTGTCTCATTTATTTATCTGTGATTGAATTATTAGAGTGATCTAATTTTTTACATCAACAGATTGGCGTCGTCTGTGGGAAACGATTGGTAAAATCGTTTTCTCATCAAAAAACAATCCATTACCAACGGCTGATATTCCTGAATCTAGCAATCGAAACGATGGAACCCCTCCAAATCCATCTGCTCCACCAATTGTTCCTAATCTGACTGGAATAATGGCAAATCTGGCTCAGGGCCAGACCGTCATGCAAGAAACAATGCGACAACTTATCCAAACCCTCCATGGCGGTGCATCAGCCCATTCCGGACCACGAAGCATTCAAAGAAATACCCGTGCGCCTTCTTCGCGTACTAGGCGTACTAATTCATATCGCAATGATGAATCTGAAGATTTTTCTTATCAACCTGGACGAACTTCGTCAGTACGAGCCACAGATATTGAACAACATATCACCCTCTCCTCAGAAAGGACCAACGCGTTGGAAAGGTTAAGTAGGGCTTTTCCTTTGGACCGTTTAGGCCCTAGGAGGAACAGAAGTCCTCTTAATGTAGCATCGAGGAGTTTTCGACGACCATCAGATTTAAGGGAAGGATTTGCCCAGTCGCGACCAGCTGCTCGTCAAGATGGGTCTTATGACCGACCAGCTGCTCGTCGAGATAAATCCCAGGAAGCCACTTCAACGCGATCAGTTGCTCGAACCAATAGGCCCGAGGAAGGAAATGATGCATGGAAAGGATCTATTCAGAGGCTGGAGGATAGATTAGGGGAAATAGCTAAGGCCAAAAACCCTCTACAACGAACCTTTGTTCGAGGAACACCTTTTGTCCAGGACATTGTTGATTTTCCAACACCATCAAAGTTCAAAGCACCTGTTGTGACTCCCAAGTATGATAGGAAGACTGATCCTGTCCTTCATATAGAACAATATCAAGCTGCTGCTGACATTTATGCTGTCCCAGACGAGATGAGATGCAGGGCATTCTCGGGAACTCTTACCGGATCTGCTCAGATATGGTATAATAATCTTCCTCGGGGTAAGATTTCAACTTTTCTTCAACTGGCCGAGTTATTCATTGGGAATTTCTGCTTTGGAGCAAAGCCAGTTAAGCGAGTAGCACATTTGTTAAGTGTTAGGCAAAAAGCTGGGGAGAGTATCAGAGATTATATAACTCGTTTTAATAACGAGAAACTCGAAGTCATTGATTATGAGGAGAAGACAGCGATTACCGCTTTGATGAGTGGACTACTGCCAAACAAGTTGTACTATACTTTGGCCAAAGATCCACCTCGAACCATGTCGGACCTGATGGGAAAAGCGTCCAAGATTATGAATGCCGAGGAGGCTATGTCTGCAAAGAAGAATATGGATGCCAAAGAAACCAAGGTGGAAGGTGATAAAGCTAAGAAGAAAGAACATAAGAACAATGGTGGTGACAAACAATCCAAAAATAGGTCGTCATGGGAGGTCTTGAGGAAATTTGATAATTACACACCTTTGAAGGTAAATATCAACCACCACCTGGAAGAAATTAAGAACACCGAAGAGTTAAACTGGCCAACGAAAATGAAGGCAGACCCTGACATGAGGAATAGGGAAAAATATTGTGAGTTCCATAAGGATCATGGCCATATGACTAAAAATTGCATAGCTCTTCAGAATGAGATTGAAACACTCATCCGACGAGGAAAGCTAGCGAAGTATATTGATCGGGGAGGCGAAAGAAGAAACAACGACCGAACTAGAGAGAGATCTGGATCTCCTCGTCGAGCAGAGGAGAACAAGAAGAGAAACCATGAAGTTGATCCAGAGGATGACCCCGATCTTCCCAAGAAACCAAGGCAGCCAGAACGAGAGGTATTTTTAATACGCTTTGGGTCATTTGATTGTAATGTTATTATAGGGGGAGATGCAGGAGGAGTAGACCTAACTGCAGAAGGAAAAGCTTACCTTGGTGAGGCTCAAGCTTTCTCGTACATTCAGCGAATACATTTAGCTGAGGAAGATCGCCCGAGAAAGGTGAACAAGGAGAAGTTGGTCATTGGGTTCTCAAAGAACGACCTTGCAGGTGTTAATATCATCATGATGACCCGCTGGTGATCAAAATGAGGATGAAGGAGGTTATGATTTCAAGAGTACTGGTCGACAATGGTAGCTCGGCAGACATCATGTTCTACTCGTGTTTCGATAGTTTAAATCTAAAGCTATCTCAACTGGAGCCTTACCACAGACCCCTCATCGGTTTTGCTGGCGAGAAAGTATTTCCACTTGGGACGATCAAGTTGGATATATTAATTGGTACGTGTCCTGCTTGTCGAATAGAAAGAATACGTTTCTTCGTGATGGATAAGAATGTCCAATCATCGTATAATATCATCATGGGAAGAGTAGGATTGAAGAAGTTCGAGGTTGTATCGTCTACAGTGCATCAATGCCTAAAATTTCTAACAAACTTTGGAGTAGGAGTTGTGAAAGGTGATCAAAAAGTTGCTCGGGAATGCTATTATTCATCCGCCGAGCAAGAAGAACTGGAAGAATCAAAGAAAAAGACCACTACCTATCAAGTGGATGAAGGTGCAGAATTTGAAACATTGGATCCTCAAGATGAGTCACAACTCATGAAGGGTCAAGTGGTGGAAGCTACTGAGAACATCATTCTGGACGACGAGCAACCTGAACGAACTACTCAAATAGGTTCATCGTTGGAAGCCTCATTAAAATAAGAATTGATAACTTTCCTTAAAAGCAAAAGACAAACTTTTGCGTGGAGTCATGAAGATATGCCTGGGATAGACCCAAACTTCTTATGTCACGAGCTCAATGTGAATAAGGAAATCAAGCCTGTGAAGCAGAGAAGAAGAGTATTCAGTCCCGAGAAGAATCAAGTTATACAGGAGGAAGTCGAGAAACTCCAGAAAGCTTGTTTCATTGAAGATGTTAAATATCCAAATTGGTTAGCTAATCTGGTGATGGTAAAGAAGAAGAATAACAAGTGGAGGATGTGTGTAGACTTCACCGACCTCAACAAAGCATGCCCAAAGGATCACTTTCCACTGCCCCGAATTGACCAACTGGTGGATGCTACCTCGGGACACGAGTTGCTAAGCTTCATGGATGCTTACTCTGGTTACAATCAGATTAAAATGAAACCTGAAGATAGGAAAAGTACTTCTTTCATTACCCCTAGGGGAACTTATTATTATAATGTTGTGCCTTTTGGTTTGAAAAATGCAGGTGCGACATATCAGAGGCTGATGAACAAGGTTTTTGTTGAACAAATCAGTGATAATATGGAATTCTATGTTGACGACATGTTGACAAAAAGCAAGAAAGCTGCCGATCATCTAGTTGACTTAAGTCAGACTTTTGATCAACTAGATAAATATCAAATGAAGCTGAACCCGACGAAGTGCATATTTGGAGTACGAGAAGGCGTGTTCCTCGGGTACATTGTCAATCAACGAGGCATTGAAGCAAATCATGAAAAGATCAAAGCTCTATTAGGGCTGCGATCTCCAACGACGAAGAAGGAAGTACAGAGTCTCACAGGACGAGTAGTGGTACTCAACAGATTTGTGTCGCGAGCAACTGATAGATGTCTCCCATTCTTCAAGATACTCAGAAAGACTTTTGAGTGGAATGATGAATGTGAGAAGGCTTTTCAAGACTTGAAGAAATACTTGGGAGCACCTCCACTGTTGTCCAGGCCGGTGATGGGAGAAAAATTGTACCTGTACCTAGTAGTGTCCGAAAATGCAGCTAGCTCGACGTTGATCAGAGTGGAGAATGGAATACAAAAGCCAATTTACTGCACAAGTAAAGCTTTCCGAGGAGCAGAGATCAGATATCCAAGGCTGGAGAAATTGGCACTGGCGCTGATTGAGGCGAGTAGGAGAATGAGGCCATAATTCCAGGCTCATACTATAGTAGTATATACTGATGTGCCACTAAGACAAGCCCTTCATAAGCCAGAAAAATCAGGGAGATTGATGTACTGGGCAATAGAGTTCGGTGAATATGATATAATTTATGAACCCAGATCATCACTAAAAGGGCAGGCTGTAGCAGATTTCATAGCGGAGTTCACCTATCCTGAAACCCCCGAGGAGCAAAAGTTGCTCGCTGATCAACCTGTGGATGTTACAGGATTAACAAACACAAGTCCAGACCAATTCCGATTGGTAAAAGGGCGTGTGGATGTTACAGGATGTGATGCAGAGATAGTTGGGAGGACTCCGGACGAGGAATACGAGTTGCTCGCTGATCAACCTGTGGATGTTACGAGATCGACAAACACTAGCTCAGACCAACTTCGGTTGGTAAAAGGGCAAGTGGATATTGCAAAATCATTAAATTCGAGCCCAAACCAACTCCGGTTGGTAAAAGGGTAAGAAAAAATGATCGACGAGGAGCGAGAAAAATCCGGGGAGGATGAAAAGAAGTAGCAAATATTTCACTGAGGAACTCTGACTGATTCGAAATTTGAAGACGAGTTACCTATATGGAAGATATATGTAGATGGCTCATCTTGGCATACAGGATGTGGCGCGGGGATAGTTTTGAGCACTCCGGACGAGGTCGACATGGAATACTCCTTGCGTTTCCAATTCAAAGCTTCCAACAATGAGGCTGAATATGAGGCCATGATTGCAGGGCTTAATTTGGCAAAAGTTATGGAGGCGCAGCAAGTTATGATCTTTAGTGACTCTCAACTGATTGTAAACCAAATGATGGGAGTATATGCAGTTAGAGGAGAATTAATGATCAGATATCATGCAAAGGCAAAGGAGCTGGTGTCAGAATTTGCCGCTATTCAGCTGGTCAGAATACCAAGAATGGAGAATGCGAGAGCAGACGCCCTAGCTCGACTAGCATCAACAAATCGCACCGAGCTACGACGAACAATCCCAATTGAAGTGTTAGCTGGTCGGAGTATAGATGAAGATCTGACGATGAACTTTATCACCCTTGATTTAGGTCCATCTTGGAAGGATCCCATCAGGGCGTATATCGAGGAGGGAGAATTGCCAATTGACAAGCTCACAGCCAAGAAATTGAAGTTTAAAGCTGCTCGGTATGTATTAACTAATGGTGTTTTATATAGACGAGAAATTATGGCAGGTTTGCAGAGATGCGTACATCCCTCCGAGGTAAAAGAATTAATTGAAGAAATCCATAAAGGGTCTTGTGGAGCACATATAGCAGGTCAGACGCTTTTGCAAAGGATGATGACGTAGGGATATTACTGGCCGACGATGAGGGCTGATTGCATAGCCTACGCCAAGAAGTGTGATAAGTGCCAGCGCTTTTCCTCAATCCGGAGAACTCCACAAGCATTGTTGACACCCATAACTTCTCCTTGGCCATTCGCTATGTGGGGAATAGATTTGGTTGGAACACTGCCAATGACCCGAGGAAGGTTCAAGTATCTCGTCGTCGCAGTGGATTATTTTACTAAGTGGGTAGAAGCTGAGCCACTCATTGATATGACGTACGAGAAGGTGTACCGATTTGTTTGGAAGAACATCATTTGCCGATATGGTCTCCCTCATGCCTTCATCACAGACCATGGAACACAATTTGATAACGAGGAGTTTGCCGCCTATTGTCATCAATCAAATATTTTGAAGGTCCACTCAGCACCAGGCCATCCTCAAAGCAATGGACAAACTGAAGTGACAAACAGAACGCTGCTGAACGGTTTGAAGAAAAGATTGGATGATGCGAAAGCAAACTGGATCAACGAGTTACAATCAGTACTCTGGGCTTACCAAACTACTCCCCGAGTAGCAACTGGAGAATCACAATACATGCTGGCGTTTGGAAGTGAAGCTGTCATACCTGCCGAGTTGGGTCTCCCAACACACAGGGTGCTAAATTTCAATTCCCCTGTCAGCGATTTAATGAGAAGGCTGGATTTAAACATGCTCGAGGAAGTTAGAGAAGAAGCAACCATTAGAAATGCTGCTTACCAGCAGCGAACAACTTTGTTTTACAACAAGAGGGTGAAGAAGTGCGACCTGAAAGAAGGAGACTATGTGTTGAAGAAAGTAATTCAAAAGCATAACAAACTGGAGGCAAACTGGCATGGACCATATCGAGTTACAGAAGTTGTTCGACCAGGAACTTATCGAATAGCCACTTTAGAAGGCGAGGAGTTTAAGAATGCATGGAACGCAGAGCATCTGCGCAAGTATTATCAGTGATGTATATGTAACACAGTTCCATCAGTATGAATAAAATGAAGATATTCTGCCAAAGTCTCTCCTTTTATTGAAAATTTTTCGGGGAATACTAGTGCTACGCACTACTCGGCAAAGCTCGGCAGACTACTCAATGAAATATTCCAAACTGTACCAAGTATGGTTGGTCGGGGATAAAAACCCACTAACTGTAGTTGGTCGACGAGGAGAAATATTCCTAAAAATGCCAACCTGTTTGGCTAGGAAACGAAATATTCCAAACTGTACCAAGTATGTAGTTGGTCGACGAGGAGAAATATTCCTGAAAATGCCAACCAGTTTGGCTAGGGAACGAAATATTCCAAACTGTACCAAGTATGGTTGGTCGGGGATAAAAACCCACTAACTGTAGTTGGTCGACGAGGAGAAATATATTACAAACTGTACTAAGTATGGTTGGTCGGGGATAAAAACCCACTAACTGTAGTTGGTCGACGAGGAGAAATATTCCTAAAAATGCCAACCTGTTTGGCTAGGAAACGAAATATTCCAAACTGTACCAAGTATGGTTGGTCGGGGATAAAAACCCACTAACTGTAGTTGGTCGGCGAGGAGAATTTATCGACCTTGGTTGGTCGGGCACATTTTATGAAAAAGACAAAAATCTACCAAGTATGATTAGTCGGGGATAAACTCTCACTAACCGTAGTTGGTCGACAAGCATAATTTAACAACCTTGATTGGTTGATACTCGTGACTTTATTATTAAGTCATCGAGCAATATTATTGAAACTTGGAACTTTTTAATTATTACTGAATTAGTCGACGAACATCACAATATTGTTATTTTTAACAAATGTAAAGTATTGATATTCACAAGATAATAGCAATTGAGATTTGCAAACAAAAATGAAAGTCTTTCATTGAATTCAAAATAAATTACATTGATAATGAAATTACAGTTAAATTGACATGTATACTAACTGTTACATAAAAAATTCCTATTCTACTGGTCTCTTCCCCTCAGCTTTTGACACAGGTTCCTCGCCAGCAGGCGGATCATTTAAAGACTGAGGAGAATTGATAAAGTTCAAATCCTTCAGCATCCTGACGTTCATCACAGAAGGTCGATCTAAAAGATGCTCGGGACGAGATACTTCGATCTGAAAATGTAAATTGTAGTCACCGAGATACTTTGAAATTAAGCTCCGAGGAATGGCACGAGCAGGGATCCACTCCATCTCCAAATTATATGGTGGCACAGGCAAGTCGAGCAACCCGGGATCATGGTATTCCCACAGATAATGACCTTGTTCGAGCTTCAACACACCTAAGGCATTCAGCCAGCCTTGCTTGTAGCCCTCATTGTTGGCATTCTGGATACGATCATCCAAGTGGAATAATGCTTCGTTGTATCCAGCCATCCAGAACTCCCTGGGCTGTTTGTGGAATTGATATGTTAGCCTTTCTAGGTGCTCGTGGAGATTCTTGATAAAAATCTCTTTATTCTCCAAGACGGACTTCTGCGCAGAGAGCTATTTTTCCAAGTCCCTAATCTTCTTTGACATGTCAGACAAAGCCTGGTTCTTCGCCATTAATTGGAAAGCTTGGTTCTCTAATGCAGACTGAGTTCTTTGCTCCTCCACAAGCACCCGAGCTGCTCTTCCTCGTCCCCGAGGAGCTCTTGCTCGACCACGAGAAGAAGTAGAAGTTCCAGAACTCTTTAAAGTCTCCAATTCATCCCTAAACTTGGCATTCTCAACCTCTAAGAATGAAAATACCTCGTCAGTCACTGGGATTAGGGATGTTGAAGAAGAAGCTGCAGACTTCAATTGTGATAGCTCTTTTTGCAAGTTGTTGTTCTCTTGCTCCATCAACTTGGCAATCTGCCTGCACTCCTCGACCTCACCCTTCAAAGTTCTCTCCCTTACATCATACTCGGTAAAAAGCTTCTCTTAGCCCTTGTCAGCAACGATCAGCTTGTACTTTTTCTCATAACTCTCATGCAACAAGGCAGTGGATTCGTAGTAAGCCACATTATTAGCCACCGCTCGATCAAGCAGACACTTCAGGTATTGATATGCTTCCACTGCCTGTTCTGAAGCATCCTGGCCAAGGATGTCGGCAACTTGTGCAGCACTCAAGTCTGTGTGACCAGCCTTAAAGTACTCATTGCACTGTTACAACAACTTTGTATCACGGGTAGATAGAAGATCCATCCTGGCCAGAAACTAACAGAGAAAGAAAAGCAATCATCAATAAAAATTACAAGCAGAGTATGAATGAAAGATAGACAACAATAGGCAAGAAAATTCAAGTTTTATTAGATCATAAAATTCAGAGTTACAAGTTCTGGATTACATTTGACAAAAGAAGAAAAATATAAAGATAAGCCCGAACAACACTACACCTTTTCCTTATCTCCCAAAACCTTCTCGGGAGGTTGGGAAGAGGAAGCAGGTTGCTCGGAGGGAACTGTGGGTTGTTCGGAGAGCACCAGCTGTTGCTCGGAAGAAGAAACGACTTTCTCGATAGCATATTGGATGGTTGGGGGGTGATCTCCCATCACCATTGAAGACTCCTCAGAGGTAGTTTCGTCCTCTTCTAATTCTTCTGGAGTAGGAGGGGGACCAGGGATATGTCGTTGGAAGAGCTCGGATGATTCGTCGACCTTCATTTCCTGAAGGGCAGCAACCCATCCATTCCTAAAATACTTTAGACTGCCATAGTCCACTTGAGATACCTTGGCAGCACACCCCTTGTTCCACCCCTTGTCCCAGCCAGAGCTGAAGGACTTCTTCACAGCAGCTTTCCTCTTGGCCTTCTCCAAGGCAAGCTTCTCGGACAACAGGTTCTCAGCAGCCTTCAATTTATTTTTTGCCTCCTCCTTCTGCCGACCTACTTCCTGAAGTTTGGCCAAATCCTCCTCGGCAGCCTTGAGTTTATTTTCCAGCTCTCCAACTGCTTTGAGCTTCTCTTCGAGCTCTTTATTTTCCTTCTCCAAGGAATTATTTTTCTTCTCCAACTCTTTGGAGGCTTCAACAACTCGAGCTTTATCCTGCTCGGTGGAGGCAAGCTTCTTCTCCTAGACAACCTTATCAGTGGCATATGTCTGGCGAGAATCTGCTAGAGATTTTTTAACTTCCTCCAAAGCTCCCTCCACGCTGGACGAGGAGCATGAAGCTTTAATTGCCTCATCCTTCTTCAAAATTATGTTAAATAAGCTCGTCAACTGAGAACAGAAACAGAAAGCAAGTTAGAAACAGAAATGACAAAGGAAATATGAAAAATTGAAAGTAAAGAGACTTACTGAAGCAAGATGACGAGCATCCAAAGAAGTAACCATGTCCCGAGTAAGATTATCTTCATTACCTTGGACCTCGGGAATGGTCCGGGAGCTCACAGAGCTCATGGCAGAGCTCGGAGGAACAAAAGTGGGAACTACAGTCCCAACATCTGGGGGCAGAGTAGTGGTGTCAGCCAAATTGACCGAGGAGCTTTTCTTTAGCCTCCTCGGGGGAACAGGTACAGATTCAACCAAGGAAGAACCCTTGGTCGGTGATATCACAATCACCTCTCCAGGAGCAGCAGACCTTCTCGAAGCCACTGCGGGCTTCTCGGCGACTTTAGCAGGAACAACTGGAGGAGTTGCATCAGTCTTCTTTCTCCCCTCCCTTGGGACATCAATCTTAATCCTTTTTACCTCCCCAGAACCGGAGGCGGTTTTCTCAAACAGAGCTGGAGTTCTTCTTTTCTTCATCCTTTCACTTAAAGGAATATGGGATTCAGGCGATGAGCTTGTTGAAGCTGGAACTGGCTCTGCCTCACTGATCACAGGACGAGCAGTGAAGGAGGTGGTGTAGCTCTTGTACTGGAGCAGATAAGACCTAATGTGCTCGTATGCAACACTTTGATGAAGACTCCAGATAAGTTTCAAATGCCTTATGTTGACATCTGCCTCTTTGGGGCACTTTCTCTTGCTATCAACTGCAAATAAATAAACATTGTTATCAGTGGCACATTTTATCAAACACAAAAGAAGCATAATTTCAAAATAAAATGAAATAAAAATAACCTATCCCATTGCCATAAGGAGGGCATCTGGGACCCTGGTAGACCTCATCTCCAGTCAATGGAGGGTGTTGCCAATTTTTTATGACAACCCCATGTTCAAAATAATCCCTGTTGTCATCAGGGAGATTGACTACTAAGACTCTGTTTAAAAATCTAGTTTTTAAATAATAAATATTTTCATTGACTGCCCATCTATAACAGAACATGATTTCTGGAATTCCTATACGCGTTCCATGCACTTGATTTAATCTATGCACCCCATTAACTATTCTCCATGTGTTGGGGGCTATTCGTGCAGGAACAACGTCGAAGTACTGACAGAATTCCAGACACAAGGAATTGGGTAGAAAAGAAAATCCACATTCAGCAAAAAAGAGGCTGGGGAACCAATGTCCCTCAGCCAAATTGAAATAATCAGAAGGCTCAGAAAGTTTTTCCAAGACAACCCAAGAGGGGATGGAGAAATCAGAACGAAGTTTCTCAAGAGACTCAACAAGGTAAACCATGGTGAATAAAGAAATGAAGAAGAAGGAAGAAGATCTTACAGAAAAAAGACTGAAGCTGTTGACAACGAGCGACGAAAGAGATGAACGCACAAGAGAGTAGAAGACAATGAAAAACTCGAAGATAAAAATTTGAAAAGGTAGAAGACGATGGGAGTATCTGTGAAGTTTAAATACCTTGCCTTGGGAAATGGTGAAGTAATGATTACAAAAAAAAGGGATGATTACGTTACCGACGGCTAAAAAGATGAAAAGGGGCGCGGGAATCAAAGCGGGCAACAACGGCTAAAAAGACAAAAAGTAACGCGGGAATCGAAGCACGCAGAAAAGTCCAAAAAAGCATGATTCTACGAATTTGGAAGGAGAAATAAATACAAGGTAAATGCTCCTAAAAATCAGGAAGACTATTTAAAGCTACCATATTTCGAGAAAGAATGTTCCATACTCCTCAAATTTTGAAATATGAAACATTGGGGGCTTCTGTTGATACCAAATTTAATCTACTGATGTGGACCAATCCTATGAAGACACGTGGCTATCTACATGGAAACTACAAACACTTCCGAGGAACCCACACGCTCTGAGGAACAAGACTACAACAAGGAAGACTAGTTCCCCGAGGAACACTGCTTATCCGAGGAACTCACATGCTCCGAGGAACTCATACGCTCCGAGGAACAAACCTCTACGAGGAACTCTTGAATACCAAGAAGCTTAGGCGGTCCGAGCAACTCAGGCGGTCCGAGATGCATCTCGAACAAAGCATTAATAGCTGGATAACTAACAGTTCAACTGATTCATTAAATGCTTATCATTCAGACGCACACGCAAAAGGGCATTAAATGTATTACCCTTTCATATGCATATCATTTAATGTATTACCCTTTCACATTCAGCCTCAGGGCTATAAATACATTGTACAACCCTCATTGTAAGAGGACCTGATCTAGAACGGAATTTCTTGTAATCGATAATTCCCAAACACTCAGCAATAAAACAACAGTGGATGTAGGCCATTCTTATAAGGCTGAACCATTTTAAAATCTTTTGTCTCATTTATTTAACTGTGATTGAATTATTAGAGTGATCTAATTTTTTACATCAACAGGCAATATAATGAAACACCGAATCCACATAAAACAAACTTCGATATCAATCACTAACCAAAAAAGATATGTTGTCTCTGAAAGTAAATATACATGTACAACCAAACTGAAAATAATGGAGTATAATAAAATGATGAGCTGTAAGGCCATAATTTTATAAATGTCCGAGGTAGAATCTAGGAATTTTCTATTTATTATAGATCACAGTATGTATGTCTGATACCGCTACATTCGGCACGTCAACACGATCATCCACGACGGCCTTGATCCGAAACCATGCATCCACCATCTTCACACATGCATCATGTGACATGCGACGTGCTGCTCAACCGTTCCCACTACTCCACGACACGTTATTAGTAAAATGGTTTATTGGAGTTGTTAATATTTGGATAAATATATTTGGGAATTTTTTAGAAAATATTTTTCGAAGTCTAATTTGTTTTTAACAAAAAGCAAAAAAAAATTCTAAGTGTAGAAGCGAACTTTTCTCGGTCGTCGAGCTCGTTGGAACAACATCTCTCTGTCGTTCAAGAGAATTGAGGATGTCGCGTGATATCGTTCGATCGAGTCGTGGCCTCGTTCTCTCCAGATGCCTATCTCGTTCAAGCGACGTCGCCGCCTCGATTTTCATATAAATATCTGTTTATATTCTGCACATTTTTTTCAAGTCTTTTTCGCACACGATTTCTGCGTTTTACAGCCCAGAAAACAGGCTTCATGTTTTAAGGTTTCATACCTTCTTTATTCACAAAGTCATTCCTACATATGTAAGAGAATTTTTAAACCTTCTAGAGGATCATTTTTACTCATCTGAAGTAACTTGTGGAGAAGCCGATTCTTTTCCAATGCTACCCATTTGGAGTTCTTGCGCGAGATTCCAACCGACGACATCGGAGCCGACACCTGAGGGTATTTTGTATGTCACTTATGTTTTCAGTATAATTCGTGTAAACCATTCTTTACAAATTATATTGAAAATAAAAAAGGTTTTGCCCCTTTGGGGATTTTTGTAACAATCCGCGTAATTTTGGGCTATTTTAATTAATTTCTGGAAAATGGAGGAAAATAAAGTTTTTGATAAAATTATTTTTATTGCTCAAATATGTTGAATATTATTTTTAAAGGCGAGAATTTCAAATGGTTTCGAAAACGGAGTTAAAACGGATTTTAAAATGATTTTTAAATGTTTTTAACTCTTGGAGTTGTTTGGACTTCCAACTCTTCATTTCTTTGCCTTATTTAAAGGAGTCTTTTAGATTCCAACTCTTCATTTCTTTGCATTATAAAAGGAAGTCGTAAGAAACCCTGTTAACATACTTTTGGCACAAATTTTGTCAGCAAATGCATTTAATATTCCTCTTCTTTTTATATACACATTGGCCCTTGAGATTTGTGAGTTCCAACCTTAGATTAGAGGTGTTGTTGGGGCTATTTTGTTGCAGGTTCTTGGAGAAGCTTTTGTAGATCTTTTGTGTTGATCTTGAGGATGTGATCATTGGTTTCTCATCATGGTTTGAGGTATGGGGTTTTACGCAATATGCTCCTTAAATATCGCGAGTGTCATTCTCTTTGAATTCTTGTTAATTGAACTCATATTTGAATTGATAAATTCATTGAAATCTGGAAAATAATTGTTGAAATTATTTTGATTCATGTGGTATCATTATATTGTTATTGAGCACGTTTTCATGAGATTTTAATATGGCACGGATGTTGAGTACCCGCCAAAATACCTATTCCCGGGCTATGGCTTGATAAAGCATATGCGAATGGGGTGAGGCCTGGTTACCCATTGATGTGTTGTTGAGAAATTATATTGATAAATGCTTTGAGATTTGCATTTTGATTTGAATATTCGTACTCGTGTTGTTACGCTTTATTCATCGCTAACATATATTTGTTGAACATCTTTCATTGTGTACTTCCCCATATTTTCTTTTAGTGGCAAATTAGCGCGGATTTTGGGGCGCTATGGAGATTGATTTTAGCGAGGATTGTTTGGGAAAGATTTGTATAATTTTGATAAATAGAACTTTGGAGATTTGTATTTGATTTTCGAGTTAGTTGTTGTATGTAATTCGAGAGATTTGGTATTTAATTTGAAGAGATTGAGATTTGTAGTTTCTCTTTTGTTATTGTGGCACTTAGATGCTCTATACCTTGTCACTTGTGGATTTGGATTTATTTTATCTCATTAGCGCTCCGTTCTCTCTCCCCGGGCGGGCGGGGTGTTACAATTTTTTCTCATTTGTGTGTTCGTTTGTGATTGAATATTCTTGCATGATCACATTGTCTTCAATCACACCTGGATGCATGTTTTAGGATTTAATTAAAAACACTGAGTTTAATTAAATAATTTCTTTATTTGAACAAAAGCGCACTCTCAAATTGGTATCAGAGCCAATTACACAATTATACCGTGTAATTTTTAGCAAAATTTTCGTAAGAAATCAAGTTTTGAAAAAATTGATTTTTGAAAAAGGGCGTGTTCAAAATGGAGATATATATAATAAAATTCCAGTTTTTGACTGGACAAATTATGCTTATTGGAAAGCCCGTATGAAATCTTCTCTAAAAGCCATAGATGAAAGATTTTGGGTTTTGGTTGAAAGAGGGTGGACACCTCCCTCCATCACCGTTGATAATGTGACAAATTTAAAATCTGTGACTGCATGGACTGAAGAAGAATTTAAATGGTCAACTTTTAACTCTAAGGGTCTTAGTGCTAATTCCGGATCCGTTACTCCTGACGAGTTCCGGCGGATAATGACATGTACCACGTCAAAAGAAGCATGGGATGTTTTACAACTTACCCATGAAGGAACTAATGCCATGAAAGAATCAAAATTACAAAACTTAACAACTCAATTTGAAACTATCACCATGCTTGAATCTGAATGTTTTGATGAATTCTATGCTAGATTATCTGATATTGTTAATACTAGCTTTAATCTTGGTGAACACATTCCTAATGTTCGAGTTGTTACAAAGATTCTAAGATCACTGACTTAGTGTTTTATCCCTAAAGTCACTGTGCTAAATTCTATGGGTAATTTAAACAACTTAAATTAGAGGAACTAGTAGGAGACTTACAAACGTATGAAATTGATATGTTTCCTAAATATGTCAAGGCTAAAGATAAGGGAATTGCACTTAATGCCCGGGATAGGAAAAGTGAGGGGTCGGCAAGAAAGAGGGTAGAGTCATCTAGAAAAAGGGAGATAGAAACGTCTGATTCTGAGTGTGACCTTGATTTAGATGATTTGGCCCTGTTTGCAAAAAAAATCAAGAAAATTCTCAAATTCAAGAAAAATGGAAATTTCAAAGATAAAAAGAATTTTGAGAAAAATAAGTTTGAAAAGAAAAATGAAAAAGATTTTAAATACCCTCCTAAGAAAGACGGTGAGAGATGTTATGAGTGTGACGGTAAGGGTCATAGAGCTCTTGAGTGTGCTACTAGGCTGAACAGACTTGCCAAAGAAAAGGGAAAAGCTGTCCTTAATGGTACCTTTAGTGACTACAGTGAGGTCGAATCGGTGAACTCTGGAGACGAGTCATCGCATGAGTGTAATTTCATCGTATTCATGGCTAGTCATGTGAGTAACTCTAGTGCTACTCACGACGATGAGGATGCTACTTCACAGGGACACCTCGACAGTGAGAACGAAGTGAGTGAGGGGGAGGATACTGCAAGTGAGAGCAAGAGTAATCTTTAACGCGCCTACGCTGAGTTATATACTGAGTCATTTAAAACCAAAAAGCGTAATAAAGCGTTAGTTATTAGGATCACCGCTTTAGAGGAAGATTTAGAAGAAGCGAGAGAGAGAGAGTCCTCCACCCACACTACCTTGAGAGAGAGAGTCTGCCTGTGTTGAGAGAGAAAGTCAATTTAGAGAAAGAGAGAGACTATTTGGAGAGAGAGAGTTATTTTGAGAAAGAGAAAGGGGACTTGACTAAACAAGTGTCTAGTCTTACGAGTGAGCTCCATTCCTCCCTGGAGACTCAGAATAAATTTGAAGCCCTTGTATCCCATCTTACTCATGATCTTGAGAGAGCACGGAAAGTCAAAGTTCAAATCGAGGACAGATCTAGAAAGATGGGAAAGATGCTCCTCGGCCCCGCTTTAGGTTTTGGTGATAGGCAGGGAATAGGTTTTGATGGTACCTCCACGTCCCAAATTTCACCTGGACCAGTTCCATAGTTTACTATAACTCCATATGGCCATCGTAAAAAACTACGAAGGAGAGTTCGACCAAGAAAAGCAAACCAAGGTTCGCGTAAGATTGTGTTCTTTTGTACGTACTGCAAAAGAAAAGTCTACCTCAGGGAGTTTTGCTATAGTTTGGGTCGAACACGATGTACTACAGCTCCACCACATCGTACTGATGATTTTACCAGTTTGAGAGAGCGTGTTGAGTTTTTAGCCACCACATCACAGAGTTTGATGGAGGAATTTCGACTGATGTCTTTGTCGTCAGTGAATGCTTCCCGCATCCCGGCTAAAACCAACAACAACAAGGGTAAACAAAAGGTTACCACTTCTTGGGTACCTAAGAAAGACAAAAAGGCCCTTGTTGTCCATTTCTCTCTCAAAGCACATAATACCTAACAGTGGTATTTTGATAGTGGGTGCTCCAGACATATGACCGGTGATTTCTCATTTTTTACCTACCCAGAAGATTATAAGGAAGGTAGAGTCACCTTTGGAGACGGAAGCAAGTCTATCATCGTAGGACGAGGTATGTGCAGAGTTACTAGGATTTCCTAAGCTAGAGAATGTTTTGTACGTCAAAGATTTGAAAGCAAAGCTTCTCAGCATTAGCCAGCTATGCGACGCTGACTTTACCGTAAAGTTTGGCTGGGATGCGTGTAATGTCTATAATCAAGTCGGTAAACTTTTAGTGAAAGGGGTGAGGACAGAGGATAATTGCTATGGGACTGTGCCCAATTCCTCACTTGTCTGCAATAGCGCCACGATCACTCCTATGGATCTGTGGCACCAACGTCTAGGTCACGTGAACGTTAGAGATTTGACGCGATTAGATAAAAAGGACCCACTACGTGGCTTACCAACACTTGTAAAGCCAACTTCCACGGTTTATGGACCCTGTGAGTTGGGAAAGCAAATTCGTAGTCCTCACAGGAAGTTGAATTCCATTACCACTTCACGAGTACTTGAGTTGATACACATGAATCTTATGGGTCTTACTCGTACTGAGAGTCTGGGTGGTAAGAGGTACATCCTAGTGATGGCAGATGATTTCTCCAGATATTCGATTGTAGGTTTTTTGAGAGAGAAATCCGATGCTCTAGAGTTTTTAAAAATCAAGTGACGTGTCCTGTAAAACCAACACGGAGTCACTATTAATAGAATGTGTAGTGACAATGACACTGAATTTATGGAGCAAAAAGTATATCTTTATTGTGATAGCCTAGGAATTAAACATGAGTTTTCTGTTGTGATGACTCCTCAGCAAAATCAGATTGTTGAGAGAAAGAACAAGACGATTTAGGAAATGGCTAGATCTATGCTTCTAGGTCATAAAGTTGCTAGGAGATTTTGGGCAGAGGGAGTGTCTACTGCATGCCATATGGTGAATAGAGTTTACCTTTGTCCACACACACTTAAAACGCCTTAGGAATTGTGGACTGGAAAGAAGCCCAACCTTTATTTCTATGTTTTTGGGAGTAAATGCTACATCCTATGGGATAGAGATCAATTAGGAAAGTTCGACTCCCGAAGCAACGAGGGAATATTACTAGGATATTCATCACATAGTATACCGTACCTAGTTTTTAACCTGAAGAGCTCTAAAGTGATGGAGTCCATAAACGTTACTTTGCAAGATGACGAACCATCGACGTCAGTTGACTCCACCCATTTGAGTGAGGATAACACACTCCTTTTTTATGATCCCACTGTGTCTCCCACATCCAGGGTGGACCCTACTCCTGTTCTAGGGGACACACCTGCTTGGGTTCGCAAGAATTATGATCCTTCCGCCATTGTTGGTGATCCCACTTTAGGGGTCAAGACTCGTGCTCAACTAGAGAATGTTGTTAGCCATATCTGCTACACATCTAAATTCGAGCCCAAGAATTATAAAGAATCACTCAAGGATGAACACTGGATATATGCTATGCAGGATGAGTTGCTTCAGTTTAAAAAGAACAATGTCTGGGAACTTGTCCCCCGACTTAGTGAGACGAATGTGATAGGTACCAGGTGTATTTTTAAGAATAAAATGGATAAAAATGGTACCATAATCAGAAACAAGTCTAGGTTGGTCGCTCAAGGCTACACACACATAGAGGGTGTAGACTTTGGGGAGACATTTGCTCCTGTTGCGAGGCTTGAGTCCGCCCGCTTACTACTCGCCATCGCATGTCATCTGCACTTCAAGTTATATCAGATGGATGTCAAGAGTGTCTTTCTAAATAGCATTCTACAAGAGGAGGTTTACATGGAACAACCAAAAGGGTTTGAAGACCTTAAGCACCCAGAGCACGTCTACTATCTAAGGAAAGCCCTGTATGGTTTGAAGCAAGCATCCTGTGCTTGGTACGAGAGGCTTACTTTCTATCTCTTAGCTCGTGACTTCAAGAGAGGGGGAGTTGATATGACATTGTTCATCAGGAGAGATGACGGTGCTATATTGGTTGCCCAAGTCTATGTGGAAGACATAGTCTTTGGATCCACATGCTCACCACTTTGAGGAGGAGATGAAAAGTGAGTTTGAGATGAGCATGGTAGGTGGCTTACTTTCTTCCTTGGTCTCCAGGTTCGTCAGCTAGAGGATGGGATGTTTTTCTCCCAATTCAAATATGCTAGAAACCTCGTGAAAAAATTAGTTTAGACTCCGCTAAGCATGCACCTACACCTATGAGTACTTGTATCAAGCTTAGTAATGACACTTCAGGGAAGGATGTAGAGCAAACCTTGTATAGGAGTGTGATAGGTAGTCTTCTTTACTTGACTACCAATCATCCCGATATAGCCTTTAGTGTTGGAGGCTGTGCGCGATATTAGGCGTCCCTAAAAGAGTCACACTTACTCGCTCTAAAACGTATTATCAAATACGTGAGTGGGACTCTCTCAAATGGTATTTGGTATTCCTTTGATACTGATGACCGCTTGTCCGCCTATTCGGATGCCGATTGGGTCGGGGATATAGATTGTTATAGGGGCACTTCTGGTGTGTGTTTCTATTTTGGTTATACTCTTGTCTCTTGGCTGAGCAAGAAGCAAAACTCCATCTATTTATCCACTGCGGAGGCTGAGTACATCGTCACTGGGAGTTGTTGCATGCAACTCTTGTGGATGAAGAAAATGTTGGAGGATTATGGGATTTCACAGGACACCATGACCATTTCTTGTAATAACACGAGCGCGATATACATATCTCGTAATCTGGTCCAATATTCGCGCACAAAGCACGTCAGGATACGCAAGCACTTTATATGACAGTTAGTTGAGGAGAAATTCATATCCCTAAGTTTCGTTCCCACCGACCTTCAGTTAGCTGATATTTTCACGAAACCTTTAGATGCCCTTAGATTCGAGAGTCTTAGGAAGTCTTTGGGGATTTTCACAGTTGACTGAGGGATGGTCCTTGTCTAGGATAGGATGCATTATCATGATCATATCATATGATTCCTATTTCTAGTTTGTATCATTTGTATTCTTATTTTTGCTTTTTATATTTTTTTTTAAAATCCAAAAAGATTTTCTTTTTATAAAAATTTTAGAAAAGCACAAAAATATTTTTGTATTTTGTTTACACCTCTTATGGATGAGCACTTAAGATAACCGAGTCACATTTTTCACTTCCACATTTTTTCACATGACTGTTTGATAGTGATTTGAGATGCTACATCATTGCATCCATATGCTTTACATTATTTGGAGTCTTCGAGATGTGATTAGTGATATATTTCTACATGTTTGGCTCCTTATCTCCTTTATTGCACACACGCACGAGTTTATTTGATTATTGTGCTTGTCTGTCATATATTAACTTGAGTGTTTGCATCTCAATTCTGTCTATACAACGAACCATATGCGATAAAACTTGACAAGATTGGAAAGCATCTAAAAACCAGTTGGTGAGATTGTGTGGTATTTTATCAACGGTGAAGGGCTACGAAAGGTACTCATCTATCCGTTGCGATTAATCCGTCGTTTAATTTTAACCTAAAAATTTGAGGAATTTTAATTATCTGGGGTCCTAAGAGGTTAAAAGAGCCCAAAAAAATTTAAAGGCAATAAAAAGCTATACATGCCGAATAAGGGCCATTAGGTTTCACCATCAATTCTCCAATGTTTGAGAATTTAGATCACCTCTCATCAAAATATGAATCTGAGGGAGTTTGGTTGGAGATTTTAAACGGGTTTGTACTTCCTTGAAAGTCCTGAAAAAGCACTAAATAGTTTTGGACGTTATTGGTGTGGAAATTACTTTGAGCTTTGATTTGCTGATTTGATTGAGTCAATTTATTATAATTCCATCTTTTTACACCTAAGGAAGATGTTGAGTTCATTCGTTAGAAATATCCGATATTCATCGTGCACATATGTTATGTTTATGTGCATTGATTTTCCTATCGAATTTGCTCACACCCCTACATTTTCGCTATCATCGACTTGGTTGTTTTTGTGTTCTTTCATGGTGTGATTCTTTGTTGTATATTTTGTGTGAAAGTTTTTGAAACATTCAAAAATAGAAAGTTTATTTCCTTGTGACACTCTCCATTTATATTTATTTGTGCTTTTCATATCTGTCTATTTTGGGACATCATAAAAAGGGGGAGAATGAATTATCGGGGAGAATTTTATTGGTTGATTTATCAATGATTTTCTTAAGCTTAATTTATCTTTGAGTTTTGTATGTCATTATATTTCAAACTGTTGCGTGTCATGGGTATCTGCTTTATCTCATGTGTGTAGGTACAAAATTGATGATTATTGGTGTTGATGTAAAAAATTAGATTGCTCTAATTATTCAATCACAGATAAATAAAATGAGACAAATATTTTAAAGTGGTTCAGCCTTATAAGAATGGCCTACATCCACTGTTATGTTATTGCTGAGTGTTTTGGGAATTCTCGATTACAAACTCTATCAAGAAATTTCGGTCCCCTTGAATGAGGGTGATACAAGGTATTTATAGCCCTTAGGCTGTACATGAAAGGGTTGATACATTAAATGATATACATATGAAAGGGTAATACATTTAATGCAGCGTGTGCGTCAAGATGATAAACATTCAATGAATAGTTGAACTGTTGATTATCTGGCAATTAATGCTACGACCGAGATGCAGCTCGGACCGCCTTAGTTGCTCGTTGCTCAGGAGTTCCTCGGAGTATCGAAGTACCTCGGAGTGCTAAAGTTCCTCGGTGTATCCTTGTTGATCGGAGAGAACATGAGTTGGTCGGGGAAATGAACTTCCTCGTTGCTATTGTGCCACGTAGATTGACACGTGTCTTCGTATTATTAGTCCATATCAGCATATTAATTTTGGTATCAACAGAAGCCCCCAATGTTTCATATTTCGAGTTTTGAGGAGTATGGAACATTCTTTCTCGGTATATGGCGATATTAACTGACTTTCCTGGGTTTTAGGAGCCTTTTCTTCATATTTGAATTTCCTTCCAAATTTGCAGAATCCGCCATTTTGCTTCGGTCTTCGTGCCCTTTTTGTCCTTTTAGCCGCCGGAAGTTCGATAGTTTCTTTTTGTAATCATTTCTTTCGCCATTTCCCAAGGCACAGTATTTAAACTTCCCAAGCAATCATACCGTCCTCTACCTTTTCCAATTTTCTTGCTTTCGAATTCTCCATAGTCTTTCTTTCTTTTGTGCGTTCATCCTTGTTTTCGTTCATTGTCAACAGATCTCCTTTCTTCCTGTAAGATCTTCTTCCTTCTTCTTTTATTCACCATGGTTTATATTATTGAATCTATTGAAAAATTCCGTTCTGATTATTCCATTCCGTCTTGGGTTACTCTGGAGAATCTTCCTGAGCCCTTTGATTATTTTCGTTTGGCTGAGGGACATTGGTTCCCCAACCTCTTTATTGCTGAGTGTGGATTTTCTTTTCCACCCAACTCTTTATGCTTAGAATTCTGCCAACATTTCGATGTTGTTCCTGCAAAAGTAGCCCCCAATACATGGAGAATAGTTAATGGGGTGCATAGATTAAATCAAACTCATGGAACTCGAATAGGAATTCCTGAGATTATGTATTGCTATAGATGGGCTGTTTTAGACAACGTTTATTATTTAAAAACCAGATTTTTGAATAGAGCTTTAGTAGTTAACCTCCCTGATGCCAACAGGGATTATTTTGAACATGGGTTAGTTTTCAAAAATTGGCAACATGCTCCTTTAGTCGGAGACGGAGTGTATGAAGGTCCCAAATGCCCCCCATACGGCAATGGGATAGGTTATTTTCATTTTATTTTATTCTCGAAATTATGACTTCATCATGTTTGAATAAATGCATGATTGACATTTCAAATTGTTTTTATTTGCAGTTAACAGCAAGAGAAAAACTCCTAAAGAATCAGAAGTTAATATAAGGCAATTGAAACATATCTGGAGCTTGCATCAGAAGGTTGCAGACGAGCACATCAGGTCTGCCTGATATTTGTTGCAGTACAGGAGCTATACGTCGTCTTTTACTGCTCGCCCTGTGGTTAGCTCCAGTGATCCAGTGCAAATTCCTGAAGACTCTGATCCGGAATCTCACATTCCTTTGAGCCAGAAAATGGGCAAGAGAAGAGTTCCTACTCTCTTCGAGGAGAGTTCCTCTGATGGCGATGGGAAGAAAACCAAGGTTAATGTCCCAAAGGGGACAAAGAAAATTGATGATGCTCCTTCTGTTGCTGTTCAGAAGGTTGCCGAGAAGCCCCCAATGGCTCCTGTGCAGAAGGATGCACCTGTTGAGGTAATCACTATCTCACCAACCAAAAGTTCCTCTTTGGTTGAGGTTGCTGAAAAATCACCGAGGAGATTGAGGAAATCCTCCTCGGTTAGTATTTCTGGAGCCATTCCCCAACTCCCAGCTGGTGGAGATGGTGTTCCAATTACTGTTCCTCCGAGCTCTACGATGAGTTTGGCAAAATTTTCACCGATCCCCAAGGTTCAAGGTATTAAAGAAGACCTTACTCGGGATGTGGTTACTTCTCTGGCTGCTCGTCATTTGGCTTCAGTAAGTATCTCTACTCCGAGATTTTTATATTTTCCTTTGTTGTTTCCCATATTTGTTTCTGATTTCATTTTCCTCTTTTGATTGCAGTTGACGAGCTGTTTCAATTTAATCCTTAAAAAGGATGAAGCGATCAAAGATTCCTGCTCCTCGTCCACTGTGGAGGGAGCATTGGAGAAAGCTATTAAATCTGTGAGTGAGTCCCGTCAGAAGTATGACGAGGATAAAACTGAATGGGAGAAGAAATTGGCTGCGTGTGATGCAGAGAAGGTACAACTGGGTAATAAGGTGAAGGGCTTGGAGAGAGAAAATAAAGATTATACCGAGAAACTTTCAGGCTTTGGGGAGCTTGAGAATAAATTGAAGTCGGCTGAAGAAGAGCTGACCCTCCTGCGAGAAGTAAATCGCCAAAAGGAGGAGGTGGAGACCAAATTGAAGGCCACCGAGAATCTTATGTCCGAGAAGCTATCCTCGAAAAAAATAAAGAGAAAAACAGCTGTGAAGACATCCTTTAAAACTGGTTGGGACAAAGGATGGGACAGGGGAGTGGTAGCTATGATGACCCAGGTGAAATATGGAAGTTTGAAATATTTTCATGATGGTTGGGTTGCAGCACTGAAGGAGTTGAAGGTGAGCGAGGACTCCGAGCTATTTCAACAACATATCCCTGGTCCTCCTCCAGTTATTGAAGATGAGTCTTTAGACGAAGCTGCATCTGAAGAATCTTCAATGACAGTGGGTGATCAAGTCCTTGTTCCACCACCCAACCAGACAGCCACCGAGGAGATTTCGTCATTGCCTGCTCCTCCAGAATAAATCCCAGCTTCTACTAATCAGACCATTGTTCCTACCGAGCAACCAAGATCCTCGTCCCAGCCTCCCGAGAAAGTCTTGGGAGACAAGGAAAAGGTGTGAAGTTGTTCGGTACTCTTTTTCTGTTCTTCTTTTACTTATCCTCTCTATTCCAAACGATGTAATCTTGTTGATGATATAATAAAATCACATTTTTTTGTTCCTCTACATTGTTGATGCTCTGTCTGTTTTTATTTATTAACTCTTGCCTTCTCCTCTTTATTAGTTTATGGCTAGAATGGAACTGATATCTGCGCATGATACAAAGCTGATGCAGCAATGCCGTGAATATTATAATGCTGGTCATACAGACCTGAGTATATCAGAAATTGCCGACATTCTTGGCCATGATGCTTCAGAGCAAGCAGTTAAGGCTTATCGGTACCTGAAAGATTTACTTGACCGAGCTGTGTCCCATAATGTGGCATACTACGAATTGATTGAGGAGCTTCATTGTACCCTAGAAGATCTTCAGAATCAGCACAATGAATCAACTGCCTTTTTACATAAGGAATATGAGAATAGGTACCAACAGCTTTCCTCTGAGACAGGTCACAAAAAGATCCTTGCTGGGTACAATGTCAGGGAGAGAACCTTGAAGGGTGAACTTGAAGCGTGTAGACAGATTGCTGAACTACTGGAACAAGAAAACAATAATTTGCAGAAGGAGCTAGCACAGTATAAGTCTGCAGCTTCCTCTTCAACAACTGTGATCCCAGTGACTGATGAGGGATATTCCTTCCTGGAGATTGAAAATGCTAAATTAAGGCAAGAGTTGGACACTTTAAAAAGGTCTGGTATCTCTACTACTGCTCGGGGGCGAGGAAGAGGTTCTCGTGGGCGAGGAAGGGCTGTTCAAAATGTTATCGAGGAGAAAAGTTCTCCACCTGCTCGGAGTCGATCAAGATTTCTCAGCCGTAATATTGAAGAAACTCGTACTCAGTCAACTTTAGAAACTCAAGCGTTCCAATTGAATGCAAAAGATCGTGCTCTGTCTGAGATGTCCAAGAAAATCCTGACTTTGGAAGATCAACTTACTGCGACGAAGTCTGCTTTACATACCAAGGACCTTTTTGCCAAAAACCTTCATGAACAATTGGATAGATTAAGTTTCCAATTCCATAAACAGCCCAAGGAATTTTGGAATGCAGGCTATAATGAGGCCCTTTATCACTTGGATGCTCGTATTGAAAATGCCAATAATGAAGGTTATAAACAAGGCTGGCTGAATGCCTTATGTGTATTAAAGCTCGAGCAAGGACATATTTTGTGGTACTACTATGAGCCTGGAGTGCTTGACTTGCCTGTGCCACCTTTCACGTTAGACATGGAATGGATACCTGCTCGCGCCATTCCTCGGAGCTTGATTGCGAATTATCTTGGTGACTATAACCTTCATTCTCAAATTGACGTATCTCGTCCTGAGCATCTCTTGGATACTCCTTCAGTAATGAATGTCAGAATGTTGAAGGACTTGAATTTTATCAATTCTCCTCAGACATTAAATGATCCTCCTGCTGGCGAGGAACCTGTATCGAAGGCTGAAGGGAAAAAACCAATAGAATAGGATTTTTAATGTAATAGTTAGCATATATATGTAACTTGTAATTTATTTTGAATTTTAATGAAAGACTTTCATTTTCTGTTTGCAAATCTGTATTGCTATTCTTTTGTACTTGTCTAACACTTTTACATCTGTGCATATGTATCTGTTAAAAAGATAATATTGTGTTGTTCATCATTCAAAAAAGTTTACAAGTATCAACGTTGCTCAATCACTTAACAATAAAGTAATGAGTATAAAATGTTTAAAATGTTTCTAACCAACCAAGGTTGTTAAATTGTGTTTGTCGACCAACTACAATTGATGGGTTTTTATCCCCGACCAACCAAGGTCGATAATTTATCCTCGTCGACCAACTACAGTTCATGGGATTTAATCACCGGCCAACAATACTTGGTTCAGTTTGGAATTTTTGTATTTTCTGGAATGGTTTTACCTTCCGACTAACATAAGTTGGCATATTTTGTTTCTTAACTAGCCAAAATTGGCATTTTTAAGAATGTTGTTCTTGCCCTTTTACCAACCAAAGTTGGTCGTGGGTTTGAACTATGGCTTCCTAACCAAAGGAGTATATTTTGTTCTCGCCCTATTACCAACCGAAGTTGGTCGTGGGTCCAAACTGTTAGGTTCTTTCGAACTATCTTGTCCACATGCTCTTTTACCAACCGAAGTTGATCACGCAAGTGTACGCCTCCTAACCAAAGGAGTATAATTTGTTCTCGCTATTTTACCAACCGAAGTTGATCACGCTCGAACTATCAGGTTCTTTCGAACTATCTTGTCCACAAGCTCTTTTACCAACCGAAGTTGATCACGCAAGTGTACGCCTCCTAACCAAAGGAGTATAATTTGTTCTCGCTATTTTACCAACCGAAGTTGATCACGCTCGAACTATCAGGTTCTTTCGAACTATCTTGTCCACAAGCTCTTTTACCAACCGAAGTTGATCACGCAAGTGTACGTTTCCTAACCAAAGGAGTATAATTTGTTCTCGCTATTTTACCAATCGAAGTTGATCACGCTCGAACTATCAGGTTCTTTCGAACTATCTTGTCCACAAGCTCTTTTACCAACCGAAGTTGATCACGCAAGTGTACGCCTCCTAACCAAAGGAGTATAATTTTTTCTCGCTATTTTACCAACCGAAGTTGATCACGCTCGAACTATCAGTGTAGTGTATCACACTAGTATTCCCCGAAAAACTTGTAATTAAAGGAAGAAGATGGTGAAACATCATCGTTTTATTCATAATGAATGAACTGCTTTACATTTTACATTACTGATAATACTTGCGTAGGTGTTCAGCATTCCATGCATTTTTAAATTCTTCTCCTTCTAGAGTTGCTATTCTGTAATTCCCTGGTCGAACAACTTCTGTAACTCGGTAAGGTCCATGCCAGTTTGCTTCCAGCTTATTGTGCTTCTGAATGACTTTCTTTAGCACATAATCCCCTTCTTTTAAGTCGCATTTCTTCACCCTCTTGTTATAGAACAGAGCTGTGCGTTGTTGATAGGCAGCGTTCCTAATGGCTGCCTCTTCTCTAACCTCCTCGAGCATATCCAAATCCAATCTTCTCATTAAGTCGCTGACTGGGGAACTGAAATTCAGCACTCTGTGTGTCGGAAGACCCAACTCGGCAGGTATTACTGCCTCACTTCCAAACGCTAGCATATATGGGGATTCTCCCGTTGCTGCTCGGGGAGTTGTTCGGTAAGCCCACAAGACTGACTGTAGCTCGTTAATCCAATTAGCTTTAGCTTCACTTAGCCTCTTCTTCAAACCATTTAGCAGTGTTCAGTTCGTGACCTCTGTCTTCCCATTGCTTTGAGGATGACCTGGTGCTGAATGGGTCTTCAGGATGTTTGATTGTTGACAATAGTCAACAAACTCCTCGTTGTCGAATTGTGTTCCATGGTCTGTGATGAAGGCATGAGGGAGACCATATCTACAGATGATATTCTTCCAAATAAACTGGTATACCTTCTCGTACGTCATATCGATAAGGGGTTCAGCCTCTACCCACTTAGTAAAATAATCTACTGCGACGACGAGGTACTTGAATCTTCCTCGGGTGGTCGGCAATGGTCCAACCAAATCAATTCCCCACATGGAAAATGGCCAAGGGGAAGTTATGGGTGTCAACAATGCTTGTGGAGTTCGTCGGATGGAGGAAAAACGTTGGCACTTGTCACATTTCTTAGCATAGGCTATACAATCAGCCCTCATCGTCGGCCAGTAAAATCCTTGAGTCATCACCCTCTGCAAAAGTGTTCGACCTGCTACATGGGCTCCACAGGACCCTTTATGGATCTCTTCAATCAATTCTTTTACCTCGGAAGGATGTACACATCTCTGCAAACCTACCATAATTCCTCGTCTATACAAAATGCCATTAGTTAGTACATACCGAGCAGCTTTAAACTTTAATTTCTTTGCAGCGAGTTTATCCTCCGGCAATTCTCCCTCTTCAATGTATACCCTGATGGGATCCATCCAAGATGGTCCTAAATCAAGAGTAATAACATTCATCATCAGGTCTTCATCTATGCTCCGACTTTCTAGTACTTCAATTGGTATTGTTCTTCGCAGCTCGGTACGAGTAGCTGATGCTAATCGGGCCAGTGCGTCTGCTTGTGCATTTTCTATTCTGGGTATTCTAATTAACTGAGTGGCCTCAAATTTCGCCAATAATTCCATCACCTTTGCATGATACTTGATCATTAATTCTCCTTTAATCGCATATGTTCCCATCATCTGATTCACAATTAATTGAGAATCACTGAATACTATCACTTGTTGTGCTTCCATAATCTTTGCTAAATTAAGACCTGCTATTATGGCCTCATACTCAGCCTCATTGTTGGATGTTTTGAATTGAAATCGCAAGGCATATTCTATTTCAATCTCGTCTGGGGTTTTCAAAACAATCCCTGCTCCACAACCTGCTGTGCAAGATGATCCATCCACATACAATCTCCATGTAGGTAACTCGTCTTCAAATTTCTTATCTGACAGAGTTCCTCGGTGAAATATCTGCTGTTTTCTTTCATCCTCCCCTGGTAATTTTCGCTCCCCTTCGACCATCTCTTCTCTCCCTTTTACCAACCGGAGTTGGTTTGAATTTGATGATCTTTCTTCATCCACAAACCCTTTTACCAACCGGAGTTGGTCTGGACTTATGTCTGTTGATCCCGTAACATCCACAGGTTGGTTAGCGAGCAATTTTTATTCCTCGGGGGTATCAGGATATGTAAACTCCGCTATAAAGTCTGCTACAGCTTGCCCTTTCAATGATGATCTGGGCTCATACACAATATCATATTCACCGAGCTCTATTGCCCAGTACATCAGTCTCCCTGACTTTTCTGGCTTATGAAGGGCTTGTCTCAATGGCATGTCGGTATAAACGACGATGGTATGGGCCTGGAAATATGGCCTCATTCTTCTACTTGCTTCAATTAATGCCAATGCCAATTTTTCCAGCTTTGGGTACCTGATCTCTGCACCTCGGAAAGCCTTACTTGTCTAATAAATTGGCTTCTGGACTCCATTCTCCAATCTGATCAATGCCGAGCTGACTGCATGCTCTGATACTGCCAGGTATAAGTATAACTTTTCTCCTGTTATTGGCCTAGACAACAGTGGAGGTGTTCCCAGATATTTCTTCAAGTCTTGAAAGGCTTTTTCACATTCATCATTCCACTCGAAAGTTTTTCGAAGTGTTTTGAAGAATGGTAAGCATCTATCTGTTGCTCGAGATACAAATCTGTTGAGCGCTGCAACTCGTCCTGTAAGACTCTGCACTTCTTTCTTTGTTGTTGGAGATCGCAACCCTAAAAGAGCTTTGATCTTATCTGGATTTGCTTCAATGTCTCGTTGGTTGACAATGTATCCGAGAAACATTCCTTCTCGTACTCCAAATGTGCACTTCGTCGGGTTGAGCTTCATTTGGTATTTATCCAGTTGATCAAAAGTCTGACTTAAATCAACTAGATGATCAACAGCTTTCTTGCTTTTTGTCAGCATATCATCGACATAGACTTCCATATTGCAACTGATTTGTTCGGCAAAAACCTCGTTCATCAGCCGCTGGTATGTCGCTCCTGCATTTTTCAAACCAAAAGGCATAACATTATAACAATAAGTACCCCTAGGGGTAATAAAAGAAGTACTTTCCCTGTCTTCGGGTTTCATCTTGATCTGGTTGTAGCCAGAGTAAGCGTCCATGAAGCTGAGAAGCTCGTGCCCCGATGTAGCATCAACTAGCTGGTCAATTCTGGGCAATGGGAAATGATCTTTTAGGCAGGCCTTATTGAGATCAGTGAAATCAACACACATTCTCCATTTATTGTTTTTCTTCTTTATCATCACCACATTTGCCAACCAGTCCGGATACTTCACATCTTCAATGAATTGAGCCTTCTGGAGCTTGTCGACCTCCTCTTGAATAGCTTGACTCTTCTCGGGGCTAAATACCCCTCTTCTCTGCTTTACAGGCTTTATCTCCTTATTCACATTGAGCTCATGACATAGGAAGTTTGGATTTATTCCTGGCATGTCTTCATGACTCCATGCAAAAGTTTTCTTCCTATTTCTCAAAAAAGTTATCAACTCCTGTTTTATTGAAGCATTCAACGATGAACCTATCTGGGTTACTTGTTCAGGGTGCTCGTCATCCAGAATAACATTTTCTGTGGATTCCACCACCTGGCCTTTTACAAGTTGGGATTCATCTCTGGGATCAAGAGTTTCGATTTCTGTATCTTCTTCCACCTGGTAGGTAGTAGTCTTTTTCCTTGATTCTTCAAGCTCCTCTTGTTCGGCAGATGAATAATAGCATTCCCGAGCTACTTTTTGGTCACCCTTCACAACTCCTACTCCAAAGTTTGTTGGGAATTTTAAACATTGATGCACTGTAGATGGAACTGCTTCGAATTTCTTCAAACCAACTCTTCCCATGATGATGTTGTAGGCTGACTGCACATTCTTATCCATCACAAAGAAGCGTATTCTTTCTGTTCGACAAGCAGGCCAAGTTCCAATGAATATATCCAACTAGATTGTCCCAAGTGGAAAAACTTTCTCGCCAGCAAAACCCAGGAGGGGTCTGTGATAAGGTTCCAATTGAGATAATTTCAGATTCAAGCTATCAAAGCATGAATAGTACATGATGTCTGCCGAGCTTCCATTATCTACCAACACCCTTGAAATCACTACTTCCTTCATCCTCATTTTGATCACCAGAGGATCATCGTGAGGATAAAGAACACCTGCCAAGTCGTTTTTTGAAAAGCCAATGACCAGCTTCTCTTTGTTTACCTTCCTCGGACGATCATCCTCGGCCAGATTTATTCGCTGAATATATGAACAAGCTTGAGCCTCTCCGAGGTAAGCTTTTCTTTCTGCAGTAAGGTCTCCTCCTCCTGCATTTCCTCCTGTAATAACATTACAATCAAATGATCCAAAACGTATGGAAAATACCTCTCGTTCTGGCTGCCTTGGCTTTTTGGGAAGATCGGGGTCTTCATCTGGATCATCTTCATGGTCCCTTTTTTTTTCTCCTATGTTCGGCGAGGAGATCTAGACCTATCTCTAGTTCGGTCATTATTTCTTTTTTCGCCTCCCCGATCAACATACTTTGCTAGCTTTCCTCTTCGGATGAGTGTTTCAATCTCGTTCTGAAGAGCTATGCAATTTTTAGTCATATGGCCATGATCTTTGTGGAATTCACAATATTTATCCCTATTCCTCGCATCAGGATCTGTTCTCAATTTCTTCGGCCACTTTACCTCCTCGCTATTCTTGATTTCTTCCAAGACATGATTAATACCCATTTTCAAGGGAGTATAATTGTCGTATTTCTTCAGGACTTCCCATGATGACTTATTATTTCTGGAACGTTTGTCACCGCCATTACTCTTATGCTCTTTATTTTTAGACTTATCGACGTCCACCTTAGTGTCTTTATCCATATTCTTCTTTGCAGCCATAGCTTCCTCGGCATTCATGATTTTGGCCGCTTTTGCCATCAACTCTGACATAGTTTTAGGTGGATCTTTCGCCAAGGTGTAATACAATTTATTAGGCAACAACCCACTCATCAAGGCGGTGATTGCTGTCTTCTCTTCGTAATCTATGACTTCTAGCTTCTCGTTATTGAAACGAGTTATGTAATCTCTAGTACTCTCACCAGATTTTTGTCTAACACTTAACAAGTGTGCTACTCGTTTTACTGGCTTTGCTCCAAAACATAAATTGCCAATAAACAACTCGGACAACTGAAAGAAAGTTGAAATCTTACCCCGAGGAAGATTGTTGTACCATATCTGGGCAGCTCCAGTGAGAGTTCCTGAGAACGCTCTGCATCTCATCTCGTCGGGGACGACATAGATGTCGGCAGCAGCTTGATATTGCTCTATGTGAAGAACATGATCTGTCTTTCCATCATATTTGGGGGTCACTACAAGTGCTTTAAACTTTGACGGTGTAGGAAAATTCACAATGGCCTGTACAAAAGGTGTGCCTTGAACAAAAGTTCGTTGTAGGGGGTTCTTTGCCTTAGCCATTTCTCCCAATCTATCCTCCAACCGCTGAATAGAACCTTTCCACGCATCATTTCCTTCATCGGGCTTGTTAGTTCGAGAAATAGATCGTTCTGAAGTAGCCTCCTGAGATTTATCTTGTCGAGCAACTGGTCGTGATTGTGATGATCCTTCTCTTAGATCTGATGGTTGTCGAAAACTCCTTGACATGGTCTTAGGTGGACTCCTATTCCTCTTAGGGCCTAATCGACTGAAAGGAGATACCCTACTCAATCTTTCTAAGGCGCTAGGTCTTTCTGGAGAGAGGGTGATACGTTGATCAGTATCTGTAGCCCTTATTGACGAAGTTCGCCCAGGTTGATAAGAGAAATCATCCGACTCCTCATTACGATATGACTCAGTACGCCTGGATCGTGAAGAAAGTAAATAAGTTTGCCTCTGACCTCTTTGATGTCCTGAACGTACAGGGGCATTGCCATGAAGGGTTTGTATGAGTTGCCTCATTGTGTCTTGCATGGCGGTTTGTCCTTGAGCCAGATTAGTCATAATTCCGGCCAGATCTGGAGGTGCAGAGGGATTTGGAGGATTTCCAGCATTTCCAGCATTTCGATTGCTAGATTCTGGATTATCCGCTATTGATGATGAATGATTTTTGGTGAAAAACGATAATAATAATCGTTCCCACAGACGGCGCCAATCTGTTGATGTAAAAAATTAGATTACTCTAATTATTCAATCACAGATAAATAAAATGAGACAAAGATTTTAAAGTGGTTCAGCCTTATAAGAATGGCCTACGTCCACTGTTATGTTATTGCTGAGTATTTTGGGAATTCTCGATTACAAACTTTATCAAGAAATTCCGATCCCCTTGAATGGGGGTGATACAAGGTATTTATAGCCCTTAGGCTGTACATGAAAGGGTTGATACATTAAATGATATACATATGAAAGGGTAATACATTTAATGCAGCGTGTGCGTCAAGATGATAAACATTCAATGAATAGTTGAACTGTTGATTATCTGGCAATTAATGCTACGACCGAGATGCAGCTCGAACCGCCTTAGTTGCTCGTTGCTCAGGAGTTCCTCGTAGTGTCGAAGTACCTCGGAGTGCTAAAGTTCCTCGGTGTATCCTTGTTGATCGGAGAGAACATGAGTTGGTCGGGGAAATGAACTTCCCCGTTGCTATTGTGCCACGTAGATTGACACGTGTCTTCGTATTATTAGTCCATATCAGCATATTAATTTTGGTATCAACAATTGGATTGCACACCCTGATGAGAAAAGTTGAAGATATGAAGATGTTGAAGTTTGGTTGATGACATGTCAGTATGTATTCTCAGTTTGAGGGTTTAATGGGGATCTTATCTTATATGTCATTTATTTTATGGAGATAGCATAATTCGGATTTTTTATGTATGTACCGGCATAGACATGGTGGGAGATTCGTAAGGACATAATTTTATAAATGTCCGGGGTAGAATCTAGGAATTTTCTCTTTGTCCTAGATCACAGTAGGTATGTATGAACCGCTACATTCGGCACGTCAAAATGATCATGCACGACGACCTCGATCCGATAAATGCATCCTCCATCTTCACACGTGCATCATGCTACATGCGACGTGCAACTCAACCATTCCCACTATTCCACGATGCATTATTGGTAAAATGGTTTATTGGAGTTGTTAATATTTGCATATATATTTGGTAATTTTTTAGAAAATATTTTTCGAAGTCTGATTTGTTTTTAATAAAAAGCAGAAAATTTCTAAGTGTTGAAACAGACTTTTCTCGGTCGTCGAGCTCGTTCGAATGACATCTCTCTGTCGTTCAAGCGACAAGAGGATGTCGTGCGATCTCGTTCGAGCGAGATGTGGCCTCGTTCGCGCGAGATGACTATCTCGTTCAAGCGATGTCACTGCCTTGATTTTCGTATAATTATCTGTTTATATTCTACACTTTTTTTCAAGTCTTTTTTGCACATGATTTCTGTGTTTTACAGCCCAGAAAATAGACTTCATGTTTTAAGGATTCATACCTTCTTTATTCACAAAATCATTCCAACATATGTATGTGAATCTTTAAACCTTCAAGAGGATCATTTTTACTCATCTGGAGTAACCTGTGAAGAAGCTGATTCTTTTCCATTGCTGCCCATCTGGAGTTCTTGCGGGAGATTCCAGCCGATGACATCGAAATCGACACCTGAGGGTATCTCGTATGTCACTCATATTTTCAGTAGAATCCGTGTAAATCGCTCTTTACAAATTATATGGAAAATAAAAAAAGGTTTTGCCCCTTTGGGGATGATTGAATATTCTTTCATGATCATATTGTCTTCAATCACACCTAGACGCATGTTTTAGGATTTAATTAAAAAAATTGAGTTTAATTAAATAATTTCTTTATTTGAACAATAGCGCACTCTCATGAGCTAAACTTGCTCGACTCCTATAATCCTGGGAGTAAGAAATAGGATGTCTCTAGAGATGATCCTCTCACGATCCGGCATCTACGGGAACTACTGCAACAAGGACTTATAAAAATAATTTTTAAAAGAAAACGTAGATAGAAAGCCTATGTAAATTAGGATTATAATTGAATATGTGCCACATCATAACTACCCATCTTCCTTTCATATTTTAACATATTTTATGTTACTAGTTACCTAACCCAATAACCTAAAATATCACGCGGTTCTAAATTCTGAACCCATATGTAGCCCATGTGATTAAAGTCTTACAACATCATTCGTTAATCTTTACCGTTAACTGTAACAAGAGTCAAATATTGTACTAAGGTTTCAAACCCTAATGAATTTCTCATAAAATAACCATGATACCACTAATAACCTTATATCTCAAATCTATACATATTTGACTATCTCATGCCAATAATAAATTATACACATCTCTATTATGTAGTACATAAATCTGAATCATAAATATGTAGGTAGACGTCCCTCCTATAGGTCAAATACATGTTTAGAACAATACATAAATCGGTACAATTATCTCTGGTACTGCCACACCAAAATCACATATATAAGGAGAAAGAATCTACTATTGTCTAACATCCATACCAAGGTACAACCTTTGGGTTGTACAAATAGATGAGCATCTCTCGCGCCCATACAAAACGAAGGCCTACTCTTATTGCCTTTGGGGATTTCTTGCATGTCCTAGCATAATCTTAGGTCATTACAAACCTAAGATCTCATAACGGCAATGGATAAATCATAACGTCTACCTATCTGTCATAAAGCCTACCATACCCAATACTTATGAAAGAATTATCCCCAAAGACCATCTCAGTTGTGGGTACCTAGATGTGTGTCCCAGGGTAATAATTGACCAAGGAAGAGCCCATTTACTCACCAGATTACCAGCACAGTCCACATCGCACCTGCCCCATCATGGAATCCTCTAATACACCTGCAAGGAGAACTCACACATGGTATGCATTGCTTGCATAATCCTCATAAACAGGTTAAAGTAATTCATACATAGACAGATTCCACACTACCAGGTTATACAAGCATTGCTATTAAAGAAAGGTATATCACATATTCAACCTTACATTTATCCCATAATATCATATAAAGGTATAACATATTTATAAACTTATATTCACCCCATAATTTATTAACCCTAACATCTCGAGTTCCCAATTTCTAGATGTAATCTCACCCTATCATACATTAAAAACCATACATCAACTATTTTCAATCTCGATTAGCCCAAGTCTATTATCCTAAGGTATCACGTATAGGTATAATAGCACACCTAATTTAAATGAAACCACGTAACATAATAACTACCTCACTCGGGGAGGTTATGACCCAAATAAAATCTCACCCCATGTATCCATCCCACTCGTACATCATAACGATTTAAATCAATCCTGGCCAACAAGCCCAATTCTATAACTTACCAATTCCCAATTAACAAACCCATTTTATACTCGGGTCTACCCTTGAATGCCAAATCCTTATTAATCCCTTAAATCTACGATTTCTTTAATATCCAAGTACCTAAAATATTAATCTCCAACATTTCAAATCATAGGAATACAACACTACTCTATACAATCATGAAAACTATGAGCCAACAAAACCCTAACCCTAGGTTTCAAAACCATAATTTCGAACTAAATACATAAAAGCCCCAGTTAGGCAATATCTGAGAGCACCGATCGACCGAGATCCTGGGATCGGTCGATCAATCAACATAGTAACTTCCTAATTTTCCCCTATTACAGGTTTCTTCATCTTCAAACCCAATTTTTTCTCTCTCCAAACTCCATTAATAAATGCAAAAGTGTCCTCTAAGCACCCAATCAACAATCAAATGATAAAAAAACACGTCAAAACAACAATTAAAACCTAATTTCATTATCAAATCCCAAATTTACACCAAGATTCAAATGAAAACCCTATTCATAATCAAAGATCCCTAGTTTTATCTAATTATACAAATTCTCATGAATTGATTCAATTAAACATAGGGTTTTTATATGATTAACAATGTAAAATAGATTTAAATCATTATTTATTAGTTTTCAATCAATTTCATAAAGAAATCAATCACTATAAAGGGGAATTCAATCTAATTAACATCCAAATTAGGTTAATCTTGAATTTAAACAAATTTATCATTCAAATCAGATTTAAGTTAAAATTATATTTAGACTTTAATGAATAATCATAATATTAACACGCATTCAATCATAATAATAATTTATATAGAACTTGACTTATGGATTGTTTGAGAAATCAATCCTTAATTCTCCAAAATCTTCCTTTCCTAGTGGTGTTTTTTTCTCTCTAGACCATTTAGTGCTTCCCCGTTGTATTTTTTGATAAAATGAGAACCCTAATGACCTATTTTAACCCTTTAATCTTGAAATTGGATTTGGGACCTAAATGGGCCTCACCTAAAAGAGCCCCAAAATAACTTAAGCTGACTTAAAACCATGCCCCAGCCTTATACTAGCCTAATAGGCCTTCAAACCACCGTTTTAAACTATAAATGAATATTCTATGCATCCCAATATTCAATTGCCAAATATTCCCAAAACAAATAACTAACAACTCAGTCATTTAATGATTTCCCGATACTAGCCCAAATATTAATTAATTCAACTTATTAATTATCGTATCTTAAGTCCAAATTCCAATCTAGCTTAAATAACACATAACGGTATAAGTGGTGACATCTCTAGCCACAAAGCGTACATATTTAATTTTCACAATTTAATCAATTAAATAATATGCATACAAGTATTGGGTATTAAATTCTCTCCCCCCCCCCCCCCCCCCCTCTTAAATAAGGAGTTTCTTCCTCAAAATCCAAATTCATTATACTCCTAGTCGAAAATCTAAGAATATCTCACCCATAACATCGTCACACCACTTAAAAAGTATATACCCAGACTATGACCTAGTATATGATATGATCTGTCTTATCGTAAATCGCGTTCGACTATATTGTCAGCCAAACTAATCTAATTGTCAAAACACCAACTTGACAATAAAGGATTCATTTCATCATACCCCCAAAGAAACGCAACTTTCACACTGATGGTGGTGAGGTGAAGTCAAACCGCACTGGACTTACCCTACTTAAACATTCAAAAAGTAACTTCATTTGTTTACCCACCCCTATAGGAACTTGTACTCCACAATTACCATGCTATAGGTCACTAATAACACCTGACCTCACTCTTGAACCTATGAATCAAGCCTCCGTTAGTCCTCCATTTCCCTTTCCTATTTCAACAAAACTTCATATTCTCTACTTTCGACACACTATCTTGTAAGGTGTATTAATCACAGCATGAAAATAATGGATTTCCTCGCTTGTATATATTATCAACCTGGTCAATCTATCTCTCATAACCTCATATGGTCCATTGTCCCGCTTGGAACCCTTAAACCATATCATAATTAAATGAGTATACGCATTTACCTCACTACTCCTACTCGTTTATGGAACATTAATTGAATCACCAAACATGCACCTTAGTCAAAACCACCTCTTTTAGTTTGGGGATCGCCTCGACAAAAAATATCCCAAAAAATTCAAGTTTCTCCTATCTTTAATCGGAGAAAGGACTTATTCATAATTCTATATACATACCTACTCTTGGTAAATTTTAACGTTGGCGTATAAACCACCCTTAGTCACAAATTTGGGTGTAGAAGAAACCATTACTACACCAATCCCTCTTTAACGAGGTATCATTGCAATTCACAACGAACTACCCCTTTGTGCGATTAAAATCCTGCTAACGATGCGTTCGTTTCATATTGCACTAAAAATCCCCCTTCAAGATATACTCCACCTGATTGCAACACTGATAATAACTTGTCTAGTTTCAACTGTCAGAAGAGGATATTTTTCTCGACTAGTCTAACCAATTATTGATACGTAACATTCAACATTTGTCCCGTATATTGACCCTAACGTTCTTCTAATAGGCTAAACCACCGCTTAGTGAACCATCCCTTTTTCGAAAGTCCCTCAAAGTAACGTCATTCCCAAATGCTCAATCGACTAAAAATTTATGGTGTCTACTCCCATGACACATTTACTATCATAGACGAAGTCAATTTTATGAAATTCCCTCGCGACGGATTTTCTGCTAGTTAAGGAAAAATAAATCTCTTACATAGGTGATAACTCAACACCCTAAAAAACTAAAGACTAGAATAACCTCGAACTATTAATGACACCTCTATACAACAAAATTTTACTCAAATGTACCCATATTGATACACTAAATAAGTGTGCTAGACCTTCACTCAAGACTAAGCATAACTACCCAAACCAAAATCCAACCTAAAATGGCATATTTAAGCCTACCCCCAATAATCGGTATAACTTAAAACATAGCTATGCACACAATTTCACTAATTTCACGATGATATCCCATCAAAAGTCAACAAAGTGACTGAAACCAAGCGACTAAACAAATTTCCATGTCCCTATAATCATGACGAAAAGTATCCCCCTCATGGCAGGGGGTAAACACAAATATATAAAGATCAAAGGGAATCTATATACCTCATAATCGTCATACACAAATACTACAAATAAAAAAAATGACAAATCCTCGATATCTAAGACAAACTCATGCACACTAGCCATAAACGTACCCATAACCATCCCTCGGGCCAAACAATTTATTTCCACTAAAGTCTCTAATAACTAGCTGCCTCACCTGCCACAGGCGTAACACCTTCCTTTAAAGGAATTATCGAAATGGATCCCCCACTGGAGGCCCTACTGACAGTCCCTCTTTAGGCATAAATTCTAAAATTTACATCGTTTACCCTTTTGTCATAGGTTATGGCTCCACTGGACAAACAATCATATTGTATAGTCTTAAAAACCATCTTAGGGTCAGTTCCACTTATGTTGTTCCTTCTACTGGTGAGATCTCCCTACTCGGGTCCATGTTACACTGTCTCTATTTATGGGGCCTACTTTGGCCTATTCTTCCAAATCTTAGGAACTCTATCCCCATAATAGTTATAATTCTCCTACTGATGTAGGAAGGTAACCGCAACCACCCGAGCACAAGTGGTGAATAACGATTGACCTAGAAACACCCGTCAAACACCTCATGTAATGTTTCTTCTAACTCAAACAGTACTTATCGTACTAGATGATAACGCGAACATCCTGCTTCACCTCGTATCAATCTCTCCCGGTGCATAAAGAGAAAGATAATTAAACTCTTCCTTATACTGACTAGCACATAATTGCACAGATGAGGTCTTCGAAACTTACTTCTAATATTGTTACAGATGGTGAGTAAAAAAATTTCCCCTCAAATCATACTCTAAGAATTTGCTAAAGGTCTCACATCCAAAAGCCTTAACTCCCAACCGAAGTCGACCTTATGCATGGGACGTCTCGCAAGTGAAATCCAAATAAGGAACCCTCCCAATACACTTAATCTAATTGAGTCGTTCATCCGGAAATAATGGCGCAAAACCTCATAAATGATCGTCTTTATTGATAATACAAACCCTAAATGGTAAAGCTCTAAAGTAGTCAAAGAACCCAACGCAAAAAATGGAGGGACGCTCTCAAAATTCCTAGGACACTAGAATCTAGAATGCTCTCATACCATATGTGGTACCCCAAAAAATCCATAAATAGATTGATCGGGTCTACTATAAAAATCACAGGAATCTCAACTTTTGGTAACACTATTAACTTAAGGAATAAACATGAATCAAAAGAACAAAGATAATATTATGAAATACAGAATCCACACAAAACCAACTCTGAGACCAATCACCAACCAAATAACATATGTCGTCTCTGAAAGTCAATATGCATGTACAAAAAAACTAAAAATAAAGGAGTACAAATAGGATGAACTACACTTGCTCGGCTCCTTCAATCCTGGTAGAATAAACTGGCACGTCGCTAGCGATACTCCTCCACCGATCCCGCATCTACAGGAACTATCGCAACGGGGACATGTAAAAATTGTTTTTAAAAGAAAACATAAACAAAAATCCTATGTATAATAGGATTATAATTGAATCTAGGTCATATCATAACTACACATCTTCTTCTCATATTTTAAGTTATTAGTTACCTAACCTAACAACCTAAAATATCATGCGGTTTTAAATCCCAAACCCATATCCAACTCATGTGATTAAATTCTTACAACATCATTTTATATTGTTTATCGTTGACTATAACAAGTCAATCTCTTTCAATATGAGTCATATAATGTACTAAGGTATCAAACCCTAAGGTACTTCTCATATAAAAACCATGATACCACTAACTGGGCTCATATCTCAAATCTATACACAGATATCTCTGTGTATGTAGTACATAAATTTGAATCATAAGTATATAGGTAGACATCCCTACTACATTCCACTTACATCTCTAGTATTGCACATAAATCGGTACAACTATCACTATTACTGCCAAACCAAAATCACATGTATAAAGGAAAAGACTCTACTCATGTCTAACATCCATACTAAGGTATAACCTTCGAGTTGTACAAATAAATGAGCATTTCTTGCACCCATACATAATGGAGACCTACACTTATTGCCTTTGAAAATTTCTCTCATGTACTAATATATCACGGAAAGGGATAAATCACCACGCTTGCCCATCAATCATACAGCCTACCATACCCAAGACTTATTAAATAATTATCCACGAAGATCATCTCAGTTACGGGTACCTAGACGTGTGACCTAGTGGTAAAATATGACCATGGAAGAGCCTGTCAACTCATTAGGGTACCAGCGCGATCCAAGTCGCATATGGCCCATCATGGAATCTCCTTTAATACTCATGCCAAGGAGAACTCACACATGGTATACATTGCACATAAAACACACAAGCAATGTTAAACCTCACTAACATGATAAATCATACACATAAATAACCCTCATAAGCTGGTTATGTTATCGGGTCATACTAGCATCGCTACCAAAGAAAGGTATATCACATCTATAACTTTACATGCATTCCATAATATCATAGAAAGGTATATCACATTTATAACCTTATATTCATCCTATAATATACTAACCCTAACTTCTATGGTTCCCAATTATAGGTGAAATCTCACCCATCGTACATTAAAAACCATACATCAACTATTTTTAATCTCAATTAGCCCATGTCTATTCTCCCAAGGTATCACATTTAGGTATAATCACGTACCTAATTTAAATGAAATCATGGGACATAATAAATACCTCACTCGGGGAGGTTATAACCCAAACCAAATATTACCCCCATGTATTTATCCCACTCGTATGTCACAATGATTTAAATTAATCCTGACCAATAATCCCAATCATATAACTTACCAATCCCCAATTAACAAATCCATTCTACACTCAGGTTTACCCTCGAATGCCAAATTCTTCATTTAATCCCTTAAATCTACGACTTTTTTAATATCCTAATACCTCAAATATTAATCTCCAACATTTCAAATCATAAGAATGCATCACGACTCTATACATTGATGAAAACTATCAGCCAACAAAGCCAAACCCTAGGTTTCAAAACCATAATTTCTAACTAAATACATAAAATCCCCACTTAGGCAAAAATTGAGAGCACTAGTTGATTGGGGTCCTAGGACCGTTCAATCGATCAACACAATAACTTCCCAATTTTTCCCCATTTCGCATTTCTTCATATTCAACCCCAAATTCTCTCTCTCCAAACTCCATTAATGAATGAAAAAGTTTCATCTACGAAACATCCAAATGATAAAAACACATCAAAACAATAATTGAAACCAAATTCCATTATCAAATCCCAAATCTACACCAAGATTCAAATGAAAATCCAATTCATAATCTAAGAACCCTATTATTATTATCCAATTCACCAAATTCTCATGAATTGATTCAGTTAATCATATAGTTTTTATATAATTAATAATATAAAAATAGATTTAAATCATCATCTATTAGTTTTCACTCAATTTCCTGAAGAAATCGATCACTATAAAGGGGAATTCAATATAATTAACATCTTGATTAGGTTAATCTAGAATTTAAATAAAATTATCATTTAAATCAGACTTAGGCTGTGATTATATTCAGATTTTAATGAACAATCACAATATTTACACACATTCAATCATAATCATATTCTATATAGAACTTTCTTTGTGGATAGATTGAGAAATCATTCCATAATTCCCCCAAATCTTCCTTTCCTTTTGGTTTTATCTCTATATAGCATTTTTAGTGTTTCCCCGTTGCTTTTTTGATAAAATGAGAACCCTAATGGCCTATTTAAACCCTTTAATCTCAAAATTGGATTTGGGACCCAAATTGGCCTCACTTAAAAGAGCCATAAGATAACTCTAAATGACTTAAAACCATGGCCGAGACTTATGAATCACCTTATACTATTGACTCACTTGAGTCTATATTGTATAAGTGTTCATCTAGTTTGGAAATTGTGACAAAATTATGTCTATCCTAGAATCCAAAGAACCCCAGAGCTTGCTTTGATATTTCATCTTTCTTGATTGAGTGATCTAGACCATATTACCAACACTCGCACACAGTAGAATTGTTCTCATACGTTTCATGTTGCATATAATTGTGTGTACATATATTGAGTGTGTTTAAATCCCTAAAATTGATTTTTAAATATTTTTTGGGATTTTATAAACATTTTAAATAAGTTTTTATTAATTAAAACTTGTTTTTTAAAGTTTTTGGGGTCAATCTGCAATTAAGGTTTACTGGTTATATTGGCTTAAAGTTGCCTTGGGTAGAATTCGAAAGCGGCAGAGACTTTAGGGTGTGTTTTTAATTAACTTTGGATGCGCGTTTTATATCTTCTTATTGGCCAACATTTGTTGTCTTCTGATTGGTGGAGAGTGTGTTTCTTTATAGAGAGGGAACCAGTGCCTGTTTTCAACCCTTGGATCGTTTTTATCAGCGATCTGCATGCGCCCTTTCATAATCCCTGAGAACCCCATTTGAACCAATCAGGAGAGATTTAATCATCGCATATCGTGAACCCTTGGATCAAAGTCAATCAACGTTGACTCAATCTGAACCCTTGATTTTGAACATAATTCTCCAATCTTCTCAGCCTCCTATAAAAGGAACCCTTCGCTCAGTTTTTTGAGACTTTTGCCATTTTGTCCTTTTGAGAAAAAAAAGAGAGTAGAGAGAGAAGAGAGAAAAGAGAGAGAATAGAGAAACCAGAAGAGAGGGAGAGAGAGTTAGAAACCCTAACCCTAACCCTAAATTGTCCAAACCATTTTCAAACCTAAAACTCTTTTTCAAACTCCTGTATATCCCAAACACAACCTTGAGTGTTTGAGAGTTGGTTTGTGTAGTTGGTTTGTAGCTGTAACCTCTTAGTTCTTTAGATCTTGTGTCCAACTTAAACATTGTGTCTTAGATCTATTTTCTGCTTTATAGAAATTTCAGATCTGAGTACTTCATGTTACATTATACTTAGATTTTCATATTTTATTTCTCAGCTTGAGAAATATATTGTTGATTCTTTTCTGTAAATGATTTTTAAACTTTGAAATCAACAATAATGTTTTATGTTTCTAGTTTGGAATAATATTTCTCAGCTTGACCTTTGACCTAGTTTGGAATCGCACTTGGTGATTTTCAATCTCAAAAATCTTTTCAAAACTGAGATAGATTAAGATCTTGATACGTCTTCTGAGCAAGATAGCCGTGGATTCTGGGATTGTTATAAAGGTTAAATAAGGTTAAGTTTTGTTAGAAGAGAGAAAAAGAAAAATCACAGCATATAGTCTTATATGTAATTTGTTAGGACTGGTTGTACATAATAAGAGTGTGTGTGTGTGCATGCATGTGTTAGAAAGAACCTCCACAAACACTTTCACCCTACCACACTAAAAGTGTTGGTAATAAGTTCTTGAGAACAAGAGTCGACGTAAAGAACTTAAACAAATTGGAAGTTAGCAAACTGGGAGGACAACATCAAAAATCAGAACTGCAGAGAAGTTATAAGGACACCAGAGGGTACATTCCTAAACTTATATAGGTTTGAGTTGTATGCATGTCTGTTATATAGTTTGTAACTGTTAAAATTTGTTTATAGTGGAATTTTTTGTTTACTCCATAGAGGGAGTCGTGGATGTTTCCTCAGTTGGGTGAAGTTTTACCACGTAAAAAACCTCGTTCTTAATCTTTCTACATCTCCTCATCTCATTCTTGGTTGTGCTGAGTTTAAAGTTTTTCAACTGCTTTATAAACCTGTTAATCAAATCTTGAACATATCTCATAAACGTTTATTAAACACATCTTGTGTTCAATTAGTTTTGGTTTTTAAGAAAAGAGTTTCTTCAAAAAACTGTTCGGAGTTACTTAAATAGTTTAATACTATTAAACGGCTTTAGTAACAGATTTTCAACTTATATTAACCCAATAGGCCTTTAAACCATCATTGTAATCTATAAACGAACACTTTATGTTTCCCAAAATCTAATTACCAAATATAACTAAAATAAATAACTAACAACTCAGTTATTTAATAATTTCCCGATACTAGTAAGAATATTAATTAATCACCGCATCTTAAGTCCAAATTCCAATCTAACTTAAATAACACATAATGGTATAAATGGTGGCATCTCTAGTCATAAAAAGCACACATAATTTCACAATTTAATTAATTAAATAATATGTATAAAAATATGGAGTATTACAATAATAATCTGTTTATTAAATTAATTTTACATCACAATGTGCTCAATATCCAATATGATGCATTATTAAAAATCATATAATAAGTATAATCACATATACAAGGAGATGAGGCAATGAAGGTTAACATGTATGACTTTTTACATGGTAAAACTCTTGCATAATAGAGAAACCTTCACGACCCCCTCTACAGGACAAACATCAAATACGATATCCAAAATTGATGGAGATGTAGAACTGACAAACTTCTTTGGTTCTTTCAACGCTTCCAAATCTTACTCATCTTTATATCCTTCAACGATACCCCAAGCGATAAAAATATATTAGTGCTTTTAGTGAAGTGCAAACTAATGCGAATGCAAATATACAAATATAGTTTTTAAATCACTTTTATCATTTTTATTTTCACTAAAACATATTCAAGAAATTCCAGAAAAGAAAAACAAAACATACATTTGTCTAAAAAAAATTTCTACTAAACATATTAGAGAAATGATCAATATAAGTATAAATCAACAAAATGAAATAACAAAGAAAGAATAAAAAAGATATCACCATTTTAATTTCAGAAAAATTAGTTCTATGTTAAGGTATAACATGAATCATGGAGACACATAAAATATTTACTCACTTATAAATGTATTCTCACGCTTATCAATTTTATCATATCTTAAAAAGATAACTCAAAAACTAACTATCTATATTAAGTTTTAAAGTCAAATTTAGTTTTCAATGGTTGGTTTTACTCAAACATTAAAGAGAAAACATATCTACAAAAGATATTAAATAAATACTTTAGATCTGGAGTGAAATTTGATTTTAAAAAATATATAATATTCACCATAAAAGTAGAATATTAGATCATAAAAATTCGGATCACAAAATTAGAATATATATGCATTAAAAAATCATATCTAATCACTAAGAGAGTTAAGTTTTGATAAAAACAAATTTGAACTTTTAAGAACAAAATTCTCTACTACAACAAAATAAATCAATTTCTACTTTTGAGATGATGTGTTTAAGATCCTTGAGAGTTTCAAATCAAAAACTAAAAAGTAAGATCAAATATGATTAAAACATAATGTTGAATCTGATAAGCAATACTCTCTCTCTCTCTTAGAAGAACAAATATGATTAAAACATAATGTTGAATCTGATAAAAAATACTCTCTCTCTCTCTCTCTACTCTAAGAATATGTGATGAGCCTTGTTTTTTCTCACTTTAGAATTATGGCTCACCAACCTAATAAATGGTATAAAGAGGTTTATATAGTAATGGATGGAATACTCTAGAAACCTATCTGAAATAGAGGGTTGAGATTAAAATGACTTGAAGAGGTTTAATCTAAGGGCTGAGAGTCAAGCTTACATATCAAGTTAAGTTGAATAGAAGGTCATTTGATATACTCTCTAATAAAAGCCAAGTTTGTGACTGGTTTTCTGATTATGCTTACAAGAGATGCAAGTTGGTAAGAACTCTATAAGGTGTCACAATAATAATTGAAAATAATATAACGATTGGATTATAATGGTTAACATCTCAGTAAATGCAACTCCTTCTAAAAAGATTGGTCTAACATTCTTAAAAGAGAGTAATAGTACAAATGGCCTACAGTTGTGATATATGACCGGTCAAACCAAATGTATAAGAAAATGCCTAATGGATATCATAACCGATAGTTATAATCCATTCAAGAGAGGTCCTAAATATCAAAGAGAAATGGTCAGCTGTGATTTGATATAAACGAATGCCTCTTAGATCTAAAGGTTAAAATCAAGTATGTACTCAAGGTCGTCCAGCAATCCTATGCTAATAGGAATAACTAATAGAATAAAAGGAAACCTTCAACTAATAATAAAGGTTAGTCTAATAGAAAAACCTTGGGATGTTAACATTAATGCACTAGAAAAATGAAGATGTTTCATGAGATCAACCATTTACCTAGATTTATTTCCTTTATAAGATCTTGTAATCCATCAACCATCAATACCCTACCCAATCTAGCGGCTCACATCGAAAGCTCCTTTTTAGAGAGAGAAGAATCCACCCCAATTAGCTTCCACACATCCGATTTGAAGAACAAATCCCCAAAACTATAGATATTCTTCCTTGTTAACCTTTAAACTGAATATCTCCAAAGTGAAGGCAAAAGATTTTCTAAGGTTGATTTGATGAAATCATTCAAACATCTCTCACAAAATATTTCAATCAAAGTGAAGCAAAATAAAATATCATCTAGGGTTTCTAGAGAGAGAAAAAGAAGCTCATAGATCTAAATTTTTTGTCAAAGATAACAAAGTGTTATAACTGAAAAGTGGAGCCAAAATTCTTTTAATAGGGAAAAATCTAGTTTCTCGCTTTTGCATTGTCCGTGTGCACGAAGGCTTTTTTAGCCGTGCGCACGGATGTTAAGAGTGGTAAAAATAATCATTATGATCGTAGCCATGTGCATGGGGAATTTTTCAACCATATGCACAGTTTTGGACATAATATAAAAGCTTTGAAAACTATCCCAACCGAAAGGCACCGTTTGTAAGCGTTATCAAAATATGTCTTTTTAAGGACTAGTACAAGTGCAAGAAATATGGAAAAAATATGTGGGCAAATAAAGGGCATCCTAAATTGTATCAAAGGTCATATCCCATATTATAAAATGTCTAAAAGTCCACTGGTGTCTCTGAGTCGATGAAGAAATTCAATGCAACCCATCTCAGATAAGAGTAGAGGCATGTAAATAAATCAATCATCTACACACATAAATAAGGCTATAAATTGGGCTGGGTGAACTGGGCTTAGGGTTGCTCAGGCTCGACCCAAACTATCTTACCCACGCTCAAGCCCGAGCTCAGTCCGAACTAATTTTCACCACTTAAGCCCTAACTATGCTCATAAATATTACGGACTTTGGGCATGATTTTGGGTAGGCTCGATTTTAATTTTTTTGTTACAAAAGTTTGAATTACTGTTTTATTCTTGTATTTCCATCATGAAGAAAAAATACACACTAAAAACTAATTGCTATTTCATAAAATAAAATATATAATTATGAAATGTATTAAATTAAAACAACGAAAATAAGAGTGAAAACCTAAAAGGCCAATTAACTTTCATACATATAGCATTATTTTATAACTAACAAAAGCCTATTGCGATTTGAGCAAATAATAAATAAAATGCCCACAATCATATTAACAATAAAATCGCAAAATTGAAAATCACTTGTAATCTAATGGATTATGATAAATGAACCTTTTTTTTCAAAAAGTAGTAAATGAAATAAAATAGTGAAACCTAATTAAACAAGTTAACATAAATACGTTATATTATATAAATTTATTTTTTTATATATTCAAAGTTCGGGCTTTCAGCACAATTCGATCTTGGAAAGGCTTGGATCAAGCTCGATTCGAAATTCATTTAGGCTTGAAATCTTGGGTCAGGCTTGACTTGGCTCAAACTCAAATAAAGCTCGGCTCAGACAGAAAATAGTGGGCCAAACAGGCGGGCTTCGGACTTGCCTGACTCAATTTATAGGCCTACCCACAAGGACTATTAAGGATATCTTTCTAGACTAAAATAAAAACTCCTATACGTTAGACAAATAAAATATTTGTACACGTAATAAGCCAATAAACACTTCTATACATTTTTACTTTCCTTTTTCGGTTGTTCCATGTAAAAATTCCAAAATACATGAAAATCCCCATTCATAAATCTACATCATCCATTACCTATAAAGGACAACATAGTCTAATTCTAGGCAAAAAACATATAAATTTGATATATGATATCAACTGAGACGCTAAAGAGTCCGAACCAATGATAAGATAACTACAAAACTAAAAAAGATAATCAATCACATCCAGGATATACGAAAAATCTTTTCTTCCCCTAAATTGCATGTAGGATATTCACAAAAAAAACATATAAGATATCAAAGGTAAAGAAATATACTCAATGATAAAGTAAGAATGACCATATGATATCAATAGATAAACCCCACAGGAAACATGTGATAACATAAAAGAATATATGTCATGAAGTTTAAAATGTGTACCATGACAAAAAAGCACAAATGAATCATATCTCAAATAAAGAAGAAAATACCCCCTAAAACAAATATTTGAGATACGTGCTAATTGGGTAATGTATTGTCAAACATCACTTTGTAATTTTCAATTGATTTATCGAGTGAGCAATAAACCAATTTTAATCAAGCACCAATTAAACATACGTTGTGTAAACTACTAACCAATTTTAGCTTTCCCTAAGCATGCATATAGGTGATTTGCAACAATAAAATAAAGATCAATCACACACTGCCGCGATGTACGAGAAAAACACACAATGGGAAAAACCTTGGATGACCTAGCCTACACAAATTCACTATGATCTAGGATTTATACAATAGTGACATACAAACGTACTACATTTAACTAGATGCCTTTAAGCCTTGGTTCAGTCTTCACTCCTTGAAACTTCTTCATAAAAGAACCGCAGGAACCCACCCACGATCACCACAACGTATTCACCTCACATGTCTCCATATCCACCAATCTTATATAACAAACCTTCACCGAATAACACGGAATCCCCTATTTCAAACACACCACTCAATGAAGAGTTAACTTCATCTTGGTGCAAGAAACTTAAGATCTCAAACAAGATATTATGATGATTCTTATATCTCAAACATATGGATTGAGCTAGTGTTACTAGAGGCTGTTGGTTTGATATACAAAACTATTTTTGAAACCTTTCTCGTGAAAACTATTGTGCCAGACCTTATATTATAGATATTTGTCAAAAATCAGCAACACACATTATGAGGCATCTCATTCAAACAAAAGTCAAAGTCATTCGAATGATATTGGCTACCTCATTCGAATGGACCTCAAGGTCGTTCGAATGAGACCACACATATCGTTTGAACAAACCTTAAATGACCATTGTGCGCAATCTTTCCACCAAGCAGAAACTTTTCACTCGAACCTCGTTTGAATATCGTTTTAATGAAATCCTCAAACTCATTTGAATGAGATACAGACCCATTCGAACAAACCGCTTAAACTCGTTTGAAAGAGATATATACCCCTTCAAACGAAATAGTGCAACTCGATTGAACGAACTAGAAAACTCGTTCGAACGAAGTTAAAGAAAAAAAATACTATTTTTGAAAACTACTTTTTGAAGATTGCCTCAATAAAACTTTTAAAAACATAGACACCCAAAATGAAATCCATGTATTAACATAATACACCATTCGTACCATTTTGGAGATTCCATGGATGAAGACAAAACTTGTCACAAAAGTTGTTGTCGCTTTAACTTTGTCGTTATGGTCTTCAATGCATTATAGGCTTAGAGGACAAGCATAATAAAATCCTAACCTATGACTCAAGTAATTTAATCCAAATGGAATAAATCCGATCTTATATATTTACAATAAATATATTACAAACTTAACACATTGTGAAATTTGTTCTTACAAATCTCCCCTTTTAACAATTCCTGGACAAAACCCAAAATTAAAAAAAAAACTACTTGGCCACCATGCTCTCTAATACCAAATCCCCAACTCTAAAAGGAAAAAGTACAAACTGACACTTGAAAACCTTGAGTAACTTTACTCTTGTGAAACTTTATTGTACTGTCACTTAAACCTGCACCCTTACCACACCTTTCAAATACAAAGATAATATAACATATATAGAATGGATATGAAAAAAAATCTTCCCCTTTTGTTAAACATCTCCCCCTTAGGCAATACTTCTCCCCCTTTTTGTTCAGGAATAGACAAAGGTAAAGGTACATAAAATGAAATAACTTCTCCCGATTAATGTGACACTTATGATCATAAATAAAATAAGCATATCATGCGATGTGAAGTGAAACGACAATGACAAAAAAACTCGGCATCACAAGCAAAAATAATCCAAACAATGAAACATTTGATACAAATTTGAAGCATATGGTATCAGTTTAAACATATATGATGAACATGGATTAAATGCAATGCAAATACTCAAAAGTAAAATATACCTTATACACCTATAACAAGAACGCACATGAATATATAGATATAACACCACAAAAGACACAGAAAAATAAGTTTTCCACACTCGTATGGCATAAATGTTTCTGAACCAAATTTGGTATGGAGTGAAGGGGCTTGAATTAGAAAATAAAATAAATGTGTACTGAGCACTCAAGATAGTCCAAGGAGTTTTATTTGATCGCATTAAATTATCAAACTTAGATTTAGCCTCATGTGATAAATAATGCGAACTCAAACAGATAAACGGTTTAAATGAACACAAGCCTAGAAAATATTAATGACTCTCAAATAAATAATGTAAATCATTAATGATGAATTAGGTCTCATTGTTCAATCCCATTGACATTCAACTGAATATCTAAAAAAATATGCATATTCAATTCTTTTTGCTCTTTCTTTGAAAATATACCTTTTTGATGATCAATTTCTTAACTTGGCCTTAGAAAACTTCTTCTCTTTTCAAAGGCTCCTGCCAATGGTGGCCTTTCATGCAAAGGATATTACTCCTTTAATATCCATTTTCCATTGCACACTCATACTTTTTCATTCTTATGAACAAACTCACCCAATAGTTCTTACATCCACAAATCCCCCAGATACATATATATGTTTTTTACAAGATAGATAGTAGAACACCTCACTTAGCTCATGTAACATAAGAAATTAAAATTCAAAAGTTCTTGTGCAAGTATGTGTAGAGGCATATACTTAGATCAATCCATTAATAAAACCAAATTCGAACAACTCCATGAAAGGCATGATTAAGAAACAATTCAAAGCATTGCAAACCACACTCTAATGTACTAAGCACATGGAAATCATGGAATGAATGAGATTCAAAGACTCCAATATGGCACATAAAATGTCTAAAACTAATTGATCAAACACAACAAAAATGTATTTTAGTTTTTAAACATTTTTAAAAAATAACTCAAAGGGCAAACATTTTTTTTTATTTTTCTGCTATACACTAAAAAATGAGGAATCCAAATATAAAAGACACAAACATCATACAACTAGTCATAACATATATCATGAAGAACAAGAATAGTGTATGAAAAGCAAGCAAACAAAATCACTCATAAGATATAGCATGGGATGTATCATTTGAAAGCATATGAGAATCAACAAGTCTAACATTGAATGCCTCCAAAACTAATTTTCTAACCCCAATAGATGAAAATTTAACACCTCGAGTTTTAGTATCCATGGTGACATGGGATCTAGACTTCTTAGTGTTGGTCTTTTATTCTTAAAACCATGTATATTGGTTACCCTGTTATGTAAAAGTGTGCCCGTTCATTTTGAAATACGAATCATGGTTATAAGAATGTCTTATATTTGACTTAAATATATTATAGACATGTCGATCAACAGAGGTCAGCAGGAATTCAATTGAGTCGGCTTCGAGTTGACCACTAGGAGATCGTAATTTTAGTTTTAGCACTATTGAAACATTCACAACCTAGATAGGGAATTGTCGTCCTATCAGAATGGTTGCGATGCAATCCTTGTACTGTTTACTTTAACAATTTCCAAATTATAGTTCCATTTATGCGTCGCAAATATAATCACAATGTATAAGAGAATGAGAATCACACAATCTAATATCCAATTGAGTATACTCAATTCACATCCAAATAATATAGGGTAATGTACTTCCCAAATCAAATATGCGAAGGTCTATTCTTATGCCTTTTCGAACACTCGTGACACTACTAGTTATAGTTATAGGATATCCCAACCCTATAGCCTCAAAATAACGTCAAAGGGAAATCATTATGCCATCTCATCATACGTATGACCCCATACCCAACAACGTCAAGGAAGTTGAATTTCATGATTAAACCAATTAAACCTAATTTCGTATTCTTTATATGAATGTATTGAATTAACCTACAATTTCAGTTCAATTTATACAATTAGTTTAGGGATTTTTAAGAATTAAACATGTATAAAACATATCTAATGATTTCTACACATATTATAAGATTCATATGTTAATTTTTCCATCCAATAACCAATTTTAAGTGTTCATCAATAACTTAACTAGGGTTCTTAATTTAATTCAATATAATCACGAGATTAAGTTTGATAACTAAGGAAATCAGATTAGATTATATTGTGTATATATTTTCATAAATAATTACTACTGTAACACAAATATAATCATAATTCTACACAAAGTAAACTTTCCTCAAGGATAATTGTAAATAGCAACCCTCCAAATCCCCAAATCTCATGAGCTAGAGTTCATTCAACTTCCTACTTAGAAGCTAAGGTTTCTCCAATGTGTTTTATGGGTTTTAGGTTAAGTTAATCAGTCAATTATGTTAATAAAATTCATAATTAGACTTAGGCCCTAAATTGGCCTTAACTTAAAGGCCCAAAATATGCTCCAAATAGTCTAAAAATTGGCTCGACCCATTGATATACCCATATACCCTCGATCAGGCCATGAGTGTCCTCCACCCAGACGAGGGCTCAGGTATAGAACGAGTCCAATTACTACAGTTCTGTTACAGGAAGGGTCGGCCAAGATGACCCCTCAACCAAGATCAGACGACCCTTCAAGGGGACGACCCCTCATCATGGACCAGATGACCTTATAAGGGGTCGACCCCTCATCATGGACCAGACTACCCTGTGAGGTAACGAAAGTACGAGGCCCTCATTCAGTCGGGCCCAATGCCAGCATTAACTTTTGCCTCGGCCTGGTGCCCTAGGCCGAGGGTGACATCATCAAATTACGTGACTTGGGAGACGTGTGGAACAGTGCGCGTGGGACTCATATAGCACGTGGACTAGACCGTTATGACAATATCATCCCCTCACATGAGGGAATATTATGTTATCATTAATCGCAAGTGGCACATCCAGGTGTCAACAGGGTATTATCTAGATCATCATTCACATGCATCATGCATGCTTGGGGGGTACACTACACCCTCCAAGCCCTATATATACTGGTCATCTTCAACCTTGTAAAGGGATTGATAATTATAACCCTAGCTAAAACTCTTCTTATACACAGAGTAGAGAGAGAGAGAGCTTATGTGCATTGTATCCAAGGCCATTAGTGCCCATATTTAGTGGATCACACACTCATAGTGGATGTAGGCCTGATTGGCTGAACCACTATATATAATTGTCTGCATTCCTCTTACTCTCATCCCCTTCTATACACTCATACATATATATATATATATATATATATATATATATATATATATATATATATATATATATATATATATATATAACTCTATTGTTGCCATTGTTATTACTGTTTGATCTCTACACCTCTTATCTGGTGGTGCTAAATCTTAGCATCATCACCCATTACTAATCCAATGGACCATTTTCCCCACTAGTTTAACTTAATCCGGACTTTATAAATGTCTTACAAACTTACCCAAAGGTTAACATATTCCGTGAGTTAATTTATATAAGTAGCTAATACGCATCACTAAAAATTTTAAATCTTGATTATTAATTAATTAAATATGACTCGATATTGTAAGAAGCTACTTTACAATTGTTGAACCCAATGTCGAGGGAATAATCTAAGCAAGGTAACCCCCGACACTTAATCCCGAAATCATTCCATAGTCGCCCATAATACTAAGTCACTAAATATTTCATTTAATAAATTAATACGAGTTTGCCAATTGCTATAATAATATCTCACCAATCAACACATAACTAAATTACGCAATACTACATATGCAACAAGTAAATCTACTGAATGACATACCGAATGTAATATGATATATCTCATTAACATGCAAGTATAATTAATTAAATAATTAATTTTACTGTGTCATACACACAACTGTGCAGTACATATGTGAACACTGACAAATTCATAAAAAAAATTTAGTTCAAAAAATAGCATTGCCCTCATTTTTAAGCTTACACAACTTGATTTTTGCATCTTCACTAGTAAGTCAAAAATCTATTTTGTCAACAAATAAAATGTGCATGCTTGTGAAAATCCATAGATGCAATATAAACTTCAAAATGCATTCGAAGATTTATAGACGCTATGAGTCCTCTTGATGCCAAAATATGTGCAACCTAAATGGGAATGAGATCATTCATCTACCTATTACATCTATATGAATACGAAGATATGTGCTTGACTACGCAAGACTCAAATGACTGGACACTAAAATAATCTAACTCTATATTAAAAGGACTACGTTACATTTTAAATATCCCCCTGGCTTATCCGTGAAAAAAAAAATCCCATTTTTTTTTTAATTATACAAGCCCCACATTAGCCGATAATAAGAGTAATGTCACAATATAGTAAAAATTCAAAGATCAACAAACATGAACCAAAATCAAGTCTAAATTTGGGATGAGTCTGAAATACAAGTCAATACCTACAAAACGTGAACAACACCATAAGATGATGATGTGAGAAATTATACTTAAATCATTCTCAACCATCATATCAAGTGTGAAGGCATAAATAAAGTAAATAAAGGGAAATAATGCAAGATATAGAGTGGTTTGGCTATAAAATGATCTTGCGTCCACTTTGATACCTTACTCTCATTATATGTAATCATTAATACAAGATTGGGGTACCATTAGAGGCATATAAGACAGAGGGAGAGTTGAATTCATGGGAAATGTAGCCCTATGCAGTACGGGATACAGCCTATAGAGCAAGTCTATAGAGGGCTACGAACTATCGTGGCCCAAGTGGTCTGGGAGCTTCTAGAGAGAGTGTGTGTGCAGAGATTTTGGCAGGTCTTCACCGCTAAATCTTCTTTGCCTAATTGTGGGGTGAGAACTTATATCTATAAAAGTCAAAAGGAGTTATCACGTGCACGTAGAATGTGGCATATGGATAAGTGGGGTAAGTAGGGAATCCTTTTAGAAGTTGGACAATTGGAAAATACATGTCGATGAGGCTAAATCTGCATAAGATTACACACTGCTGGAAGGTATGCAATCGCGACCTACTAAGGATGTAGTCGTGGCCTTATTGTATGTTGTAATTACATGGACCCTCGCAGCCTGTCTACCTTACAAGGACTATCGCGGCCTATCTGACCCAGGAAGTGGCAATGTGCTTAAGCCTTCTGCATCCTTGGTACCAGTATTGGGAACATCAATAATCCCCCAAGCCTCAATGTCAAGAGGTTACGAGGACTGTGTTCAATGGCCATGTGTTGGGTGTCATTGCAGAAAGTGGTCTCAGTTGTTCTTCTGTTTGGAACGTAGAGTGCTATCGTGGCCAATAAATTGTGACATTTCACCTTCCAATGCCCTCTTATATATAGCGAGGGTCGGTCGTGGCCTCATTACCTTACTAACACACTTGAGAGCATATCGAATAGGAAATTTTAGGCAAATCATTTCTAGCTTCCTATGGCAGTTCAACATTATTTATGGCGGCTAATCGTTTCCAACTTCTTCATCCATCTTCTTCGATTTTTAAGTTGGTTCTTTTTTTTAACCCCAATTTCTATTTTTTTTTAAAATCATGTGATTTCGTGCTTGAATCATGCTGAATTTCTAGATTTCATAATTTTTGTAGATCCATGCTTTTAATTTCATGTAGCTACTAATAGGATTGAATTTTGCTGAGATTTGAATTGGATAATTCTAGGGTTTAAGGCTTGACTATTTGGTTTTAGTATTATGGGTTTTTGGTTTTTCTATGAAATTGGCTTTCTGGTTGTGCTTGGCACTCAATTCGAGTGTTGATGATTAAGATTAGGTAGATTTTGGCATGTAGGAAACTTTTGGGGTCTGATTTTCTTAGCCTAGCACCATTTTGGATTAAATTTTTGATCAAGAACACAAATATGTTGTTCTTGGTGTTCTTGGCCAAAACCATATGGTTTTGGCTTTTGATCTTAGAAATTAGGAAACCCAACTGTTTAGTTGTTTATCCCCGTGGCTGTGACTTATTACTGTATTTGAATTAACTGGTTGCGACCTCTATTTTAACTTCATACCATGGTCTTAATTCCCCAAGGCTGAATCCATTTAGTAAATTTGAACTAATTGGCTGCGACCTCCAATTTAACTTCATACCTTCTTGTGTTAGAATCCTTTGTTCTCGTGACTGCAGCCTGTATGAGATTTTTAGTTGATCTGACTACAGTCTTCACTTTAGATTGAATTTTTTTCTTCCACTGTCTAATTTTTCATAAGATGTCACGACCTCAATAAAGGCCTTGTATCTTGTTTTCTAATTGTAAAGGCTGAGGCACCAAACTGCGATGCTCTTCTGCTTTTACAGGTCTCTTTTCGCGGCCTTATGCATTGGAACATTTCTAAATACTTGGAGGACATTTGGAAGAGACACTTTGGTGTTCCTCCTCCTGTGGTGCTTCATATGAAACCACTAAAGACCAGTGGGCCCTTTAGACTTAACGATTACCCAAACTATGTCAAAATAGATTCTGATTTTACAGATTCTTCTAACTGTAGGGATCCTAGAGCAGCTACGAACAAGATGGAGGAAGATACTTACTCCGGCAATTATCCCCTTACTGAAGTGGATGATGCGACATAGACTTATATGTCAATTTTTGTTACGGAGCTAAGGATTAACGAAACTGGCACTTCTGGATGTGACAGGAGCCCGAAAAGAGCCTGTGGTACTTCACCATCCTTGTAATATGAATGAGGAATGGTTGACTGCCTTAGCTGAGACCAGCAAGTTACCAGAGAGAACGGTTTGTACACTGACATTTTTAAAGTAGAGGTCATGCTCCACAATCCCTAATCATAGGGTGCCATGAACTTGGCCCCACCCCAAGTTGATCCCAATGGCTGGAGGGAAATCCTTATCACGCTAGTTTTATGGAAGAAGAACTTCAAGAGAGACATTATGAATGTAGATTTCTTTAAATTTTACATACCACAAGAGAACTCTGAGGATAATCCAGGGTATTTTTACATGGGTCTACGGTGTAGAGACGGATAATTGATGAAAGGGAGGCTTTCCAGTGTCAAAAATTGGAAAGGAAAATTCTTCTTTATTTTTAGGGACAGTTGGAGATCCACCCAGAAGAAAATGAGAGCGAAAAAGAGTTCAGGGTGTCGCGAACATAGGGCCACCCACCTAAAGAAGGTATAACTTTAGTCTCGACCTTTGTTTATTTCTTCAATTATTTTACCCATTGTAGATTTTAATTCCTTTATTGATAATATATGCAACCTTTGTTAACCCCTTGCTACAGTTTGTGTTGGTCTACTACCCTCCAAGAGACAAAGGGAAAGTATTGAGACTGCGATCTCAATTGACGATAATAAAAAAAAATCTCTGATATAGTGACTCTGCGATCACTATATAAACGTGGATACTACCCAGAACACAAGGCTCCAATGGCTACTAGGGAAAGTATAACTTCAAATAGTTCTGCCGCATCATTTTTGTCTTGGTTTCTTTCAATTATGATTATTTCTACGACATTAATTTTTAACTTTGAATATTGACATCTTTTATATGGTGTCGTCGAGGAGATCGACAGGCCTCCTAATTTTCCAACTTAATGAGTTAGAAGAGGTCATTTAAGGCCTTAACCAAGGCCCAAAGAAGAGGGGGAAGAAGAGGAAGAGGGAAGCTAGAGAAGTTGCGGACCCTCAAGTTAATAAAGAGTCTGAACCTCCAACTGAGAGGGAGGAAGCTCCAACAGAGAAGGATTCCATGACCACTGTGACAGAGTCTGAGGTTCGTGCTGCAGAATCCCCCAACAATTGATAATGATAATGGGGCTAAACTGATCACGGCTGGTTTAATGTCTTACTCTGGGGGGACTTCCATGGGGGTTCCAGTCCCATTCAGGCCTCCAACGCCGGGTCCCCTCCGCGGAATGTGGTAGTCGTTCATAACAACCTACCAACTCCACAGAGCGAGATAGAAAGAGCCACAAACGGTCATCGACGTCCACACCTCGGGCATCTAGACCCCAGATCTCCTTGGGATACAACTGCCACCATAATCTCAAGGATAAAAAGGGCTACAGAGACTTCTAACCTTGAATGTCTGGTGGATGAGGATTAGGAGGATCTTGAGGAATATGCTTTGCATAGCCTTCTAAGGGTAAGTTGCATTTTTAATTTTTTTCCTTCTTTCCTTTTTGCAGATAGTCACTTGCTTTTTTTCTTACTTTTTAATTTTACACTTTCAAGCTGCGAAGGTTACAATGGCACAAAGGTGCAAATATGAAGGGCTTGATAAACTTTATAGGGTAGGAAAATCCATCCCACCAACATTAACTGGAAAGTACCATGAATTCATCTTTTAAGGCTGGTAAAAAATCTTCTAAGACAACTCTCAAAGCTTATAAAATGGATGTAGACTCTAAGGTGGCTGCAGTAGTCAAGGATCAAAGTGAGGTAGAGAAGAACTTCACCCAAGTCGAGAAGGCCTTAAAATAGCTCAGGCAAAATAACTGGAGGCTGCAAGACAAGCTGCCACTATCCAAGATCAGATCGATGTGGCTGAGGTTAAGAATTAAGCGTTTTGGATAAGCCATGCCACAGCCTTGAAGACGCTCTAAGATCAACATGTTGAGGCCAATAAAAAGAAAGATAAATATTATGCCGTAGCCATAAATAAAGTCATTGAAGATGCTATTTCCTCCTTCAAAACTTTAAAGGATTTGTATTTGATCAATAACAAGTCCTACCTTCCCGGTTGCATAGAGTTAAGGCACAGGGTTGCCAAGAACTTCCCAAGGACCAAGGATAAAATATTTGCTTAGAGGTTCAATGACCTTGATCACCTTGACTGCATGGCAATGCTAAGAGCTACAGACGATCTAGTATTGAAGCATCGTGAGGAGGTTGCAGCTATGGGAGGAGAGGAGATAGAGATTGTAGCTGATGATGTCGAAGATGATGATGATGATGATGATGATGATGATGAGGATACGACATCTTGAACTATATTTTTCAAACTTTTCTAGTTATAATTTTCTTTCGCGACCCTATAATTCTAAACTTGTGATTTTTGCTTGCCATAGCTCTGATACATAGTCTTTGAACTGTATTGGCCCTCGGTGATCTTTAACTTTATAATTATTTTTATTCAATCAACTCTAGTTTTATTAAATTTGCAGTTGAACCTCTTTGTTTTTCTTTATCCTCAGTAATCTTTTTGTATTTTTCCTTGAATACTTGAATGCTCGTTTGAACTATAACTGTAGCCAATAGGTGTAATGCCCCGTATTTTTATGGCCTTTAATTACGGGATTAATTAAATTTAACTGGGATAAATTAATTTAATATTAATTCGAATTTTAAATTGAATATTTACTAGCGTGACGAGAGTTAGTAATTATTGATAAGAATTATGTTGAACATCACTCGATGACTAAAGTAGTAAATGAGATTGAATTTATTAAAATTGTCCTGAGTGAATAATATGACAATTATGGAAATTAAGTCGGGATGCGCCTATGTCGTGTCGGGACTAAATTATTATTATAAAAGTGAATAAATTATAAGTCACCTGTATGGTCATTTTAAGTGCGCAAACATGTCCGGAAGGGTCGAGATAGTCAGAAAAGTTTACCCCGGGGTTTAGTTAGGGTCTCGGGATATTTTTAGGCCTAACCGGTACCCCAGGAGGGCATTTTAGTAATTTCCCATTTTAAGGCTTAATTATGGACCAAAATTAAAGGTATATATTGTGACACCCTGACTAATTAAACACCGGGTAGCTACTCCTTTATAAAATTAATTCAAAATGCCAAGTTGGCTCAGTTAATAGCATCACTGACGAAAACGTTTTATTATTACTAACCACCTAGTATTTAAAAAGTAAGTGCCAAATTTTATTAAATCTGATTAACATGCAACAAGAGTAATGAATAACTAAATAACACCATTCACCATACTGAAGTAAAACAAATAACCATCACAAAATGTAAATAAACTCTGGAGGAAAAACTCCTCAATACAAATCCCACAACTGATAAGTAAACTGAAATAAATAACTAAAACTGAATACTGAGCAATACATGCTAGAGTCTGAAAACTGAAATATAAAAATGTCTAATAGAATTGGGCAACATGCCCTACAACTGATAGATGCTGAGACTGGAATCCAAATGAGAGAAGCGTCTACATGCAAATCCCTGTAGCTTCCACAAACAGCTACAGCTCGTCACCTGAATGAGAATCCTATGCTTGGTGTCCTTGTGGCTGGGCACCTAAAATGGTTTTACAAGAAAATATATTTGAAAGCAAATGGGTCAGAGCCCGAAAGTGGAAATCATTTTAAAAACCTGCAAGTGCTTTAAAAACATTTAAAACATTAAATGAAAAGTACATGTTAGGACGTGCACTCACATTAAATTCTCACCTCTCGACTAACTGTGCACTCCTAACGTAAGTACCCATCTATAACGACCCATATTACTAGCTAACTGACAACATAACTAGCTAAACTGCCAAAGGTTCTACCCATATTACTCGGTTCCAATTAACATAACAACGTTCGTAATTAAATAGAGGTTTAACGTAAACTCAGTTACTAACTATGCCATTGATATAACTATCAGTTAACTCATTATATAACTCGAAACAATACCGTAACATTTTTACAACATTAACATGAGGATTTTCCATTAATTTAATGTATATTATTCACATCATTAATATACAATACAAGCACCCCGCAATCTAAGCTGTAGTGCACACATACTCTGCTATCCATCCCGGTACATCACGTACATAAGGATTACATATTCCGAATCTCTCAGGAATAGTTTACCGATAACAACATCACAAATAATGGAGGCGAACACAGTCACCATCACATGGGTCACGCACATACCTACGCTCCCATGGTCATGCAGACTTATTAATATCACAATAAGTCCTTCTATGATCTATGTTCATCAAAGTACCAGTCTAAATCCCCCCCGTAGGCACACAAGGATTAGAGGGTCCTAAGCGAACGCAAACCTCCCGTGATAGCAAGTATGGTAGGTATGTCATACACACAAATACTATATCAATACTAAGTATACACGCATCTTAGTAATCACCGTAGTATAATTGTAATACTCTACATCATTATACCATTATTCCAACCTTATATATTTCAAGTCTCCCGTTAATATAAAGTTAAATTACCAACACGTCTCACGTCGTAGTCCCTTAACCTTAAAACCTATCTATAATAGATTATTAGGTTCCGATAATTCCCAAATACAACATCTTTATTCCTAAGGTCTTTACTTCTGCTCTAAACCTTATTTCATCGAATTACACAATTTTGCACTATTAACCCAAACGTTACCTCTCTAACGAATTTCAATAACCTAGAATAATTCCCCGAATTGCATTCTAATTAAAGTCCACTATAATAATCACACCTACTGGTCTTCCTTAAGGGTGAGGGTATTCATAAGTTCTCCAAACATATTCTCCGAGGGTTTCTGCCATTAAAATCAAATTAAGGAAAATTTTACTCATTCTGGGAAAGTCGATCGATCGACCTATGAATATCGATCGATCGATCTAGTCGATCGATCGACTGATGAATGTCGATCGATCGATCGAACAGGTATGGCTACGGACTGCTTCGTTCTGCAGATTTGAAAACGTCCCAAAACTTATTTCTAACGTGTGATTCTCAAATATAACGTTATAGTAATGTCATATAACAATCCTACAATATTACTAACGTCCATAAATCAATATTTCATCAACTATAGGCTACATATGGATCAATCTTCATCAAAAACCTAGTTTTTCTGATTTTTCTCAAGAACAGTCATGAACCTCATCTTAAATCCGTTTTTGGTATTACAAAAGGCAGTAATTCACATAATATGATCGTCCAGTAACATTCTACATGCAACCTATATCCCAAAATTCAAACTAATAACTCCAATCTCATGGGTTTTTCATTATCTTCCAAGAACATACAAAGTTTTTGAATAATCTAACATGGAAGAATCATTCTCTGAAATTTAAATGGAATAAATCACTTGCCTTGGTTTGATTTCGGATTTGGTGTTGATTTGGTGAAGAATCTCTGCAGAATTCCTCTCTCTCTCTCCTTCTCCAAGCTTTCTTCTCCAAAAGGCTATGGTGGCTAGGGTTTGCTTTGGGAGAGTTGGAAGACTAAATGATAACCTACGTAGCTTATGGGGTTAATAAAGGGTTGGTTGGGTCAATTCCTTATCAGATTACAACTCTCAATTTTCGTCACTTTTAATTACCCAAAAATACCAAATTACTAAAATACCCTTTAAGTTACCGGTATGGCCTAAAAATACCCCGGGACCCTAACTATACCCCCGGCTAGTGTTTTCTGACTATCTCGACCCTTCCGGACGCGTTGACGCACTCAAAATGACCATACGGATTATAGATTTTAAATTCACTTTTATCATCAATATATTATACCGTGACGCGGCGGTCCCACGCGTCAACAAAATTTCTAAAATGCCGTATATAAATCCCACGACAAATTTTATAGTACCAGATACATATATAATCATATATGCACATAATCAAATACCAACTCGCATCACATTAGTATTTTTAACCCGGATTAATTTCCAATTAATACGCTAATTAATTAATTAATCCCAAAAATAATTATAGTCAAAAGTACGGGGTATTACATACTTCCCCCCTAATAACTGAATTTCGTCCCGAAATTCGAAACTAGAAAGTACCTGCTAAAAACAGCTCTGGATAACGCTCGCGCATCTTATCCTCGCGCTCCCATGTGGACTCCTCGACATTGTGATGTCGCCACTGAACACGCACTAACGGGACTATCTTTGACCGTAGTTTCCTCTCGCTTCGGTCCAAAATAGCAATTGGCCCCTCCTCGTAAGAGCTATCCGGCTGGAGATCGATGTCCTCCACAGCAATGTGAGAATGAGCCAAATTGTCCCTAAGGTATTTCCTCAGCGAGGAAATATGGAACACGTCGTGAATCCGATGCAAGTGCTCCGGTAGTCCAAGTCTATATGCAACCGGTCCTATCCGCTCAATAATAGGAAACGGCCCCACATACCTCGGTGCCAACTTCCCCTTCTTCCCGAATCGCATAATCCCCTTCATCGGAGATACCCTGAGCAAAACCTGGTCCCCTACTTGGAACTCCCTGAAAAATCTCTTCGCATCAGCATAACTCTTCTGCCTGTCTTGAGCTACCCGAATGCGACTCCGAATCAACTCAATCCTTGTCGAAGTATCCTGGATCACTTCTGGCCCAAGTAATTTATTGTCCCCCACCTCCAACCAACATGCTGGGGAACGACAAGGCCTGCCGTACAATACCTCAAACGGAGCCATGCCAATCGTGAACTGATAGGAGTTGTTGTAAGCAAACTCCACCAGTGGAAGATACTGCTCCCATCCACCCCCGAAGTCAATAATGCACATGCGTAGCATGTCTTCCAACATCTGATTGGTGCGCTCTGTCTGCCCATCGGTCTGCGGGTGATAAGCCGTACTCAATCGCAATTCTGTGCCCATGGCCTCCTGGAAACTCTCCCAAAACCTCGAAACAAATATCTTATCTCTGTCAGACACGATATTCAGGGGCACACCGTGAAGTCTCACAATCTCTGAAATGAAAAGCTGGGCATACTGTCCCGTAGTGTAGTCAGTCCTTACAGGTAAGAAGTGAGCAACCTTAGACAACCTGTCCACAATTACCCAAACGGAGTCGTGACCCCTCTGCGACGTAGGCAACCCCGTGACAAAATCCATGGATATGCTCTCCCACATCCACACCGGAACCTCCAACGGCTGTAGCAATCCTGCTGGTCTCTGATGATCCACTTTTACAAGCTGACAAGTGGCGCATTTCGAGACAAACTCAGCGATATCTCTCTTCATACCGCTCCACCAATATTGCCGTCTCATGTCTTGGTACATTTTGTCCCCTCCGGGATGTACCGCGAACCGTGAGCCGTGCGACTCAGCCATAACATCGTGCCGCAATTCTTCCCCTTCCGGAACTACCAACCTCCCATTGAAGCGCAATCCCCCGTCTGAGCTAACGGTATAGGACTGGGCTCCCTCTGCAAGTAATCGAACTATCTGCTCCTGACAGAACGAGTCATCGGCCTGTGCCCGTACTACCTTCGTGACAATCTGCGGTGTAACGGTCATCACAGACATGAAAGATCGGGCCACTGCGTCCTGGTGTCCCAATTCCTTCCACTTAGCCTTCCACACCTCTGCCGCCTCATCTGCTTGCCTGCGGCTCAACGCGTCTGCTACCACGTTAGTCTTACCCGGGTGGTACTAGATGTCGAACTGGTAGTCCTTCACAAACTCAAGCCACCTACGCTGCCGCATGTTCAATTCCTTCTGCGTGAACAGATACTGTAGTGACTTGTGGTCCGTGAACAGCTGAAACTTCTCCCCCAAAAGATAGTGCCTCCAAATCCGTAAGGCAAATACCACTGCTGCCAACTCCAAATCATGCGTGGGGTAATTCTTCTCATGAGGCTTAAGCTTACGGGAAGCATAAGCTATGGCCTGTCTCTCCTGCTGCAAAACACCTCCAAGCCCTTGCAAAGACGCATCGGTGTAAACCAAATACTCAACGCCCGGTCTCGGCAATGCTAACACAGGTGCTGAGGTCAATTTGTCCTTCAACTCATCGAATGCCAACTGACAGGCATCACTCCAGATATATGGCACACCCTTACGAGTAAGATGTGTCAAAGGACCTGCTATCTCCGAGAAACCCCGAATAAACCTCCTGTAGTATCCTGCTAAGCCCAAGAAACTACGAATCTCTGTTGGTGTCGTGGGCTGTCCCCACTCCCTCACCGCTGATACCTTTCCCGGATCAACAGATATTCCCTGGTCGGAAATAATGTGACCCAAGAACTGGACCTCCTTCATCCAAAACCCGCACTTCTCATATTTTGCATACAGCTCGTTCTGACGAAGTGTCTGCAAAACCTGCCTCAAATGCTCGGCGTGCTCCTCCTCTGTCTGAGAGTAGACCAGAATGTCATCAATGAAGACAATGACAAACTGATCTAGGAAATCTCTGAACACCCTGTTCATCAAGTCCATAAACACTGCTGGAGCGTTGGTCAAGCCGAAAGGCATAACCCGAAACTCGTAAGAATCATATCTCGACAAGAACGCAGTCTTCGAGACATCCTCCTCCCTGATACGCAACTGATGGTATCCTGATCTCAAATCAATCTTCGAGAAGAAAGAAGCTCCTCTCAACTGTTCGAATAAGTCATCGATTCGAGGCAACGGATACTTATTCCGTATCGTGACCTTATTCAACTCTCGGTAGTCCACGCACAAACGCAGTGAACCATCCCTCTTCTTCACAAACAAAACTGGAGCGCCCCAAGGTGAGGTACTCCTGCGAATAAAGCCCTGCCCTAACAGCTGCTCTATCTGATCCCGTAACTCTCGCATCTCAGCTGGAGCCATACGGTACGGTGCACGTGCTATAGGTCTCGTACCCGGTAGCAAATCTATAACGAAGTCTATCTCCCGACTGGGTGGTAAGCCTGGTATCTCCTGAAACACATCTGAATACTCCCTGACAATCGGGATCGAATCTAAAGGAATCACAACCTCCTTAGAGGTATCCTCCTCTATGTAATACAGATGAGCAGTCGATCCTCCCTCTGGGCGAGGCATCGCCACTATAAACATCTCCTGCCCCGGAATGGCAAAAATAATGCTCCCGCTGAAGCAATCAATCATGGCCCTATATGCTACGAGCCAATCCATACCGATTATCACATCGTGAACATGCATGTCTAACACTAACATGTCCGCAGGTAATACCAAACCACCAACCTCTACCCCCACTCCCCGGCATATAAAGAAAATAAGTGACCCACTCCCTAATGGTGAGTCGACACACGTCACTGTGCTCTCTGCCGTAGCTAACAATCCTAAAGCTTTCGCGAAGTGTGTAGCAATAAAACAGTGTGTAGCACCCGTATCAAATAACACCCGACCCATAGTGCCATGGATAGGAAACGTACCCTCGATCGCGGACGGTGCCTGTGGAACTGCAGCCTGGTGAACGTTGTAGACACGTCCATACTGTAGCTGCCCCTGCTGAGCTGGGACTGCTGGAATGGGTGGCAATGCTGCCATCTGTGGCGGTGCAGGAAGAGCGGCGGGAAACATATGTCTCTGTGGCTCCTGGCGAGCACCCTGCTGCTGCTGCTGTGGGGCCCTGCCCCTATCAGGACAATCCTGCTTCTTATGGCCAGTCTTGCCACAAGTGAAGCACTTCCCTGGGAAGTTCCCTCCCCTCTGCCCCTGCTGTCCCCGGCCCTGGTGGCCGTTACCATTCCTCCCTTGGCCCTGCTGGCCCTGATGGAACTGCTTCCCATTCTGCCCCTGTTGGCCCTGCTGGCCGTTTGGACCCTGATGGCCCTGACGGAAACCTCCCTGTCCCTGCCTGTAGTTCCCTGATCGGAACCTCTTATTGTCCCCCTGCTGGGTACCCTACTCAGTCTGTCTCTGCCCCTGATCGGCCTGTGCCCCGCTGGCACCATGTCCTCCAGTCCTGCCCTGATGGCTAGACTACCCTGACCGCTTGCCCTCGGCCATATGAAAACGGTGGTCCTGGCAGTACAATAGTGCAGCGTTAACCACATCAGAATACGTGGCCAACGATAGGTTCCCTAGCAGATGCTGACGGATCCTCCAATTCAACCCATCAGTGAACTTCTCTATCTTCTTCTTCTCTGTTGGAATCTCGTCTGGAACGGTATTCAACAGGTTAGTGAACTCGGCCTCATACTCGGCCACTGTCTTGGTCTCCTGCTTCAAACTCATCAGCTTCCTCCTCATCTCTGTATGAACTGCAAACGGAAAGTATTTGCGGTCGAACCGCACCCAGAACTCCTGTATGGTGAGGGTATCCCTCTCCTTCGCGGTGGTAATGGACTCCCACCACTGCAGCGCAGATCCAACTAGCTTGAAAGTAGCTAGCACCTGCTTCTGAACATCTGTGCACTCATGCATCCTCAAATGCCTCTGTATGTCCTTCCTCCATTGGCTCGAGACTACCACATCTGAGCTTCCTGCAAACTCTGGCGAATGCGCTTTCTGAAAAGTGTCACGTACACGTTCCCAAGCAGACGGGAATGCATTAACCTGGACGGGCGCGGCAACCGGCGCCTGAGGTGGTGCCTGCTGAATCACGGCAATCGCGGCATTCAGCGCTTGAGCTACTATAGCTGCAACCTCAGTGGCGTTCAACATGCCCTGAACTGGAGCGGGCTGGGGTTCGGGCATTGCATTCCTGGGAACTCGTCGTGCACGTCGTGGAGGCATCTGAAATAAGAACAAAGTTTATAAGTCTACAGATAAACTTTAAAATAGCTGAAGAACGAAACGTACACAATAAGAGTACAACAGTCCTAAAATATAGGGCTCTATATCAAAGGAAACGTAGCGGAAACATAATAGCCATACAGATCCTAAAGGACACTAGAACCTGATGCTCTGATACCACCTGTGACACCCCGACTAATTAAACACCGGGTAGCTACTCCTTTATAAAATTAATTCAAAATGCCAAGTTGGCTCAGTTAATAGCATCACTGACGAAAACGTTTTATTATTACTAACCACCTAGTATTTAAAAAGTAAGTGCCAAATTTTATTAAATCTGATTAACATGCAACAAGAGTAATGAATAACTAAATAACACCATTCACCATACTGAAGTAAAACAAATAACCATCACAAAATGTAAATAAACTCTGGAGGAAAAACTCCTCAATACAAATCCCACAACTGATAAGTAAACTGAAATAAATAACTAAAACTGAATACTGAGCAATACATGCTAGAGTCTGAAAACTGAAATATAAAAATGTCTAATAGAATTGGGCAACATGCCCTACAACTGATAGATGCTGAGACTGGAATCCAAATGAGAGAAGCGTCTACATGCAAATCCCTGTAGCTTCCACAAACAGCTACAGCTCGTCACCTGAATGAGAATCCTATGCTTGGTGTCCTTGTGGCTGGGCACCTAAAATGGTTTTACAAGAAAATATATTTGAAAGCAAATGGGTCAGAGCCCGAAAGTGGAAATCATTTTAAAAACCTGCAAGTGCTTTAAAAACATTTAAAACATTAAATGAAAAGTACATGTTAGGACGTGCACTCACATTAAATTCTCACCTCTCGACTAACTGTGCACTCCTAACGTAAGTACCCATCTATAACGACCCATATTACTAGCTAACTGACAACATAACTAGCTAAACTGCCAAAGGTTCTACCCATATTACTCGGTTCCAATTAACATAACAACGTTCGTAATTAAATAGAGGTTTAACGTAAACTCAGTTACTAACTATGCCATTGATATAACTATCAGTTAACTCATTATATAACTCGAAACAATACCGTAACATTTTTACAACATTAACATGAGGATTTTCCATTAATTTAATGTATATTATTCACATCATTAATATACAATACAAGCACCCCGCAATCTAAGCTGTAGTGCACACATACTCTGCTATCCATCCCGGTACATCACGTACATAAGGATTACATATTCCGAATCTCTCAGGAATAGTTTACCGATAACAACATCACAAATAATGGAGGCGAACACAGTCACCATCACATGGGTCACGCACATACCTACGCTCCCATGGTCATGCAGACTTATTAATATCACAATAAGTCCTTCTATGATCTATGTTCATCAAAGTACCAGTCTAAATCCCCCCCGTAGGCACACAAGGATTAGAGGGTCCTAAGCGAACGCAAACCTCCCGTGATAGCAAGTATGGTAGGTATGTCATACACACAAATACTATATCAATACTAAGTATACACGCATCTTAGTAATCACCGTAGTATAATTGTAATACTCTACATCATTATACCATTATTCCAACCTTATATATTTCAAGTCTCCCGTTAATATAAAGTTAAATTACCAACACGTCTCACGTCGTAGTCCCTTAACCTTAAAACCTATCTATAATAGATTATTAGGTTCCGATAATTCCCAAATACAACATCTTTATTCCTAAGGTCTTTACTTCTGCTCTAAACCTTATTTCATCGAATTACACAATTTTGCACTATTAACCCAAACGTTACCTCTCTAACGAATTTCAATAACCTAGAATAATTCCCCGAATTGCATTCTAATTAAAGTCCACTATAATAATCACACCTACTGGTCTTCCTTAAGGGTGAGGGTATTCATAAGTTCTCCAAACATATTCTCCGAGGGTTTCTGCCATTAAAATCAAATTAAGGAAAATTTTACTCATTCTGGGAAAGTCGATCGATCGACCTATGAATATCGATCGATCGATCTAGTCGATCGATCGACTGATGAATGTCGATCGATCGATCGAACAGGTATGGCTACGGACTGCTTCGTTCTGCAGATTTGAAAACGTCCCAAAACTTATTTCTAACGTGTGATTCTCAAATATAACGTTATAGTAATGTCATATAACAATCCTACAATATTACTAACGTCCATAAATCAATATTTCATCAACTATAGGCTACATATGGATCAATCTTCATCAAAAACCTAGTTTTTCTGATTTTTCTCAAGAACAGTCATGAACCTCATCTTAAATCCGTTTTTGGTATTACAAAAGGCAGTAATTCACATAATATGATCGTCCAGTAACATTCTACATGCAACCTATATCCCAAAATTCAAACTAATAACTCCAATCTCATGGGTTTTTCATTATCTTCCAAGAACATACAAAGTTTTTGAATAATCTAACATGGAAGAATCATTCTCTGAAATTTAAATGGAATAAATCACTTGCCTTGGTTTGATTTCGGATTTGGTGTTGATTTGGTGAAGAATCTCTGCAGAATTCCTCTCTCTCTCTCCTTCTCCAAGCTTTCTTCTCCAAAAGGCTATGGTGGCTAGGGTTTGCTTTGGGAGAGTTGGAAGACTAAATGATAACCTACGTAGCTTATGGGGTTAATAAAGGGTTGGTTGGGTCAATTCCTTATCAGATTACAACTCTCAATTTTCGTCACTTTTAATTACCCAAAAATACCAAATTACTAAAATACCCTTTAAGTTACCGGTATGGCCTAAAAATACCCCGGGACCCTAACTATACCCCCGGCTAGTGTTTTCTGAATATCTCGACCCTTCCGGACGCGTTGACGCACTCAAAACGACCATACGGATTATAGATTTTAAATTCACTTTTATCATCAATATATTATACCGTGACGCGGCGGTCCCACGCGTCAACAAAATTTCTAAAATGCCGTATATAAATCCCACGACAAATTTTATAGTACCAGATACATATATAATCATATATGCACATAATCAAATACCAACTCGCATCACATTAGTATTTTTAACCCGGATTAATTTCCAATTAATACGCTAATTAATTAATTAATCCCAAAAATAATTATAGTCAAAAGTACGGGGTATTACATATATCATATGGGAGTTAGAGTCTTCGAGGATTAGAATCGATAGAGTTTCAGAGAGGCTAAGGGATAAGGGAGAAGACTCAAAAGGGGAGAACCACCCTACCTACACCACCGTTGCCATCTTTCACCACCAACGCGTAGATCGGGAAACGAGGGACGCAACCATACTCATCAACACCTGAGAATCAGACCTTCATATCTGAGGCAAGTATCTATCTTGTTACTTTTCTAGTTAATATTTCTTCCATGTTAGAATAGGATTGATAAATACATGTTTTATGGAATAATTTGATGATTTAGGGAATTTAAATCACATGCTTTAGAGGAAATAAGTATATTTTGGAAATCTCAACATATGTAGAGGATTACCTATGAAAATATAATGGTTTAGAAAAATCTGGAAAAAGAATTAGAAGATTGGAAAATTTAATGAAACTAGGGTTCTTGTTAATTATAATGAATTAGCCCTTTAATTCGATACCTTTGATGAATTCGTACGTGCTTCACGTAGGAAATCATGTATTGTAAACACCCGAAGGGTTACCAATTTTAATTAACTTAATTAAAATAATAAATTATTTCCTTTTATATATATCGAGATGCGGAAGCGTTAGGATGGTTCAACAAAACAAACGAACACCAAATTTTAATTTCTATTTCAAATTAAAATTAAACACAAGTGAAAAATTAATGAAACACACACATATTAATTTCACTTAAACCAATTAATTCATTCAAGTCCTAGAATTTGCCTAAGTCATATTTTGCAATTTTATCAAATTAGGCCAAACCAATTTTAACGATTAAATTAAATGACTTGAATTAATTAACTACACATTATCCAAATTAAACACGTAGAGATTAAATTAAACCATTTTTTATCTTTTTACCTAAGCATGTGTTCTAGGTTATTTTGCAAAAGATAAAATAAACAATCAATCCACTACGCCGCGATGTACGAGGAAAAATCAACGACGGGAAACAACCTCGGACGGCCCTAGCCACAAATCCACTAAGTACGAAATTTACAAATACAAGACAGAAAGGCTTACAACACACGACTCGATCCCTCTCAAGCCCCGATGCTTCTTCTTGTAGATACCTCTTCCTAGAGGATAACCTTGGAGCTCCACCGCAGTCTCGGAATCCACCGATCGAACTTTATATGATCACCGTCACCCGAGCAAGGAGCCTTTCTCCAAGTGGGTAATGCTGCAACAACCTCTTCTTCTTTCTTTATGGGATGTAGAAGAAAACTCGAAACTTCTCTTTGAACGGAATAGATGAACCCGATGCCAATCTCCAAGCAAGATATATGAATATGGGAACTTGGAAGAAACTAATTTGGGTGTAAACTAGAGTGGTGTATATTTTTCTCTTTGATAAAAACTCACTCAAAATATGATATTTTTTCCTCTTTGATTTTACTCTCAAAACACTCTATAGGAGTATGTAAGATATGAAAAAGATCCTATTTCAAAAGTGATTCCCGCACATAGTTATGCTGTGAAAAGTTGGTTAAGAAATAAGTGGGGAAGTGGGTGAAAAACTGCTTAAAACTGCCAAAAACTGTTCCCGCATGGCGTCTCATTCGAACGACATTCTCGTTCGAACGAGTCTTCTAACGAAGTTCCATTATGAACTCATTAGAAACTCGTTGGAAATCTCGTTAGAACGACAATATCGTTCGAACGACATTTTGAACGAAGTTCCAGTATGCCTTAATGGGAAGTCGTTGGCAACCTCGTTCGAACGACATCTGGTTCGAACGACAATCTCGTTCGAATGACATATCGAACGAGCTTCCAGAAACATTGGAATATTCGATTTTAGACCATAAAACTTTATAAACTTCTTTTAAAGTTTTAATTAATTCTTTCTGAAAATAAAACACAACTTTAATTAAACCAAACACCCAATTAAACTTATTCCAAGCTCCTATATATATAATATTGCATTCATACCTTGGGAGCATGGAACCATAGTTGATGACGGAGAAACGAGGCACGCAAACCGGAATATTGATGAAGCTTTATACTCTTTGCCGCTATATTTTCAACAAACTCTTCATAGGCTTGAGAATATTACAATTAAATACAATCCTATGAATAAATGATTTTGTCCGGAATTGAGCCAAAACAATATATGGACTCAATTGGAAATTTGTGTCCTTACAAATCTCCCCCTTTAGCTATTCCGGGACAAAAACCAAACAAAAATCCTAAAGGGCCGTCAAGCTCACTAGACTCAAAACATAACCCACCCAAACTTGACTCAACCCAAGGATAAAACGCTTTGCCATTGAAAGATGCTGCTTTAGAAGAATTCCTGCACACTTAAGAAAATTCATCAAATGTATAGGGAATATCAAAGTATTTAAAGCAATGAAAATAAATACTCCCCTAAAATTAATTCTCCCCTTTTATCAAAATGATCAACTCAAGAAGTTATCCCCTATCACATTCTCCCCCTTTTTGTTCAGGAATAGGCAAAGGATAAAGAACAAATATAAAAGCATGTTAAAGCTTAAATTGATAAGACATGAAAGCATATGGGAAACAAAAGCATAACTAATCCAAGATAGATACCAAAACGAAAGTATAAGCATAGAAGGACTAGAAAGCAAGGCAAAGGCAAACCAAAATATCATATCATATATATATATATATATATGTGTGTGTACTAGAAATATATCAAGAATGCACACGCACATATATATAGATATAAACACACATATGACACACAAAATATAATAGGAGTCTTTCACACTTGTATGGAAAAAATGTGTCATATGGAAATGGAAGTGTTTAGGTGTGAACTAGAAACGATTAAATTTAGACCCAATCACTTTAAACATGTTCACGGAGCTCTCCATTGATTGCAAACTTCATCACATTTGAATATAACCTCATGTGACAATATAAATTGAACTCAATGAACAAACATACACATTGCATACAAGCCTAGCATATTGATGATTCTACAAACCAATAGAGTCATGACATGAGATACGCAACTAGGATAAACGGACATTGTGCAAACCGTTGATATACCATCCAATCTCCCTCAATAAGCATTTATGTTAATTTTGAATGAATATATCAATCAAACATAGGCCTTAGCAATTTGTTTTTCATTTTAATGCCATATTTTATGTTTTTAGGACTTTGGACCACGTATTTCTTTTAGGTCCATTAAAAACGGTGGCTTACAATCGTAAAGGATCACTTAGTCCTTTCGGAGCCCTTCCCCGTGCACATTTTTATTTATCATGTTTTCATTTTTCACACAAATCTCACGTGCAACGGATTTTGACATGCACTAGTCCTCCTAAGTCACAAATATGTAGATGACAAGATTGGAAGTAGAACACTTCACATAGCTTAAATATACATATGAAGTTAAAAATTCAAAGGAGCTCGTGCATGTGTGAATAGAGGCATATAAAAATAGAATCCATTTAAACAACACAAAATCCAACTACTCCATGTAAGCATGGTAAAGAACATAATAAGGATTGATAATCTACACCAAAAGTTCTAGCCACATGAGAGAGTTAAAGGGTGGATTCAAACACAAGTATATGCCACATAAAGTGTGTCAAACCAAAATACACACAAAATACAATCTTTTTGAGTGTTTGACATTTATAACCAAAAATAAAAATATATACTCAAAAGATAAACCAAAATCGTTTGAATTTTTCTTTAAGCTTAAATTATCAAGAGATAAAAACTTCAAATGATAAACAAAAATCATTATTCTAGCATGTGATATGATATAAAGTAAGGACTAGAAATTGATTAAACAAGCATACATTTAGCATGTGAATATGGCATAAAGTACAAAAGCTAAAGTATGCAAGCACTAGCACATTCATCCTTTAGATTTAGTAAGGGAGGAAGCATGTGAAAGTAAATGAGAATCAAAAACCCTATTTTGCAAGGCAACCAAGTCGGATTCCCTAACCCAAATTAATGAAGAATGACTATCTTGATGTGTAGGAATTTGAAATACATTGGTTGCATTACGTTGGGATTTTCTAGGAATTCATTTAAGATCAAAACAAAATTTCCTAAAATGACCTTTTCGACCACAATGTGTATAAGTGAAGACATGTCGAAAAGATTTACTTACGGAGTGATCTCTAAAAGTTTTCCTAGTAGATTCTCCAAAAACGTTGGTGTTGGCTTTATGAGTAGATTCATTACAAGTATTGAAGCCTAAACCACACGTGTCATTTTTAATTTGGACCGTTCCTAAGATTTTATCTAGTTTTTCCGAACGACACTCCAAATCAAATTTGACATTACTAGAGTCTTTTAATTTATTTTTCAATTATAAAATGTTAGACTCTAATAAAACATTTCGCTCTTCAAAAGAAAGAAGCTCCTTTTTCAAGGATTCCATTAAACCCCTAAGGCTATCTCTCTCGCCTTCTACATATTCAAGCTTCTCTTGAAGAGTCCTCTCACGTGTCCTAAGGTCTTATATTAAAGCATTTTCTTCAACGACCTTGACACTCTCTCTTACACTAGCTTCTAACTTCAAATTAGCTCTTTTCAATTTAATAGATTCTTTATAAAGTTCTTGAAAAGCATTTTGAAGTTCACTCAGATTAACCTCTTCTTCATTTTCGCTCTCTCTTTCTTCTCCACTCTCACTATCATCAAAAACAAGGTAATCAAAAACTTTGACCACGGAAGTGTCATGATTTTGAGTATCTTCATGAGAAGATTCACTTTCAGTGCTCACATGACTAGCCATAAAAGCCACAAAATTTGGCTTAGTGGGGGAATCGGGTCCCTCTTCCTTATCACTATCACTAAGGGTAGCATTATATGAAATGGGTCGTTTACCCTCTTTCCTTAGTTTAGTGGGGCACTCAGAAGCCCTATGGCCATAACCCTCACAACCAAAACACCTATTAGACTCGTCCCTATTTAAATTTTCATTAATAGATTTAGGGAGCTTCTCGGCTTTGTCATACTTAGAAGTTTCAAATTTCTTAGAATCATTTTTAAATTTATCTTTGTTAAATTTAAGAAATTTTCTAAATTTACGAGCAAACAAAGCCATGTCTTCCGAGTCACTATCACTCTCGCTCTCTACTACTTGTTTGACCTCTTTTCGGGCTTTTAAAGCAACGCCCTTTTCAATTTCTTTTCAGTTTTAGAGGGAAACATGTCTAGTTCATAGGTTTGTAAATCACCTACGAGCTCTTCTAATTTCGTAGAGGCTAAAGTTGGTAAAAAATTTAAAACGGTCACATTTTGAATAAATCTATCGGGAAGGGACCTTACAATTTTCTTTACAATAAGGTTGTCGGGTATTTTCTCTCCCAAGTTAAAAGTTGAATTGACAATATCGGACAGTCTAGCATAAAATTCATCAAAAGTTTCATTATCGTTGATTTTGATAGTTTCAAATTGAGTGGTGAGGTTTTGGAGTTTCGAAGCTTTAACGACACTTGTACCTTCGTGAGTCAGTTGTAAAATATCCCAAGATTCTTTAGCGGTCTCAAACATCATAATGCGTCAGAATTCATCCGGTGTGACAGCGCTAAAAAAGGCATTTAAACCACGGGAGTTAAAATTTGAAAGTTTAAACTCATTCTCAGTCCATCTATCCGCCGGTTTGGGAACACGCTCATTATCTACTAAATGAGTAGGTGGGAACCACCCGTTAACAACAGACAACCAAACTCTCTCATCGATAGATTTTAGTGCTGATTTCATTCGCGCTTTCCAATACACGTAGTTTGAACCATCGAAAATAGGAAATTTTGAAAATGGGGAAAATTCCATTTTAGCCAAAATTATTTAAAGGATCTTTAACGAAATAATTTATCGCTTTGGCTCTGATATCAATTTGTAAACGCCCGAAGGGTCCCCAATTTTAATTAACTTAATTAAAATAATAAATTATTTCCTTTTATATATATCGAGATGTGGAAGCGTTAGGATGGTTCAACAAAACAAACGAACACCAAATTTTAATTTCTATTTCAAATTAAAATTAAACACAAGTGAAAAATTAATGAAACACACACATATTAATTTCACTTAAACCAATTAATTCATTCAAGTCCTAGAATTTGCCTAAGTCATATTTTGCAATTTTATCAAATTAGGCCAAACCAATTTTAACGATTAAATTAAATGACTTGAATTAATTAACTACACATTACCCAAATTAAACACGTAGAGATTAAATTAAACCATTTTTTATCTCTTTACCTAAGCATGTGTTCTAGGTGATTTTGCAAAAGATAAAATAAACAATCAATCCACTACGCCACGATGTATAAGGAAAAATCTAAGACGAGAAACAACCTCGGACGGCCCTAGCCACAAATCCACTAAGTACGAAATTTACAAATACAAGACAGAAAGGCTTACAACACACGACTCAATCCCTCTCAATCCCCGATGCTTCTTCTTGTAGATAACTCTTCCTAGCGGATAACCTTGGAGCTCCACCGCAGTCTCAGAATCCACCGATCGGACTTTATATGGTCACCGTCACCCGAGCAAGAAGCCTTTCTCCAAGTGGGTAATGCTGCAACAACCTCTTCTTCTTTCTTTATGGGATGTAGAAGAAAACCCAAAACTTCTCTTTGAACGGAAGAGATGAACCCGGTGCCAATCTCCAAGCAAGATATATGAATATGGGAACTTGGAAGAAACTAATTTGGGTGTAAACTAGAGTGGTGTATATTTTTCTCTTTGATAAAAACTCACTCAAAACATGATCTTTTTTCCTCTTTGATTTTACTCTTAGAACACTCTATAGGAGTATGTAAGATATGAAAAAGATCCTATTTCAAAAGTGATTCCCGCACAGAGTTATGCTGTGAAAAGTTGGTTAAGAAACAAGTGGGGAAGTGGGTGAAAAACTGCTTAAAACGGCCAAAAACTGTTTCCGCCTGGCGTCTCGTTCGAACGACATTCTCGTTCGAACGAGTCTTCTAACGAAGTTCCATTATGAAATCATTAGAAACTCGTTGGAAATCTCGTTAGAACGATAATCTCGTTCGAACGACATTTCGAACGAAGTTCCAGTATGCCTTAATGGGAAGTCGTTGCCAATCTCCTTCGAACGACATCTGGTTCGAACGACATGTATATATGTATATTTAATCAGTAGTAAACTTGTTTGGGAGTTTGGGAATCATTAATGGTGTTTTGGAGAATTTTCTTGGATTATACCCGTAGGTTGGATTAACAGTTTTTTGGGCAAGAACTGCTTGATCGATCGATCGACCCAAGAATGTCAATCGATCGACTGATCGATCGATCGATCGATCCCTTTCCTCGATCGATCGACCCCTCCTGGAAACTTCATGTTTTTCCTCTCTTCATTTAATTCAGACAAAATGCGTAGGAACCCTTGGATACTATTTAAATAGCATAATGGGTCATGAAGGGGACCAGTAGGGTTTAATTAGACTCCGTTGAAGGAAATGCTATATGGGACGTAACAGTGGGTTAACGACGATTTGACGCATATTGAAAATCGTGCATACATTAACTACGAAATTGAGAGATTCGTGAATGACTCAGACTAGTATATTAGAGAGGGTGTACCTACTGAATTGATCTTTAGGAAGAGAGAATACTTTGAGGGATGAGGAGTAATTATGAAATGATTATAATTAAGAATAAATGAGATGAGTTTTTTATGTGTAAAGATTGGGTGAAATTGTATGAAGTACGGTTAATTAATATTATTATGGATCTTGGGCGAACCAAATTGGAAATGTGAATATTTATGGCCGTGTGACTGTGTGCATATACTAAATATTATATTTGTGAATAATCATACCCGCGCTACGTGCTATCACGAAGGTTGCCATGCCAGGACAGTCTTATCTCGATGGGACCTTTATGGGGCATATTGGCTTGTACCCTAGAACATAGGATTCCTTGGTATAGGCTATCTGAGAATGATAGTCAGGCTATGTGAGGGGTATGTCCTGACCTCTTAGTGACTTGGAACTATGCTTCACCTCCATTTCGTGTGTATTATGTTAATACAGTTCGAGAGTGATTCCGAACTAGTATTTCCCTTAATACGAGTGATACGGGGACTTGATAGAAAAGTATGCTAGTACCTTAGATTTTATGTGGGGTGCCGATAGTATATACATTATATGAGTGATTAATATATGTACTTATATATGGAAATCTTCTACTGTGCGTATAAGTAGTTAAGTATTGGATAAATTCTCTAAACTATAAAGTAAGTATTCAGGAACTTTATAACGGTACTGTGATATATTAAGTAACGTAAGTGATCATGAAGAGATTGATCTCTAAACTAAATATCATAGTCCTGTGACTTCTCAAAATAAAATCATTGGGAGATAAGTTAGATAGACTTATGAGGTATTTAGTAGTACCGTAGGCGTGCACACTAGATGAGAGGTGAGAATTCTCAAGAGAGTGTCGCGTACTAACATGGTGGTTATATTAGCCGGTAAGCATTTTAAATACTTGCTAAACTATTTCCAAACCTGTTTTACACTCGGGCTCTGACCCGTTTTCTATTATTTTCTCTCTCTCTTGTATATATATATACGTATATATTACAGGTGCTCAGTTCCAGGGGCGTTAGGTGTAGAATCATTTGACTGGACGTGTTGCAACTTGTGTGGGAGTTGAAGGTCATTGTAGTAGCTGCTTCCTCCTTTGGTTCCTCAGACTTCTGTTTATCTCTTTTAGTTAGGGCATGTGTTGCCCATTTCCAGATTGGTTTAGACTTGATAGGGATTTCAAAATTCTATCTTTTCAGTACTTTGTTTTCATTTGGGATTATTTTATCTCTCACACTATCTGTGGTTTGCGGTTAATTATTTGGATTTGATAATCTAGTTGGCATGGTTTGTTGGATGATTGGTATCTTTATCATATGTATTATCCAAATCTGTGTATGTTTAAAAATATTTTTACAATGAAATTATATAAATGAAGACTTTAAATTATTTTGACCCTTAGCTTAATTATTTAGAGTGTTTAAATTGGAAATAATTATTTTGCGACAGTGATGCTAAGAATGAACCAATCGTTCACCTTGATGCTAATTTAATACGGGACTGATCAACCGATATTTAATTAGGCGGGGTGTCACAGGTGGTATCAGAGCATCAGGTTCTAGTGTCCTTTAGGATCTGTGCGGATTATTAGGGCGTAACCTACGATTTCCAAGTGCGGCTATAGTCTAAAGTGAGGTCGAATCAAACTCACCCAACATGGTATGTCTAGGAAAGAGTCGAACGAAGCATTTAGGAGAACCATCGGTGGAAATTCTAAAAACGCAAAAATTGTGTGTTAACCAATGAATAAAATATATCCAAAGGCTTGGGAATATGGCGGAGTGTGGTTAACCGGAAGTGAAAATTTGGGGAAAATTTTTTCTTGGCTCGCCAGAATGAAGTTATAATGGTAGTAGTCAGCCACCACTTTTAGAAGTGGAATTTTATGTCTATAGAAGGATCTTAGGTACAGTTTGACCGCAAGTTCCTTCATCAGATGTTCAGGTTAAGATGTGAATGTTGTTCCGAACTCATCACAGGAGGGCCGAACAAAGGTTCATTTGTGAATATGAGTCTAAACGATTAGCGAATCTTGTATCAGAGGATGTAGGTACAAATGGAGGAGAGGATTTCAAGTAGGAGATCGACTCGTAAGAAAAGTTAACAACACTTAAAGGGAATTCTGCTGGATGGTCGATCCAGATGGAGACAATATCGTGTTTAGCCAATGGATATGTTAACTCTTCTGTGTGTGGGAAGCTAATAGATTCAAAGAATTTAGTCAGAGAATAAAACTGAATGAAATGATGGTAGTGAAGCACCACAAGGGGAAACCATTCAGGGGACCCATTTAAATGATTCGAATAGCTGAATTCTTACCAAGCGATGGTGAACTCAGTAAGGGCTATTGAAGCCAGTAGCATGTTTCTGTAGGCCAACAAAGCTAAGGGAACAACGGGGGTAGCCATCAGGAATCGAGCCTACCAAAGTTTGAGAGAAGAACAACCCTAAAATGGTCAGTATGACCAATGGTAAGTGGATTATGCAAAAATGTGCTTTATGGAGAGTGAAACCACATGCGTTATTTTTTCTCGAAGCGAGTAAAGGGGACAAAAATATAGTACCTAGTAAAGGGCAATGATTAAAGTAGTTTTTTTTTTTGTTTGGACTGGCGTGTTATGTTCGAAAACCATTTGAGTAGCCAAGGCGATTGGCAAGGGAGAAGTACAAATTTTACCCTCGAAGGATGAGGCATGTTTTATGTGACGCGAGCGAGTCACTATATTTTGTTTATTGCTAGATTCGCATGTGAGACGAGTTTAGTGCGTATATTTATAAACATTATTATTATGTGAATATTTTCCCTAGTGTGGCGGGATTATCTTTACTGTTATCCGTGGAGGATGAATGGGTGTATTAATAGTGTTATATACTTTATTGAGATTACTCGTCTTAGTGATGCGTTATACAGGTATGATATTATTCGGATTATGGTTTTATAAGTAATGGTTAAGACGATAGTGGTCAGTGATTGCAAGGCTATCGGGGTTGCTGCCCTAGTGCAACATATTTTGTTCTGGCGAAACCTCACCTGCGAGAGGGTCAGGCTCGCACTCATATTATGTATTATAGAGGCTTCGGAGGGTTTAGTGGTCTCGATATATTCGATCCCGGTGTGTTTAGGGACCTTGTTGTTATGATTCAGTGTATATTGGGTTTACCATTGAGCGGAAAGATTTCACTCATTATTATGTTTAGCGCTCAGGACTTGGTAATAGGAAGAGTGCATTGTTATATGTATGCTTTAAAGAGATGGAAATTAAGACTTGTATTCATATGTTTGGGGGAAGGATTTTGAGAGTCCCGATTGTATACGTACGAGGTTTACGGAATGTGATTACCACCAATACTGAGCGATAGTGCAATAGGTGAAAAGTTCTTTGTTTTAGTACAATTGTGGGAGGAGATGTAGCTTTTTTGTCAAGAGGCGGAATATAGGGGTACATGTTATGAACGAAGGGCCTAAAGAATTTTGATAACCGATAATGCTAGGTAGTAGTGTATTGGGGGGTTTCTTATTTGGATTTCGCTTTACAAGACATCCCACGCATGAAACTTAGCGTAAGGTTGGAAGTAGGGAGATGTTCGATCATTAGTCCATGGGTCCAGTACCTCGGTCGTTATAGGAGCAGGTAATTATAACTGTAAGTTGGAAGTTAAATTATGATTTAAGGCCAGTGGAGCCGATTGTGAGGTAAGGAAGCATTGAATGATTTATTTTATCACCACGAGTTGAAGGGTGGAACGATGATAAGGAGGATTTAAAATTTTGATTTCTGGGGTGATTGGGAGTACCCAAGTGTTATAGCCACGTTGTGAATATAGAGAAAACAAAGAATTGAGTGCTATGTGAGATACATATGGGATCTTTATGCTAGTATGCACGGTTTATAGGGTGTGTGGGCATCCCAGTTAGCTGATGTAAGGGTCGTCCGGGTTAAAGGGACATGGGAATAGATGTGTGAAATACATGCCTGAGGGACTAATATAATGAAGTGGAAATGGTAAAGTGGATTAATCATCGTGTGAGAAGGACGATAATCCATATATACGTGTGCAATCAGAATAGCACACCCGAATTTGGTTGAAAGGCTGTGGGAAGCCATTTAAAAATGGGTATTCCTTGAGAAGGGTAAAATTTAACTATTATGGAGAACACTCGGAGCGGAGTTGTAACTAGTCAAATGATGAAAGCGACTTCACGTAAAAAGAATGATGATGTTAGTAAGGTATAAAAGGCCTAACAGTGCACATCGTGGAGAAAAGTGCACGGGTTGGAACTTTCGATATACGTCGAGGAAAGAAGGGGAGTATTAAGTGTCACTTAATGTGAGACATTACAAGTAGAAGTCGATGTTAAAGCGGGACATAGTGATTAGTCTCCGCGGGCTACACTCATAGATAGAAATCGGTTGGAATAAGAGGATCAACCAGAGAATTTTGTAGCAAGCCTACGATTCCTATAATGGAAGAGAACAATTTGGTAAATTTCTTGGATGGGGTGCCAACCTCAACATAAGGTCACGAGTTCTTTAGAATTTGTGGAACAAGTTAACCTAAAAGAAAGTAATTATTATTCTTTTCGGTGATATACATTATTATATAGTATGCCCCAATATTTATTTAAAAATAAGAATCGCGCCAGTAAGTGGTCCTTTCTGGTATTGTTCTGAACTAGAATGAGATCGTTGAACCCCACCTTTAATATAGGATTTCAGGAAGCAGTGAGGATGGCGTTTCGTTTTGAGCAGGTTGCATCACCTATAGCCCGACGAGTAGGCGAAAGGTGATAAACGACTAGTGGAGCGATACGAGTGTAATTTTGGACTCATTGTGGACATTTCATATCCGCAACAATTATAGTTAGTAAGTGAAGCATATTACAATAATTGGGAGGAGATATTACCTAATGGTAATGTAGTGTGTAAATGCTCGTACCTATTTATTGTGGACAAACTCCTTATTGAAATTTTTTAGGAAAAACCTTAACCATTCTCCCTCTGGTTGTTTAGAGGTGAGTGGATAATCAAAATTTTTTATCGGTCGAGTTAGAGTCTGGTGACTATGGTGGAATTACCACGGCTGTTTACGGTGACTTTTGACTGTTGTAAGAGTTACGTTGTCGAAAATTGAGATTCGAAGAACTGACAAGAGTGGTTAAATGTTCACATGGTTTCTCTCAGAATTGGAGTTTTATGTTTAGATAAATACTAGTAATTGATACGTAGTGAGGTGTGGCCTCCCAATAATATTGAGACAATTGGGGCCAATGATGTATAGGCTCGTCTTATTCGAATAGCGACGAATTGAAGCACAATTTGAAGTGCCGTTATTAAGGTGTGACTCTATAACTGATAGTGTTGAGAGTGTTAAATAAGCTTACTGTGAGACGGGGACTATAGTAATTGAACGCCATACCCTAAAGTTAGTTTTGAGTACTGATAAAGTATCTAGAATTGTTTTACCAGGTAGGCCTTATTTTCCTAATTGCGGGACGAAATTCCGAAATTATGGGGGAAGTATGTAATACCCCGTATTTTTATGGCCTTTAATTATGGGACTAATTAAATTTAATTAGGATGAATTAATTTAATATTAATCCGGATTTTAAATTGAATATTTACTAGCGTGACGAGAGTTAGTAATTATTGGTAAGAATTATGTTGAACATTACTAGATGAGTAAAGTAATATATCAGATTGAATTTATTAAAATTGTCACGAGTGAATAATATGGAAATTATGGAAATTAAGTCGGGACGCGCCTATGTCGTGCCGGGACTAAATTATTATTATAAAAGTGAATAAATTATAAGTCTCTCGTATGGTCATTTTGAGTGCGCCAACATGTCTGGAAGTGTCGAGATAGTCAGAAAAGTGTACCAGGGAGTTTAGTTAGGGTCTCGGGACATTTTTAGGCCTAACCGGTAACTCGTGAGGGCATTTTAGTAATTTTTCTTTTAAGGCTTAATTATGGACGAAAATTAAAGGGATATATCTGATGGGAGTTGGAGTATTAGATGATTAGAATTGGTGGAGTTACAGAGAGGCTAAGGAAGGGAGAAGGGAGAAGACTCAAAATGGGAGAACCACCATACCTACACCACCGTCGCCATCTTTCACCACCAACGCGTAGATCGGGAAACGAGGGACGCAACCATACCCGTCAACACCTGAGAATCAGACCTTCATATCTGAGGCAAGTATCTATCTTGCTATTTTTCTAGTTAATATTTCTCCCATGTTAGAATAGGATTGATAAATATATGTTTTATGGAAAAATTGAAGATTTAGGGATTTTAAATCACATGCTTTTGAGGAAATACGTATATTCTGGAAATCTCAACATATGTAGAGGATTACCCATGAAATTATAATGGTTTAGAAGTGAGAAATCTGGAAAAAAAAATTAGAAGATTAGAAAATTTAATGAAACTAGGGTTCTTGATAATTATAATGAATTAGCCCTTTAATTCGATACCTTTGATGAATTCGTACGTGTTTCACGTAGGAAATCATGTATATATGTGTATTTAATCAGTAGTAAACTTGTTTGGAAGTTTGGGAATCATTAATGATGTTTTGGAGAATTTTCTTGGATGGAACCCGTCGGTTGGATTAATAGTTTTCTGGGCAAGAACTGCTTGATCGATCGATCGACCCAAGAATGTCGATCGACCCCTTTCCTTGATCAATCGACCCCTCCTGGAAATTGCATGTGTTTCCTCTCTTCGTTTAATTCAGATAAAATGCGTAGGGACCCTTGGATATTATTTAAAGAGCATAATGGGTCATGAAGGGGACCAGTAGGGTTTAATTAGACTCCATTGAAGGAAACACTATATGGGATGTAACAGTGGGTTAAATGGGGTTTAACACATATCAAAAATCATGCGTACATTAACTACGGAATTGAGAGATTCATGAATGACTTATACTTGTATGTTAGAGAGGGTGTACCTACTGAATTGATCTTTAAGAAGAGAGAATACTTCGAGGGCCGAGAAGTAATTACGAAATGATTATAATTAAGAATAAATGAGATGAGTTCTTCATGCATAAAGATTGGGTAAAATTGTATGAAGTACAGTTAATTAAATATTATTATGGGTCGTGGGCCAACCAAATTGGAAATGTGAATATTTATGGCCGTGTGACTGTATGCATATACAAAATATTATATTTGTGAATAATCATACCCGCGCTACTTGCTATCATGGAAGTTGTCGCGCCGGGATAGTCTTATCTCGATGGGACCTTTATGGGGGATAAGGACTTGTACCGTCGAACATTGGATTCCCTTGTACAGGCTATCTGAGAATGATAGTCAGATGGTCCTAAGAGACGTGAGGGGTATGTGCTGACCTCTTAGTAACTTGGAACTATGCTTCGCCTCCATTTTGTGTGTATTGTGTTAATACAATTCGAGAATGATTCCGAACTAGTATTTCTCTTAGTACGAGTGATACGGTTCTTGATAGCAGACTATGCCAGCACTATAGATTTTATGTGGGGTGCCGATAGTATATATATTATATGAGTGATTAATATATATACTTATATAAGGAAATCTTCTACTGTGCGTATAAGTAGTTAAGTATTGAATAAATGCTCCAAACTGTATAGTAAGTATTCGGGAACTTTATAACGGTACCGAGATATATTAAGTAACGTAAGTTATCATGAAGAGATTGATCTCTGAACTAAATATCATAGCCTTGTGACTTCTCAAAATAAAATCATTGGGAGATAAGTTAGATAGACTTATGAGGCATTTAGTAGTACGGTAGGCATGCACACTAGATGAGAGGTGAGAATTCTCAAGAGAGTGCCGCGTACTAACTTGGTGGATATATTAGCCGGTAAGCATTTTAAATACTTACTTAACTATTTTCAAAACGATTTTACACTCGGGCTGTGACCCGTTTTCTGTCATTTTCTCTCTTTCTCTTGTATATATATATGTATATATTACAGGTGCTCAGCCACACGGGTGCCTGGTGTATAATCATTTTACTGGACGTGTTGCAGCTTGTGTGGGAGTTATAGGTCATTGCAGTTGACGCTTCCTCCTTTGGTTCCTCAGACTTCTGTTTAGCTCGTTTAGTTAGGGCATGTGTCGCCCATTTCCAGACTGGTTTAGACTTGATAGGGATTTCAAAATTCTATCTTTTCAGTACTCTATTTTCATTTGGGATTATTTTATCTCTCACGCTATCTGTGGTTTGTGGTTAATTATTTGGATCTGATAATCTAGTTGGCATGTTTTGTTGGATTATTAGTATCTTTATCATTTGTATTATCCAAATTTGTGTATGTTTAAAAAGATTTTTTCAACGGAATTATATAAATGAAGACTTTAAATTATTTTGACACTTTGCTTAATTATTTAGGGTGTTTAAATTTGAAATAATTATTTTGCGACAGTGATGCTAAGAATGAACCAACCGTTCACCCTGATGTTAATTTAATAAAGGACTAATCTCCCGGTATTTAATTAGGCAGGGTGTCATAATAGGTTGTAATGCAACTTAGTTATTGGCTCCGTAAATTTTAGGAATAGACTGCAATAAATTGGCTACCATGGATAATTTGGAGTCTGGCTAAAAATTAGTTATAATATTAAGGCCACAGACTTCTATGCCAAACTTAGCCTCTAGGTCTTCAGCCTCTCGACATTCTTGAGATGCTTAATGTAGTGGTAATAAATTGAAGGGTATTGAACTATCCTTCTGCGGACTTTAGTATAGGCTGCGCTTGTTGAATTCATGTTGCAGTGTTGTTAGATTGTGGTGGTTATTTGACAAACGACTCCCTTGTTAAAATCACCATGTCTGTAGCCCACCTTCCTTATCAAACTGTAGTTTCTCTCTCTGAGTTTATTTTTCCTTGCTTTGGGGAATTTTCAAGCCTCCCCAGGCTGGGTTCGTTAAAAATCCACCCACAGCTATATATTGTTATTTTCAATCCTCACTAGACTGGATTCATTTTTAAGCCACCCACGGCTAATATTGAGTATTAGGAGACCTCGAGGCTAATAGACGCATCATGCGCCTCAAAAGATAAGAACGTCTATTATGAGCCCCCAAGGCTAATAGAATCATCCTGCTCCTTCAAAAATCTTCGTGATACGAGGGGTGTTAAATGCCATTTAAGGTTATCACTCCCTTTTCTTATATAGACACCTTCTCCCATTTGCTTCAATCTTCGGGATAATCGGTTGTTAGGTTCTCTTTAAACCTGCTTAGATTAGAATTTTTTGAAAGACTTTAGACGGATAGTGCAAGAACTCAAAGATGAAAAAGTCATCTATATCTATATATGGTAATGTTAAACAAATACAAAATGCATAAGCTAAAATCTTTGAGTTTTCATTATTTGTAAAAATTTAAAACTAGAAATATTCTAATGCGAAGACAGGTGTACAGTTATCGAATTTGGGGATGCACTCCCTATAAACTACTAGAGTATCCCTTAATGGATGAGCCTTTCAATCTCATTCTTTAAAGCAAATCACACGTCGGTGATGTGGCCATGATCTTTGTGAAACTCACACTATTTGGTCTTGTCTCTCTTATGTGTCGGTGATTTAATCTTATCGGGCCACTTAAGTAGTTTATCCTCCTTAATGCTCTCAAGGATGTACTCTTGGCTGGAATTCAGTGGTGTGAAGTCCTTGTAGGTCTTTTCCTCCTCTGGATCTTTCTGCTTCCTCTTTAATTCCCTAGCTACGGCCTTCTCTTAGGAAGTGAAGGTTGCTGACTTTATCATCATAACCCTCTGTCCCAGGAGGTTAACTTTACCCTGGAGTGAGGCTTGGTTGTCATATATATGATCAATGCAGATTAACAAGTGGGCCACATCTTTATTTTTCTAGGGACCTGATCCAGAACTTCTTTCCATGGCTTTTGTTTTGTTAGTCTATAAAAACATATTCTGAGATCAACTAAACAATAGTGAGAAAACTAAGATATGCCAAGGAAGAGAAAAGTATGAATCATAAGGATGCAGCGTATTTATCATCGGTTGCGACCTGTCTAAGCAAGAGCAGGTTGCTTTGGCCCCTTAAGGTTAAAAAGCTGAGGCTTCGGCCTTTGGGTCCAATAGGGACGCGTTCATGGCCTCTACGAAGGACTGTTCACCAAAAGTGATTTAAAGCACAAACGATTTCATCATATTGGAGGATTTGTACGGCTCTTTTCTTCGGGTAGTAAAATAACTGAAAAGTTAGTAAAAAGGGGTAGTGTAACATATCTTGGATAGTTTATCGGTCCTTAGGGCTAACATCTAGTTAGACTTTGTTCGTTGAATCATCGGTTTCTCAACAATTTGACCTAGCATTTTGCCACATAACTCCCCTTATAAACCATAAAGCCCGTGATGGGAGTTTGTCGAGCAATTCTCGACATTTTTTATTTCGAATATCTCAAAATTTTAATAATTGAAAGTACAAAATATGCTAAGATACAAAATCTGGTTAAGTTTCTTTATAGGGGAGGCGGCCTATGGGCAGTTAGAATGCCAGGTTGCATCCAACAAGATGCAGTGATGGGGTTTTTTCATAAATGGATCCCACAATTGAGCTTTTCCCACAAATGCATGACCAAAAAAGGTCCTCTAGGAGATAACCAAAGACATAAAATTCCTTATGTACAAAATAGCACCAATTCGATAGAAAAAATCTCAAAATATAAGAAGTAAGAAGGCATAAAGTTCTAAAAAATAGAGATAGATGAAGAAGGGTGCACGAAGGTTTCACGTGCACGGAGCACATGACATGTGGATAAGTGGGGTAATTAGGGAATCCTTCTAGAAGTTGGACATCTAGAAAATACATTCTGACGTGGCTAAGTATACGGAATAGTATGTACTACTGGAGGGTATATGGTCACGGCTTGCTAAGGATACAGTCGTGGCCTTATTATATGCTGTAATTACAGGAACTGTCGCAGCCTGTCTGATCCAGGCAGTGGAAATGTGCTTAAGCCTTTCGTGCCTTAGGTACCAATATTAGGTGTATCACTAAAGTCGAGTCTAAATTTGGGATGAGTCTGAAATCCAAGTCAATACCTACAAAACGTTAACAACACCATAAGCTCACATAGGTATAACAATATGAGAAGTAACTTCCCCTGCTTGGGAATACTCCAAAAGTATTAATATGAGTAAAAAGATGAGAAATAATCGGCATGAAAAATATAAGCTCCCCTAAATCATATTAATAAAGCATCAACATGTGTCCCCCCTTACGACACAATCAAAAAATAGTTTTCTTCCAAAAAAAAAATGCTCCTCCTAAATAAAAAATCTCTCTGTCATTAACTCAAAAATATCTTCTCCTCCAAATTATCACAAATACTAACACAGTCGTACAAAAGGTCTATAAATCTCTCTATATCTCATAATGGTTTCTAATAACTTTGACTTTTGTGTGTAGTCGTTGTTTGAAAGCCAAGTTAATCAAAATCCTCAAATAGCTACAAAATATTATCAAACTAAAGTGTAGAGATAAGTAAGGGTATCAATCCACATGAAGGGGGCAAAGCGAGGGGAAAAACAATTGTAATTCACTTTTATTTTCTTTTTTGGCTTTTCTACTTTTTTATGCCTTTTTTTAATACTAAAATAATTTTTAGGAGTAATTGGTGAAATAACGCTAAACTAAAATCAAAGATCAAAACAAGTAACTAAAAGTGACTAAAAATTTGAACTAAGTCTAACACTAAAATAAGAGTCAATGTGAGGTAAATAAATGTGAGATCAATCAAGGAGTGGGACTACACCACAAATTTTAGCTATCATAACTAAATGAGTTAATTATTTGAATTCTCCCAAATTAATATCAAAATTACAAACCAATTCTCGTTGCAAGTGTAATTTTAATGGTAATCTTTTAGAAAATTAAGTTTACCTCCCCCCCCCCCCCCCCCCCCCACAACTCTAGAAAATAGATCTACACTCCTTTTAATTAATCACCCGCTAGGATTGATTCATCAAAATTTATATACATCTTAGAAAATGAAAATACAGTTGAAATTCAAGTAATAATACCACAATTAAGAACCCCCTATCTCCGGGTAGAATCTAAAATGGGATAGTATAACTAGAATTTCGATTTTCTCTCGAAAATCATTTACCCTCTCTCGAGGCGTAAATTTAAGGGTAAGTGATCAAAATTAACATTCAAATGGAATTTTCAATTAATTAGACTAATTAAATCAAAATAACATCAAATAAGGGTTCACCCCACCCCTTGAAAGAGGATTTAGCCTAACATCATATTAAACATGATAATCAAATAAACTAGGCAATTAAAATAAAAGTAGAGAAGAGAACAATCAAACCAAATCTCTTTGAGTGAAATTGAACTCCAATCCTTGAATTTGCAAATCATCCATTCCATTTGAGCCTCCAAATGATTTTTAATAATAAAAACACACTCAATTGAATTTTTCACAAATTTATCACTCACTAATCTCTAACAAAAATAAAAATAAAAAAATAGAATAAAACTATTTATAAAATGTTGTGTATCCTAATTTATTTTCTACACTAAACTATCTCTCTTCTTCTCCAAGTCTCTCTTCTTCATCTCCTCTTTTCAAATGGCATTGAGTCTTCTATATATAGTGAGGCACATGGAGCTAAGGGTATATGTGGAAATAGGCTAGGGGTGAGCATGTGGTTATGGTGTAGGAGGTAAAATGAGAGTGTGAGGAAACAAAACTCATATTTGGTTATGGGGTTATTTTGGGTATTGGGTTTAAAAGTGGTAGTTGGGGGTAAAATGGTATATGGTGTTAAAGGATTTAATTAACATGTGGGTTTATTTTTTGTCTTTGGCTTTTGGTTTGTTAACAAGTGATAAAATCGTGGGAAGCTTAGAAATGGCTTTTATGTTTTCAAATGGGTTTGGGGGGTTTCATGGGTAATAGTTGTGAGAGGTGTGAAATGGAGGTCGGGTTGGAAAAATCCGGTAGGGGATAGGAGTTGCTCGGGTTTGGAGTGACGATGGTGTTGGAGGAGGATGCAGGTGGGCTGGCCATAATGGGGGTGTTGCCGGGTTATGGGTTGGACAGGGCGAGGTCGGGTTTTTGGCAGAAGGGTCGGAGGAATGGGTCGTGCTGAGTTCGCCAGTGATTTCGGTCGAGTTGGCAAGGTTGGTTATGGCCATGGAAGTGGGGCGGCGAGGCAACTAGGTGGTATGGCGGGTAGAGGAGGTGATCTCGGGTTTGGTTTTGTTGGTCTCGAATATAAGGAGATGGTTAGAGATATGGTGAAATAGATTTGAGGGAGGAGAGAGAAAGTGAGGGTGTGGAAGGTAGAATATGGAGGTGAGGGTGATGGTGAGGTGTATGGGAAGGTGGGTGTGGGTGAGTGGTTAGTTTAGGTGTGGTGTGTGTAGGGTAGTTAGGTGTGAGTGAGTTGGGTTAATTTGGGGTGTGTGATTAGCTGGGTGTATAAGTTTGTATGGAATTAGGGTCAGTGTGTGTTTTATTTGTATCAAAAAATAAAATAACAATAAAAAAATAAAAATAAAAATAAAAATCCTACTCTAATAATAAAATAAATACTCAATTTAAAAATGAAACTAAAACAGAATAAAAATAAAAATCTATTAAACTAAAAACTAAAATCCTAAAAAAATGAAAAATCTAATAAAACAAAAAAAATTAAAATCCTAAAAAAATTAATCCTAATAAAATAAAAATAAAAACTAATAAAAATAAATATACACTAATTAAAAAAAAAGAAAAATAGAAAATAAATCCTAGAAAATTCTAAACAAATCTAAAATAAATCCCAAAAATAAAATGACTTAAACTAAAAAAAATAATAACAGTACAAACTAAACGCACACGGTGTACAGGGTATGTTTAGGCTCGGGTAAGGTTGCGAGGAAGGGAAATTAGCTCCATTTGACTATAAATTGCCTAGAAATAATGCTTTTGACACCGCACCTACAACCAAGCCTGCACATTGAACGTTTACGCGCATAAGACCATTATTGTCGAGAATTAGCGACTAAAATACGTCTATTCGGGATATAAAATGTACACTTTTGGGTGCTTATCAGTTTCCCTCTTTTAACATGAGATAATTAAACCAAGGTAGAAAGAAAAGCATAAATAATAGGCACGTGATAAATAGCATGAAAACATAATACTATAATAACGAATATAAAAAGATATAAACTACAAGAGACAAATGTTAAGGAAAGCTAGATAATCACCAATAATATTGGATACCCAATGCTAAATACGAAGCTATGGGATAAACATGGGATAATGACCAACATAACATAATATAGATCACGAGAATGATATAACAATAATCATAAAGGTCTCATAACATGCAAATGAATAAAGCGCAAAAAACATGTAATAAATATACATCATTAGTGTATTAAAATCATTACAACCAAAAGTATCTACATACACCAATGTAATAAGTTAAATCAACAAAAGATACCAAAAACTATCTAGGAATATCCACATATAAACCACTACTTTCCGTCATCAACATAAGAAAACCACGATATAATAGAAAATATATCACTCCTCATAAGAGGAACCCTCAGTTTATGTAGCCTCAGTGCCGTTATAATCATCAACAACAACACCAATATTATCTTGAAACTGAACAAAATTGGATACAGGAGCTGGAGGAACCTCTGGAATAGGAGAACTTGAAGAGGAATCTCGATGATCAAGAATAGGGAATTGCATAATTAAAAAGTGATGACGTGTGAATGATCATCTACCTTATTATCTAAAGCATCGAGTCTCTGTAGGATATGATAGTGTGTTTCTCTTATGAGATAAAAATATAACTCCATGTATGCTTGTATGCTCAAGATTATTTTGTTGGAATGAAATTATTAATATTAACATATTAGATTATTAATATTACATAATAAAATTGGTAGAACTTTGTACTTGAATCCATAGTGGGGATTAAGAGTTGGGGGTTAGAGGTCTTCCACAGATTAATTCCTCTCTCTCTATGAGTTCTCTCTCAGTGATGGAAAATGAGGAGGAGTTAGACTTGAGAACCAGAACCCTTCATTATATAGGCATCTAATTAGAACCCCATAAATTCTGATTAGGTGACTCTTGGGTAAACACACATTACAAAGTCGTACCCATTTTAGATATCTTATTAGGCTCTACTAATTAAATCACTTAATTAGACCAATCAGAATAGAAGACCAAATAAAATTGTTGTTTAATATGTAAGCCCACATTAGAATATTAAAAATATTCCAACAATCTCCCACTTGGGCTACATATTAATTTTGAAGGCAATTAAATTCGATAACCTTAGGTGCACACCATATTTATTATTTATTTTTAAAACATTTGGTCCATCTCGTATACTAGCATGAGGCCAAAGCGACCTTTGTTATATTTATTTTATAACTTCATCCATCAATGATCACCATACAAAATATATTCAATGACATAGATCAAGTATGGATGTGTGGCTGGAGATTACATGCAATGTGATCTCAGGCATGCCTATTTTCAATTGGTCCTTACTTTATTTCGAAGTGAGATCAAACCTTAGTCTTTCAAACCTTATGTTATACCATAATTAAAAGACCTCACATTCAGAGTAAGCTATAAGGTACCATCAACTTTATTCTGTAGAAACTGAAACATAAATAGTGTAAAAAAAAGAACATTTTAACAAGGACAAACTCCCACTAAAACAGCATATCATCAAATAAAATAACACCCATTAGAGCATGTGCTCATGAAAGACCTTGGGTGGTAAGCCTTTAGTAAAGGGATCTGTGATCATGGAGTTTGTTCTTAGATGTTCAATAGACATTATCTTACTCTGAACTCTTTACTTAACAATAAGAACCTTAATGTCTACGTGCTTAGGCTTTGATGAGCTTCTGTTATCATTCGAATATAAAACTGCAAAATTATTGTCACAATATATCTTTAGCAGTCTTTCAATACTATCCACAATTTGAAGCCCAGTGATAAAATTTCACAGCCATATCGCATGATTTGTTGCCTCATAACAAGCTATGAACTCCGTTGCCATAGTGGAAGGTACAATGAGTGACTGATTGGCACTACTCCAGGAAATAACACCTTCGGACAACATATAAACATAACCATAAGAGAATCTCTTAGTATCTTGGCAACTCGCAAGATCGACGTGAGAATACCCAATGATCTCCAAATTATCTGACTTTCGATAGATGAGAATGTAATCTTTTGTTCTCTGTAAATACCTCATAACCCATTTGGTTGATTTCTAACGATCCATCCTTGGGTTACTCAAATATCTTCCCAAATACCCACTATGTACGCTAAATCTAGATGCGTACATACTTGAGCATATGGAAGACTCCCTACAGCAGAAGCATAAGGAACATTTTTCATTTATTTACTTTCAATCTCATTCTTAGGAAATTGATAGAGACTAAACTTGTCTCCCTTAGCAACGAGAGTATCTCCTTGTGCACAATCTTTCATACTAAATTTAGCTAATATCTTATCAATATAACTCTTTTATGATAACCTAAGGACACCCCAAGAGCGATCTTGGTGTATCTTAAATTCAAATACAAAATAGGCATCCCCAAGATCTTTCATTTTAAAATGCTTACTTAAAAATCTCTTGGTTTCATGTAATAAGACTATATCACTACTAGATAGTAGTATGTCATTGACATAGAGCACAAGGAAGATAAATTTATTCCCACTGAACTTGTGATATACACAGTCATCAGCTGCATTAACCTCAAAACTATATAAGATAATGACTTGATGAAACTTGTGATACCACTGACGAGACGCTTGTTTGAGACCATAGATGGATTTCTTGAGTTTGTAAACCTAAGACTTTGGATCACCCTAAACAAAGTTTTCTAGTGGCACCATATATGTATGGTTTCCTCAATGTTACCACTGAGAAAATACATCTTAACATCCATCAGATGTAGCTCCAAATCAAATGGTCTACATGTGCCATTATTGTCCTGAAAGACTCTTTCGTCGAAACTGGAGATAAAGTATCTTTATATTGTCAAAGCCTTCCTTCTGAGTGAAACTCGCGCCTAATATCTCTTAACATTGCCCGTAGAATCCCATTTAGTTTTAAATATCCATTTACAACTAATGGGCTTCGCACCTTCAGGCAACTTGATAAGATCCCAAACGTCCTTATCTCTCATGGATTCTATCTCATCATTCTTGGCATCAATCCACTTTTGATAGTTAGCACTTTATTTGACTTATTGAAAGTTGATTGGATCATATTACATTGACCCTATGTCAAACTTATGCCTTTGAAGAAACACCATGTAATCACTTGAATTCTTACTTCTTCTCGCCTTAGTTGATCGCCTTAGTGGCACTTCCTCATGAGGTTTTTGAGTTTTCTATTATGGAGAAACTCTTTAATTTTGAGTAGGAAAGTCCTTATTGTTGTCTTCTTGAACAATATTAGGAAGAGGAATTAATATAGACAACATTCTTATTCTTAACCTTATTTTCTCCCTCAAACTCAACATCCTCAAGAAATCTTGCATTTCTCCACTCAAAAAAGGACTTAGTTAAGGGATCATAGAACTTGAAACCCCTCGACCGTTCAACGTACATAATAAAATAGCAGCTAATAATTCGCAAGTCCAAATTCTTTTCATTTGGCCAACAAATCCTTACCTCGATTGGACATCCCCAAATGTATAAATGCTTAATGATAGGCTTTCGGCCTATCCATAGTTCATAAGGGGCTTTAGCTACTGCTTTACTAGGTACTCTGTTTACAATATATACTGGAGTCTTAAGTGCCTCTCCTCAGAGTGATTCTGGCAAAGAATAATAATCAATCATACTTCTCACCATGTCCTTAAGCGTTATGTTTCGTCTCTCAGTAACACAATTCATGCTTGGTTGCCCTGGCATTGTGTATTTCGAGACAATACCACAATCTTCTAAGAATTTGGCAAAGGGTCCTAGACATTGTTCACCCAATATAAACATCAAAGTCTGTTAAATCAAGGGGTTCAAGTATTTCGTCTAACACAAGCCTTTTAATTCTCCATTAGGAGATATGACCCAAACGTTTGTTCCATAAGGCGAAGGAATTCTCATTACTCAATTTGCATTTTGTACAGCTGGTAATTATTTTCAAGGTTTCATTAAATGAAGCATTGGTAGCCAACAGATATAATTTATCAATTATGGAACCAGTCCCAACAAGAGTAAAATTAAGAAAAGACAAACTTTATTCGCAACAAGAGTAGAATTACGAAAAAGACTAACTTTATTATTTCTAAATGAACAAGAAAAACAATATTTTTCCAAAACCAAATTGCGTCTGAAAGGCGGTGCTACATAAGTCTCTCTCAATTCAATAAAATGACCAGTCTCAAAAGATAATCTAAAGGTCCCAATTGCTTCAACTGGAATTGTTTTACCATCGCCCACATAGATGAAGCTTTAATAATCTCTTCGTGGTCAGCTCCACAAATAAACTTGCATAGACATACTTACATGAGTAGTTGCACCAGAATTTACCCACGAAGTATGACTAGTTACAAAAGCCAAATTAACTTTAGAGCAACTAAAAGTGAGATGTGTAGCTTTCTTTACACACCATGCGGAGTATTTGGAATAATAATTTTTCACATGCCCGTGTTTCTTGTAAAAGTAACAGGTAAATTTTGGGTCCTGTTTCTTTAGTGGAATTTTGGGTTGTGATGTTCCTACTGCAGTTTCCTTATTTTTATTATTATTCCTTTTTCGTCTATTATTCTTTGAGGTAGATGCAATGTGAGCACTTTCATTTGTATTTTCTCGCTTTAATCTATCCTCTTCTTACACAAAATGATAAATGAGCTCATTAAGAGTCCATTTGTCCTTTTGAGTATTATAGCTAGCTATAAACTGGCCATAGTGTGCAGGAAGGGAAATTAGTACAACACGAGCAAATCATCAGATAAATATAACTTTAGATCCTTAAGTTTTGAAGCGCTGTCAGACATATCCATAATGTACTCCCTTATGTTTCTTTTACCTTTATACCTCATTTGAATAAGGTTATCTAGAAGTGTACTTGTCCCAGTCTTTTCGTTCTTTACAAAATAATTTTTAATATCTAACAGGAAACCCTTAGCAATTACCTCATCAGACATGCCACCCCTGAATGCTTATGGAATGTTGTGCTTTAACATCATTAGACTTAAGCGATTAGAATGATCCCAGTTCTCAAAGTTTGTTTATCCTCAATGGAACTTTTCTCCATAAGAGCAGCGGTTTGTGCTTTCTTTAGTGCATAGTCTAAATCCATGCAACCGAGAACTATCGTAATGTTCTCTCTCTAGTTCTTGATGTTTGTGTCGTTAAGCACATGATTTGTGTTCAGGTTATCAATGATATTATTAAGAAGCAGTCAATGAATTTAGATAACAAATAAATAATATAAGCTCAAATTAACATTCATGTCATGATATATTATAAGAATTAATTCAAGAAATAAATTTTATATAACTGTAATGGTGAGCCCTATATAAGATACGTAGCACAATATTATCGTTTAGTCTTTAGACATAAACAATAACTTGTAAGTCGTCCTCTTAACGTAGAAATCGAATGTTGATGATAAATCCGATCAAACAACAACCGTACTCTAGGTCGATATATTGTCCACGTGAAAACTTTATAATCGTCACACATTTATTCCCACATGTATATTTATTATTTAGCCAATTAACAACCTTCCTTTGGGCCGATCACTAATCGCATAAATAATAACATACACAACTTAATAACTCAAAATGGATTAATCAACGCAATAGAGGTTACTTTGACAACGTATTACTTCAATTAATTTATTTTAAGATATAATACAAATTGGTATTAATTAAATACCACAAATGGGAGCATGGATTCTTATTCCATAAAAAAATATCCTGAATCCAAATCATTCAGAAAACATATGTTCCCGTGACGGGATTATTCTCCTTTACATCAATCATATGAACACCTTATCATATATCTAATATTTAAAACTTTATATTGAACCTTTGGTCAACACTAAATTATACATAACATGAATAATAGAACTAGCATTTAATAATAAAAATATATATTTAGGGATTTATACCATAAAATATGGAAAATAATTTATTTTTTTGAAAATAGAAAATTTTGAGTTATCACTACACTAACATAAACAATCTCTTCGAGATTACGCTTAAATTTGAGAAATTATAAAATCAATTTTTAAGCGAGATTTATTAGCGTTGACATTATTACCAAAAATGGTAAACACACATTTTTAGAGGTCTAAACAACGTCAAATCGCCGAGATATGGTGGTGCACATTGTTTACATTGGGTTTTATTTATTTTGACATTTCCAGCTGACCATCAAAATTTTGTAAAATTCTAAGCAAGAAAACGAAATATGTCGCTGAAAATGTCCCTAAAAATTATTTTCAATTTATCTTGAACAAAACTAAATTATTCCATACAAATCCATCATGAATTAACCCCTTCTAAGAAAAATCAAAAACCATTGTGAATCTAAAATCAACAATCCTTAAATCAATTTTGGGATCATGATTATAAAAAAAAATCAGAAAAACATACATAAAATTCTATATAGAATCCTAAAAGCAACATGGGTTCTTTCTAAATCATATGTATAATAAAACAGAAAATATTCTTAAATCATAATCACAATATCAATCCTAATAATCTAATATGAAGTTTCTCTGATACCACTTTGTGGGATGAAAATCTTAATATCAACATATTAGATTATTATGATTACAGGATAAAATTATTAGAATGATTAAGACTTGAGGGTTAAAGGTCTCCAACATAATACAGATCACCCCCCTCCCCCCTTCTCTATAAGTTCTCTCTCAATTATAGGAAATAAGGTGGAGTGTATATATGAGTACATTAGCCTTGGAGACCAGAACCCTTCTTAATATAGGAAACTAATTAGAACGCCATAAATTTTAATTAGGTGATTCTTGAGTAACCACGACTCATGATGAGTAACCAATAGGTTACTCTTAGGTAACCACACATTACAAAGACCATAATCATTTTAGATGTCTTATTGGACTCTACTAATTAGATCACTTAATTATCGTAATTAGAATATAAGCCCAATTACAATTAATATTTCATATGTAAGACCACATTAGAATATTAAAAATATTTCAACATATTTATGTTCTTGGGGACCAGTTTGATAATGTATTAGGGCATGTTCTGGTGCAAAGGGTGGTGGAGGCTATGCTGGAGGAGGTTGTGCGGTAGATGCATTGACATGAGATACTATACCAACAAATGGATCAATACCCAGTGGTGAAGATGGTCTCCTCATCCTCTAGTCCTCAGAACTATACATAAATGTTCTCGTGATCATATCGATAGAACGCATCAGAACACCTCCTAAAACTTTAGGAACCCCAAATGAATAAAGACAACCCATAATCATCCTCCCCAAAGGTAATTCCTCATGAGAAGAATCATAAGCACCACAATGTATATGCTCTATAATTAAAGAAGGAAAGTAAATGATGTGCCTCATAGAAATGGCATTCATTAACCTAGTTAGCTCAAAAAGCAAGTCATGGTACCTACGTCTTGGAAAAAGACAGTAGATCATAACAAAGTTAATGATCATGTATTTAGTATGTTGATCGATATGCCTAAACAAATAACCAACCTCTTGAAACTCCCTACTTGCTAAGAAAGTAGAAGGAGCATGCTAACTTATATCGAGATTAGAAAATGGTACGTACTGAGGGACCTCAACTCATGTAAGATACAAAAATGATGCAAGAACATTCATAGTAAGGATGATATCATGGACACAAAGAAAAGTTCTAAGGGTAGTAGGATCCTCAGAAGGAACCAAGAGGCTCGCATAGAAATCATGAAATACGAATGAATTCATCGTAGAAGGAGTCAAACGAAAATGAGAATTCAACAAATATTGAAGTCGCTCCTTGCAAAACATACTCTCTGGAGTTTTCTTCAAATGTTGAGCATTGGACTGCTCATGAGCTCTAGATGTCTCTCGGGAACCACTCGGTGGCCTCTTAGTCGCTATCTTCTTAAGTCTCGTCATATAAACTCAAGAAATAGTAAAAATAGAAATTAAGGTTGCGTTTCTTTTTTCATCTGAATCTGAAGTCTGAATCTGAAGTTTGAAATCCAAATCTGAAAAATCTGTTTGTTTTTATGTCTGAATGTACCTCTGGATGAATGTAATTAGACTGATTCAAACTTCAGATGTAACTTTACCTCTTAATCATTAAAAGCCAAATATAGCCGTTAACCTCTTAATCATTTTAAAAAACAAACACTTTTTGGTACCTCTTAAGTCTGAATGGTTCAGATTCAGACTTAGAAGTAAAAACAAATAACACCTAAACATAAATTTGATCTAAGAAAAACATTAAACAATTCATAAATCAACTGCACACCAGAAACAACTAATCAAACATGTGAAAGAGCACAAAAGACCCAAAAATTTAAGAGCAGAAAAAAAAATGATAATGTACATAATCATGCTCAAGATAAATAACGATGGACTCATATTGATACAAAAAAATATCAGTGGAATCAAAAGAAATCAAGTACCTTAAGAGAACATCACATGCAAAACCGTCAAATCCAAACACAAAAAGACAATCAAAGCTCGAATCAAATGATGTTTTAAAATGAATTTCGACTAAGAATGGTAAAGAGAAAAATAAGTTTTGAATATTATTCAAATGTATTAAGAGTTCGTATGAAATGCAAAGACTCTCGTTGGGTATTGGATCGAGCCGTGTGAACGATTGAAAAAAAGGTCTATGTGAATGGAACTTCATATTTTCTCAACAACACGTTAAGTGCGAATGGAAAAAACCCAAAAAATCCACATGTGCGAAAGGATTTTACCATTATAAAAAAACTCAATTGTGTGAATGAAATCATCCATTTGTGCAAACAAATATCAAAAGAGACTTAAACAGATATAAAATACATAGAAGACTCCAAGTATGAATTCCAAAATACCTAGCCTCTCTCAAAACTTGTATGGATGTATATTTTTGCAAAGTTTTGAGTATTTTTAAAAAACACAAAGAATGAAAATTACTGTTGATGTAAAAAACTAGATTACTCTAATAATTTAATCACAGATAAATAAATAAGATAGAATATTTTTAAAGTGGTTCAGCCTTATGTAAATGGCCTACGTCCACTGTTATGTTATTGCTGAGTGTTTTGGAATTCTCGAATACAAGTTCTTTCAAGAAATTCCGGTCCCTTTGAATGAGGGTGATACAAGGTATTTATAGCCCTTAGGCTGTACATGAATGGGTTGATACATTAAATGATATACATATGAAAGGGTAATATATTTAATGCAGCGTGTGCGTCAAGATGATAAACATTCAATGAATAGTTGAACTGTTGACATTCTGGCAATTAATACTACGGCCGAGATGCAACTCGGACCGCCTTAGTTGCTCGTTGCTCAGGAGTTACTCGGAGCGCTAGAGTACCTCGGAGTGCTGAAGTTCCTCGGTATATCCTCGTTGCTCGGGGAGAACATGAGTTGGTCGAGGAAATGAACTTCCTCGTTGTTATTGTACCACGTAGATTGACAAGTGTCTTCGTATGATTCGTCCACATCAGCATATTAATTTTGGTATCAACAGAAGCCCCCAATGTTTCATATTTCGAACTTTGAGGAGTATGGAACATTCTTTCTCGGTTTATGGCAATATTGAATGATCTTCCTGGGTTTTAGGAGCATCGTATTTGAATTTATTTCCAAATTCAACGAATCTGCCTTTTTTCGAACTTTTAAGAGCGCTTCGATCTTAGTGCCCTTTTTGTCCTTTTAGCCGTCGGAAGTTCAATAGTTTCTTTTTTGTAATCATTTCCTTCGCCGCTTCCCAAGGCAAAGTATTTAAACTTCTTAGGTAACCATACCGTCTTCTTCTTTTTCCAATTTCCTGCATTCAAGCTTTCTATTCTCTCCTTCTTTCTTGTGCATTCATCCTAGTTTTCGTTCGTTGTCAACATACCTCCTTTCTTCCTGTAAGATCTTCTTCCTTTCTTCTGTATCTCTATCTTCTGCCAACGAGGACATTTCTTCCATGCCTCCTCCTCCTGAAAAAATTTTAACTCCTGCAGATCAAGTTGCTGTTACCACCGAGCAACCAAGCTCCTCGTCCCAGCCTCCTGAGAAAGTCTTGGGAGACAAGGAAAAGGTGTGAAGTTATTCGGTATCATTTCTATCTTTCATTATTTGTAATCAAACAATGTAATCCTATTGTGATCTAATAAAATACATCTTTGTTCATCTCTGTTGTTGATGATTTGTTTTTGTTGATTGTTGTCTTTTTCTCATCCTTAGTTTGTTGCTAGAATGGAACTGATATCTGCACATGATACAAAGCTGATGAAGCAATGTCACGAATATTATAAGGCTGGTCATACAGACCTTAGTACATCAGAAATTGCTAACATCCTTGGCCATGAGGCCTCAGAACAAGCAATGGAGGCTTATCGGTACTTGAAGGATTTACTCGACCGAGCTGTGGCCAACAATGTGGCCTACTATGACTTGATTGAGGAACTTCACTATTCTTTAGAAGATCTCCAAGGTCAGCACAATGAATCAATGGCTTTGTTGCATAAGGAATATGAAAATAGATACCAACAGCTTTCTTCTTAAACAGGCCATAAAAAGATCCTTGCTGGATACGATGTTAGGGAAAGAACTTTAAAAGGTGAAGTCGAGGCTTGCAGGCAGATTGCTGAGTTGCTGGAACAAGAGAACAATAATTTGCAGAAAAAGCTAGCACAGTATGAATCTGCAGCGTCATCTTCCACTGCTTTAGTGCCAGTTACCGATGAAGGTTTCTCGTTCTTAGAGGTTGAGAATGCCAAACTAAGGCAAGAACTGGATAACTTAAGAAGATCAGTTATTCCTGTGACTACTCGGGGACGAGGAAGAGGTTCTTGTGGGCGAGGAAGAGCTGTTCAAAATGTTGTCGAGGAGCAAAGTTCTCCAATCGCTGCTCGGAGTCGATCAAGAATTTTCAGCCGTAATGTTGAAGAGGCTCGTACTCAGTCTACTTTGGAAACTCAAGCGTTCCAATTGAATGCAAAAGATCGTACACTATCTGAATTGTCCAAGAAAAACCTATCTTTGGAAGATCAACTTACTGCAACAAAGTCTTCTCTACATACCAAGGATCTTTTTGCCAAAAACCTTCATGAACAATTGGATAGATTAACCTTCCAATTCCATAAACAGCCCCGGAAATTTTGGATGGCAGGATATAATGAAGCCTTTGTTCATTTAGATGCTCGTATTGAACACGCCAATAATGAAGGTTATAAGCAGGGGTGGTTGAACGCCCTGGGTGTATTAAAATTGGAGCAAGGGCATTTTTTATGGGATTATCATGCTCCAGGGTTACTAGACTTGCCTGTGCCACCTTTCAAATTGGACATGGAATGGATCCCAGCTCGTTCCATTCCTCGGAGTTTAATTTCAAAATATCTTGGTGACTATAATCTTCATTCTCAGACTGAATTATCTCGTCCCGGGCATCTCTTGGATACACCTTCAATAATGAATGTAAGAATGTTGAAGGACTTGAACTTTATTAATTCTCCCCTTTGCCTGTAAGATCCTACTGCTGGCGAAGACCTGTTTCTAAAGCAAAGGGCAAGAAACCAATAGAATAGGAATATCAATGTAATAGTTAGTACATTCATGTAACCTGTAATTTATTTTGAATTTTAATGAAAGACTTTCATTTTCTGTTTGCAAATTAGTACTGCTATTATCTTGTGCATATCAAACACTTTATATTTGTGCATATGTATCTGTTAAAAAGATAACAATTTTGTGCTTTTCATCAATAAACAGTTACAGGTATCAAAAATGTTGTTCGACCACTTAATAATAAGGTGATGAGTATAAAATGTTTAAAATGTTTCCAACCAACCAAGGTTGTTAAATAATATTTATCGACCAACTACAGTTTATGGGTTTTTATCCCCGACCAACCATACTTGGTAAATTTTTTCATAAAATGTGCCCGACCAACCATGGTCGATAATTTATCCTCGTCGACTAAGTATAGTTGATCACCGACCAACTATACGTGGTTCAGTTTGGAATTCTTTGTATTTTCTGGAATGATTTTACCTTCCGACCAACTTGTTGGCCTATTTTCAAAATGATATTGTTTTTCCCTCAACCGTAGTTGATTATTGAACTATCAGGTTCCTTCGAACTATCTTGTCCACTAGTTATCTTACCAACCTTAGTTGGTCACACTAGTGTACGCCTCCTAACCAAAGGAGTATATTTTTTGGTTCTTTCGAACTTTCTGTCCACTAGTTATCTTACCAACCTTAGTTGGTCACGCTAGTGTACGCCTCCTAACCAAAGGAGTATATTTTTTGGTTCTTTCGAACTTTCTGTCCACTAGTTATCTTACCAACCATAGTTGGTCACGCTAGTGTACGCCTCCTAACCAAAGGAGTATATTTTTTGGTTCTTTCGAACTTTCTGTCCACTAGTTATCTTACCAACCTTAGTTGGTCACGTTAGTGTACGCCTCCTAACCAAAGGAGTATATTTTTTGGTTCTTTCGAACTTTCGTCTTCTTTTTGCTGTCGAGCAGCGTAGTGTACAACACTAGTATTCCCCGAAAAACTTTCAAACAAAGGAGAGGAAAATGGTGAAAACATCATCGTTTTATTCATATTGATGGAACCGTTGTACATTTTACATCATTGATAATACTTGCGAAGGTGTTCAGCATTCCAGGCATTCTTGAATTCTTCTCCTTCTAGAGTTGCTATTCGGTAAGTTCCTGGTCGAATAACTTTTGTAACTCGGTAAGGCCCATGCTAGTTTGCCTCAAATTTATTGTGCTTCTGAATTACCTTCTTTAACACATAATCTCCTTCCTTTAAATCGCATTTCCTCACCCTTTTGTTGTAGAAAAGAGCTATTCGTTGTTGATAAGCAGCATTCCTAATAGCTGCCTCTTCTCGAACTTCCTCGAGCATATCCAAATCCAGTCTTCTCATCAAGTCACTGATAGGGGAATTGAAGTTCAGCACTCTGTGTGTTGGTATGCCCAACTCAGCAGGTATTATAGCCTCACTTCCAAATGCTAGCATATATGGTGATTCTCCAGTCACTGCTCGGGGAGTTGTTCGGTAAGCCCACAATACTGATTGTAGCTCGTTAATCCAGTTAGCTTTAGCTTCACTTAACCTTTTCTTCAAACCATTCAGTAGTGTTCTATTCGTCACTTCAGTCTGTCCATTGCTTTGATGATGGCCTGGTGCTGAATGGACCTTCAAAATGTTCGACTGATGACAATAAGCAGCAAATTCCTCGTTATCAAATTGGGTTCCATGATCTGTGATGAAGGCATGAGGGAGACCATATCGACAGATGATATTCTTTCAAACGAACTGGTATACCTTCTCGTACGTCATGTCGATGAGGGGTTCAGCTTCTACCCACTTAGTAAAATAGTCTACTGCGACGACGAGGTACTTGAATCTTCCTCGGGTGGTCGGCAATGGTCCCACCAAATCAATTCCCGACATGGCGAATGGCCAAGGGGAAGTTATGGGTGTCAACAATTCTTGTGGAGTTCGTCGGATAGAGGAAAAACGTTGGCACTTGTCACATTTCTTAGCATAGGCTATACAATCAGCCCTCATCGTCGGCCAATAGTATCCTTGAGTCATTACCCTTTGTAAAAGTGTTCGACCTGCTACATGAGCTCCACAAGACCCTTCATGGATTTCTTCAATCTATTCTTTCACCTCGGAGGGATGTACACATCTCTGCAAACCTACCATAATTCCTCGTCTATATAAAATACCATTAGTTAATACATACCGAGCAGCTTTATACTTCAATTTTTTGGCAGCGAGCTTATCCTCTAGCAATCCTCCCTCTTCAATATATATCCTGATGGGATCCATCCAAGATGGTCCTAAATCAAGGGTAATAACATTCATCGTCAAGTTTTCATCTATGCTCCGACTTTCCAATACTTCAATTGGTATCGTTCTTCGCAGCTCGGTACGAGTAGTTGATGCTAGTCGGGCCAGTGCGTCTGCTTGTACATTCTCCATCCTCGGTATTCTCACCAATTGAATGGCATCAAATTCTATCAGTAACTCCATCACCTTTGCATGATACTTTGCCATTAAATCTCCTTTAACTGCATATGTTCCTGTCATTTGATTTACAATTAATTGAGAATCACTGAATACAATTACTTGCCGTGCTTCCATAACTTTTGCTAAGTTTAAACCTGCTATCATGGCCTCATACTCAGCTTCATTATTAGAGGCTTTGAATTGGAATCGTAAAGCATATTCCATGTCAATCTCGTCTGGGGTGCTCAAAACAATTCCTGCACCGCAACCTGCTGTGCAAGATGAGCCATCTATATATAATCTCCATATGGGTAACCCGTCTTCAAATTCCTTATCTTTCAGAGTTCCTCGGTGAAATATTTGTTGCTTCTTTTCATCCTCCCCTGGCACTTTTCGCTCCTCGTTGACCATCTCTTCTCGTTCTTCAACCAACCGGGGCTGGTCTGAATTTGAAGTTGATGATCCTTCTACATCCATAGGCCCTTTTACCAACCGGAGTTGGTCTGGACTTATGTCTGTTGCTCCTGTAACATCCACAGGTTGGTCAGCGAGCAGTTTTTATTCCTCGGGGGTATCAGGATATGTAAATTCTGCTATAAAATCTGCTACATCTTGCCCTTTTAATGATGCTCTGGGCTCATACACAATATCATATTCACCGAGCTCTATTGCCCAGTACATCAATCTCCCTGACTTTTCTGGCTTATGAAGGGCTTGCCTCAGTGGCATGTCGGTATAAATAACGATGGTATGGGCCTGGAAATATGGCCTCATTCTTCTACTTGCTTCAATTAATGCCAATGCCAATTTTTCCAGCTTTGGGTACCTGATTTCTGCACCTCGGAAAGCCTTACTGGTGTAATAGATTGGTTTCTGGACTCCATTCTCCAATCTAATCAATGCTGAACTGACTGCATTCTCTGATACTGCCAGATACAAATACAACTTCTCTCCTGTTATTGGCCTGGACAACAATGGCGGTGCTCCCAAATACTTTTTCAAATCTTGAAAGGCCTTCTCACATTCATCAGTCCACTCAAAAGTTTTTCGAAGTGTTTTGAAGAATGGGAGGCATTTGTCAGTTGCTCGGGACACAAATCTATTGAGCGCTGCAACTCGTCCTGTAAGACTCTGCACTTCTTTCTTTGTTGTTGGAGATCGCAACCCTAAAAGAGCTTTGATCTTATCTGGATTTGCTTCAATGCCTCGCTGGTTGACCATGTATCCGAGAAACATTCCTTCTCGTACTCCAAATGTGCACTTCGTCGGGTTGAGCTTCATTTGGTATTTATCCAGTTGATCAAATGTCTGAGCTAAGTCAACTAGATGATCTGCAGCTTTCTTGCTTTTTGTCAGCATATCATCGACATAGACTTCCATGTTGCAACTGATTTGTTCGGTGAAAACCTTGTTCATCAGCCGCTGGTATGTCGCTCCTGCATTTTTCAAACCAAAAGGCATAACATTATAGCAATAAGTTCCCCTAGGGGTAATAAAAGAAGTACTTTCCCTGTCTTCAGGTTTCATTTTGATCTGGTTGTAACCAGAATACGCATCCATGAAGCTGAGCAGCTCATGTCCCGAGGTAGCATCTACTAGTTGGTCAATTCTGGGCAATGGAAAATGATCTTTTGGGCATGCCTTGTTGAGATCAGTGAAATCAACACACATTCTCCATTTATTGTTCTTCTTCTTTACCATCACCACATTTTCCAGCCAGTCTGGATATTTCACATCTTCAATGAATTGGGCTTTCTGAAGCTTCTCGACCTCCTCTTGTATGGCTTGATTCTTCTCGGGGCTAAATACCCTTCTTCTCTGCTTTACAGGCTTGATCTCCTTATTCACATTGAGTTCGTGACATAAGAAGTTTGGATCTATTCCTGGCATGTCCTCATGACTCCATGCGAAAGTTTTCTTCCTGTTTCTCAAGAACATTATCAATTCTTATTTTATTGAAGCATCTAACGACGAACCTATCTGGGTTACTCGTTCAGGATAATCCTCGTCTAGAATAACATTTTCTGTAGATTCTACCACCTGTCCTTTTACAAGTTGGGATTCATCCCTGGGATCAAGAGTTTCAATTTCTGTACCTTCCTCCACCTGGTAGGTGATAGTCTTTTTCCTTGATTCCTCAAGCTCTTCTTGCTCGGCAGATGAATAATAGCATTCCCGAGCTATTTTTTGATCACTTTTCACAACTCCTATTGTCCACCAACACCCTTGAAATCACCACATCTTGCATCCTCATTTTGATCACCAAGGGATCGTCGTGAGGGTAAAGGACACCTGCCAAATCATTTTTTGAAAAACCAATCACTAGCTTCTCTTTATTTACCTTCCTCGGACGATCATCCTCGGCAAGATTTATTCGTTGAATATATGAGCAGGCTTGAGCCTCTCCGAGATAGGCCTTTCTTTCTGCAGTAAGGTCTCCCCCTCCAGCATCTCCTCCTGTAATAACATTACAATCAAATGACCCAAAACGTAGCGAAAATACCTCTCGTTCAGGCTTTCTTGGCTTCTTTGGAAGATCGGGGTCTTCATCTGGATCATCTTCATGATCTCTTTTCTTTTTCTCCTCCATCCGACGAGGAGATCTGGAACGATCTCTAGTTCTATCATCATTCTTCCTTTCACCTCTGCGATCTACATACTTTGATAACTTTCCTCTTCGGATGAGCGTTTCAATCTCGTTCTGAAGGGCTATACAATTTTTGGTCGTATGGCCATGATCTTTATGGAACTCGCAATATTTGGCCCTATTCCTCAGGTCAGGATTGGTCCTCAGTTTATCTGGCCACTTGATCTCTTCGTTATTCTTGATTTCTTCCAAAACATGATTAATACCCATTTTTAATGGAGTATAATTATCGTATTTCTTCAGGACTTCCCAAGACGTCCTATTATTCTTGGAATGCTTGTCACCACCATTACCTTTTTGCTCTTTCTTCTTAGATTTGTCAACCTCCACCTTGGTTTCTTTATCCATATTTTTCTTCGCAACCATAGCCTCCTCGGCATTCATGATTTTGGCCACTTTTGCCATCAACTCCGACATAGTTTTAGGTGGATCTTTGGCCAAAGTATAGTATAACTTGTTAGGCAGCAATCCACTCATCAAAGCAGTGATCGCTGTCTTTTCTTCGTAATCTATGACTTCCAACTTCTCGTTATTGAAACGAGTTATGTAATCTCTAGTAGTCTCACCTGATTTTTGTCTAACGCTTAACAAGTGCGCTACTCGCTTTACCGGCTTTGCTCCAAAATAGAAATTGCCAATGAACAACTCGGCTAACTGAATAAAAGTCGAAATCTTACCCCTAGGAAGATTGTTGTACCATATCTGTGCAGACCCGGTAAGAGTTCCCGAGAATGCTCTACATCTCATCTCGTCGGGGACGGCATATATGTCGGCAGCAGCTTGGTATTGTTCTATATGAAGAACAGGATCTGTCTTTCCATCATCTTTAGGGGTCACCACAGGTGCTTTAAATTTCGATGGTGTAGGAAAATTCACAATGGCCTGCACAAAAGGTGTCCCTTGAACAAAAGTTCTCTGTAAGGGATTCCTTTCTTTAGCCATTTCTCCAAGTCTATCCTCCAATCGCTGAATGGAACCCTTGCATGCTTCATTTCCTTCCTCGGGCTGCTTAGTCCGAGCAATTGATTGTTCTGACGTAGCTTCCTGAGATCTATCTCGACGAGTAGCAGGTCTTGATTGTGTTGATCCTTCTCTCAAACCTGATGGTGGTCTAAAGCTTCTCGATGGGGCTCTAGGTGGACTCATATTTCTCCTTGGTCCTAACCGACTGAAAGGAGATGCCCTGCTTAATCTTTCCAGGGCGCTGGTTCTCTCCGGAGAGAGGGTGATATGTTGATCTGTATCCATAGCCCGTATCGATGAAGTTCGCCCAGGTTGATAAGAAAAATCATTAGATTCTTCATTACGATATGACCCAGTACGCCTGGATCGCGATTGCCCACGATCACTCCTTTGCCTTGAATGGGTAGGTGCACTGCCGTGAAGAGTTTGAAGGAGTTGCCTCATTGTTTCTTGCATGGCGGTTTGTCCTTCAGCCAGATTCGTCATAATTCCAGCCAGATCTGGAGGTGCAGATGGATTTGGAGGATTTCCAGTATTTCCAGCATTTCGATTACTGGATTCTGGATTATCTGCCATTGATGATAAATTATTTTTGGTGAAAAACGATAGTAACAGTCGCTTCCCACAGACGGCGCCAATCTGTTGATGTAAAAAACTAGATTACTCTAATAATTTAATCACAGATAAATAAATAAGATAGAATATTTTTAAAGTGGTTCAGCCTTATGTAAATGGCCTACGTCCACTGTTATGTTATTGCTGAGTGTTTTGGAATTCTCGAATACAAGTTCTTTCAAGAAATTCCGGTCCCTTTGAATGAGGGTGATACAAGGTATTTATAGCCCTTAGGCTGTACATGAATGGGTTGATACATTAAATGATATACATATGAAAGGGTAATATATTTAATGCAGCGTGTGCGTCAAGATGATAAACATTCAATGAATAGTTGAACTGTTGACATTCTGGCAATTAATACTACGGCCGAGATGCAACTCGGACCGCCTTAGTTGCTCGTTGCTCAGGAGTTACTCGGAGCGCTAGAGTACCTCGGAGTGCTGAAGTTCCTCGGTATATCCTCGTTGCTCGGGGAGAACATGAGTTGGTCGAGGAAATGAACTTCCTCGTTGTTATTGTACCACGTAGATTGACAAGTGTCTTCGTATGATTCGTCCACATCAGCATATTAATTTTGGTATCAATAATTACTTTTACACGTGTAAACATAAAAACATGTAAAAAATTTAGCAAATTTCAAATAATTCAATATGAAAATAAATTATTTGCATAAATTGATTTTGAATTAGGATTAAATACACAAATAATTTTCAAATTATGACAAATCTCAATTTATTAACATTATAGATTAAATTTAATCAAATCAATTTAGCAACAATCATATCAATCAAGGTATGATGTGAACAAAGAAATGGTTACAATGTCAAATGAAAACACATAATAACTGCATTTGAACAAAATAAAGTTTGACCCACAAGAACTTATAGAGGTAGTTTTTAACCATAACCTCCCTAAAAATGATGTTATTGACTTTTTTTCATTCTAAATCCAATTTTGCACATTCTTTTGAATAGCAAAGCCCTATCTCGCTTTTATGCCTTGATTTTTCTAGAACTTAGCTTGGGTTTTTTCATCATTATATTGCCTTTTTCAATGGCGTATTTCACACACACTTTAGTAAACACCTATTGACGATACGTAAATTCACACCAATGTTATCTTACTAATGATAGCCCATTTCGTCCATAAAAACATCTCACCATTCAACACCACAAATATATATATGGTTTGTAGCAGCATTTTATATTTTTCAAATGGTTCATAGCATTTGTTCTTATCCTTCACTTTCTCTATTATAGAAGAACTTTTATCCTTGTAGCCCTTATGCTCATATTTAGAGGATCTTGATTTTTTAGGTTCTAGATTCTTTCCACTTTTATAAATTTTAATTATTATTTTTATAGAATTTGCTAACCCTTTTCACAAATAAAGCCCTATGTTTATAAATATTATTATTGGTCTTCTATTCTCCTTCACTCACCATAACCTTCTCACTAGACTTGACTTTGAAAGGTGTGTCCTTATTAAACTTCACCCCCCCCCCCCCCCTTTGACCCTTTAGGATATGATCTTGGTCACGAGTTTGCAATGAGTTCCAACCTATAATGATTGGTATCAAGGATCTCATTGATAATATCTACACTTGTAGCAACTATCTCAATAGCTTCTTCACAATACGACTTTCTTCAATCTTCTCACCAAGATTAAATGAGGCCTTGACAACCTCTCTCAAATTAATGTAATACCCATTGAAAGTCTCATATGCTCTCATTTACATCATTTCAATGCTAGTCACAAGCCTTTAAAATTTTAATCTATTTACCATTGTCATTTCCTTGTAACTCCCATGATATCCCAAGCCTCTTTGATTGCTTCACAATTGAGTTTCCTATTGTACTCACTCGGACGGAACGATAAAAATAGTAATATCCCATTTTTTATTATTATTAATAAGTATATAATATGGATTATTAGTGCTTGTGTGCATTATAGTATTGTGTGCATAGTAATTATGTGAATTATTGTGACAAACTAAATTTCATGTTATAATTAATTAAATCGGTGAAATTAAATTATATGTGAACAACTCATACATTAATAATAACATATTGACTCTTTTTATGTTGTGATTAGTACCATTGGACTCGGATCTAAGGGACACAAAGGCCCAACGTAGTATTTTTATTATGTAGGTTTGGACCCTGGGAGTGGGTACCCCTTTAGGCTAAGTTTTGGGAGTGGTTAGATAGAATTTGGGCTAGTTAGAGGTCTTAAATAAAGACCATAGGAGAACTGTGGGATTAAAGATTTTAAAAGAGCCTTAAACCTCATTAATCACTCACTTTGTACATAACAGAAAACCTTGGTAGCAAAGGAGTTTTGGAGGGATCAAAAGAAGGGATTTTTAGGAGAACTTTAGGAAGAACCAAGAGGATTCAATCAAGAAGACTTTATCTTTCATATTTAGGAGAGATATAACTTCCTTTACAGTGTATTTTATGTAACTTATATATGATTAATTCCCTTGATCATATATTTTGGGATCATACACATCATAGACTTGAATCTGATGCATTATTGGGTTGCACCTTGGTTAATAAGATAATTATTTTCTTATAACTTTATAGGTGTTCATTTCCTATATGTGATTATACTTAATGCGCACAAGCCAAACAAAAATGATATTGATGATAAATAATGAGATCACACATACAACACAAGATGTACGTGGTTCGATAACATGTCTACATCCATGAGGTGCTAGGGCTTGTTCTTTATTGCTTAAAAACTTAGGTCGGTAGAGTTGTATTACTTCTCGATGTTAGAATGATGCATGTCCCTCTCATGTGAGGTGAGTTTAAATTTATTAGGCAACTTAGGAGAGTCCTAATTCCCGTTTATAGCTATTCCTGATTTTTTGAACGTATCGTCCATCTTAATCAGTCGTTACAAGTGACTATATTAAAGGAGTCCATTTTGACTTGGAGTCCTCATGAATTATAGGTGCATGTGGCCTGAGCACATGTTACAGAGTGCGTGTTGTGTGATTTTTGTCCCTATAATTACACCCAAAGTTTAGGTGGTCATTGAGGTCATTGGGCTTTGTGCCTCCGCTCAGCTATTTTTGTTTGACAAGTCTTCACTATCTATAGGAGTAATAAGATTTCCCTCCTGGTAAGAAGTTGATACATGTTTGAAGTCTCTATCCATTGGTCGGAGGGAAATTTTGTAAATTCCACAGAAACTAAAAAGTTATCTTTTGAGTGCCCTAGGGGCACGGTCATAAATATTACGTTTTTACGTAGCGATGAAGGAGTGGTGAAGATGTTGCTTCGATAGCCGTCACATTTGCGTAATAATTATTTTCTTAGGAACCATAAAGCCATTATGTACCACAAAACGACCATTCCATCTCTTTCCTCTTCATTTCAAAACCCTCGTACTTTGGAAAAGGGCCTTCATTACTCCGACTCTCACTATAAGCATACTTGACTTCATTTTATTCCATTTTTCTGTATTTCTCAATTTATGTTCTTTGAGTTTCCATCTTTAACAATGGTGTACATTATTAACAGAAGCACTATTGAAAATTTGAAACTAGATCATCATATTCCCCAATAGGTCATAATAGAATTAGTAGAGGGCCCCTATGATCTTTATGCACTTTTTGAAGGCCATTGGATGCCTTTGATATTCATAGTTGAATGTGGGGAAACATTTCCCATAAATTGGTTGATTTTAGAGTTATGTCAATACTTTGATGTGGTCCCAACCGATGTCGCTCCAAATTCTTGGAGGTTCGTTAATGGGGTTCAATGCATTAATGAGTTGTATGGTGCTAGTCTTGGTATTATTGACATTAGGTATTGCTAATAATAGGAGATGACCCATGAAGGTATTTATTACCTGAAAACGAGGGTGGACAATTGGGCCCTTGTTCTGAATTTTCTTAAATCCGATACAGGTTACTGGGATCAAGGTTTCATTAAAAAGAACTGGCATTAACCCCCCCCCCCCTCCTGAGGGTGAGGAGTATAAATGTCTAAAGTTCACCCATGAGGGCCAAGGAATAAATTAGGTCGTAATTGTTATTTTTCTTTGCATTTTACTCTCTACTAGATTGTGAATGTTTTTCCTCGTTTTTGGCAAATGGAAACAAGAGAAACCCTCATCTCGCTCGTGACATTAATTTTATTGATCTTTAAGGTTTGGTTATTCAGTAGGGGATTAGAGTTGTTAATCATCCTAAGTCAGATGATTTTATTCTTGGATATAAGAGTTTGACCACTTCCTTTATTACTAGAATAGTTGAATAGACTCCGTTTATTCTAATTATTTTGGATGACTTGAAAGCTTACACTTCTGAAGGCTCGAGCGAGGAGGGATTAAACAAGAGGTAAACATCCTCCTCCTTTGAGTCTCTAGACATCTCAACCATCCATTCTACTAAATTCTACCTTGGCACCATTGCCCCTTCAAGAAAGTTTGTGAATTTTATTGCTACCAATCTAGATATAAAACCTCCCTTTGCTCATTCGGTGGGAAAGGATAAAGAGCTTGCTCCATCGACGAGCAAGAAAAGTGAAGTAGGTAGTCATGCTAACCACTTGGAAATTATGGATTCTCCCTCCAATGAGAATAAGCCCCTCTCTAAGAGAATGAAGATGGATCACGCTCCTCCTCCGCCACTGGATGTTTTGGGTAAAAAGGTTGTTGATAAGGGAAAGGTTGTTGCCCACTTCGTGAACTAGCTTGGGGCTTGATTCGATCGACGGTTTTTTCTTACTGACAGGGCAGCTGTTGCTACCTTACTTATGAATGATTAATGGAATGTGTTAACCACAACTTATCCATTATAAGTTGCTTCCTCATATTCTATTCTTCTTGAATTTATTACTTGTAATTCATTGATGTTTTTCTCTCCTTTCATAGTTTATGGTCGACTACGACCATTTATTGGAGAGAGATGTCGCTCCTAAGGTGTGGAGGTATCCTTGAATGAGGTCACTAGGTCTTTGGAGGCTTCTCGATCAGCTGCTCTAGTTGCGATCTCCGAGAATAAAGAACTTAACCAGAAGATTGACAATTTGAAGGTTAAAAATGATGCTCTTAAAAAGAAGATCAATGAGTCCTCCAATATGGTGGTTTTTACCAGAAGACCAAGGGGATGCTGAGAAGGCTAAGGTTGAGGCCAAGAATGCCAAGACCAAGACTTATGAGGCCAAGGCTAAATCTGAGAAAGCCCTAGCCGGAGTGACGTCAGCTAAATATTATGCCTACACTCATGGCTAGGAAAAGTCCTCCACCAAGTCCCAGAAGCAGATCGAATATCTAAGAAAGGTATTCTTTAAGAGCGATTAGGATGAGGACCTCATCAAGGATGACATTGTTGAGGACTCTGAGATGTTCGAAGAACATATAGCAGGTCCCCTCCTGAAGTTAATAAGAAAGAGGAGGGGGAGGAGGAGGAGGGGGATGAGGATGAGTTCGTTAGAGAGCAGTCTGTTGTCGTTAGGGTTGATCAAATCCAGGTCGAAGCTCTCCAGGATGCCAAAAAGGTGATAACCATAGATCTGACTAGTCAGAAGCCATTGCATTTGTTTAAGCTGCTAAAAAAGAGATGGTTGGGGAGAATTCTCCTTAGGATTTAGAAAATATCTTACTTATTTCCCTTCAATGAGTGATATAATGGTTTTCCCCATTTATTCTTGATTTACCTTGTAGTGGGGTGAACACTATGGTTTACACTGATGCCTCACTATAGGGACTTGAGGGTATGTTAATACATAAGGAGAGGCCTTTAGCCTACGCTTCTTACAATCTGAAGCCTCATGAAAGGAATTACTGCGCCCATAATTCGAAGTTGGCAATAGTGATTTTTCCTTTTCGTGTGTGGAGGCATTATCTATTGGGTAGAGATTCCATTTTTACACCGACCACAAAAGCCTACAAAACTTATTCACGCAGAGGGATTTGAACATGAGATAACGACGTTTCTTGCAGTTCGTGAAGGATTGATAATTTGACATATAGTATCATCCGTTCACGGTGAATGTGGTAATAGACATTTTGAGTAGTAGACTAATAGTGACTTTATTCGCGAGGAAGTCATTATGGATTTCACTTCAGACGACAAACAAGTTAGCAGATGCTTTTATGGAAGTTCTTACCATCGCACCTGAGATCGTCATTTAGGTTATGAAGGACCGGACTATAGACCCTTATTTACAGGAGAAGATTAAATAACTATTGACTGATGGGGTACCTTGATATCTAATAGAGTCTCATGTTGGTGTGCATTTTCACGACAGCTTGGTTGTTCCTTGATATGAGAAGTTACAACGAGCAATTTTGATGTGGGCATATGGTTCACATTTTATGATATATCTCGGTGGAGATAATATGTACCAGGATATGAGGCACCATTATTGGTGGGCAGTCTTGAAGAAGGACATCACTTTGTTTAGGTTCAAATGTGCTACTTATTAGATTATAAAGGTAGATCACTAGAGATCGTTGTGTGTTCCATAACCTCTTGAGGTTCCAGTATGGAAGTGGGAGAGTATCTTCAGGGACTTCATTAAAAGGATGCCTACATCACATCGGTAATATGATTCTAGATGGGTTATTATGGATAGGTTGGCTAAGGTATCTCATTACCTTATGGTTTGAATAGACTTCATAGAAGAGCAGTATGTTAAATTTTTATAACAAAGACTGTGAGGATACATGGTGTACCACTTGACATCATGTCTAATGGGGATAAGACATTTTTGTTCGAATTTTGTTAGAGTTTTAAGTGGTGATTGGGTCTGAGTTACGGTTGAGTAACTAGTATCATTCTAAGACCGGTGGTCAGACGGAGCGGGTGAACCAGATGTTGGAGGATATGCTTTGGGCATGTGTGTTGGACTTCAAGGGAAGTTGCAAGCAGTACTTAACATTGGTAGACTTTTCTTACAACAATAATCATCAGCATAATATTAGCATGTCATCGTGTGAGGCACTATATGGGAGACCTTATCATTCTTCGATTTACTGGATGGAGGTGGGTAAGAACAAGCTTCATGGGTTTGAGTTTATTCAGGACACCTTTGAAAAAGTGAATTAGGGATGGGATGAGTAATGCATAGTGTAGGTAATAAACATGGAAGACAGGGAGAAGATACGCCTAGATTTTTCAGTTGGGATGGTGTCTCTCATGAAGGGAGTGATATGATTTGGAAGAAGGGAGAATTTAGCGACTCGATATCATCAAACAAGTGGGATTGGTTTCTTAGCCTTACCCGACGACCTCCAAAAGGTGCATGACGTATTCCACGTCACTATATTTCGTACAAGCATATTAATTTGGTTAAGAAAGATATTCAACTCAATGAGAGCTGTGAGGAGCAAACTTCCTCTACTCTAGATCATAGGAAGATGACTCTTCACTCCAAGATTATTCCATTGGTTTATGTTTGGCGGGGGGGGGGGGGGGGGGGGGGGATAAGGAGAGTCTACAAGGGAGTGGGAAGTGACACGCATGAGAGATATCTAGAACTCTTTCAGGAAGGTGTGTATTAAATTTTGAGGATGGAACTACATTATTAGGGGGGTGAAAATGATACCACGTATTTTTATTATTGCTGTTGTTGAGAATTTAGCATTGATTATTAATGCTTATGTGCATTATAATGTTATCTGCATAATAATTGTGTGAATTATATTGACATGAAAAATTGCATGTTATAATTAATATAATAGTTAAAATTAAATTATTGTGACACCCCGACTAATTAAATACCGGGTAGCTACTCCTTTATTAAATTAATTCAAAATGCCGAGTTGGTCCAGTTAATAGCATCACTGTCGAAAACATTTTAATGATTACTAACCACCTAGTATTTAAAAAGTAAGTGCCAAATTTTAATTAAAGTCTGATTAACATGCAACAAGTGTAATAAAGAATAATAATACCATTCACCATACTGAAGTAAATAGAATAACCATCACAAGCGTAAATAAAGTCTGGAGGAAAAACTCCTCACTACAATCCCATAACTGAAATAAGTAAACCGAAAACTAAAACAGTACATGCCAAAGTCTGAAACTGAAATGGAACTGTAACTCTGATAGAAATGGGCAACATGCCCTACAACTGATAGATAATGAATCTGGAATCCAAGTGATAGAGGCGTCTACAAGCAAATCCCTGTAGCTTCCACAAACAGCTACAGCTCGTCACCTGAATGAATGTCCTATGCATGGTGTCCTTGTGGCTGGGCACCTAAAATGGTTTTACAAAGAAAAAGATTTGAAAAGCAAACGGGTCAGAGCCCGAATGTGGAGTTATATTTTAAAAACCTGCAAGTGCTTTAAAAACATTTAAAACATTAAATGCAAAGTACATGTTAGGCCGTGCACTCACATGATATTCTCACCTCTCGTCTAACTGTGCACTCCTAACGGAAGTACCCATCTATAACGACACAAATCACTAGCTAAGTACCATCATATCTAGCTAGACTGTCATAGGTCCTACCCTTATTATTCGGTTCTATCAACATTACAACACTCGTAATTAAGTAGGGGTTTAACGTAAACTCAGATGCTCAATATGCAATATATATAACTATCAGCTAACTCGTTATGTTTCACGAAGCAATACCGTAATTATATTCACAAAATTAACATGAAGGTTCCCACTAATTAAGTGTATATTATTCACATCATAAATATACAATATAAGAACCTCGAGAACTAAGCTGCGGTGCACACACACTCTGCTATCCATCCCGGTACATCACGTACATAAGGATTACATATTCCGAATCTCTCAGGAATAGTTCACAGATAACAACATCACAAAGAATGGAGGCGAACACAGTCACATCACATAGGTCACGCACATACCTACGCTCCTACGATCAGCGGACTTATTAATATCCCAATAAGTCTTTCTATGACCTATGTTCATCAAGGTAACCAGTCTAAATCCGGGCAACATAAGGATTAGAGGGCCCTAAGCGAACGCAAACCTCCCGTGATAGCAAGTATGGTAGGTATGTCATACACACAAATCATATACCAATACTAAGTAAACACACGTCTTAGTAATCCCGTAGTTTAATCGTAGTACATATCGCATTATCGTACTAACTTATAATTAACGCAATTTATACTATTCCGGCTTATCATCACACGCGCCATAATCTATTCTCACGTCGTAGTAGACACTCACGTCTCAACCCAAACGGTTCATTGAATTAAATCTCTTGTATATAAATTTACTCCTCGTAATAACCCAAAAGTCCCAAATCTATCCTTACATCATCAAAGGAAGGTTATCTATATCCTCGAACAAGTTTACGGGACTCCAAAAATCAAAACAGTCCAAAAAGGCCCAAACTGTCAACTCGTTAGAAGTCTCGTTCGAACGAGACTGTTCGAACGAGATCCTTCTGCCAACTCGTTAGAAGTCTCGTTCGATCCAGTTCGTTCGAACGAACTGCCCCTTCTAACGAGATCTCGTTCGAACGAAGTTATCGAACGAGGCTCCCTTTCGTTAGAACGACTGGTCAATTCGTTAGAAGCTCGTTCGAACGAGTTTGTTCGAACGACCTGGGTAGGGGCTTCTAACGACCTGCCAGTTTCGTCCCAGTTTTTCTTAGTTACGTTTCTCACCATTTTTAACACCTCAAGTCTTCTCCGAAGTTCGTTCTAACAATGTTTTAAGTCCTCTAATCATACTAAAACATGCTTAGGTCATAAACTAACATCTTTTAAGGCATTAATGCATCCTAAACATCATTAAATCACAAGATTTTATACTTATCCCCAATTTTATCAAGAACATGAACCCTAGATTTATATCATCATCAAATCCCAGAATTTAATCCGTTTTAATTTCTTCTAATCACAATTATCATGAGAATAATCATCTACCTATCATTCTACATGCAATTCTCTTCAAAATATTCAAGTTCTAAACTCCAAACTACATGGGTTTTCATATTTCACCAAGAACAAACACAAAATTCGAATTTTTCAAACATAGAAAGAACATTCTTTGAAATTAAATGGAATTAAGTCACTTGCCTTGGTTTTCTCTGAGTTTGGATGATGGTTTGATGAAGATTTTTCTGCAGAATTCCCTCTCTCCAAGCTTCTTCTCCAATGGTGTCTTAAGGTGGCTAGGGTTTGATTTGGGAAACTTAGAAAACTCTTCTAATAACCTACGTAGCCTTCTAGGTTAATATGGTTTGGTTAATGGGCTTAGTGGGTTTAATCCACATCAGATTTACATTTCTAATTTTCGTCATTTTTAATTCCTAAAAATACGAAATTACCAAAATACCCTTTATATTGCCGGTATGGCCTAAAAATACCCCGGGACCCAAACTATACCCCCGTCTAGTGGTTTCTGACTATCTCGACCCTTCCGGACGCGTTGGCGCACTCAAAACGACCATACGGTTTATAGATTTTAAATTCACTTTTATAATTAAAATAATATACCATGACGCGGCGGTCACACGCGTCTCAACAAAATTTCTAAAAATGTCGTATATAAATCTCACGACAAATTTCATAATTCCAAATTCATATATAATCATATATGCACATAATCAAATACCAACTCGCATCTCGTTAGTATTTATAACCCGGATTAATTTCCAATTAATACGCATTTAATTAATTAATCCCCAAAATAAATATAGCCAAAAGTACGGGGTATTACATACTTCCCCCCTAATAACTGAATTTCGTCCCGAAATTCGAAACTAGAAAGTACCTGCTAAAAACAGCTCTGGATAACGTTCGCGCATCTCATCCTCGCGCTCCCATGTGGACTCCTCGACATTGTGATGTCGCCACTGAACACGCACTAACGGAACTATCTTTGACCGCAGTTTCCTCTCGCTTCGGTCCAAAATAGCAATCGGCCCCTCCTCGTAGGAGCTATCCGGCTGGAGATCGATGTCCTCCACAGCAATGTGAGAATGAGCCAAATTATCTCTAAGCTTTTTCCTCAGCGAGGAAATATGGAACACGTCGTGAATCCGATGCAAATGCTCCGGTAACCCAAGTCTATACGCAACCGGTCCGATCCGCTCAATAATAGGAAACGGCCCCACATACCTTGGTGCCAACTTTCCATTCTTCCCGAAATGCATAATCCCCTTCATAGGAGATACCCTGAGTAAAACCTGGTCCCCCACTTGGAACTCCCTGAAAAATCTCTTCGCATCAGCATAACTCTTCTGCCTGTCTTGAGCTACCCGAATGTGACTCCGAATCAACTCAATCCTTGCCGAAGTATCCTGAATCACTTTCGGCCCAAGTAGTTTGTTGTCCCCCACCTCTAACCAACATGCTGGGGAATGACAAGGCCTACCGTACAATGCCTCAAACGGAGCCATGCCAATAGTGAACTGATAGGAGTTATTGTAGGCAAACTCCACCAGTGGAAGGTACTGCTCCCATCCACCCCCGAAGTCAATAATGCACATACGTAGCATGTCCTCCAACATCTGATTTGTGCGCTCAGTCTGCCCATCATTCTGCGGATGATAAGCCGTACTCAACCGCAATTTCATGCCCATGGCCTCCTGGAAACTCTCCCAAAACTGCGAAACAAATATCTTGTCTCTGTCAGACACGATATTTAAGGGTACACCGTGAAGTCTCACAATCTCTGAAATGAAGAGCTGGGCATACTGTCCCGTAGTGTAGTCAGTCCTTACGGGTAAAAAGTGAGCGACCTTGGACAACCTGTCCACAATTACCCAAACGGAGTCGTGACCCCTCTGCGACGTAGGTAACCCCGTGACAAAGTCCATGGATATGCTCTCCCACATCCACACAGGGACCTCCAATGGCTGTAGCAATCCTGCCGGTCTCTGATGATCCACTTTTACAAGCTGACAAGTGGCGCATTTCGAAACAAACTCAGCGATATCTATCTTCATACCGCTCCACCAATACTGGCGTCTCATGTCTTGGTACATTTTGTCCCCTCCGGGATGTACCGCGAACTGTGAGCCGTGCGACTCCGCCATCACATCGTGTCGCAATTCATCCCCTTTCGGAACTACCAATCTCCCATTGAAGCGTAATCCCCCGTCTGAGCTAACGGTATAGGACTCGGCTCCCTCTGCTAGTAATCGAACTATCTTCTCCTGACAGAACGAGTCATTATCCTGTGCCCGTACTACCTTCGTGACAATCTGCGGTGTAACGGTCATCACAGACATGAAAGATCGGGCCACCGCATCCTGGTGTCCCAATTCCTTCCACTTAGCCTTCCACACCTCTGCCACCTCATCTGCTGGCCTACGGCTCAACGCGTCTGCTACCACGTTAGCCTTACCCGGGTGATACTGGATGTCGAACTGGTAATCCTTCACAAACTCAAGCCACCTACGCTGCCGCATATTCAACTCCTTCTGCGTGAACAGATACTGTAGGGACTTATGGTCCGTGAATAGTTGGAACTTTTCCCCCAAAAGATAGTGCCTCCAAATCCGTAGGGCAAATACCACTGCCGCTAACTCCAAATCATGCATGGGGTAATTCTTCTCATGAGGCTTAAGCTTACGGTAAGCATAAGCTATGGCCTGTCTCTCCTGCTGCAATACACCTCCCAGTCCTTGCAAAGACGCATTGGTGTAAACCAAATACTGAACTCCCGGTCTCGGCAATGCGAACACAGGTGCTGAGGTCAATATGTCCTTCAATTCATCGAATGCCAACTGACAGGCATCACTCCAGATGTAGGGCACACCCTTACGAGTCAGATGTGTCAAAGGACCTGCTATCTCTGAGAAACCCCGAATAAACCTCCTGTAGTATCCTGCTAGACCCAAGAAACTACGAATCTCAGTTGGTGTCGTGGGCTGTCCCCACTCCCTCACCGCTGATACTTTCCCCGGATCAACAGATATTCCCCGGTCGGAAATGATATGTCCCAAAAACTGGACTTCCTTCAGCCAAAACCCGCACTTCTCATATTTTGCATACAACTCGTTCTGACGAAGTGTCTGCAAAACCTGCCTCAAATGCTCGGCGTGCTCCTCCTCTGTCTGGGAGTAAACCAGAATATCATCAATGAAGACAATGACAAACTGGTCTAGGAAATCCCTGAACACTCTGTTCATCAAGTCCATAAACACTGCTGGAGCGTTGGTCAAACCGAAAGGCATAACCCGAAACTCGTAAGAACCATATCTCGACAAGAACGCAGTCTTCGAGACATCCTCCTCCCTGATACGCAACTGATGGTATCCCGATCTCAAGTCAATCTTCGAGAAGAAAGAAGCTCCTCTCAACTGGTCGAATAAGTCATCGATTCGAGGCAACGGATACTTATTCCGTATCGTGACCTTATTCAACTCTCGGTAGTCCACACACAATCTCAGTGAACCGTCCCTCTTCTTCACAAACAGAACTGGAGCGCCCCAAGGTGAGGTACTCCTGCGGATAAAGCCCTGACCTAACAGCTGCTCTATCTGATCCCGTAACTCCCTCATCTCAGCTGGAGCCATACGGTACGGTGCGCGTGCTATAGGTCTCGTACCCGGTAGCAAATCTATAACAAAGTCTATCTCTCGACTGGGGGGTAAGCCTGGTATCTCCTGAAACACATCCGAATACTCCCTGACTACTGGGATAGAATCTAAAGGAATCACTACCTCCTTAGAGGTATCCTCCTCAATGTAATACAGATGAGCGGTCGATCCTCCCTCTGGGCGAGGCATCGCCACTACAAACATCTCTTGCCCCGGAATGGCAAAAACAATGCTCCCGCTGAAGCAATCAATCATGGCCCTATAAGCTACGAGCCAATCCATACCGATAATCACATCGTGAACATGCATATCTAATACTAACATGTCTGCAGATAATACCAAACCACCAATCTCTACCCCCACTCCCCGGCATATAAAGAAAATAAGTGACCCACTCCCCAATGGTGAGTCGACACACGTCACTGTGCTCTCTGCCGTAGCTAACAATCCTAAAGCTTTCGCGAAGTGTGTAGCTATAAAACAGTGTGTAGCACCCGTATCAAATAATACCCGACCCATAGTGCCATGGATAGGAAACGTACCCTCAATCGCGGGCGGTGCCTGTGGAACTGCAGCCTGGTGGACGTTGTAGACACGTCCATACTATAGCTGCCCCTGCTGAGCTGGGACTGTTGAAATGGGTGGCAATGCTGCCATCTGTGGCGGTGCGGGAAGAGCGGCGGGAAACATAGGCCTCTGTGGCTCCTGGCGAGCACCCTGCTGTTGTTGCTGTGGGGCCCTGCCCCTATCAGGACAATCCTGTCGCTTATGGCCAGTCTTGCCACAAACAAAGCACTTCTCCGGGAAGTTCCCTCCTCTCTGTACCTGCTGTCCCCGGCCCTGGTGGCCGTTACCGTTCCTCCCTTGGCCCTGCTGGCCCTGGTGAAACTGCTGCCCATTCTGCCCCTGTTGGCCCTGATGGCCGTTTGGACCCTGATGGCCCTGACGAAAACCTCCTTGTCCATGTCTGTAGTTCCCTGACCGGAACCTCTTATTATCCCCCTGCTGGGAGCCCTGCTCATTCTGTCTCTGCCCCTGACCAGATTGTGCCCCGCTGGCACCATGTCCTCCAGTCCTGCCCTGATGGCTAGACTCCCCCGACCTCTTACCCTCGGCCATATGAAAACGGTGGTCCTGGAAGTGTAACAATGCAGCGTTAACCACGTCAGAATAGGTGGCCAACGATAGGTTCCCTAGCAGATGTTGACGAATCCTCCAAGTCAACCCGTCCGTGAACTTCTCAATTTTCTTCTTCTCTGTTGGTATCTCGTCTGGAACGATGTTCAACAGATTCATGAACTCGGCCTCATACTCGGCCACAGTCTTACCTTCCTGGTTCAAACTCATCAATTTCCTCCTCATTTCCGTATGAACAGCTAACGAAAAGTACTTGCGGTCGAACCGCAGCCAGAACTCCTGAATAGTGAGAGTATCCCTCTCCTCCATGGTGGTAATCGACTCCCACCACTGCAGCGCAGATCCAACTAGCTTGAACATAGCTAGCACCTTCTTCTGAACATCTGTGCACTCATAAATCCTTAAGTGCCTCTGCATATCCTTCCTCCACTGGCTCGAGACTACTACATCTGAGCTACCTGCAAACTCTGGCGGATGCGCTTTCTGAAAAGCATCACGTACACGCTCCCAAGCAGACGGTAATGCATTAGCCTGTACTGGCGCGGCAACCGGCGCCTGAGGTGGTGCCTGCTGAACAACGGAAATGGCGGCATTTACCGCTTGAGCTACTATAGCTGCAACCTCAGCGGCGTTCATCATGCCCTGAACTGGAGCGGGCTGGGGTTTGGGCGTTGCATCCCTGGGAACTCGTCGTGCACGTCGTGGAGGCATCTAAAATAAGAACAAAGTTAATAAGTTCGCTGTTTATAAACTTAAGATAGCTGAAGAACGAAGCATACACAAAAAGAGTACAACAGTCCTAAAATATAGGGCTCTATATCAAAGAAACTTAGCGGAAACATAATAAGCCGTCAGATCCTAAAGGACACTAGAACCTGATGCTCTGATACCACCTGTGACACCCCGACTAATTAAATACCGGGTAGCTACTCCTTTATTAAATTAATTCAAAATGCCAAGTTGGTCCAGTTAATAGCATCACTGTCGAAAACATTTTAATGATTACTAACCACCTAGTATTTAAAAAGTAAGTGCCAAATTTTAATTAAAGTCTGATTAACATGCAACAAGTGTAATAAAGAATAATAATACCATTCACCATACTGAAGTAAATAGAATAACCATCACAAGCGTAAATAAAGTCTGGAGGAAAAACTCCTCACTACAATCCCATAACTGAAATAAGTAAACCGAAAACTAAAACAGTACATGCCAAAGTCTGAAACTGAAATGGAACTGTAACTCTGATAGAAATGGGCAACATGCCCTACAACTGATAGATAATGAATTTGGAATCCAAGTGATAGAGGCGTCTACAAGCAAATCCCTGTAGCTTCCACAAACAGCTACAACTCGTCACCTGAATGAATGTCCTATGCATGGTGTCCTTGTGGCTGGGCACCTAAAATGGTTTTACAAAGAAAAAGATTTAAAAAGCAAACGGGTCAGAGCCCGAATGTGGAGTTATATTTTAAAAACCTGCAAGTGCTTTAAAAACATTTAAAACATTAAATGCAAAGTACATGTTAGGACGTGCACTCACATGATATTCTCACCTCTCGTCTAACTGTGCACTCCTAACGGAAGTACCCATCTATAATGACACAAATCACTAGCTAAGTACCATCATATCTAGCTAGATTGTCATAGGTCCTACCTTTATTATTCGGTTCTATCAACATTACAACGCTCGTAATTAAGTAGGGGTTTAACGTAAACTCAGATGCTCAATATGCAATATATATAACTATCAGCTAACTCGTTATGTTTCACGAAGCAATACCGTAATTATATTCACAACATTAACATGAAGGTTCCCACTAATTAAGTGTATATTATTCACATCATAAATATACAATATAAGCACCCCGAGAACTAAGCTGCGGTGCACACATACTCTGCTATCCATCCCGGTACATCACGTACATAAGGATTACATATTTCGAATCTCTCAGGAATAGTTCACAGATAACAACATCACAAAGAATGGAGGCGAACACAGTCACATCACATAGGTCACGCACATACCTACGCTCCTACGATCAGCGGACTTATTAATATCCCAATAAGTCTTTCTATGACCTATGTTCATCAAGGTAACCAGTCTAAGTCCGGGAAACACAAGGATTAGAGGGACCTAAGCGAACGCAAACCTCCCGTGATAGCAAGTATGGTAGGTATGTCATACACACAAATCATATACCAATACTAAGTAAACACACGTCTTAGTAATCCCGTAGTTTAATCGTAGTACATATCGCATTCTCGTACTAACTTATAATTAACGCAATTTATACTATTCCGGTTTATCATCACACGCGCCATAATCTATTCTCACGTAGTAGTAGACACTCACGTCTCAACCCAAACGGTTCATTGAATTAAATCTCTTGTATATAAATTTACTCCTCGTAATAACCCAAAAGTCCCAAATCTATCCTTACATCATCAAAGGAAGGTTATCTATATCCTCGAACAAGTTTACGGGACTCCAAAAATCAAAACAGTCCAAAAAGGCCCAAACTGTCAACTCGTTAGAAGTCTCGTTCGAACGAGACTATTCGAACGAGATCCTTCTGCCAACTCGTTAGAAGTCTCGTTCGAACGAGGCTGTTCGAACGAGATCTAGTTCGTTCGAACGAATTGTCCCTTCTAACGAGATCTCGTTCGAACGAAGTTATCGAACGAGGCTCCCTTTCATTACAACGACTGGTCAATTCGTTAGAAGCTCATTCGAACGAGTTCGTTCGAACGACCTGGGTAGGGGCTTCTAACGACCTGCCAGTTTCGTCCCAGATTTTCTTAGTTACGTTTCTCACCATTTTTAACACCTCAAGTCTTCTCCAAAGTTCCTTCTAACAATGTTTTAAGTCCTCTAATCATACTAAAACATGCTTAGGTCATAAACTAACATCTTTTAAGGCATTAATGCATCCTAAACATCATTAAATCACAAGATTTTATACTTATCCCCAATTTTATCAAGAACATGAACCCTAGATTTATATCATCATCAAATCCCAGAATTTAATCCCTTTTAATTTCTTATAATCACAATTATCATGAGAATAATCATCTACCTATCATTCTACATGCAATTCTCTTCAAAATATTCAAGTTCTAAACTCCAAACTACATGGGTTTTCATATTTCACCAAGAACAAACACAAAATTCGAATTTTTCTAACATGGAAAGAACATTCTTTGAAATTAAATGGAATTAAGTCACTTGCCTTGGTTGTCTCTGAGTTTGGATGATGGTTTGATGAAGATTTTTCTGCAGAATTCCCTCTCTCCAAGCTTCTTCTCCTATGGTGTCTTAAGGTGGCTAGGGTTTGATTTGGGAAACTTAGAAAACTCTTCTAATAACCTACGTAGCCTTTTAGGTTAATATGGTTTGGTTAATGGTCTTAGTGGGTTTAATCCACATCAGATTTACATTTCTAACTTTCGTCATTTTTAATTCCTAAAAATACGAAATTACCAAAATACCCTTTATATTGCCGGTATGGCCTAAAAATACCCCGGGACCCAAACTATACCCCCGGCTAGTGTTTTCTGACTATCTCGACCCTTTCGGACGCGTTGGCGCACTCAAAACGACCATATGGTTTATATATTTTAAATTCACTTTTATAATTAAAATAATATGCCATGACGCGGCGGTCACACGCGTCTCAACAAAATTTCTAAAAATGCCGTATATAAATCTCACGACGAATTTCATAATTCCAAATTCATATATAATCATATATGCACATAATCAAATACCAACTCGCATCTCGTTAGTATTTATAACCCGGATTAATTTCCAATTAATACGCATTTAATTAATTAATCCACAAAATAAATATAGCCAAAAGTACGGGGTATTACAATTATATAGGATAACTCGTAAATTAATAATCTTGTGTTGACTCATTTTTATATTGCGAGTTAGTATCATTGGACTGGGATGTGGGTGATATAGAGGCCCGGGGTAATTACTTTAGTATGTCGGTTTGGGCCCCAAGGTTGGGTACCCTTTTAGGATAAGTTTTAGAAGTTTTTGGTTAGAATTTTGGGATTGTTTTGAGGTCTTAAGTTAGGTTCATAGGAGACTTGCATGATTTAGGGCTTGAAATTAGACTTAACCATATTAAACACTCACTTTACACATAATACAAAACCTAGGCAGTAAAAGAGTTTTGGAAAGATCAAAAGAAGGGATTTTGGGGATAACTTGAGGAAGCCCCAAGAGGATTCAATTATGAAAACGCCATCTTCTATATTCAGGAAAGAAATAACTCTTTTTACTACGTAATTTATGTGAGTTAATTATGATTAATTGCCTTCATCATATATTTTGGGATTATACACATGCTAGGCTTGAATATGAGGCATTATTGGGATGTACCTTGGTTATTTTGCTTGGAACTTATTCAGATATATTATAAATCTAATAGGGATTGATTTAATAGATGAATCATGTATTTAAAAAAAACTTTGATGACTCGAAACCTATTTTAATGATTAAACTCAAAATTAAGATGAACCCTTAATAAACACATGTTAAAATTGATAATTTATGATTTATTTGATGTTTTGATCTAGGTAATGATCAAATATTGTTAGTAACATGTTTATATAAGAGCAAATTTTTTCATATTGTTCATAGCATAGGCCTTGTATTATTTTAGTCTAGTTTGGCATATCCCGTTACAAACCGTCACGACAAACCGGCATCAACATTCAAGACTTTCCTACATCCTATAAAGGTATAAAGCTTTTTAGGAATTTAAATTATTTCATTAAATTTATTCTGATGTGTTTTATTTTCAGCAAATTTGAAACTAGATTTTTTTGTTTTAAAAATTAAGGTATTTTATTTTAAAATTATTTTTCTAATTTCGCCTACCTCGTTTAAATGAGAAGGGATTCTCGTTCGAACGAGATGTCAAGTCGTTAGAAGGGTCATTTGATATCTTCATCTAATGAGCATCTGACGAGGGCGTATTGGCGTACTATTTGGCATCGATTTAAGGTCGTTCGAAACGTGTTCAAACGAGATAGCCATTTCGTCCGAACGAGCTCCTGTTTAATTCAAACGAACTGCTATTCTCGTTCGAACGAGTCTCATTTTTGTTCAAACAAGTCTCCACCTCGAAATTTGTGTTCGCCTTATAAATACATATTTCATGTTTATTTTTTCTAAGACTTTTGAACGAACGCTTTTTGAATATGTGTTCCAAAAGTTTTCAAAGTTCTGTATTGATAAAACACTTTTTTATTCATAATAGACATTTCCAAAATAGTTTTTATGAATCGGTTTCAAACCTAAATAGTTTAGCATCCTTGCATACACCTTGTGGAGAGGTACTCCATGGCTGACTTTTGAACTCGGAGGGATCATGGCTGAAGAAGAAGAAGAAAGTTGAGGCTGATCGGTGGATACCGAGAGCAAATCTATCGCCTGTGGGCTACTTGGAGACAAGTGGTATTATTTAGAGAATTTGCGAAGACTAACACATTATACTTGTGGCGGTAATCAAGTAGTATTATAAATCGACTGTCTTGTAATTTGTCCAAAGTGTTGAATAAAGGTTTTGCCCTGAAAAGGGATTTTTCCTCAATCATTGTGTTCTTGAATGCATAACATATTCAAATTGTTTTGAACATATATTTTGCCTTCATAACTAATTTAATCAAATATTAAAATTTATTTAAAAACTATTTTTTATTCTTTGTCTATAAAATTGATAAAAATACAAAAATAGAATTTTATTTGTGACCATCCTTGCCGAGTAAGTTTACTTCCGCATTCGCAAAGTGGTATTAGAGCCATACGCTCTTACAAGTAGTGTCAGAGCATATTTAGCCCTTTACAAATTGGTATCAGAACTGGTTACACTATTTTACTTTGTAGATCCTTATCCAGTGTTGTTTTAGGGTGGTTGTTTATTCATCTCTCTTGAGTTGATCTATTTATTTATTTTCTCTCGATGGATTCACATAATTTTGACGACTTAAATCATTTGAATTTGAAGTTTACTAACAGAATTAAAATTCTTGAAAAAGAAATTTTTTGTATCAAAGCTGCTATGGAACTTTTGTAAACTGTTCAAACTCAAAGATATTTCTTTTGTGAAAAACTGGAGGACATGGATCGTGATTTTAAAATTTTAAAATTTTTCAAGAAAGAGAGTGATGATAGAGTCCAGTTTATATAGAAAGAATTAAAAGACTCCAAAATTTCTAGGGTGAGTTTACGTGCCATTGAGGATAATTATAATGATAATCTCACCAGTATTGAGGTGGAGGGAGATAACCTTTCAGGAATGATTGAAAATATGAAGGAGTCTCCAAAGTTGGAAGAGTCTAATTCTTTGCCTGAGTCAAAAATTTTAAAGTTAAAAGATGATTTAAAAGGCTCTAGTAGTGTTGGTAGTAATGGTACGGGATGCCATATTTCTAATGCTTCCAGTGTTAAAGTCAAGACCATTATTTGTTTTAGAGTGTCAACAACATCCAAGGATGTTAGAAAAGGTCAAAACTTAGGTAACATTCCTCGCGTTTACACATGTTCACATTGTGGTAGGAAAGGCCACCTTAGGTCGTTCTGTTATGATCTTGGAAGAGATCCTAGGAAGTTGAAGTCTAGAGTCCCCTTGGTTCCCAAAACCCGACGCATTAAGTATACACCTATTTGGGTTAGGAAATCCATTTTGAAGGAGCTAGATGTTAAACTAGTTGATTCTGGCATGCTTTCGCATGATTTTTCACATACTATATCTTATGGATGATTGTTTGCATGATTTTTGTTTGTCATACTCTAGTTGTGCTTACTAGTGTTATGCCTGAAGGCCCTATATAGAGCACACCTAGGATTTTCTTTTCGTGCTTTAGCTATATAGGACTTCATCTAGTTGGACTAGAATTTTGACAAAATATTTTTGTAATTTAGGATTGCTTGTCCCCATATCGACTTCAAGCGCCTCTTGTCCACCTACATCAAATGTGCACTCCGTTCAGTCCGCCATCTCAGAAAAAAGTATTTTTCATTTTCTATGGCTCATAGGACTTTTTGTCTCGTAGGACACGACACCACGTTGCATTTTGCATTTTTATCATATCTTATGATAATTCTCTGTTTCATCATAATCATTTTTTTTGAGTTCAATGTTTTAATTTGAATGTTTTATAAAAATAAATATTTTTGTGAAAATAGATTTTTGACACAAAATATTGTTTTATAAAATTTTCGAAATAAAATATTTGAAGTCAAAAATATTTTTATGCGTGTATATAATATTATATATATATATGTTTGTTGTATTTGTGCATGTGCGTGGCATTTACATACCAGCGCCCTTGTTATTTTTTTTTCGGCCTAACATTGTTGGTGCATCCGTTTTTCTATATGTTAATATATATGTATGTATGATATATTATACATGTATATGATGTTATATGTTTGTATGTTTGCATGTGGTAGTCTTGTTAGTGCAACTTTTGCCTCTTTGACCCATATTATCATATCTGATGGTTTGTCCTCCCTAGTGGACGAATTGTCCCATCTCTGTACCAAAGGAGATTTATTTATAATAAAGATATTTGTTGCCTTTATATATACTTTAGCTGTTGATGTACACCTGTCCATGATTGGACTTTACAGGCGTGGTTTTTACTGTCCAAGACTTGACCATAGCATATCAGGTCTAGTGGCATTTAGCCTTAGCTGTGACGAGTGACGCCCCCTGTTTCCTCGAAAACTGCTCACGGTTTTGTTGTTACCGAACACGGATTTTAGGTTGTACATTTAAAACGACGACGTCGGGTTTTATATACCGCCCACGGTTTTTCTTTAAACCAAAAACGGTTTTGGTTTTATTTCACTAAAACGACGCCGTGTATTTTCATTACAACGGTAATATTTTAGTGCGTTCCAGCTGGGTCTCATTACTGCCTTTTACCGCCCGCGGTTTTACTCAAATCCGAAAATGGTTTTTGGTTTTTAATTTAAAACGACGCAGTTTCATTTTTTTGAGTAACGGTAATATTTGTTTGGGCGTTCTCATTACGCTACTGGTCTTACAGCTGGCTTTATATTTTTAAAACGACTGCGTTTTAAATAACAAATTGCTTCTTGAATCTGTTAGTGTAACAACTTGCTTTACACGTGTCTTATTTTTAATGGAACCTTTTGTGTTTCTTTCTCAGCCACAAGATCTATTGCTTATCAACGGTTCTGTGTAATTCTTTAGTGATCCTTGTGATTCTATTTTACACCTATCAGCACACACTTGTGCACCCTATAAATAGAGACTTTGTGCCTTCATTTTTTAAAAGCCGAGAAAATTCATTTTTGAGCATAAATTCTGCCAAAATTTATTCTGAGAGAGAGAGACTAAACACCAGTATTTTCAGAGAAATCTTGTGTGTATTTTTTCCAAAACTTTGCTGAGTCTTCAAGTCATTTTGTGGATTCAAGAATGGAAGGTTTTTAATCTCAGAAATTTCTGCATTTCCAAATCAATTGATTTTTCATTCTGAAAAATCGTTTTGTGAGTATCTCTATTATTGTTCTTGTTTTCTTGTAGTTTCTGATCTGTTATGTGCTAGATCTAAAGTGTTTGTGTAAGTATTGTGCTGATATATTTTATAAACACTACACACACTAGAACCAGTATTGATCTTACTTCATTTAAAACACTTTGTTTTAAATTGATTCTTTCTGAAAATCTGATTTACACGAAAGAGGAACTAATTCTAGGTTTAGAGATTTAAACCTAATATAAGCTGTGAATCGGAACCTAACTACCTGATACTGGAAATATGACCTTGGACATTTGTACCTGTATACTTGACCAAGGACTTGGACTGAGAACAAGAACATACTGGACCTAATCAAGAACCTGAACTGTTCAGACTGATTGGAACTTAAACTAAACTGGATTAAATCATTTTAATCTAAACTAGTTATAAACAGTTTGTATTATTTCTGACTGTATGCTTGATATGTTTTATTTCTGTTCAGTCTAGAATATATCTGTGCGAACTTGATTACTTGATTGTGTTGGTGATTTTCTGAAATTGTTTGCATCTCATATCACTCACATATCACTCACTTTGTATTCACGTAGACACATGTTTGTGTAATATCTGAACAAGTCTAGTGTTCGAGATTTAAATAAAGAGAAAAGGTAGGACTACATAATTAGAAACTCGCCTAAAAATTGAATCTGCTTTGGACTTTAATTAACTTTGAAAATTAAAATTATTTTCATAAAAGTTAATCAGATTAAGTAAAAGTTTAATTTGGTCCCCCTTTGCATCATTCATATAAACTCGTAGGTTTAAGGTGTTTACTCAACAATAGTTTACTTCCGCTTATAAAGTCTTTGCGCACCGACCCGCATTTTTGGGGTAGCCTCAATGCCATGTGTATCTTTTGTATTACATTGTTCTTTTATTGAGTCATATTGAAAAATACAAAAAAAAATGATAAAAAAATGAAAAATACAAAAAGATTTTTTTGTTTTTGTGTATTTTAGTTTTACACATTTGGTGTGGCATATTGGTGTATTTAAATCCAATTCACTCCGTATTTTCCATGTGGATAGACATTTGGTTATGATTGTAGATACTTAGATTGTTCTTAACCATATTTTCAATGGAATTGTTTCTAAGTTGATTTGCGTTATGGACTCAACTTTATATATGCCTCCGTACACATATGCACGAGCTTTTTGAACATTAACTTCACATGTATATTTGAACTTTGTGAGATGTTCTCCTATCAATTTTGTCATCTATATATTGTTTTTTACTAAGGGGGATTTGTTCATGTAAGAACCGTTGTCCGTGAGAGTGTATTTGTTTAGTATTGAAAAAAATAGAGTGAGCACGGGAAAGGGCTGCGAAAGACAATGTCTTTGCATGAAAGCCATCGTCGGCAAGAGCCCAATAAAAAGAGTTAAGGCAATAAAAAAAATGCCAAAAAGGGCCAACTTAGTTTAGTTTGTTCGATTATTCAAAAAATAAATACTCAAAAGAATCATGAAAAGAAAAAGAATAAAAAAAATATGATATATGTTTATATTTTGAGGGAGTTTAGTTGAAGATAAACGGCTTTGCACAATGAATCCTAGTTATTCTTATTTTGTCATGACACTATTGATTTGTAGAATCATCAATATTCTATGCTTTAGTGCATTATGCTTGTTTGTTCATTGAATTTTACTTTATTTTCCACATGAAGCTAAATTTTAGTTTAATAAAGTTGTGCGGTCAATTAGAACTTCTTAAACATATTTAGATGTTTGGGTTATAATTCATTTGTATCTAGTTTATGCCCATTCATTCCATCCCACATGTTTAGACACATCGATACTATGCTAGGATGTAAAGCTTATGTATTTTGTGTCGTTTTTTCTGTCATGTTTTGTGGTCGTTTATACCTATATAAGTGTGCCAAATTTTCTTTGGTATATTTTGCATATATTATATATAGTATCATTACACATTCATTGTTTACTTATCTTGGTGATTATTTCTTACTTATTCTATGTGATGCTTTTTACTCCATGTTTAGATTCTACTCCTTTGTTTATTTAAAACAAAAAGGAGGAGAACAAATTACGGGAAACATTTGATGAGTTTGATTTATGCGGGAGATTGTTTTATGAGATTTTATTTTCTATTTCAAACTCGATGCATCACGGGGTATTTTATTTGCTTCGTGTGTGTAGGTACCGGAGAGGAAGATCATATTACACCAGATGAAGACAAAGTCTCAAAGGGAGGAACAAGGAGAGTTTAAAGACAAAGAGACTTATGCCATTCCATTTTAGGGTCGGGAATGGTGTTAGATTTCTTTTGTCATTTATAAAATATGTTTATGTAATTTGAATTTTTGATAGGTTTGTTTGTTGTCGTACTGGAATAGACAAATGGGGAGATTTGTAAGAGAAACTTTTCTGATATTGCTCATAGCATAAGCCTTGTATTGTGTTCGGCTAGTTTGACGTACCTCATTATAAACTGTCACGCACCGTCACCGCAGCCCAACATCATCATTCAAGACTTACCTTCATCCCATAAAGGTATAAAGCTTTTTAGGAATTCAAATTTATTCATTAAATTTCTTTTGGGATGTTTTATTTTCTGTAAATCTGAAATAAGAATTATTTATTTTAAAAATTGATTATTTCTCTAAGCTCGCTTACCTCGTTCAAACGAGAAGGGATTCTTGTTCGAATGAGATGTCAAGTTGTCTAACGAGCATATAACAAGGGCTTACCGGTGTACCGTTTGGCGTTGTTTAAAGGTCATTTGAAGCCTGTTCAAATGAGATAGCCATTTTATTCGAACAAGCTCATGTTTCGCTCAAACGAACTGCTACTCTCGTTCAAATAAGCCTCATTTTTGTTTGAACGAGTCGTCGCCTTGAAATTTGTCTTCACCTTATAAATACTTATTTCGTGTGTGTTTTTAAGACTTTAAAAGGAATTCTTTTTGAATATCTGTTCCAAAAGTTTTCAAAGTTTTGTGTTGATAAAAAACTCTTGATTCACAATACACATTACCAAAATAGTTTTTATGAATCGGTTTAAATCCTAGATACTTATGGAGAGGTACTCCATGGCTGACTTATGAACCCGGAGGGATCATGGCTGAAGAAGAAGGCTAAAGATGATCGGTGGATACCGAGAGCGAATTTATCGCTTGTGGATTGCTTAGAGACAAGTGGTATTCGTTAGAGAATTTGCAAAGATTAGTGCTTTATACTTGTGGTGATAATGAACTAGTATTGTAAGTCGACTATCTTGTAAGTTGTCTAAAGTGCTGAATAAAGGTTTTACCCTGAAAAGAGATTTTTTTCTCAATCGTTGTGTTCTTGAATGCGTAGCATATTCATTTGTTTTGAACACATATTTGCCTTCATAACTAATTTAATCAAAGATTAAAATTTGTTTAAAATTGGTTTTATATGCTTGGTCTGTTAAATTGATAAAAATACAAAAATAAAATTTTGTTTGTGACCATCCTTATCGAGCAAGTTTACTTCTGGATTATCAAAGTGATATTAGAGTCTTCCAGTCTTACAAGTGGTGTCAAAGTATATTTGCCTCTTTATAGTTTAAGAACACATATAAATCATATTTAAGGTGTTTTAGGACTGCTTTTGGGTTAGGATAGTGTTTAATGATGATTCGGTGTGAAGAAAGTCGAGTTTGATAAGTTCTAAACGTGTTTTGATGGTACGTCATTTTGGGTTCAATGGGAAAAGTGGATTCTTAACAGGTTCTCATAACTGTGGATGAAAAATAGCTCCCTGAGCATGAATCCATGCAAAAAGTTCATGGGGAGGTTCGCGTGCACATGACTGTAAAACATCCTCGTGCGTTTAGAATCAGGAAGAATGGTAATTTAATTTACATTTGGTTAAACCTATATTTTTCCACTTCGAACTTCCCTAATTGGCTTTGATTAGGATATTAGTAATTTTAATATTATTTGTTTTCATGGATATTATGGTTATGGGATTAAGGTTTAGACTAGGGAAAGTGTGATCTGTTAGGTACGTTTAGAAGGATATAACGTATATGTTTATGAATATAGTGTAAATTTGATTTGTGTGTTATATATGTACATACCATGAGTGGGTGTGTATTCATGAATAATATATCGGGATGATATTTGATGGGATGGTTATGTGGGACCGCGTATTACCACCTTGGATGATGATGCAGGTTGTGTATATGCCTATATCCTGGTCCTACATTCAGTTTGTCAACTGTATTGTGAGTGTAAAACAGAGGAGAGTTAATCCATCGTACAAATATTGGTATGTGGTGATGCGGTGGTGTGATTGCATAGTGATTTCCCTATAATCTTTGTATGTAGATGTCCTACGATCCGTTAGGATGGGGTTTCCTAAGTTTTGATCCAATAGAGGTGTGAGAGAAGTTTCTAAAGGTTAGAGCTTTTATGTGGTATTATATATATGTAGCCATTCTGACGAAGGACGTAGTCAAAGGTGAATTTGGTTTGTGATATTATTCTTATTGTGATGAAGTTACGTAGATTATTATGATGTAGTATATGGGTACAATGTATGGTTATTACTCTAGGTACATAATTAGAGTTATATTACTATGATGTGATCTCAGGTGATGTTGGGTAGTTTACTTTATAATTTTGGGATATGGACTTATACATGATAGATTTGATTTGTCTACTTTATTCAGACTTTTAGCTAGTTATACCTTAAGACATATGGGGTGAGGTATTTTTGGATGTGAATGTCGACAGGACAGAATGATACGTAAATAAATTTCATCTAATAGTGTTAAGATAAAGTAAGATATTTCTTGCAATTTTTGGGGTTCTAACCCTTTCTTTTCTCTAAAAAAAATTCTCAAGTGTTCGTAATCTGGAGCAGCATGCTTGAGTAGTCAAACTTACATTTTAGTTTATTAGATAGTCATTTATCCTTAATGTAGGATTTATTTTTTCATTTTAGTATCTCCAGTTGTATCAGACTCTTAGTTTATTCTTATTCATATATAATTTTATGAATCTGTGTGGATTCCAGGATTATTTATTGATTCAATTTTAAAACTATTCAGTATTGTGGAGTTTTACTGAGTTTGGCCTCATACTTATTATCTCATTTTGTATTCACTTGCATCGTTAATATATTACTGTTGTGGATGTTTTACTTTATTTAATTATGTATCTTGATGCTGAGAATGGTAGAAATTATTTGGCATCCCCTATCTTTGACATTGAGGATTGGGCCACTCGATATGTACGAAAATAGGGGATGTTATAAATATAAGGGTTTTATAGTAATCAAGTTATAATTACACACTATAAACTCCATATCGCTTCAATTATATCGTGGCTTTATCACACTAACTCCATCAACATCAATCATAGGCCATGACCAACCATCTTCTAGAGTCATTTTAGGGCTCTCATAATTTCACCTTCTAATGTCCATAATTAGATCCTTCAAAGTGAGGAGGGTGATTAGTGGAATCACCAACATTCAAATCATCCATCACAACCACAAGAAAATATATAAACACAAAATAGATTTAAATCCTCAACCAATAAAATCACTTAAATCCTAAACTCAGGGATCAACTCTAGCACATAGCTGCCTTCCAGAGAATCTCGCCCGAATCCTGAAAATGTGAAGTCTTAATTGTACTTAACCAAATAAAATTAATTACCTAGTTTTGAAAGATAATTTACTTTATTCTAAATTCTTTATGACAAAATTATTTTGCTAAGTTTAGAATTCAAATTTTATCCTCTTTAATGAAGACGGTGATTTTAAAAATGAAAAAAGGGTAAAAGATTATCATAAGACATGATGTACGAGGGAAAAAACCACTAACAAGAAGAACCTTGGGCTAATAAGAATGACAATGCACTATGATAGAGTGTGTAATAGGAAACTGTGAGACACACAAATTTAACTAGACATTCTATCACGTCATATCTTCCTAGGAAGGCATTAACAATTGGAGTACGCTACACAACTACCATCGGTTTTGGTAGAAACTAATGTCTTCGAATCCTTACCAGATAAAAATTTCTTTTGAGTTTAAGGAAAATTTTGTTCCAAATATAGGAATGCCAAGCAACCAAAAAAAATACATCTAGGACGTGTGAGGGATACTAACGCTTGAAAAGAGTCTAGGAAAGATTATGGTGGTTTAAATCTCACAAAATATTTTTCAAGATTTTTGGAAGAAATCTTAAACTCAAGAACAAAAAAGTTTTGTTCAAAAAAGTTGAGTTATCAATTTTCTATGGAGTTTTCAATAAAAGGAAAACTTAAAAGGAAAATATTGAAGAACACAAAGAAGAAGAGTGAAAATATGCTCTCACATCTGATTGGGACTCATTTGGAAAATGATTTTCTTTTTCTTTTTCTCTTTCTTCAAGTTCGAGGAGTGTTGGGCATATGAATTATATATTCAATCATAGGGAACTTAGGGAGGCTTATAGTCATGTATCAAACACACATATCTCCAAGGCTTAATTTTATGGATGATAAACCATTTATATGTCATTGACACGCTTTTCAATAAAATAACATAGAAAGATCTCCTAAAGTGCAATCTACGAAAAAGGTACCAGACATTTCGCTGCAGCAATCCTATAATTAGTGACCACGAACCTATGGTAAAGTAGGTTAAAATATGAGGCATGGTCATTGCACCTGGACCAATTCTAGCAACAACGAGGCTTCATTAGAGTGAATCACACCTTCATTGTAGCAAACCTAAAGTGAAAAAGTGATGTAATAGCCCTAAAGGAAGTTGTCCAGTTAAGTTTGTAAAAATATTTTAAGCAAAACTCTAAAATATGTTGTACCCAAACCAAGTAGCACATATTTTAATATACACTAAAGATGATTTTTCTAAGAAATAAATTTATATAAGAAAATAATATTGCATTATGTATTTGATATTTCCATAAAAACATCCACAAAGTTAATTTTCCATAAGTATTTTCCTTTTGATGAAAGTATTTACTGGTAGAGGTGATTCGAAGTCTAATAGTAAACTTTTACCTTTCCTAAATGGTGTACTTGAGGTGTTGGAATGAATGATTCGGGGTGAAGTTGATGAAACTTTTCGAAGACCTCTTGTATAAAGACGCAAAGAATGTTTTGGTCCATGAATTTATACAATATAATCCAATGGAGCACTTTGAGTATACAAGCACTCTTACAAATACCAATAGAAACATTTTCTTATACCAATTGGATCTCAGTGTGAAACACGAGAATAATCTTAGAGGGGTGAATAGAATTAATTAACAAATTCTACTAATTTTATCTTAATTCAAAGCATGGCACCTTAGATTTTTAAAAACCACTTAATAAGGCAATTCAATTCATTTAGGTCTTCAATGAACATGTTTCTCATGAATATAACTCCACAAAAAAGTTAATTATCAATTTGAATTCCAATTAACACACACAAGAGTATATATATGTTAATAATGAGATTAACTAGATTTTAACCCTTAAAGTTCTAGTTCGTTAAATTCAATTATATATACCCTAAATTTACGTGTATAAAGTGTGTGGAATGTATTATTTAATAGATCAAAACATAATCAAACAAAAAACACTAGTTGTGTGAGGAAAAACCCCTCCACGGGGAAAAAATCTTTATGCATACCTATCATTCATTCAACTTAAAATGTATTTTTGCAAGATGTAGGAAAGTGCCTATTACTTGTTTTCTAAAAAGTATTTACCTATGCACATATCAACTCCCCCCACCCCCCACCCCCATTGCAAACAAGATATCTTCCCTGCGCAAGGATACGTGATCATGTGTGGACCGGTATCAGAATAACCCAAATCGTGATACCACTGTGCGAACGGTTGTGAAACAGTACCATGCGCAAGGATGTGCACAATGACCGATTCTAAGAAAGTTAGAGTTGAAAAAACAAAAAGCATTTCCCTCATTTTTAAGCTTACAAGTCTAAAAGTCGTCTTTCTAGTAAAGAAAATGTGCATATGTGTTCAAAACCATAGATATTCAAACAACCATAAAAATGATATAATCTTCCAAATGCATCGAAAGCTTTATAGACGCGTTGATTCAGCTTGATGCTGAAATATGTGCATGAAAATCGAAATAGGAAACAAGTCATTCATATACCTATCGCGTTTATATGAATTTCAAGTTATTACTTGTCTATGAAAGACTAAAGTGTATTGACACTCTACTAAGCCAACTTTATATAAAATGGAATACATTACATTTTCAATCGTGTGAAACGGGATAGAACAAAATTTTCTTCAAATTAGGTTATAAATTAAAACCAAGAACCCTAACAAATGAAAACTAATTTTCTATTTATAGTTACTTTGAAAAGAAAATTAAAAAATAAAGAAAAATAATAAAAGGAAATAAAAAATTTACAGGCCCGATCGATCAGGAGGTTAGAGAGAAAAGCTTATGCATGATTAAAAATGTTAACCGATTGATCTACGGCAGGACCAATTGATCGGATCTACGGGGAATCCTCTCAAACTCTTCTTAAAATGAAATTTTTGCACATAAACGACCATATCTTGAACATTCACAATTGAATTTACATACCGTTGGTGGCGACGTGAAGCTAACTCAATGAACTACGAAACCATGATATTCGACCACCCGGATTCCGAAGTCTAAAAGTACAAAAATTCCCTTGAAGTTACATCTTCAAATGAAACTTTCTTGAAACCCATCCAATCGTTCCACAATGAATTCCTAACACCTATAAAAGGTCAAATAAACCTTGCAATATATATATATATATATATATATAAGAGCCTAATTATAGGTGGAAACATGAATAGGAATTTTAGAATGTGTAAATATAAGGGGTATTTGATACAATAATTGTTACCAGTAAATACTCGTTACACATGGCTTTTTCCAATGCCTAGGAAATATAAAGTGTTCACTCACTTTCACACATTATTTGAACTTATTAATAATCAATTATATATTTGTCCCAGGATTTTGAAATTGATTGTGGTCGCGAATATGATAATGATTATTTTTATATCATATAAACTAAAAAGGGCATTCACCATCAACCATCTTGTCCTATAAACGCCCACCATAATGTCACTATCAAGCGTAAACACCTACATATATCAAAAATGGGTCCTACATTACTAGTTGGCGCTCATATGCCTTATAATGTTTGAACTGAAGTTTTTTCAATAGTTGTATATCTCAGCAATCATCTTCCGATCTCGCTATTGGGTCGGTCCTCTCCATTCGATATGTTGTTTGGTTCAAAACCTGATTATAACGGACTTCAATCATTTGGTTATGATTGTTATCCTTTTCTTTGTGACTATAACACTCATAAGCTCCAACCTCGTTCCATTGAATATGTGTTTTAAGGTTACAGCTCTGGCCACAAAAAAATACCGCTGCCTTGATTCCACTACTGGGCGGTTTTACATTTCACGTCGTGTTCCTTTCGATGAGTCTAATTTCCCCTATACCAATACCCCTCCAATCCTCTCCTATCCCACAAAATTTTATATACATGTTTCATTTTGCTCCCAGTAATCACTCATGCACCGACATTTACACTGCATACTAGATGCACCAAGATAATCAAGTTGTTGGAAATAATATATGCAGAATAAACAAAAAATTCCAAATTCAAAATAGATAAAATTAGAAGAACTTATCGATCGAGGTTTGTGTAGGACACAAAGTGCTAAAAGTAAAATTTTCGCTGATATTTGTAGTTGTCAGTCTCGTGAACATACACCTCCCAGGATTCAACGATCTGATTTACACACTAGCTTTGTGGTAAATTTTTAAACTCTCAGGATACTCCAGCACTCCCAAAAAATTAACGAAAAGTAGAAAGTAGTAAAATTATTTTTGCAGAGAAAGTGAGAGAGAGAGAATTTTTCTGTATATTTTCTCAAATATATACCCTTTGTTATATGCAGAATTTTGGTAAAAAAAGTGGGTAGTGCTTTTAGCCAACTAACCCACTAATATCTTCACTAACGGGTAGTTTATTTAGAATAGGAGATTAAGTCAAAAATTAAAAACGAATTAATAAAAGGTAAAAATTTTGGGCACTCAAGAGAAGCCCAAAGCCCCAAAGTTTGACCCTTAAAAATTAGTGTGCTCCCTAGGAATTGAACCCAGGACCTCAAGCACCAAACCCCATAAACATACCACTAGGCCACTTACCCCAACTTATTTAGTTCATTCAAAATAAATATATATACCAATATACCCAACAATCCCCCACATGAATGAAATAAATAAATAAATAAATAAATAAATAAAATAAAACGACGCCCTGGAGGGTCATAAGAAATGAGGTATAAGGCAAAGGTGTCATTCGACTTGAACCTTTGCTTTGTGTTGATCTATTGAGTTTACCGGTTGATAGTGAACTAATGTCTTGAACTATTTCACCGTTGTTGTAAACTTAAGTCAATAAAACACACATGTGAATCTCAAAAATCATCATCGAGTTCCTATAGTTGTGCTCGTTTCGGCCTTGAGCATGCCCAGGTTTCTTGAGTGCTCTAAAGAATCAACCTTAGTTCTCATAGGAAGCGGCCCCACTACCACACTCATATAGGTTCTTCTATCAAGAGTGTATTGTATCTCACACCCCACTGAATAACAGCTATAGAAAGCATTAAGAGATTAAATCTCATCCTCCATCGATACAGAGGTACTACATCATAGGAATGGGTTTTAAGTAAAACTTAAATTTGTACCCCCACAAATCACTCGTATAACTTTGTTATCCCATTGAACCCAAATCTTGGGATCTCCAGTCATATAGGTTGGGTTTCCATTATAGGTGACTTAGATATTAATAGGCTTTAGGCCCATTGCCCTCAATGTTTGATAAACTATCTCTCTAGCTAGCCCTTTAGTCAATGGATCCGCCAGGTTTTCCTTTGACATGACATAGTCGATTACTATAACTCCGTCTTTCAATAATTGTCTCACTGTGTTGTGTCTCCTCCTGATATGTTTAGACTTTCCATTGTAGGAGTTATTACGTGCTCTTGCGATCGCTGCTTAAATGTCACAGTGAATGGACAACGCTGGAACTGGTTTAGGCCACAAATAAATATCTAATATGAAGTTCCTTAACCATTCAGCCTCTTCACTTGATTTATCCAACGCTATGAACTCTAACTCCATAGTGGATCTAGCTATGCATGTTTGCTTAGTAGATTTCCAAGATATAGCGCCTCCTGCCAAGGCAAAAACATAGTCACTCGTAGACTTACATTCATCATTATCAGAAATTAAATTAGCATCACAAAAGCCTTCAATTATAGAAGGATATCTAATATAATGAATACCATAGTTTATTGTGTATTTTAGATATCTCAAAATTCTAATCAAAGCATCCCAATATTCATTATTAGGATTACAAGTGTATCTGCTAAGTCTACCCACGGCATATGCAATATCAAGTCTAGTGCAGTTCATAAGATACATTGGACTACCTATAACTCTAGAATATTCTAATGATGATACACCAGGACCCGAATGTTTCCTTAAGTGACAACTAGGGTCATAAGGTGTTTTAGCAGGAATACAATTAAATTGTTCAAATTTTCTAAGAACTTTCTCTACATAATGAGATTGGGTTAAAACAATTCCTTCAGAATTTTTAATGATTTTAATTCTAAGTATAACATCAGCAACACCCAAATCTTTCATATCAAGTTGCTTATTAAGGAAGCTTTTAGTTTTATTAACTACATCCATATGAGTTCCAAAAATAAGCATATCATCCACATATAAGCAAATAATCACACCAGAATTATCTTTGAATTTGCTATAAATACATTTATCCGCTTCATTAATGTTAAAATCATTAGAGATCATTATTTGATCAAATTTTTCATGCCATTGTTTAGGAGCTTGTTTTAGTCCATATAATGCTTTTTTAAGTCTACACACTTTTTTTATCTAGGCCTTGGACTATAAACCCCTCGGGTTGATCCATATAAATTTCTTCTTTAAGATCTCCATTCAAAAAAGACGTTTTAACATCCATTTGATGAATTATCATATTATGTAATGAAGCAATAGCAATTAATAGTCTAATAGATGTAATTCTAGTAACAGGTGAGTAAGTATCAAAGAAATCAACTCCTCCCTTTTGCCTACAGCCTTTAGCTACCAATCTTGCCTTTAAATTTATCAGTAGAATCATTAGCTTTTAATTTCTTTTTAAAAATCCATTTGCATCCAATCGTTTTACATCCTTTAGGAAAGTCAACTAACTCCCACGTGTTGTTAGAAATAATAGAATCATATTCACTATGAATAACTTCTTTCCAAAAAATAGAATCGGGTGAGGACACTGCCTCACTAAAAGTGACGGGGTCATTTTCCATTAAGTACGTTAAAAATTCAAGACCAAAAGAAATAGAAATCCTATGTCTTTTACTTTTTCTAATTTCAATATCTTCTGAATTTGGAGATTCATTTCTAACACTAGGACCCAGTGGAACAGAACTACTAGTTCCTTCACTTCTCACTTTAAAAGAAAATTTGTCCTCATAAAATTCAGCATCTCTTGACTGAAAAATAGTGTTTTTATCCATATATTGATTTTTAGAATCAATTACAAGAAACCTATATACATTACTATTTTTAGCATAACCTATAAAAACACAATCAACAGTCTTTGGGCCAAGTTTAGTTCTCTTAGGTACTGGTATTGAAGCCTTAGCAAGACACCCCCACAGTTTAAGGTGTTTATAAGAAGGTTTTCTATTTTTCCACATTTCATAAGGTGTTTATCATTATTCTTAAAAGGTATTTTATTAAGAATATAACAAGCAGTAAGAAGGGCCTCACCCCACATATTATAAGGTAATCCCGAAGTGCTTAACATAGAATTTACCATATCCTTAAGAGTTCTGTTTTTTCTTTCAACTACACCATTAGATTGGGATGAATAAGGAGGAGTAACTTGATGAATTATTCCATGTTCTTTACAATATTTATCAAGATCACCGGTGTATTCTCCTCCCCTATCGGATCTTAATGTTTTAATGGATTTCTCCAATTGTTTTTCAACTTCTAATTTATAAGAAATAAATTTTGAGAAACTCTCATCCTTACTCGTAAATAGATAAATATAACAATAACGAGATTAATCATCAATAAAAGTAACAAAATATATATTTTCACCACGTGTCACATAACCTTTTAAATCACAAAGATCAGACTGTATTAAACTTAAAACAGTTGAACTTCTTTCGACACTTGGAAAATGTATTTCTGCATATTTTGATTCAACACATATTTCACATTTAGAGTTGGTAGAAATATCAGATTTTGGTATGTTTCCCAAAAATATTAATGTCTTATTTACATGACCAAGTCTAAAATGCCACATATCACAAGAGTCAATCAAATAATCAGAACAAGTAGATGTTTTATTATTATCATCCACGGTTACATTTAGTTTAAAAAGACCCTCATGAACACAACCTTTCCCCACAAAAGCACCTTCCTTAGTCACAACTACCTTATCACTCTCTAGAACAATTTTAAAACCCTTCTTAACTAAGACAAAACCAGACACCAGATTCTTCCTAACCTCAGGGACATACAAAACATCTTTCAAGGTAAGAAAATTTTATGAAGTGAACGTTAAAACTACGGTTCCCTTGACCTCAACCTTAGACGAAGAGGAGTTTCCCATGTACAGACGTTCATCCTCACCCACGGCAGTGAAGGTAGTGAAGGCACTTCTCGTGCCGCAAATATGTTTGGTGGCGCCAGAATCAAGCCACCAGTCTATCATGTTACTCAAAATGTTTGCTTCAGTCACAACAGCAAAAAAGTTACCCTCATCGGCTACATTTTCTTGAGGCTTCACATCTTGACTCTTCCTAAACTTGCAATCTTTAGCATAATCACCTGGTTTTCCACATACATAGCATTAACCTGCAGGTTTAGATTTAACTGAGGTTTAGAATTTTTATTCTTATCGTTAGGTTTGAATTTATGGTTGGACCTCAAATTCTGGTTTGGTTTATGATGCCCATGTTTCTGGTTTGAATGGTTAGGCTTGGACTGGTTCTATTTTTAGTTTCCATTTGATTTTCCCTCTACCAAGTTAGCCTTAGAACTGAATTCAGAATTTTTCTCCCTAAGCTCTGCATTCCTATTATCTTCCTCAATTCTCAAACGAACTATCAAATTTTCTAGTGACATCTCCTTTTTCTTATGTTTCAGACCATTTTTGTAATCTTTTCAAGAAGGTGGCAGTTTTTCAATTATAGCAGACACCTAAAATCCCTCACATATATTATAACCCTCGGCCAGAATTTCATGAATAATAATTTGTAGTTCTTCCAGTTGCGACACGACAGATTTATTATCTTCCATTTTAAAATCCAAAAATTTTCCAACCACGATTTTTTTTTACCCAGCATCTTCAGTTACATATTTTTTATCCAGTAAGTTCCATAATTCTTTAGCGGTAGGCCACGACCAATAAACATCATACAAATCAAGGCAGAGACAGTTCAGAACATAATTCCTATACATATAATCCCTTTGTTTCCAAATAACCAGTTCTTTAGGTGTAGAAGGTCTATCAGGTGCAATAACGTCAACGACCTTAAGAGTTGTTAGGTAAAATTATAGTTTCATTTGCCATCTCTTAAAATTCTTTCCATCAAACAATTCAAGTTTTTCAGAGTATTTTGCATTGGGATTTTCCATAGCAGGTTGCAGAATAACAACACTATTTCACCTTTAGATTGTTGGAAATAATATATGCAGAATAAACGAAAAATCCCAAATTCGAAATAGATAAAATTAGAAGGACTTATTGATCGAGGTTTGTGTTGGACACAAAGTCCTAAAGGTGAAATTGCTCGCTGATATTTGTAGCTGTCAGTCTCGTGAACAGACACCTCCCAGGATTCAACGATCTGATTTACACACCAGCTTTGTGGTAAATCTTTGAACTCTCAGGATACTCCAGCACTCTCAAAAAATTAACGAAAAGTAGAAAGTAGCAAAATTATTTTTTCTGAGAAAGTGAGAGAGACAGAATTTTTCTATATATATTCTTAAATATGTAGCCTTTGTTATATGCAGAATTTTGGTAAAAAACGTGGGTAGTGGTTTTAGCCAACTAACCCACTAATATCTCCACTAACGGGTAGTTTATTTAGAATACGAGACTAAATCAAAAATTAAAAATGAATTAATAAAAGATAAAAATTATGGGCACTCAAGAGAAGTCCAAAGCCCCAAAGACCCCAAGACCCAATCTTTGACCCTTAATAATTAGTGTGCTCCCTAGGAATTTAACCCAGGACCTCAAGCACCAAATCCCATAAACTTATCACTAGGCCACTTACCCCAACTTATTTAGTTCATTCAAAATAAATATATATACCAATATACCCAACAATCCCCCACATGAATGAAATAAATAAATAAAATAAAATAAAACGACGCTCTGGAGTATCATAAGGAGTGACGTATAAGGCAAAGGTGTCATTCGACTTAAACCTTTGCTTTGTGTTGATCTATTGAGTTTACCGGTTTATAGTGAACTAATGTCTTGAACTATTTCACCGTTGTTGTAAACTTAAGTCAATAGAACACACACGTGACTCCTAAAAATCATCATCGAGTTCCCACAGTTGTGCTCGTTTCGGCCTTGAGCATGCCCAGATTTCTTGAGTGCTTTAGAGAATCTGCCTGAATTCTCATAGGAAGAGGCCCCACTACCACACTCATATAGGTGCTTCTATCAAGAGTGTATTGTATCTCACACCCCACTGAATAACAGCTATAGAAAGTATTACGAGATTAAATATCATCATCCATCGATACAGAGGTACTACATCATAGGAATGGGTTTTAAGTAAAACTTAAATTTGTACCCCCATCAATCAGTCGTATAACTTTGTTATCCCATTAAACCTAGATCTTGGGATCTCCAGTCATATGGGTTGGGTTTCCATTATAGGTGATTTAGATATTAATAGGCTTTAGGCCAATTCCCCTCGATGTTTGATAAACTAGCTCTCTAGCTAGCCCTTTAGTCAATGGATCCGCCAGGTTTTTCTTTGACTTGAGATAGTCGCTTGCTATAACTTCATCTTTCAATAATTGTGTCACTGTGTTGTGTCTCCTCCTGATATGTCTAGACTTTCCGTTGTAGGAGTTATTATGTGCTCTTGCGATCGCTGCTTGACTGTCATAGTGAATGGACAAGGCTAGAACTGGTTTAGGCCACAAATGAATATCTAATATGAAGTTCCTTAGTCATTCAGCCTCTTCACTTACTTTATCCAACGCTGTGAACTCTGACTCCATAGTGGATCTAACTATGCACGTTTGCTTGGTGGATTTCCAAGATGTAGCGCCTCCTACCAAGGCAAAAACATAGCCACTCATAGACTTACATTCATCGTTATTAGAAATCCAATTTGCATCACAAAAGCCTTCAATTATAGCAGGATATCTAATATAATGAATACCATAGTTTATTGTGTATTTTAGATATCTCAAAACTCTAATCAAAGCATCCCAATGTTCATTATTAGGATTACAAGTATATCTGCTAAGTCTACCCACAACATATGCAATATCAGGTCTCGTGCGGTTCATAAGATACATTATACTACCTATAACTCTAGAATATTATAATGATGATACACCAGGACCCGAATGTTTCCTTAAGTGACAACTAGGGTCATAAGGTGTTTTAGCACGAATACAATTAAATTGGTCAAATTTTCTAAGAACTTTCTCTACATAATGAGATTGGGTTAAAACAAATCCTTCAGAATTTTTAATGATTTTAACTCCAAGTATAACATCAGCAAAACCCAAATCTTTCATATCAAATTGGTTATTATGGAAGCTTTTGGTTTTATTAACTACATCCATGTCAGTTCTAAAAATAAGCATATCATCCACATATAAGCAAATAATCACACTAGAATTATCTTTGAATTTGCTATAAATACATTTATCCGCTTCATTAATGTTAAAATCATTAGAGATCATTATTTGATCAAATTTTTCATGCCATTGTTTAGGAGCTTGTTTCAGTCCATATAATAATTTTTTAAGTCTACACACTTTTTTATCTAGGCCTTGGACTATAAACCCCTCGGGTTGATCCATATAAATTTCTTCTTCAAGATCTCCATTCAAAAAAGGCGTTTTAACATCCATTTGATGAATTATCAGATTATGTAATGAAGCAATAGCAATTAATAGCCTAATAGATGTAATTCTAGTAACAGGAGAGTAAGTATCAAAGAAATTAATTCCTTCCTTTTGCCTATAGCCTTTAGCTACTAATCTTGCCTTAAATTTATCAGTAGAACCATCAGCTTTTTATTCCTTTCTAAAAATCTATTTGCATCCAATAGTTTTACATCCTTTAGGAAAGTCAACTAACTCCCATGTGTTGTTAGAAATAATAGAATCATATTCACTATTAATAGCTTCTTTCCAAAAAATAGAATCGGGTGAGGATATTGCCTCACTAAAAGTGACGGGGTCATTTTCTATTAAGTACGTTAAAAATTCAGGACCAAAAGAAGTAGCAATCCTAGGTCTTTTACTTTTCCTAATTTCAATATCTTCTGAATTTGGAGATTCATTTCTAACACTAGGATCCACTGGAACAGAACTACTAGTTCTTTCACTTCTCACTTTAAAAGGAAATTTATCCTCATAAAACTCAGCATCTCTTGAGTGAAAAATAGTGTTTTTATCCATATATTGATTTTTAAAATCAATTACAAGAAACCTATATGCATTACTGTTTTTAGCATAAACTATAAAAACACAATTAACGGTCTTTTGGGCCAAGTTTAGTTTTGATTTATGATGCCCATGTTTCTGGTTTGAATGGTTAGGCTTGGACTGGTTCTGTTTTTGGTTTCCATTTGGTTTTCCCTCTACCAAATTAGCCTTAGAACTGAATTTTGAATTTTTCTCCCTAAGTTCTGCATTCCTATTATCTTCCTCAATTCTCAAACGAACTATCAAATATTCTAGCGACATCTCATTTTTCTTATGTTTCATATCGTTTTTGTAATCTTTCCAAGAAGGTGGCAGTTTTTCAATTATAGCAAACACCTCAAATCCCTCACACATATTATAACCCTCGGCCAGAATTTCATGATTAATAATTTGTATTTCTTCCAGTTGCGGCACTACAGATTTATTATCTTCCATTTTAAAATCAAAAAAATTTCCAACCACAAAGTTTTTTGACCCAGCATCTTTAGTTGCATATTTTTTATCCAGTAAGTTCCATAATTCTTTAGCAGTAGGACATAATCAATAAACATCATACAATTCAAGGCAGAGATAGTTCAGAATATAATTCCTACACATATAACCCCTTTGTTTCCAAATAACGAGTTCTTCAGGTGTAGAAGGTCTATCAGATGCAATAACGTCAATGACCTTAAGAATTGTTAGGAAAAATTGCAGTTTCATTTGCCATCTCTTAAAATTCTTTCCATCAAACAATTCAGGTTTTTCAGAGTATTTTGCATTAGAATTTTCCACAGCAGGTTGTAGAATAACAACACTATTTCACCTTTAGATTGTTGGAAATAATATATGTAGAATAAACAAAAAATCCCAAATTCGAAATAGATAAAATTAGAAGGACTTATCGATCGAGGTTTGTGTTGGACACAAAGTCCTAAAGGTGAAATTGCTCGCTGATATTTGTAGCTGTCAGTCTCGTGAACATACACCTCCCAGGATTCAACGATCTGATTTACACACCAGCTTTGTGGTAAATCTTTGAACTCTCCGGATACTCCAACACTCCCAAAAAATTAACGAAAAGTAGAAAGTAACAAAATTATTTTTGCAGAGAAAGTGAGAGAGATAGAATTTTTCTGTATATTTTCTCAAATCTGTAGCCTTTGTTATATGCAGAATTTTGGTAAAAAACGTGGGTAGTGGTTTTAGCCAACTAAACCACTAATATCTCCACTAACGGGTAGTTTATTTAGGATATGAGACTAAGTCAAAAATTAAAAACGAATTAATAAAAGGTAAAAATTCTGGGCACTCAAGAGAAGCCCAAAGCCCCAAAGTTTGACCCTTAATAATTAGTGTGCTCCCTAGGAATTGAACCCTAAGACCTCAAGCACCAAACCCCATAAACTTACCACTAGGCCACTTATCCCAACTTATTTAGTTCATTCAAAATAAATATATATATCAATATACCCAACAAGTTACCACCTAACAGCCTTGCACTCTAACAGACCACTCCTGTTAATATTGAGCCCCCACCCTTGTAGTCCCATCCTCATCCCCAACATAATTGCAGCCCAACAACTCCATTGTAACCCAGTAATGCCACTTTCACCAGGTCAACCCACTCACCAATCAGACACAACTCCTTCATTACCAACTTCTCTAGTTAACATCCCTATTGTACCTCATCTGCCACCAACCACAAAATCTCATCCTATGACTACTTGAATTCAAGATGTTACATGCAAGGTCAAGGTATTCAGAGTATGGACGCAACCCAACATCCATTTCCTTAAGTTTTTGCTTCTCTTCTTCAATTTGGTGAAACTAAGCCTTCTTGTTATAGTTGCGATTTGTTCTCCAAAGTGTCATCCGGCAACGAATGCTGAATTCAATGATCTTTTAAAGAATTATTCCTAGTCACCAGTTCCGTATTCTTCTACTCATACCCCGGTCGGTTCAACCGTTGTAAGCGGATTTTCAAAATCAAGTGTCACCTAAATGGTCATATTGAGCATTACAAAGCTCACATGCTTGCTCCGTTTGTTTGTCAGGAAAGTTAAGCGGGAAAATGATTCCCAAAAAAAGTGGAGTGAAGTGAAGTAAAGGAAAAAGAAAATTATTTTCTTTTATGCGTTTGGTTTACATGAAGAAAACGGCAAGAAAATTATAAACAAAAAATAAAAATTATATATATATATATATATACACACACACACACATATAGTTATAATTTTACGATAAATATAAGTATTATATATTTATTGTTTCAATCACCAGAAAATATGATTTATATAATAAGCATCCATTTACTCAAACATTAATAAATATGAATAAAAAAAATTGAACATTGAATTTGTAAAAATATCCATATATTGGATATTATTGTGAATATTTATGGATAAATAATTTAGGACTAGTTGTAACAACGACAACAAGAACATCACTAATAATAATAATAATAATAATAATAATAATAATAATAATAATAATAATAATAATAATAATAATAATAAAAGTAAAAATAGTAGTAATAATAATCTACACGGTAATATACCAACTTTCCTTGAATTTTATTGTGAATATTTATTGGTAAATATTTTAGTACTAGTTGTAATAACAACAACAACAACAACAACAACAACAACAACAATAGTAGTAGTAGCAGCAGCGGCAGTAATAATAATAATAATAATAATAATAATAATAATAATAATAATAATAATAATAATAATAATAATAATAATAATAATAATAAAAGTAAAAATACTAGTAATAATAATCTACATGGTAATATACCAATTTTCATTGAACTTTCCTGCAAAATCCTAGGTCTTTGGTAGGATGTGTTTTGTGGGAAAGTTTTTCCTGCAGGAAAATTTTAGAAATATTTTCCCACAACTTTCCTGCTAACCAAACTCAACAAAAAGTGCTGGAAAGTTATTTTTCTTCACTTTTCCTTTTCTTTCCTGACAAACAAACGCAGCCTAAAGGATTTCACCAACAATATGGTCTCGATTATGATGAAATTTTTAGTCCAGTGGTTAAACCTTTGGCGATACGTGCGGTGCTCAGTCTTGCGGTTACTAATGGATGGTTCTTGCATCAACTTGATGTTAAGAACGAATTTTTACACAATGATATTTTCAATAAGGTTTATATGGTACAAGCACCGGAGTTCATTGGTCATGTTCGTTCCCGTCATGTTTTCAAATTGCGCAAGGCCATATGTGGTCTGAAACAAGGACATCGTGCTTGATTTAAGCGATTTAGTTATTTCCACGTTGCATTTGGTTTCACTTAAAATCAGACTGATTTTTCTATGTTTATGTTCCTTCAAGATTCTGTGATGTTGGTACTCTTATTATATGTTAATGATATAGTTTTGACACGAAATTCATCCTCTTTTGTTACATCCTTACTTGTTACATTGGCAAAGGAATTTGACATGGAAGACCTTGGTGTATTGAACTACATTTTAGGCATCGAGGTTATATTACGCTGAGCATCGTGGAGTTATTTTGTCGTTCCAATGTGCTTGATTGTAAACCATGTAATGCGCCCATTGTTGCTCGCACCCATTTATTATCTTATGACAGTGCATCTCCAGTTGATCCTTCTATATGTTGGTGTTTGGTTGGTGCCTTGAAATATTTTACACTTACATGATCGAACATTGCATTTGCAGTTAATCATGCCTCTCCATTTATGCGTCATCCCCAAGCATCTCATTTAGTTATGATCAAACGCGTTCTTTGTTATTTAAAAGGATCCCTTGGATATGGTATTTCATTTCAAAAGTCTTCTGGACTTACTCATCTTGTTACCTTTTCAGATGTCGATTGGACTAGCTGTCGGGATAGTAAACATTCCACCACTAGTTACTGTGTGTTCATGGGCTCTAACTCGATTTCCTGGTCAACAGTGCAGAGTCTGAATATCGTGCTCTTGCATATGCAAAGACAATTTCGCTTAGTTATCTTCTTCGTGAGCTTCATATTCCCATATCAACTCCTACTATGCTTTGCTGTGACAATATTAGTGCCACTTATATGGTTGCCAACCTGACGATTCATGATCGTTCAAAACATATTGAGTTTGATTATCATTTTTTTCAAGAACGTGTTGCACATGATACCTATCTTGTATAATTTGTCTATTCTCAAGATCAATTGGTTGATCTATTTACTAAAGGGTTGTCTCACTCCCGGTATCATGTTCTTTCTTCCAAACTGGTCTTTGTCCCTCCATCTAGTTTACGAGGGAGTATTCGAATGGGAAATGGATAAAATTGTTAATAAAAGATATACATAGACTTGTTGAGGGTGAGCTAGCTTGAAGTGTACCTTATAGCTAATTACTTCATTGAGAGGTTGATTTGAAGACATTTTAGAAATAGTTCAAACTTATTCCTTTAAAGATGAAAAATTAGGCATAAATCTTGAGAGGCTGACGAATGAGTCTCCATTAAATAATTCTCACTAATTTGTACCTTGACTTACCCCATGATATTTTTCGAACAAAACTACCCTCTCTTTCCCCTCTTCATCTTTTTTCACAAATCGTAAGTCTTCAACTTAATATTAAAAACCTAAACAATAATAGAGATTTAAAATGAAAATACCTAAATAATTTCAAAACCAAGTTTATACATAAAAAACTACAAACATGCACGTATATATATATATATATATATATATATATATATATATATATATATATATATATATATCCAAACAAAAAAAATCAAACATATACAAATGAAAATTTTGTTTAAAACCAAATCATTGCACAACTTACATTTCTATTTGAAGCCCATTTAAACAAATCATGTGCAAATTTGTTCAACAAAGTGTGAATATGAATAGAGAAAAAATGATTAATTATATATATATAGAGAGAGAGAGAGAGAGAGAGAGTGAGAGAGAGAGACGCAGGCTCTCGTACATAGGCGCAAACCTATTTTAATAAAATACTTTAAAAAATTGAATTGAATTTTTTTATGTGAGATTTAAATATTTAGAGAATTAAGGTGAAGGGTCATCTTCCGTCCTATATTTGGATTTTTAGGACAATGGTTTTCAGGTTTATAAACCTAGTCCCTGTGATACAGTAACATTTATTTGTGTGGTCCCTTTAGAGTTAGAAGTACACAAAAGAGGTAATTTCATTTGTTTAAGTTAAAGAGGTATTTATATGTATATCCCACTGTTCTAAAAAATTCGCCTAGACTTGAGGCTTGGGAGAAAAGCCCCGCCTTAAGATTTTTACGCCTTATTCTTGGTAAAAGCCTTAAGGCGCACTTTTTTCTAAAAAGAACAATGCTTTAGTGAAACGATATCGCCTTTTAAAGAATATTTTTACAAACCGGACCATTATCTCATCCAAAATAATCAAATAGTATTTTAATTTGCAAATATTCAAACATATTTTTATGATATGTACAATTTTAGTATTTTAATAGCCTTTTTATGGTTAAAAAATATTAAAATATATTCGAAAGGCATAAATGTCTTTCCACGCCTAAGGCCCGCCTAGCCTTCTAAGGCTTAAGGCTTGGCCTCCACGCCTAGATCACATCCCGCATTTTTTAGAACCTTGGTATATCCTAAGTCATACTCATTTAAAACTCATTCTAAAAATAAGTCCATAGCTCCACCTCCAACCCACCCCACCCCACCCACTGGAATCCTACTCGGAATGCCGAACTCCTCGTCGGAGATCGTCGAAATTCTCACCGAATTATTTCTCTCTCCTCGTTTCACTCTCCCTTCATCTATTTCTTTCATTTTTCTAGTCCGCGCCAGCGGCACCATTGCCACCGCCAGAGAAGAAGGTTTTTTGTCTGAAAAAATATAATATTCGCCGAAAAAAATAGAGTTTTTGCCGGAAAAATTGGACGTTTTAGTTAAATAGTAAATTTATCGATTTCGATTTTTTTGTCAAAAAATACGAAATATGGGTGCTGTTGGATAGATCTCAACAAGTAGATTTCAAATATATAAATTTTGTGAATTTTGAATTTGTAGATTTAAAGCTATGGACTTTTAAAAATTTGATGATTTTTTTTGTATGAGTTGTCAAATGTCATATTGATCATTTTTCAAGGTGTTTTCAGTACAAGAACTAAATTTATAAAATTATGTGGAGTGTCCTGTTTCATACACTTTTAGTTAGATTGGACATTTTTTCACAACCCCCTTAAATATTTCAAGGGAGCCATATAAAAAAAATCAACTCAAAATAATTTTTTCGACTATTTTTAAAAAAATGGTCAAACTTTCACAGCTTTTAAAAAGTGCTTTAAAAGCTATGAAAGTTTGACCGATTTTTTAAAAATAGCAAAAAAAATTATTTTTTGCTCATTTTTTCTATAGGTCCCTTGAAATGTTTAAATACCATATAAAAAAATTCAACTCAAAAATATTTTTTTTACTATTTTAAAAAAATAGTTTAAACTTGGTATGTATGAGAGTCTCGCACTCTCTCTCTCTCGTATATATATAGAGAGAGAGAGAGGTTCTTAAGTGAACCAAAATAATGAACTTTTTAATTAACCTAATAAGACATTAAAAAATAACTCTTAATTCTTTGTTGTACTTGGTCTGCTCCAGCGACAACGAACACGTGTGTGACAAACACATGCGCGCGTTTTTTTTAATATACACCCTACCCCCACCCCCCCACTATCCCACCAACCCAACCCCAACCTAACCCAACCCATCTCACTTCCAAAAAAATCGCCCATGACCCATTTCATCCAAGTATGATGGCCCTTCCATACTCCTTCAAACCCAAATCAATCCGATGTCAGGCCATCAACCTAACCTTGCCAGCAATCTCCCAAATTCGGTGACCATACATGTCGAAATCCGCCATACCCATTGATACGTCACGAATATTGCATATTTGCACCCTTTATCTTTGTGCATTCTAGCACTTTTACGTTCTTAATTCCTATATGTATGCTCGTTAACCAAACAACCTCGGTTTTGGACATATATATTTTTTGCAGGGGTTAATTGTGCTTTTGTAGGTATTAGAACGCTAAAAGTGAGGATTAGTTACTTTTCGGAGAAGTTTCGTCACCGAACACTACTTCAAGGGAATTTTAGTAAATTCACACTTCATCTTCGGCTTAAGAAATTTTTACGGATGCATAGTTCGTTGAGTTAGCATCGCGTGGCCGTAAACGGCGCATCGTTTCGAGTTCGGATGATCGAGTTATAGTCGATTCCGTTTTAAAGTTTTCCTCCCATGTTAAGACCAAAGAGCACCAGAAAACAGAGTACCGGTTGCCCTATGAAGTAACCAGTGGGCTTCAACATAGAGGACTGATCGATCGGTCCCTGACTCGTGGTCGACTGGGTACGGGAGTTACCCGGCAATTTCCCTTCTCTTTTCTTTTCTTTTTCCTTTATTTCTTTTCCAACTTACTATATAAACCAAATTTGGTTTGCTTTCTTAGATATCTTGTAATAATAGATCATTTTACGTACTTAGGGTTACAGAGGGAAGCTAGGGTTTGGAGGGTTTGAGGAGTTTGCCATTTTCTCCCTCCGAGGGTTTGCTCGTATAGAGGGGTTTGCCCGTCGAGGTTGTGTAGAACACTATCCCCCATCTTCTTTATCAATCCAAGTTTCAATGTTTGTCTTTATTTATTTACCATGTTTTTACTTACTTTCTAGTTTAGATTTATTGCATTTATTTACATTCTTTCTAGTGTAGATTTATCGCTTTTATTTACCGCATTTTTATCATGCTTTCTAGGTTAAATTAGCCTAGGTTGTGTTGGATCGAACTTGACTCGTATTTATCGTGTTGCTTTTCTATGGTGATGGAAGATATGTGTTTATTTTGATTGGGTTGTCCTAGTTATTACGCCTAGGAGATTTGAAGGGGTATATCATGTATGCCTCATACTTACGACCTTGCGTGCGTAATTTCGGGATATTTGTTGACGCCAAAATATTATTAGACTTTATACGAATTTAGGGGTGTGACAACTCTGAATTTAATTAACTGTCGAAACGAGACGCAATCGTAATGAATCTATAAAATCATGTAACCATTTATACGCGTTAAGCTGAGCTGAGGGATATCCGACATAATCTATAGTTTTTACTGTTTTTGTTAGTCTAGTTTAAATATATGCCTAGATTAATCTTTCCTTTTTTGCATTTTTTCCTCTTGTTTTTATTTATCTTTTACGCTTTTATTGAGAAGTACTAAACCAATTAAATTCTAGCAACTCGTCTCTGTGAATTTTCGATACTCGGACTTGGCCGCTATACTCCCTTTTATTGAGTGTAGTCATAAGTTTAGGTTTTTGTATAGAGTTGGTGAGCCGAATATAACAATCGACCGATGTGTAGGTGACGCTCGCGCCGCAGTAAAACCCAGTCTATCAAACCCATTCTTTGCATGTGCTCGCTCCCCTCCCACATTTTAAGGTTTCAATTCAACGAAGTTCATTCTATAATGTTAATAATACGGATTTCTGTGTGAAATCTTTTTCGTATTGTTGGACTTATCGCATGTTGTGTTGGGTATTATTTTGAGGAAACCATATGATGTTTGTGGGTTTCATCCCTGAAAACCCTCACGAGACGACACTCGTCCACTAGGGTAACCTAGGGGTTTAACGACTTATTGCATATGATAAATGAAATTGTGTTCCCTACGAAAGTGGCATTTATATTCCGATGCATATAGACGTTTTTGTATCGCCTTCTGTGGACTGGTTTTGTTTGTTTCATCACTAGGGACTAGCAATGTCTTAGTTAGGGTGTGTGATACGTCACGAATATTGCATATTTACACCCTTTATCTTTGTGCATTCTAGTACTTTTACGTTCTTAATTCCTATATTTATGCTCGTTAACCAGACAACCTCGGTTTTGGACATATATATTTTTTACTGGGTTTAATTGTGCTTTTGTAGGTATTAGAACGCTAAAAGTGAGGATCAGTTACATTTCGGAGAAGTTCCGTCACCGGACGCAACTTCAAGGGCATTTTAGTAAATTCAAACTTCATCTTCGGCTTAAGAAATTTTTATGGATGCATAGTTCGTTGAGTTAGCATCGCGTGTCCATAAACGGCGCATCGTTTCGAGTTTGGATGATCAAGTTATAGTCGATTCTGTTTTAAAGTTTTCCTCCCATGTTAAGACCAAAGAGCACCAGAAAACAGAGTACCGGTTGCCCTATGAAGTAACCAGTGGGCTTCAACATAGAGGACTGATCGATCGGTCCCTGACTCGTGGTCGACTGGGTACGGCAGTTACCCGGCAATTTCCCTTCTCTTTTCTTTTCTTTTTTCCTTTATTTCTTTTCCAACTTACTATATAAACCAAATTTGGTTTGCTTTCTTAGATATCTTGTAATAATAGATCATTTTACGTACTTAGGGTTACAGAGGGAAGCTAGGGTTTGAGGAGTGTGCCATTTTCTCCCTCCGAGGGTTTGCTCGTATAGAGGAGTTTGACCGTCGAGGTTGTGTAGAACACTATCCCCCGTCTTCTCTATCAATCCAAGTTTTCAATGTTTGTATTTATTTATTTACCGTATTTTTCCTTGCTTTCTAGTTTAGATTTATTGTGTTTATTTACATGCTTTCTAGTGTAGATTTACCGCGTTTATTTACCGCATTTTTATCATGCATTTTAGGTTAAATTAGCCTAGATTGTGTTGGTTTGAACTTGACTCATATTTATCGTGTTGCTTTGCTATGGTAATGGAAGATATGTGTTTATTTTGATTGGGTTGTCCTAGTTATTACACCTAGGAGATTTGAAGGGGTATATCATGTATGCCTCATACTTACGACCTTGCGTGCGTATTTTCGGAATATTTGTTGACGCCAAAATCTTATTAGACTTTTATGCGAATTTAGGGGTGTGACAACTCTGAATTTAATTAACTGTCGAAACGAGACGCAATCGTAATGAATCTGTAAAACCATGTAACCATTTATACGCGTTAAGCTGAGCTGAGGGATATCCGACATAATCTAGGGGTGGCAATTTTTGACACGACGCGATAACCCGACACGAACTCGACACGAAGTTAGCGGGTTAGGGTTGACGATTTCTTGACACGAACCCGAATATGACACGACCCGCCAACACGAATAATAAATGGGTTGGGTTAGTGTCAAACACGTATAACTCGAAAATGACACGATTAGACCCGCTTAACTCGTATTTTATGGAGAATATATTAGATAATTTATATATCTTGATAGGCATTCTATAAAATTCATGGAGAATCGAATGATAAATTATTTATGTGTTGAAAAAGTTGAAATTAATTAAATTTAAGTTATTGTAGGCCTATGATTGGTATGATTGTCTATGAGAGAAGAAAAAAAATATTTTATATTTTACTTAATGGGTTATGCGGGTCAACCCGAACACGACACGATAATAAATAGGTCAGGTTAGTGTTTGCTCATCTGACACGATTAGTTAAATGGGTCAGGTTAGGGTTGACTAATACTTGACACGAACCCAACATGACACGACCCGAACACGACACGACGCACACGAATTTCCACCCCTAACATAATCTATAGTTTTTACTGTTTTTGTTAGTCTAGTTTAAATACATGCCTAGATTAATCTTTCCTTTTTTGCATTTTTCCCTTTTGTTTTTATTTATCTTTTACGCTTTTATTAAGAAGTACTAAACCAATTAAATTCTAGCAACTCGTCTCTTTTGATTTTCGATACTCGGACTTGGCCGTTATACTCCATTTTATTGAGTGCAGTCATAAGTTTAGATTTTTTTATAGAGTTGGTGAGCCAAATATAACAAACCACCGGCGCGCAGGTGACGCTCGCACCGCGGCAAAACCCAGTCTATCAAATGGCGTCGTTTCCGGGGATGAGTTTGTTTTAGAATTTATTTGATTTAGTATTTCGTAGTAATTTTTTTCTTTTGTATTTGTATTCTTTGTTTTAACTTTTTTTTACAGGATAGAACATTTGAGTGCTAAGAAACTTTGATTCTAGACCGCGCACCTTCCTTCTCGGATTCTCCATCAACAAACAATTTGGTAACCTTGTCCTCCTTTATAGCTTTGATGTTAATTCTAATGTTTCATTTGGGATATGTTCTCGAATCTGGCTCTGCGAATGTTTTATTTGGGACCTATTCTCGAATCTTGAACCATTAGAATTACCGGTGGATTTCTATGAGTCGGTAGAAATTATTTAAAACTTTTAAACCTTTTACCGATGAGGACTCTTTCCCGCACTTCTTTTCCATGATGGATGATATCCCCACGTGTGCACCATCTCCCATTCCAACTGAAAAGCCTTTGGGAGATGAGTCGATTTTTCTTGGTTCCCAAGTGTTTCTTTCCCCCTTATTATCCAAATCCCCCATCGTCCGCCCAAAATTTCAAATTGGCGATGGTTCACCTTTTCCACCACCCATGCATGCCTTTCGTTGTTCAAAAGGAATTCGTATCTTTCAGGAGGCATGTTGTAAATAGTAGGTTGTAAATAGTTAACTTCTTATTTTTTTTCTTTCTTGACTTTTTTCTTTCCTTTTTATTTAGGGTAGTGTAATTAGTTAACTTTTTGTTGTTTGTTCTTGCTATTCTTGGTACTAACTTGTTTTGTAGATTCGCTTGGACTTGTGATTATGGAGATCGCTCTATTTTTGGGTAGTATCTCTATATTCTTCTCTTTGTGTTGTGTTCTTAATGGACGCATTGAGGACAATGCAACATTTAAGTTAGGGGGTGTGGGATATTATATCCATTTCTTTGTTTTGTCCATTGAGTTTATCACATGTTAGTTACAAAGTATGCTTTCTAAGAAAATTTTTGAAATTTCAAAAAGATTTTCTTTCCTTTTTCCCCTTTGTTGGGCATTTTGCCTTTATTTTCGATGATTAATTTTAATAACTGCCCAATCCAATAGACAACTCAATGATGCATGTTCTCGATTTTAGAAGTTATTAGACTTTAGTCCTCAATCATTGATATTATGAATAACTTCATGAATTAAATTTTAATCCCATGAGCACATGCACTTTTCTTTCTTTAATGATTTGGTTTAAGATTTTTATAACTCGATAATCTTTTGTTGCATTGTATATACTTACACCGAGTAAGCTTTGTACCTTTCGTCGTTTGTGAGTGTTATAGTCTATTCTTTCCTCTTTGAAAACGTTGAATTCGTCGATAATCTCACTATTCTTTTATTTGATCATTCATTAATTGAGTTCATTTTTAAAATGTGTTACTTGAGCATGATTTTTATACATTGTTTTGACTCGAGAATTGTGTAAACTTTATGAAATGATCATAGGTTATCCTTGTTATGCCACCCATATTAGCCTTGACCTTACCTTATATATCTTTCGTCGTCAGCCCCTTTGAGCCTAAATATTAGCCTTTCGTTTCATTAACCAAAATCCCATAACCAACTCCAAATTGGAATTTAATCCATATATATTACCTCACATACCTTCGTTTGGAATGATATTTGGGATTGAATGATGTTATTGTCTTGTGGTTGCAATTTAGGCATGTGACAGTGAGAAAAGTAAAGAAAAGAAAGAAGTGAAAAAGAGAAAGCAAAAAGCAAAAGAAAACAAAAGAAAAAATGAGAAACAGAAGAAAATAAAAAGAAAGAGAAAGTTGTATGTGCTATATATAGTGTTCAATAAGCTTTGATTACTCTCCCCATTGTTATATTTAATGCTTGGAACTTGTTTTCCAATTTTGAAATTGCCAATATTTTCTCATTATCCCGAGTTTTCATCTCCGAACACTTTGAATCCGTATATATGATACGACGCAAATACTGCGTATTTCATCCTCCGAACCTACGCATTTTAGCCCCATCAGGTATTTTATTCCCTATATTTATGCTCGTTAACCAGACAACCTTGATTTTTACGTTAACATGTTTTGCAGGGGTTAATTGAGCTTTTATAGATATTTGGATGCTAAGTGTGAAGTTCGGACGAATTTCGTTCGATTTTCGTACACGATTGCACGTTCAAGGGCAATTTAGTCAATTCATATTTTGGGTACCTGGCCCATCATCTTCACATAAGTTGTATCCCTCCTCGGAAGCTTCGCGTGGCTTCGAACGGTGCGCGATTCCGATTCAAAACGAAGAAGTTACGGGAGTTTCAGCGGACGGGAAATGCATTCAAGCCAAAATAGCATGCAGCTTGGCTCACCCCTGCTTGATCGATCAATCGACCAAAGGGGTCAATCGATCGATCCTTCAGTTTTGCCAAATCGTGGGGAGACAGTGAGCTTCAATTTTGAGCATCGATCGATCGAGCCCGGGGATCGATCAATCGATCCCCTGTTTTCTGAGATATTTTTGGCTTTTTCTTTTCTTTTCTCTTTTCTTTTCTAATTTTATTCCACTTACTATATAAAGAATTTTTGTTGTAAATATCAGATATCCTAGTTTAGATAGTTTTAGTAGATAGTTTAGCTTAGGGTTTGGGTTTTTGAAGAGTTCTTCTTCATTTCTCTTTGGATTAACACCCTTTTGGTATGTAAGTTGACTATTCATTACCCTCTCCATTAATTTAACTTGTATTTCATTCATTCTTGCTTTCATAATTAGATTTACATGCTTTGGTAATTATATTCACATGCTTTCTTTACTTGCTTTCTAGTGTAGATTTATCTCATTTATTTACCTCTTTATTTATCGCGTTTTTAACATGCTTTCTAGCTAATTTAAATTATGTTGTGTTTGAATGGAACTCACTCGAGTTGACGCGTTGCTTTGCTTTGGTGATGGCATTTACAGGTCTATTTCAAATGCGTTGTCCTGGTTATTGCGCCTAGGATATTTGACGGGGCATATCATGTATGTCCCGTGCTTACGACCTTTCGTGCGCAATTCTGGGACATTTGTTGACGCCAAAATCTTATTAGGCTTTTATGCGGATTTAGGGGCATGGCAACCCTTCATTCAATTAAAAGTCGAAACGAGACGCGTTCGTAATAACTCGTCGACCCATGTGACCATTTTATACAAATTAACTCGGGTGAGGGATATTCGACGCAACCTATAATTTTTACTCGCTTTGTTAATCTAGTTTTATTTTCCCTCGCCTAGATTAAATATTTACCTTTTATGTATCTTTTTACTTTTTAGTTTGTAATCACCTTTTTTCCTTTTACTTTGGAATATTTAATCATATAAATTCTAGCAACTCGTCCCAGTGGATCTTTCTATACCCGACTTACCGTTGTGCTTGCCTCGCAAGTGTAGTAGTAACTTAGGTTTTTGTATTACCGCGGTGAAACGAAAACAACAACCGTTGATTAGGCATAAATATTGTATATTTATCCCCTTAATTTCGGTACCTTTGTGAACCCGAGTGATGCAATTGATATGGATTTAACTCACATTTGTGCTACTAACCTTCGTTGGCAAGTATTTCGTGTTTTGTGTTTCTCTTATGTGTTTTACAGGTAAAGTATGCAAGCGGTCCGAAAGAGAAATCGAAACAATGAAAGAAAGGCTAGGAAGGCAAGTTCAAGGGAATTTTCATAATTCTTTAGTTCGATCCCGGAGGTGGGGCCATCTGGAAAGTTTAAGAGCTATGAACAACAAGAATAGTGGAAAAAATGGCACGCAAATCCGAGCTACGATGAAGGAGTTATGATCATTTGAAGTTGAGAAAAATCCAAGGAAGAAAAGAAAAAAGTTGGAAAATATTCTAAGTGTTGAAAAAGGCGCAAAACCAGCGAATTCCCCCGAACCGGTTCACTTAGAACCCGAACCGATTGGACCATTTGTCACGCACTAGATCCGTTACAAAATTAGTCACGCTTTCTAAATGTGACAAATTGGCACATACCGGATTTTTATTTTGTCATTATCTTTTAGCCAAAAGAGTTTTATGTTTTGGAAACTCTTCTAAATGAACTGTAACCTATATATTTAGTCATTAGGACTCTTTTTATTAAAATTTCATTGATGTAAAAGCTACATAACAAGTAGAAACATCTAGGAGAAGAATTTACATATTTTGCACCTTTAATTCAAGAGCTTTTCCACTTTTTCTTCAACCTTTGATTTCATCTTGCATGTTCTTATTCTTCAATCTTGGTAACTTTTATTTCCAGCACTTTTATTATTAGTTCTCATGTTTCATCTCTCTTTCCAAGCAATTATGAGTTCATGCAACGTAGATAACGTAATTTTCATTAGTTTCACCATGTTAGGCTAGGTTTTTAAAGGTTGGGATGTATGAACCCAACCTGATGTGAAAGTTGCATGTGTATAAAATTAGTTCTCTAAATTTAATGATTTATTACGATCGTATTGTGTAGAAACGCGATAATTGTATATCTTTGGATATCATTTGCTTCAGGGTAACCGAGATGCTTCAGAATGCAATTCGAGTGTCACTATCGCAATACCGATTTACTCATCCTCTGATTAAGTATGGTGCGGGCTTGAACCTCATATACGTAATGCTTGGGAGTACTAAATTATGGGTCTAATTAATCATTTAAATTTATGATTAGTTTTATACCATCAATACTCTAGGGTTGGGGGATTGTGTCTCTACCTTAATTTTCCAATTAGTTTTAGTTAACTTCTTTATTTTTTCCTTTGTCCTTTTTCACTCAATCATCATCTTTTACACTTTATTTTTTTAAGTAATAATTCAATTAAAATCTATCAAACATTCCATGTGGATTCGATACCCAAACTCGCCACTATACTCCGCAAGAGTGTAGTTAAAGTTTAGGATTTTTTTTGTATTAGCCGATAATAACGACTAGCGTATTTACACGGACGTTCGGTTTCCAACGTGATCAAAATGGCGCCGTTGCCGGGGTGTGTTTTGTTATAGATTATAATTGATTTACTATTTCGCAGGATATTTTTTCTTTTCTTTTAATTTTTTTTGCAAGCTTGCACAATTGAGTGCCAAGAAACGTTGAATAGTTAACCGCACACCTCTTTACGTGGAGTGTTCGTTTACAAACTATTTGGTAATCATGTCTTTTTATAGTGAGTTCGGTAATTATAATGGTTCATATGGGAATAGTTTTCAATCTTTTTATTTTCAAGAATCTCCGCCTCGTCCTATTAAAGTGGGTGAGGGGCTTTTACTTCATGAATATGAAAGGCTTGAAAACAAATATCGGGAAAAAATCATTTTGGGGAGCAAGAGTTGGATGAATTATTCGAATCCAATGACGACTTTTCTTCCGAGGTTATAGAGCCAAGGAACCCTACTTTGGAAGAAAGAATGCGTTTTCTAATCAAACAAGTACTCGATTTTATTTCTACCCAAAGCGTGATGGATACTGGTCTTGTTATGAAAATGATCTCACTTTGCGATGAGGTGTGTTCTATTTTGAAAAACAAAGAGGAGGTTGAGACTTGTGTGTCACCTCAAATTTTCGAAGAACATCTCATTGAAAGTGAGTCGTTCTCCCTTGAAATTCAATCTCCAGGTGATGATGAATCACTTGAGATTGAGTTTATTTCATCACCATTTTCGTTCACCGTTATTGAACCATTAGAAGTACCGCTAGATTCCAATGAGTCGGTTGAAAATTTTGAAACGTTTACACCTTTTACCGACAAAGACACTTTGCTAGAATTGTTTTCAAATATGGAATATTCCTTTTTGTGTGCCCCTCTCCCCATACTACTTGAAAAATCTTTGGGGGTGATTATATTTTTCTTGGATCTCAATTGTACTTGTCCCACCTAGCATTCAAAACCCCCATCATCTCGTTAAAATTTTTAATTGGTGATGGTTCATTTTTTCTATCTCACACATGCCTTCCGTTGTTTAAACGGAATCCTTATTTTTTGGGAGGCATGCACCCTAGTGAGGGTACACCATTAATCCTTCAAAGTCATATTATATTTTGGGTGGACCCTCAAATTTTTTTACTTCTAGTGTATAACTTATTAGAATTTCAAATCGTAGTTTGTACAATAGTTAGCTTATTTTTTTTTTAGAGTTTTTGTTATTCTTTTTGCTATGCTTGGTTCTAACATGTTTTGTAGATTCAATGGACTCGTACGTTTCATGGATCGCTCCATTTTGGGTAATATCTTTATTTTCCTCTCTTTATGTTGTGCTCTTGATTCACATTGAGGACAATGCAACATTTAAGTTAGGAGGTCTGGGATATTCTTCCCATTTATTGTTTAGTTTCATTAATTCGATCACATGTTCTTTCCAAGTGTGTTTTTTTTAGAAATTTTCAAAAATTTCCACAAAAAAAAATTGAATAATGTTGAAAAGACAAAAAAAATTAAAAATTTTGAAAAAAAATCAAAAATATTTTTCTTCAAAATAAATAAATGTTGGAATTTAAAAGCTTCAAAAATGTCACATTTTTTTTGTCTCAAATTGTAAAATTCAAAATGCACAAAGGCGAAATTGACCAAAGATGAAAATTGAGTGAAAATTGACGACTTAGCGAATAAGTGTGGCGATTAATCAACCCGGTGAGATTTCGAGCCTATCGATTTTTTCGAATATTTAAATAAATCCGAGTTCATGATTAACTCAATGTTTTTTTCAGTGTTTTAAAAAGTCATTGATGATCTCTATTTTATTATTTTTGATCGGCTATTGGAAATGTGTGAGATATTATCTTGAATAATGTGCACTAAAATATTTCTAAACTAAATTAATCTCGAGACACATATGGTAAAACAACTCGCATTTGGACAATAAAGTAGGTCATCGTTTGTTACCCAAAAAGATTAGCCATAAAAAGTCGTGAAAAAAACATCCCTTCGCAACCCAATTTGAGCCTAATAATTTTTTTCCTTTTCGTTTGATAACCCGAAAAACCCAATTAGCCTAGAATTGTGAAAATTGAATTTTCATCAAATAAAGTCCGAAAAGTGCATAAGAAGGGGCAAGAAACGAATAGAAATGCTCAAAAAAATTAGCAAGAAAAGAAAAGCGTAAAAAATAGAAAAAAAATGAGCAAAAGCCCGAAAAAGCACTCATGGACATCTTAAGAATAGTTTTCAATTCCAAAATTTTCAAACCCATTTCCTAGTACCCATTACACCTTAAAATCCGAAAAAGTCCAAACCGAGTTCAAATTGTGAAATTGGTTACCGCGTGGAGAGTTAAAACACAAAAAGATAATAAAAGAGATTACATGGCGTGAAAAACAGATGATGTTTCCCGTTTCCCTATGACCGTATTCCGATGAAGAGATCTTTTGAACCAAAAAATTTCGTCTTTCAATTTGTGTGCGTGACTTTGCGTCCATTATATTTACTCTTTATAAATCACGCATACCGAGAGAATACCCACAATTCCAGAGATTCGTTTGAGAGAGTAGCCCGTGAGCATTTGAATCAAAACGAATTTTCAGAAAGTAACACAATGATCAATCGGTGGAAGTTAGCGGTTCGATTTTTGGCTTCGCGCACACACACTATGACTTGAGACTTGTAAATATGACTTTAAGGTGACTATTTTTGGGGAGTTTAAATTGTACAATTTTTAAGTATTTTGATTTTTCTTTGAGTTAATAAAGAATTTTGTGGGTATATTCACTGCAAACCCTCACGAGATACCACTCGTCCTACTAGGGTAACCTAGGGGTTTAAAGGCTTATTGCATACGCTAAATGCAATCGCTTTCCCGCGAAAAAGGTATTCTATCCCAATAAAGTGTCTAGAAGAGTTGCGACGTTTTTCTTTTTCTTTTACATTGCTCGGCGCACAAAGTTCTAAGTTAGGGGGGTTTGATTAGGAATAAATATTGTATATTTATCCCCTTAATTTTGGTACCTTTGTGAATCCGAGTGATGCAATTGATATGGATTTAACTCACATTTGTGATACTAACCTTCTTCGGTAAGTATTTCGTGTTTTGTGTTTCTCTTATGTGTTTTACAGGTAAAGTATGCAAGCGGTGCGAAAGAGAAATCGAAACAATGAAAAAAAGGCTAGGAAGGCAAGTTCAAGGGAATTTTCGTAATTCCTCAGCTCGATCCCAGAGTTGGGGCTGTGGAAAGTTAAAGATCTGGGAACAACGAGAATACTAAAAAAACGGTACCCAAATTCGAGCTACGAAAAAGGAGTTATGATCATTTAAAGTTGAAAAAAAATCCAAGGAAGAAAACAAGAAAGTTGGAAAATATTCGAAGTGTTGAAAAAGGCCCAAAACCAGCGAATTCCCCCGAACCGGTTCGCCCATTTGTCACGCACCAGATTCGTTACAAAATTAGTCATGCTTTCTAAGTGTGACAAATTGACAGATACGGGATTTTTATTTTGTCATTATCTTTTAGCCAAAAGAGTTTTATGTTTTGAGGACTCTTCTAAACGAACTATAACCTATATATTTAGTCATTAGGACTCTTTTTATTAAGATTTCATTGATGTAAAATCTACATAACAAGTGGGAACATCTAGAAGAAGAATTTACATATTTTGCACCTTTAATTCAAGTGTTTTTCCAGTTTTTCTTCAACCTTTGATTTCTTCTTGCATGTTCTTGTTCTTCAATCTTGGTAACTTTTATTTCTAGCACTTTTATTATTAGTTCTCATGTTTCATCTCTCTTTCTAAGAAATTATGAGTTCATGCAACGTAGATAACGTAATTTTCATTAATTTCACCATGTAGGCTAGGTTTTTAAAGGTTGGGATGTATGAACCCAACCTGATGTGATAGTTGCATGTGTATAAAATTAGTCCTCTAAATTTAATAATTTATTATGACCGTATTGCGTAGAAACATGACAATTGTATATCTTTGGATCTCGTTTGCTTCAGGGTAACCGGGATGCTTCAGAATGCAATTTGAGTGTCATTATCGCAATACCGATTTACTCGTCATCTGATTAAGTATGGTGCGGGCTTGAACCTCATATACGTAATGCTTGGGAGTACTAAATTCTGGGTCTAATTAATCACTTAAATTTACGATTAGTTTTATACCATCAATACTCTAGGGTTGGGGGATAGTGTCCCTATCTTAATTTTCCAATTAGTTTTAGTTAACTTCTTTAGTTTTCCTTTTTTCCTTTTTCACTCAATCATCATCTTTTACACTATATTTTTTGAAGTAATAAATCAATTAAAATCTTTCAAACATTCCTTGTGGATTCCATACCCAGACTCACCACTATACTCCGCAAGAGTGTAGTTAAAGTGTAGATTTTTTTTGTATTTTGGTCGAAAGCCGATAACAACGACTAGCGTATTTACACGGACGCTCGGTTTCCAACATGATCAAAATAACGCCGTTGTCGGGGAGTGTTTTGTTATAGATTATAATTGATTTACTATTTCGCAAGATATATTTTCTTTTCTTTTAATTTTTTTTTTGCAGGCTTGCACAATTGAGGGCCAAGAAACGTTGAATCGTTAACCGCACACCTCTTTATGTGGAGTGTCCGTTTACAAACTATTCGGTAATCATGTCTTTTTATAGTGAGTTCAGTAATTATAATGGTTCATATGGGAATAGTTTTCAATCTTTTTATTTTCAAGAATCTCCACCTCGTCCTATTAAAGTGGGTGAGGGGCTTTTACTTCATGAATATGAAAGGCTTGAAAACAAATATCGGGAAAAAATCATTTGGGGGAGCAAGAGTTGGATGAATTATTCGAATCCAATGATGACTTTTCTTCCGAGGTTATAGAGCCAAGGAATCCTACTTTTGAAGAAAGAATGCTTTTTCTAATCAAACAAGTACTCGATTTTCTTTCCACCCAAAGCGTGATGGATACTGGTCTTGTTACGAAAATGATCTCACTTTGCGATGAGGTTGTGAACCTCTTTGTCTGTGTCTGTGTATGTGTGTTTGTGAGAGAGAGAGAGAGAGAGAGAGAGAGAGAGAGAGAGAAAGAATGTGTGTTACTTGTTAGTTTGTGGAGAAAGATATTATTAACAAACAAACAAATGTTGTGTTGTGAACTAACAGGTTTCAAACTTTCAACTGAATCCTTGTTCTTTTGGGCGCCATCTAATCGCATGCTTGTTTTGATTCAGCTTTTGAGTTGTTTTTAGGGCAGAGGTGAACTTCTAGACATTTCACAACTTGAAATAGATGGAGTCAATATTTTAAGAGACAATTTGTCAAGTTGTTCCTAAGAGTGGGTGCTCCGTAAACCCGACATAAATCAAGGGGTTTTAGCGTAATCACACTAATTTTTATGCATTCTACGGTATCATTGTACTATTACTACATCAAGAATTTACTAGGCAAAGTTCAGCAACTGAAGAATATTAAGAACTAAAGTCCCCTAAAGCTCATTCTCAATCATATACTTCCTGGCTCTCTAGAAACAAGTTGAGGGGCTAACATACGCACAGAAAATTATGAAGCAGACACATAGAAGCACATAACTAAATTAACACTAGACATTGTATATCAATGAAAACCCAAGGCAGCAATCTTTCACTAACTTCGATAACAAACAAAACATTTCTCTCTAAGGTATCCTCTTCCCTTTGACTTGTTTTGACCAATTTCCCTCTAGGGTTTCCTCATCTTTGACCTTGCATACCTGAAAAGCACCAATCAATATCACTTTGTTGGACTATAATTGAAAATACTAGCATTATATTAAATCTCTGAAAGTAAAAAAAAATATACTAAAAGTTACTATAAATTTTAATATTTTTTCTTCATGTTTTCCAAGATACAACCGTATTGCCAAGGGTTTAGAAACAATACTCTATGTGCATGCCACCACGGTCTGACGATGGCAAAGTACTTCCCTGAAGTGCATTCATAGCCGCGCTAGCTTGTTTGATTTCCTGTCACGAAGTAGTTGTGTGTCACAATCCGAGAGATAAGTATACAGTTTAAGCACTGAGTAGGTTATTTTTTCATTTTTTTATAATGTGTCAATGCATCAAGGGGAGGGCGGGCGCCCTGGGGTGGCAATACTTAAAACAACACGAAGTTAGCCCGTTGACCCGTTAGATTATATGAACTGTTGACATGAATATGATTTATACATCACACAAACCCATTAAAGATGATACACAATTTAAACACGGACTGAACATGACATGACACGAAACCGTTACACGATTATAAGTAGGTTGGGTATGGGTGATACCAAATAAGTGTTTTCACAATAAGCACACAAGTGCAGAAATTTGGTCAAAAAACGCAACATGGCTTTGCAAGGGGATTTTGCCAGCTATAATGCGCTATTGATGCTATTTGATCCAAACGGGTATTACAAATGAACCAACTAAAAAACTAAGGCAGTTTTGTAGTTGATTTTTCTCTTTCTTTTGACTTGTCATCCAAATCGTAACATCCCAAAACGACCAAACAAAACCCTATCTCAGTCTCACACACGCGTTTTTTATAAAAAGAAAAGAAAAGAAAAGAGACAGAAAGTAACGAGTCCTCAACCACCCTCACAACACTAAACCCTCCTGTCAGATTGTCACCGAAAAAACCCTTTGCACCACCTCGTCACCTCTTGGCAGTTTACATCTCATCGCCTGAAAGAAGCTGAAAAGCGCATTGTACTGTACATTTTTCATCCCATATTTTTTCCGCAACTCTGTTTTTTAAAAGGCATTTTTCAGAGAACTTTGATTTATTAGAAGTGTAGATGTTTTTCACCCTCGTTCTTGACTCTATTCTGTGTTAAAGATTGTTAAACTACCTTCAATGCTATAACATATAACCTCTTTAATCAATATAAGCGTTTTGATGTGATTGTAATATAATTCTTTTCACTTTTCAGTTGGTGTTTGTGACATTATTGTTCTTGTAAGTATTCTTACAAGATGGGGAAATGGTGTATGAAGCACAGACACGGGCACGGACACGAATATGGACAAGCGCGTCGTGTTGGACACGGCACGGACGCGCCGACACAGAAAATCTAAAAAAATAGGGAACGACACGGCTGAGACATGACAACCAATGAATATTTTTATGATTATTTTTATATATAATTTCATATATTTTGCACTTTAAACACAAAAAATTATTAGTCCAACGAACTTATCTAAAGTTCTTAACTATCATGATCATGTGTTTCATATAAACATATAAATCATAAGTCTTAAATCCACTTTAAAAATTGAACATAATTCCTTCAAAAAAAATAACAATAACGGGACCTGAAAATAACGAAATAAAATTTGTTCTAACAAAAAATAATTATGTCTGTAAGATGTTAATTATCTCTCTTCAAACTAATAATAAATTTGTTCTTATGTTGAAACCCTAGGATTTGAGAGGGGGTGACGACATAGTTTAGCAAACCATGTAAAAAAAATATTTCTTTAATAAGCTCCCGCTATTTGAATTTTTGTTCATTTCTTTTAGCTCCTCCATGTCCTCCGTGTACTCCCGCGTGTCCTCACTGTGTCCCTTGCGTGTCCCCCGTGCCGTACTATTTTTAATACCAGATAACACCACGTGGCGTGTCGGACACGTGTCCCTGGCTTGTCCGACACTTGTACAGACAAGTTCCAAAGGAAGTGAACAATGAGGTCATTCAAACATTGAAAGCTTTGAATCAAATCAAAGATCCAAATTGCTAGGGGAAATACATAGAAGTAAACTATCTATCCTTAATTTTGGAACGACGGAGGAAATTAGAAGTAGAGGCAGTGGAAAAACCTCTTTTAGTGTAATTGATAAATTAGCTAGTCGTGAACCTAACTAAACTACACTTAATATGGCTTTCAAAAAAGACAGAAAAATGTTTGGCTGTTGAGTTTGTCCTTCTTCTGCTCTTTCATATAATTGTGTCAATGACATCCATGCTTTGGGAATAATCTCACTTGTAGAGCTTCGATATCTGAAAGGAATTTGAGCACTTTTGAGGCGGCATTTTTTTATTACATTTGTTAATTCTGATACATCTAATATTTCCTTTTCATGTAGAAAAACTTGCTTCCTTCTAATGTTTTTGTTTTATTGCTAATATTATATATATACATAAAAGAGCAATTGATGGTTATGAGAAGCCCAGGAATATAATTGCAATTTTCCTTATTTTATTTTCATGTCTAGTTCAGCAATTTTCCTTTTAGTATTATAGTTTGAGGGTAATATTCCCTTGGAATATTCTAGTGTGCCCTCTTTAGTCGTTTTACTTTTTAAGGTTATCTTGGCTAGAAAGATAACTTAGTCCGTAAATAAGGCAATTGGCCACCTCTTGTAATCAAAACTATTACTTTTGATATGAATTAGAGAGAGAAATTGGGCCCTTGCCTCTAAACATGTTGTTGTTATTGTTATTGTTGTGTAGTGTAAATTAAATCGTTTCTGCTCCGAATGTTGTTATTGTTGTGTGTCAGCCAAATATTGCTGTTGTGTAGTGTAGATCAAACACATTAAGATTAGGTTTAAAAATAGGTGAGATGGAAATCTTTGGTTTATATATTATAACCTTAAACTAATAGACAAATTTGATCCTATCATACTTAATGAAATTAATTCAGATGATTAATCCCATAGAGTGAAGATCTGGTCCTCCCCAAGGATAATTCTTGCTTGATAATGATAAATTATTCACAGGAACTTTCATTGTTAGTGTGCCACCCGATTTAATCGATGGTGGTTTATAGAATGAATAGCTCATTGTTGATGTTGATAATTCTCCAGTTTCAAAAAAAATGTAAAGTTGATGAAAGTGCAAGCGTAAGATATAGATCTATTAAATTGTCGTCTTACCGAATTTCAAATCTTATTTACATTTAATCGGTGGAGGTAAAGGCAAATAAGTCAAATTGTACACCTCTGATAAAGATATGGAGATTGGGGAATTTGAAGGAATAATGGATACCCTTGACCAAAATAATAGATTGACCTTTTTATATTCAGTCGTACTGGCATGGCCCCACAGATTTGTGATGTTAGTTAGATGGGGGGTATTTTAATTTCTCATTTGCTTGTCAAATTATTTAGCAAACTATTTTTTCGGAACTTTATGTGTTAGAATGATTGTAATGATTTACTTCGGTTTATATGACTTCATTTCGAATAATATTCTTACGTGTTTAGCTTTATTTGGAATGATGCAGTACTTTATGACTCTATGACTTATACTTAAAATGATGTCTTGACTTATTTGGAATGGTTTAGTACTATGTTTTGGATGATTGAATGGAATTTTTTAAATCATATATTTTATGTATAATTTTTAATAATAAAAATTTGATGCACGAACTGCTTGTGCAATGTGCGATGCTATTTACGAGATGCGACCTCGGAACCAAAACGCGACACCTCGTAGAACCATAATTTAAAACGCTACACGAAACCGATAAGACACGGAATGAAACCGACAAGAAGCGACACATTACCAGCCCAGGAGTTTCCCATTTTAACTTTTTAACTTTAAACATAAAATTTCAAATATTAAGTGCCAGCACATACAATCGATAAAGAAGAATGCCGAGAATTTCACAATAGAGAAAAATATTTATTTAGGGAACAAAAATAAGTATCCTGCTATTGATTACATCCCAATTCGGACAATAATAATTATTCAAGGTCCTGACGCCTGAACAAAATCAAGGCTTATGGTTAAAACTCGCAGTACGGGATATTACCTCGTAATCAGCAAATGCAACAGGCATTCCCCCTCTAGCACGCACCCTTAGTGTGTTAAATCCAGGATATCTGTTAAACAAGAAGCATACAAGTCATCATCATTCCTAACTGACTACCGCCAGATTTTGTCCAGAACCACGCAACATGAGGTACAAACATAATAAGGACAGAACAGAACTCAAAATAGCATAGGTTAATGAATAATGCTAAACATTAAAACAAATTTGTACACCTTTTTTACGACTGACATGGCAATCATAAAGGGGCGAATGAGAGAAAATTGCTTAACTTGCTGGCTGCTCTTATCGATTATAGGGCAGTCTACCAAATCAGTTTGTAAAAACAATTTGTAGTTTGTTTATAAGAATAACATTTTTCTGTGTCAACAGAAGCCAAACTTCATTATTAGGATATGTGAGGTAACATACGGGGAGAAAACTTTCTTCAGTTCTTCTTCCGTACAATCTGGACCTAGGTTTGCAATGAACAGAGTGGAACATGGTTGGGCACCATCTACGGTCTTCTCTGTCTGCTCCTGCAACAAGCAACCAAAGGCTTCTACTAAGTCACTGATGTTCATATATCACCAACTATAGGATCAATTTAGAAGCATTCCTTAGTTTGTACTTCAAGCTAGCACAAACTTATTGATGACATTAGAAGAAAAATTATTTTACTATGGGGTCCAATAGTTCTTCATAATACATTTTGTGGTAAAAAAGTGTTCACTATTTGCGTTTTTGCAACACTTTTGTGACCAAAATTTTGCAAAGATCTTACAAGCTTACAAAAAAGTGAAAATGGAACCCAAAGTGTATTACGTAAACTACTAGACATTAAAGTACAATTGAACTAAAAGAAGTATCACAGTCAACTACAAATCAGAATCGAATACCAAATATTGATCTAAAATCATACGTCCACTCAAACACCCTAGTTGAGGCAAGAGCAGCTCTGTTCAGAAACATATTGTCATGAAGATAGGTGGACACATAAACACATGGAAACAAAAGCTCGTATAATTCATACAACAATATATATGTAAAGATATTCGATTACTTAATTAGAACACATGAATAGTAGATGGGCATTTGTACACCAGATGGGGGGGCCATTTTCTTCTTTTTCTAACTATTTTACCCATTTTCAGTCTTTGCCTCTTTTACACCCAAAAGGAAACATACAAATCGGTCTCACAGTACTTTTATAGTCAATCAAATGATTCAAATTTAAAAACACTAAGAAAGAAAAAGAGGAAAAAATATGGTGCTATTCAGTTTGCTTATGCCCCCAAAATGCATAAGCATATCCAGAGTATAATGAATACAGAGCAGAAAAGAAAAGCAGAAGTGTATCATGATTCTCACTTACATTTTCTGCAGCTACTGTATTGTCAGCATCAACCGCTGTCTCAGCACTGTTTATGAACAGATAAAACAAAATGAGGGATTGACATGCAAGAATGCAGAGAAAAATCTCAAGATCTATTACTAACAAATGCAATATTCATAAAAATAAACTGATGAAACAGTTATTTTGGTTTGTGAGTGCTTCAACCTCTTTGGAATCTGTGTCTCGTCATTGTTGACAGAATCAGGTTTGTTGACCCCAGCTGGTTCTTCAGATTCACTGACACCTGGACATGAAAAAATGTGCCAACATGTGCTTGTAAGCAATAGAATCGAGTAGGTTGGTGTATCCCCTAGTAGAATCTAGATTACATAAACAATCCCCAAAAGAGGCAAGTGAAGAGAGTTGAAAAGTGGGTGAAGTTGTGCCACATGGCCTGAAGACTGACATTTTTTTCTTTGTGATTTCGGTTTTTGTGTGTACATTCAATGAACTTTATTCCTCAATGTGTTACAGTATTACCGTCATCGCTAGATGTTTCCTGAGCATCAGCAGCAGCAGCTCTATTCCTGTTATCAATAACGACATAAGGCCCACTTCCTGTGAAGAAAAACAAATGTTCATTCACCATCTCAAAAGGGCATTGAAGATTATAAGAAAATCAAGTTAGAACAGTCATTCAGTGAAAAGAAATCATATTGTTGATAAATATAACATAGGCTGCACACCTGGTTTCTTCTTTCTTCTTGAGTTTGACCTGGCCAGTTCAATATGCAGTGTGGATCCAGTTTGAGGGTCAAATTTTGCACCCTGAAAAACGTCAACATAGGAACATCAGAATTCAGAATACATCATTTTTCACGAATTATGATTGGACTATTTCACTTTAAAAAATCTTTGACTGTGTCGATGGCCCCTTGGAGTTGGCAATGTTTGGTCATATTGCCACCTTTTAGATATGATAAACATGGCATAGCGCTAACCTCTTGGGGTTTATGACTGTCATTCAAAAAGTTCTGGAATACCCAAAGTAAAAATATAATCTATATCTTAACAACTTAATTATAAAGATATGATACAAAACATATATTAAGAACATTTACGATATAATACATCATTTCTTTGTGCAGCAGTTATATTTCTTACTGAATCATATTTCTCAAACCACTTTGTCGAACTTTGGTTTTCGCCGTCAAACCGGAACTTCTCTCGCTCGCTTCTCGTTCTGATTTATATTCCGATTTGCAGATGCTGAAGACATTTTATTTACATAGCTACTTTAAAATACATATCTTACGATACACGATTACACCATGCAAACACATTAATGTGGAGGTTGGCTTGAATTTCCGTGGTACTGCTCATACGCAGCTACACGGTACTGTTCGTATGGGGAATACCGTTTGTGCGGGGTATTGTTCATACACTGGGGGGGGGCTGTTCATGCGCAGGGGGTACTGTTCACTTTTATTCCTTATTTAAGGAGGGTTTCAGTCATGTTTCTGGTTTAGGTTCAAAACACACAGAAAAGTGAAGAAAAAGAGAGATTTAGGATTAAAGTGAGATATGGGCGTGTTCGAGATTGGGTTGAGAGTGAATATAGCTCTTATAATCCTTCCATTGTAATTTATTTTCTCAAATAATGGAATTGTTCTCTCTTGTCGATGTTGGCAAGGTATTATTGTCGAACCACATTAAATCTCTTGAATTCATCTTGTTAATTTGTGCTTATTTATATTTCAACCGATCTTGCATATATATTTCCTTATGCTTGGTTGGGTGTGGTGCCTTTTGGCACAACAATTAAGAATACAAGTATAATCAACAAAATCTAGTATGAAAGCTGAAAATAACAAATATATATAAATGAGGATATATGCTCACATTTAACGCATGCAGAGCTGCCATTGCTGATTGATGATTTGTAAAGGTGGCAAATGCAACAACCTGTGAAGTGAAAACACAGATGAAACTCAAAGGTGTTATCTATTCAATGGCACATTAGGGAAGTGGCACGAGCTTTTACAAGAACAATATAAACAATAAGTTAAAATATGTTCAACTCCATCTATTTTACTGGCAACTTGGTTGACTATCACTTAAAATTCGTTTATATTAATAATTGTTCATTTGGTGAAAAGTCCAAGCCAAAATCCAATCAAAGTCACGGATTTAACTCGAGATAATATAAAGAAAATCCATGGAAATCAGTTACTCCAATCAAGACTATATAAATGCCTCACACATTTTGTCATAGTGTCATGCCTATCAGTGGCAGAGCCATGTATTGCTGACTATTGCACCCACTCCCACACCCTCTTAGATTTGGGGAGAAATATTAGTGTTAATATTAAATTTTGTTTTAACATAATTAGAGTCAAAGTGTAATAAATGGCCAAGTGGCCCCCCTCCCAAGAAAAATAATAATTTTTAAAAGTTCGTAAAGAATACCAAATTCACTTGCTATGTGTAGAGAGGTATGCCCTATTTTGGATGTAATCGCATTGCGGAATTCCACTATGCGCTTAATGAATTAAACAAATGGTAGCCCCACCCCAAGGGGCATTGATATTGAATACAACATCCTCCAGAATGTCATCCAAAATACTAGCTTCAATGAGCAAGGTCATATGTATTCCCTTGTACTCTTTTATGGCGTCCAAGCTTCTAATTTGTTATTAGCTTGAGTAAACACTCAAGGGAACAAGTGAGTCAAACCAAAACCCCTTTATACAAAGATTAGAGTGTTCTGGAGGATAAAAGAGACTAGGGGTTTGATGGATTACTATAAGCTAACCAACTTCCAGAACGAGAGAAATATGTCACCTTCAATACCCTCTTGACAACGTTAAACACCTGGTCCATACCTAATAAAAGTCACTATTAACAACCTCATACGGATGGGGACCCTCTGCAAAGATCAAAGGTTGTGTACCCAGTGCATAAGGCTCACACTTAACTGTAGGGATTGGGAGAGGCGGATGTCGGCAGGCCTTACCTCCATACGTACAGAGGGCTGCTCCCATATGTCTCGAACCCAGACCAACCGAAGCTTGGGCAAGGGTACTAGCAATCGCACCAAAGTACGACCTCTATCCTCTGCAAAGATCAATGTATAAAAAATGCGAAGCAGGGAACAAACGCACCGAGACTTGAGTTTCGGGTGCTGTAAAAGAGGCACCCACCTCAATGGGTTGAGGCGATGCGCCTCAAGGCGTTGTGAGGTGAGGCGCAAAGGCGGCCTTTAAGAACAATAAAAATAACAGTGAAAGACGATGACAATGAGAGTGGATTTTGGCCGGAAATAGGTCGCCAGAAACCCTAGTTTTCTGCCTGCCTGAAATAACTCTCTTAAGCAGAGAAGGGGAGATAAAGGAGCTTTCTTTTTTGTTTTTTTAACATCTCAGAATTCTGAATAATCTTACTAACATATGGAGAAAAATTCTCTCTCGAAGAAGAAAAGCAGTACAACTTTTAAGTTAATTTTTATTTCTTATATCCAAAGGACTGTTTATAGTCCTGTACGACCACTTTTTTGGCTTCAAGACTTTGATTTCTTTGTCTTTGGAACTCCCCCAGAGTATTGTCTTGGTAGTCCAATATATTATATAGTATATATACTAGTTTTTCGCCCCGCGCGATGCGCGGGTGCTTTGCAGTTCTTGTTATACAATTCAATGCGGACATACTTACAAAAATATAGGTAAAATTTACAACTTTAAAAAACATGTCATTAATGCAGAAAAATTTATAAAAGGATAACAAATGTATGTATTTCATTTATAGAATATTTGATGCCAAACAAATATTTGCATGTAAAATTGAAATGTAGAAAGGGGAACATTTAATGATGAAGCTATGAAGCACGGATTCTTCAAAATGATAAACGAATCCGAATCGCACCGGAATCGGGTGCGATTCTCACCCAATTCTCCTTCGATTCGCACCCACCGCGTATCCAATTTTTTAATTAAATTAATTACGAATTCTTCATGAATTCTTTAAGAATCCTGATTTTTCTCGTGGAGAATACTAAGGTCAACAAATTTTTCTGATATTTTTTTTTATCATCGTTCTTTGTGAAGCTATGAGGATATATACTCTAGATTGGATGGAACTTTGAGAAGGAGAGAGAGTGAGAGTTGTCCAAAGACAGAGATTCTAGGGTTAGAAAGCTACATATTGAATTGAAAATCATTGATGTGGATTTTATTGATGTGGATCTTCAAGCTCAACATTGTCGTATTATTGCAAATCAAATTCCAATATTTTTCGACCTCGATTGGTGACACTGAATAATAGTTCCATAATGATTTGTAGGAGTGGTGTTCGAAAGTTAGATACATGGTATGAAAGCTGAAATTAAGTAGTGGGAAGTTGTTTGAGAATAGATCTTTTTCAAGAATGATATTATCACTTAAAACTTTTTCGATGTAGTCCAATTTTTATGTTGGAGATTTATAAAACTAGTTATTAATTTGTATATAACCTAATGTACAATCTACGTAAAACTGAGGAATATTAAATTATATTTTTATTTTTATTATATTTCCTAACGCACCCGAATCCTACTTTTTTGAGATTTTTCGAATCGCCACACCCACTCCTTGTCGCACCCCCATCTGTGCTTCATAGTAATGAAGTAAGTGGAATTAAAAAACAAAAAGAATAGAACACACACACACATACACACACACATATATATATATATATATATATATATATATATATATATTCCTTTTTTTTATAAAACTACAATGCTAACACCTTTTTTATAAAAAAAATTACAAAATCTGATTTTATTAAGATAAGTATAAAATATTTTTTTATACATAAAAATTATATTTTTGATTTTTGAGATTTTTCGAATCGCCACACCCACTCCTTGTCGCACCCCCATCTGTGCTTCATAGTGATGAAGTAAGTGGAATTAAAAAACAAAAAGAATAGAACACACACACACATACACAGATATATATATATATATATATATATATATATATATATATATATATATATATATATATATATATATATATTCCTTTTTTTTAATAAAACTACAATGCTAACACCTTTTTTATAAAAAAAATTTACAAAATCTGATTTTAGTAAGATAAGTATAAAATATTTTTTTATACATAAAAATTATATTTTTATAAAGAAATTTTCTAAAAAAATGTAGTTTTACACTTCCTTTCTTTATATAAATTGTGTTTTAAAAGGTTGTTTTATAAATATAAATGTTCATAATGTTCATAAGGATCTGACAAAGTTTTACGCTGTCAGCTACCTAACGCAACCCTCCTCCTTTATCCGGGCTTGGGACCGGCAGTGTAAAAAAAATTAGAAGTTAAGTACGACACAGGCAGAGTTGTTTTATAAATATAAATATAAATTTTTTTAAGAAAAAAAATGTTTTTATATAGTAATGTTAACGTTCAGAATTTATAAATTGTTTTATAAAACTTTACATTTTTTTTATTATATATATAAAAAAAAATGTTTATTATATAAATATTAAAATTTATTAATTAAAGAAAAAGATGTTTCACATAAAAAAACTTATGTCTTTTATATGAAACATTTTTTTCTTCAATTAATAAATGATAATATTATATAATAAAAAGTTTTATATATAAAAAAAGAGTTTATTTTATATGGAACATCATTTTCTTCAATTAATAAATATTTATATTTATATAAAAAAAGGGTCTTTCTATGTATAACTCAAAAAAATGTTTTTTATACAAAAATGTACACCAAACAGTCTATAAAATTTGCACGTTAACATTATTTTATAAAAACAGTTTTTTCTTAAAAAATATAATATTTATACTTATAAGAACAGCCTCTTAAAACACAATTTATGTAAAGAAAAGAAGTTAAAAACTCTACTTTTTAGAAATTTATTTTATAAAAATACATTGTTCATATATAATAAAATAATTTATACTTATCTTTATGGAAATCAAGTTTTGTAAAAAAAACATTTTTTATAGAAAAAAAGAGTTAAAACTATAATTTTATAAAAACAATATAATTATATTTTATAAAAACAGTATTGTTTAAAAAACAATTTATATTTATAAAACAATTTTTTTATATATATAATAAAATAATTTATACTTATCTTTATAAAATCAAGTTTTGTAAAAAAACGTTTTCTTTAATAGAAAAAAGGAGTTAAAAATATAGTTTTTATAAAAAAATAATTTTATATTTATATTTCTATAAAAACAGTATTATTTTACAAATAATTTATATATATAAAACAACTTTTTTAAAGGTATATATATATATATATATATATATATATATATATATATGTATTATATGTATTTTTTCAAGAAAGATGAAAACATACTTGTTTAGTAAAGTATTTGGTATATTATATCACCCTGTTTGGATCCCTGGAAAGTATTATCTCGAGAAAATCAGTTTTAAAATTTAAATTCAAGATTTAATTTTACAAATAAACCCCGGAGCAATTTTCTAAGTATTTCAAAACACCTCCAAACTTTTTCCACAAATTCTTTAGTGCAAATAAAGTCATTTTGTCTCTTGCCACTAAATCCAAATCTAAAATAGAAATGAAGAAAAACATTATTTTTAAAACTTTTTAAAATTATATATTATACACTCTTAGTTGTTTCACACTGAAACTTATTACAATTTAGCATCCTATTGCATCACATAAGCATTATTTTAGGCCTATATGACCTACTTATACTCTTCATGATTTCAGACTATCCAATTAACTCTCGTGAATTAGATGCACAAACCCAAAATCCGAAATTTCAAATTAGGCAATTTTAATTTCAGTATTAAATAAATTGAGCTCACGTCTTTCAAAATTACTGATTGTTATATCACTTTGTGATAAGTTTGAACTCATGTTTCAATTTACGAACTCATTTGTGTTGTTCATGTTTACCCTATATATTGATTCTCTCCATATTCAGTTATCCCTAAACCCGATAAATCGCAATAGCATATGACTTCAGTAAAAGCCACTTAACTATTTTTACCCTTAATTGTGGTATAGTCCTACAACCTACTACAATAATTGCATATTACCCTGCAATTTATGACCATTATCAGTGAAACCCCTAGTAGCATACCTTATGATTCAGGGATTAGACCCCGGTATACCACGGCAGTTTTAATTAGCCTGCAGGACTCCGATGTTGATTGCCTAGTTTTTATTTGCTCCATACATATGAGTACAACTCTAGCTAAGTGTGCCAAGCCATTATTATTAAAACAAATTCCCCAAAAATTTGGGATTGCCTGTCCAAGTGTGTGATGTGCTTTGGACGATATTGTAATAGTATGTCTACGCATTTGAAGCCCCTATAACTGATAATTTATGGGTTATCTTGTTATACTCTAAACCCTTATTCCAATAACTTGATACACAACTTATCCGATTACACTCCACCATATTATTCATTTACATATCATTAGACTCCAGTATACCCCTCAAAGCTCTATGATATTTCAGTTTGCCTCTAAATTTTTATAATATCAATATTAAATCCAGTTACTCTCTAACAATACATTTTTCTCTCGTACCTTGTATAGAAATGAAATAACTTACTTGGCATGTCTGCTCAAATTGTTTTCCTTCCATATGGACGACGAACCTGAGGAAGATGAGTTACCTCCCGCACATTTGGACTTTTATTCTATATTTACGTATGTATGGGCGGTAGCAGACAAAGTTGGTAGTCTCCGCTGGAATATCTACACCACAACTTATCAGCTCTTGTGATTCCCGAATGTTATTCTACAAACTTTATCTTATATATGGCATGGACGAATAATTATGTATTTCCGTTTGTTTCAAACCCAAGTATGTAATAGGATGCTAGGCATCCCCATAATAAAAATCGTTTAATTTCCGCAACCTTTAATTTATTTGTTGTATTTATTTTACTCCTTGCTTACCACTAAAATATATAATTCGCGGATGCGACGGAGATACTTTTCATTTGGTGCATTTGGACAGCGACAGAGTCCAAAGGATAATAAGCACATTCTTCTGGTACTAAGATTGAGATTGTCGCTCCTAAGGAGATCTACACGAGTCACATAGTCATGCACATTCCCCTCAAGAAGACGAGCCTTTTCAAAGGAGGGGAGAGTGATGCATATAGAAAATAGGAATTTTATTTGTTATTTCATTTTGATGGTTGAATAGATTGGAGAGACTTTTATCTCTCTCTCACACATAAATTGACATGCACAACAAATTACACTCAATACAATATTTACATCTCTCTCTCTCAAAACTTCTCAGCCTTTACCCTGATTTGTTATTGAACTTATAACCATATTCTCCAGCTTTACTTATCTCCCTCCACTAAGGTGATTATTCTGCTAATTCCCTCAGCCCCCATGTCACAACCTTCGAGAGTGGTCACACTGTGCTCTAGTATAAACTTTTCAGAATGGGTTAGGTATCGACTCCTGAGTAGTTATCCCCTACCCCAGTTAAACACTTTCCTACACCATGTAAACAGAAGTTCGACTAAAATGAACAATGTCAACCAAAGCTGTAATGTAATTTTCACCAATAGTAGACTATCTCACTCACAAGTATCATCATTCATTAGTCTAAAAGTGGATGCAAAACAACAAAACCTTTTTAGTGTGTTCTTATAAACAATTAATTTGATTTTTTATCACACTTAGAACTGTATGTCCTTGGTACTATTTAATATTTTTATGATAGACATTGTAAGCTAAATAGAAATTTTCATATCCTATTTCTTGCCCCCCTTTCCTAAACTTTCTGGTCCCCCTTGAAAAGGCCTACCACACTTGATAGAAATCACCAGAGATTACTCGCCTCCATCCAACTCAATAGCCATAAGAAAAATGTTTAAAACAATAGCAAGAAAGACTTTGAACCCCAAGGCTTGGTTCGATGCACGCGATAAAGAGACGATAAGGGGGTGAGGTAGGAAATTTTATCAAGATATTGGATAGAATAGGATTCCGTTAGTTGTGGGATAACCTGTCCGGACACACGAATCCATCATACAGGACCCGAAAACACAATTATGGTTTCCAATAATACAAAAAATGATTCCAACCAACAATTAATCAAGAAACCCATATTCCCACCATGTGGAACAATAATTACTTGGTGAAATAAGTGCAGGATACTTCAAAAAAGTACAATAAGATTATAGAAGCCCTAAATTCAGCATCAGTGGTCCAACTACATACACACATTATAAGAACCCAAACTGACACTTTAAAAAGACATCAAGATTTTACAAGCCCTAAAACCCCCCACTTAACATTTTTAGCCAATGGTTCAATTACATACATACATTAGGCTTTCTTCCCTAAAACCCAAAATTGAAACTTGAAATAGCATTCCCTAAAACCACCACTTCTAACATTTAATACCACATAGACTTAAAAAAACATCAAGATTTTACAAGCCCAAAAGCCAAAATTAAAACTTGAAGCCAAATTGAAAAAAGAAGGTACCTGGCTGCCACGGCCAGTGTACTTGAGCTGGGTAGAGTCAAAGCCGGGGCGGCGGCAAAAGAGGTTGTGAATCTCACGGGCTTTGACGTCGTCAGGGAGGCCGGAGACAAAAAGAGTGTTGATGTGATTACGGTCGTTGTATACAAGGTATTCCGGCTGGTGAAGGTAGTAGGGATCGTAAGCCTGTTGGTGCGCCATTGGAGCCTCTCTTCTCGCCACAACCAGCCTTGGTTAGTGTTTTCTACTTCAATTTTAGGGGTACAAGTTTGAGATATCAAAAATATACTTGTTTTTATGTTTTAAAAAGTAATTTGTTTGTTATTTTCATGAAAATTTTTGTTATAGTTTTTACACGTGTAGGACGGTAAAATAAACAAAGCTATTCGAATTAGTCTTGTGTTTATTCGAAAAAAAGTTCATTCGAGAAAAGCTCATAAAATACAAAATACATGGTCCAAGCTCATAAAATTATTTTCACGAGAGTGTGGGGCGTGAGATATATTGATGGAGAAAGGAAGAAGAGAGTGGTATCGGGTAAGGGTTCGAGAGGAAAGGAGAATGAGATGTTGGAGGAGAGGGAAAGAAGAAACAAGAGAGACAAGATTATAATTTTCAAGCCATAGTGTAAAGCACTCCTTGTGGTTATGCGATTACTGATTTCAGATTCTACCTTTCCCAAAAGTTGTTAAAATACAACTCATAAATTTTGGAATTTCATTTTGGTAAGTTTTTTATTCATTTGGAACATCAATATAGATGGTTACGATTTGAAAGGAAATTGGATTGGAGAGTATTATATTGTGTCTAAGAAAGTTTTGTATTCTTACCTTTAATTGAAATAGGATGTGAAATGTGTTTAGGGATTTGGGTTGTTTATGAAACAACAATCTCATTAAGAAGATGAGCATTTAATTGTTATATTTTTTTGGTTCGATGAATTATGAGTTTGCTTAAGCCCTAGGTTTTGTTTCATGTCTGTGTGTGTGTATGTTCCCATTTTGCATTTTTTCCCTTTTTCCCCATGTTTTTCTTTGATTGGATCATTTTATTTTGTTCAAATATATATTTTTTATTTACTTTAATGTGTTTTATTACACATGGCAGGTTGAGTTAAGTTTTATGTCTAAATGTCATAAATTTTAGTTCATTGCTTATATGTATTTGTTAGTTTGAGTCAAATGCATTATATTGTTGTGGATATCCTGACCCCGCGAAAGCACCTTCTAAAGGGTACGCCAGTACTAAAAAGGAGACTTTTATCCCCAAATACAATAAAGGGGCTATTCGGTCGATGTTGGTAAGTGATGTGTGTGATAGTGTAAAACTCGGAGTCACAGACCTATTTTACCAAAAACAGACAAAAGAAAAAATTAGTAACCCCAAAAGAGGCTACGAGCTGATCAAATCAATATGAAATGAAAGAGAAATGGCATTGGGGATTAAGTTATAGAGAGGGGAGGTGTAAGTCATCCCCTCCTCCTTTTTTGTCTCTTGTGGGTTAAAAGTATTTTCTTACACTTCTTTGTGTCTTTGTGTGCATAAGTGTGAAAGTTAATGAGGTGTGAATACGAATATGTGACTAAGTGAGAAAATGGGTGCAAACATGAACATTATGTATGATTATGTGGAAATATAGGTGCCTACATGAATAAAAGTGATAATATGAAAAAGTGTGTGTAAACAAGAATATGAATGGTTATCTTCAAAAGTGTGTGCAAATATGAGTAACTGTGATTATGTAAGAAAGTATGTGCACACGTGACTAAGTGAAAAATTATGTCACTACACCAAAATGACAAAATTGTCACCTTTCAGCCGGCCACCTTTGTCAAGGTCATTGACCGTGACAAAAAACACGCGTTTTGTGTCACGGTCATTGACCTTGACACGATCGTGACAAAGAATTGTCACGGTCAATGACCGTGACAAGTCCGTGATAAAATCACTTGTCACGGTCGTGTCACGGTCAATGACCTTGACACGATCGTGACAACTTCTTCAGCAAAAACCCTTACCCCTTCTTTTTTCCTTCGCGTCGTTCCCTCCCTCTCTCTCTGTCTACGCTGCTCTCTCTCTCTCTACTTTCAGGTTTATTTCTCTCTCCCTCTCTTCCATTTATATATATGTTTGTGTGTATATATATATGTGTGTGTGTGTATATATGTGCATGTGTGTGTGTGCGTGTGGGGGGGGTGGGGCAGGGTGGGGGTAGGGGTGGGGCAGGGGGCTATTGTGTGTGTGTGTGTGTGTGTATATGTGTGGTGGGTGGGGGTGTGGAGGGAGGTGGGGCAGGGTGGGGGTGGGGGTGTATGTGGTGAGTGGGGGGTGTGGAGGGAGGTGGGTGTGTCTGTATTTGAATTAACCCATGAATTTGTATTTTTGTATTTGAATTAACCCATGAATTTATTTTTGTATTTGAATTAACCCATGAATTTGTCAATTTGTTTGTGGGGGGTGGGGGTGGGGGTGGGAGTGGGGAGGCGGGGTAAGTCAAGGTACCATTGTAATTCTCTTAATATCGTGCAAGTACCATATGAAAGTAGGATTGCCCCTCGGTGTAAATTAGTAAATCAATAATTCTATACGTTAATTGTTAGTTTAATTGATGAAATGAATTAATTGAGTAGATGAATTAGAAGGAGTACGGGATACACATTTGTTGTTGACATTGCTGTTGGATTATTTTGTTTAGTAAATGTTTGGTTGGTTAGTTTTAAAAGTGGCATGACCACTGGATTTTGTACATATGGGGGTGGGAATTTTCAACTTTTTTTTAAAATTACTCTGTATATCGAACAATATATATATAGTATGATAATTAAATGAAACATACTTGAAATTAAATATAGTGCGCATAGATACTAGCCTTCTAGTTCTTATGCGTACGCATTCAATAACCCTTAGACCCGTTCGAGAGTCACTACCCCTGTAATGAGATTTCTCGAATTGTCCCGTTTGGACAGTTTGAGACTGTATAATTTATGTATAATATTCTTATTGGCTTACAGTTGTTACTTTTGGAGGAAGTTTTGCAGTCGTATCTTAATGTTCTCTGGGTACATACTAGATTGACAAGTGTGACTGTTATTTCAATTGATCAATTGAAATAACACTAACACCTGCCAATCTACATCGTGTACTTAGAGAACTACGTGGATATGCTGTCGAATTTTTTTCAAATCGTAACAATGTGCATGAGCTGTTAAGTATATTACAGAAAAATGCAGTCTTGAATGGGATAGGACCACTCACCCTTTAATAGGATAATTAAATGATGGGATAATTAAATAAAACATACTATAAATCTAAGTTTTGTTTACCTTTAATAGGTGTTTAGTTGTGGTAGCTGTGATGGGATATCCGAAATACAAAGAGTGGATGGGTGAGACTAATAGAATGGGGGGGGGGGGTGTTTCGCAGAGGTGCTAACGAATTTGTGAAATATGCAAAGAGATGTCATAATGATGAGGAGTTTCCGTGTCCGTGTGCTAGGTGTAAGAATGGTAAGGTGTTTGAGTGGAAAACAGTTGAACTGCATTTGTTAAGATCGGGTATGCAAGATAGTTATCGATTTTGGAGTTTTCACGGTGAATTGAAAGTTCCTTTTGTCCCCGACCAACCTTCACAACAACCTTCAACAAGTAGAATAGATGTAGAAGGGGACTACGTAGATCATAATATGTTAGAGGATTTAGTTGATGATGCGTACGGAGTTTATGAAGCAGAGGAGAATGAGGTTACTGATGATGTAGAAGATTCAAGTGCTCGTGAAGATAACACGATAAAACTTGACGATGACTACCAAAGTTTAAAATTTAAGGCAACCCAACCGTTATACTATGGCTGTGAGAAAGATCAAACAACTTTACATGCCATGGTTGGTTTGCACAGTTTGAAGACGCAGTACGATTTGTCTGGAAATAGCATGACGAGAATTCTGAAATGGGTGAAGGGCTTATTACCCAAGGTGAATACACTTCCAAATAGTTATCCTGTTATGAAGAACAGTTTGAAAGGCTTGGGAATGAAGCATAAATCGATTCATTCTTGTGTGTATGACTGCATACTATACCGAAAGGAGTATGAAAATCTCGATCGTTGTCCGGTATGTGATGAACCTAGATATGTCCAATCTACTAGTAAGGAAGGCACAAGCTCAAAAGTGCCTCAAAAAGTATTGAAATATTTTCCCGTTGGGCCTAGATTAAAGAGATTTTTCACAGTATCATGGATTGTAGAGGCGATGACTTGGCATGCTAGGGCAGAAGTAGGGCGTAATATCATACGTCATCCTATTGATTCTACTGCCTGGCGGAGGATGAATTTTGAGTATCCAGATTTTGCTCGAGAACAACGCAACATTCGTTTGGCTATATCAATAGATGGTTTCAATCCATTTGGAAATCTAAGCACCAATCAGAGTGTATGGCCAGTGATCCTAGCCCCACTCAACCTCCCTCCTTCACAGTGTATGATACCTGAATTTTCGATGATGGCTTTGTTGATACCTAGGCCAAAGGCACCTAGTGATGACATTGACGTCTACCTGGCTCCTTTAGTAGAATAATTAACTGAGTTGTGGGAAGAGGGTGTGAAATCATTTGACTCTTTTAGAAAAGAAGAGTTTACGCTGAAAGCTATGTTGATGTGGGCAATTCATGATTTTCCAGCTTATGGGAAATTATCCGGTTGTTTGGTACATGGGTATTTGGGGTGTCCTATTTGTGGAGAGGAGACTGAATCTCTTCGTCTATCCTCTAGCTTAAAAAATGTATACCATTGCCACAGGAGGTTTTTACCCCCAGCTCATAGTTTCAGATCTGAGAAAGGTTCCAATTCTTTATTGGGTGGAGTTGAACATAGGCTACCGCCGAGACAACTTTCGGGTTCAGAAATTGAAAGTAAATCTTCTGAATGTGGCCCTAATATGCCAGATAAGAATCCCAAATTTAAGAATGTTAAGCATAAGAAGACCCCAACTGGGAATGAAACTGAGATAAGAAAGGCATGGTCTCGGAGGTCAATTTTATTTGACTTGCCTTATTGGAAGAATAATCCGGTGCGCCATGTATTGTATGTGATGCATGCAGAGAAGAACTTAGCTGAACATATTATGGGTACTTGCCTTGGGGGGAGTCATTCGAAGGATGGATAAAATGCACGAAATGACCTTAAAACGTTAAAACTTAAGCCACAACTGTGGTTGAAAGAAGATAGTAGGGGAATGACAATAATTCCCCCTGATGCGTTTACTTTGACGAGTGGGGAAAGGAAGGTGCTTCTAGACACAATATATAATTTGAAGGGCCCATCTACGTTTTCGTCCAACTTGCAAAGGATTGTGAATTATGTTACTCATGATTTACATAAGTGTAAGTCCCACGATTGGCATGTGATCATGCAATTGGTTCCTCTATTGTTTAAGCACTGCTTCTCCAAGCACAAGGATTTGCGTAGGGCTATTATGCAAATTAGTATTACCTTCTCCCTCTTGTGTGAGAAGGTAATGAATCGAGAACACATAGTGGCCGCAAAATTGGCTGTGATCGAAGCGATTTGTGTATTGGAGAAGTACTTTCCCCCAGCATTCTTTGACATAAGTGTTCACTTGTTGGTACACCTATGTGACGAGGCACTTCTTTGTGGTCCAGTTAGATATCGGTGGATGTATCCGTTTGAAAGATTGATGAAAGTTTTCAAAGATTACGTCAAGAATACGCGATACATTGCAGGATCAATCGCAGAGGAATACATCACCGTGGAGTCATCAATATATACTCGGGAATATATGCCTGACTCGACCAACGTTGATAACACTGATGAATTCGTCGATGATGGTGGTCATGTGATGGGAAAACGAGTGAAATTAACGAGTTTGCAACATGAACAAGTAGCTCGTTATCTATTTGACACACATGAAGATGTCGAATAATGGAAAAAGTAAGTTTCGATTATTATAATGTTAACATTATTTTAGATTATTTTCTACATGATTAATTTTGTAATATGCAGAAAATATTAAGCCTGTGAGAACAATAAAAGACGAAAAATAATGGTACAATCTAGGGGTGGCCATAGGCCCGAGGCCCGCCAAGCCCGCCCAACCGCCCAATAAAAAAATAGGGCTTGGGTAAGGTGAATAGGCCCGCAAAGCGGGCTTGGCAAAATTTTATAGGCCCGATTTTTTTTCGGGCGGGCTTGGGCATGATTTCTTAAGCCCGATGAGGCCCGGCCCGACCCGAGGCCCGAAAAATATATATATATATATATATATATGTGGGGTGGGGGGAACTTTTATAAATATAAAAACGTATACTAAGTCTTTTCATGTAGAGTGGGAAACTTTATATATGGACTTTGTAATATATAGAGTTTAAAACAGATTTTAAATTAAAAAATTGGTCTTTAAATAAAAAAATAGGTATTTTAATTTTTAAAAAAATCTTTTAATTAATATAATATGGCCCGATCGGGCGGGCCTGGGTAAAGAGCTTTCAAATCTGGGCGGGCTTGGGATTACGTAATAAAGCCCGATCTGGGCCCGAGCGGGCTTGGGATAGCCGTTAATTTTTCAATCCCGGCCCGAGCCCGACCGGGCCTGCCCATTCCGGCCCACGGCCACCCCTAGTACAATCAGACAGCGAATTTAGGCTGTGGTTGACACAAGAGGTAATTATAATGAAAACAGTCGTTATATAACGTTACATTACACTCAAATTTTACCACTAATATAATTAATTTATCTATATTCTCAGCTCCTAAAGACGGGTGATGCGACATCAAGGCTTGCTCGTCTAGCCACTGGACCCTTGTTCGTGGTATAAGAGTACAAAAAGTATCGATTCAACGATTACATTTTCGGGGCTAAAGTGTACGAGGAAAGTACAAATGTACAGAACTCAAGAATTTCATACAAAGCTCTTACTATCTTTCGAGAGAGCGCAAAAGATAAAAACCTCGTTGAAGCTGAAATGACTTACTATGGTGTAATCCAAAATATATTTGAATTGGATTATATAAGCTTCAAAGAGGTTGTATTTTACTGTGACTAGGTAAGAGTTGAGGATAAAAATGCTTGTAAAGTTGATCCTGCCACCAATTTGATCATGGTTGACTTGTTCAAGTTGAAGAGCAAAGACCACGTGAGCGATGAGCCGTTTGTTTGTGCATTTCAAAAGGTTAAGCAAGTGTTTTATTCGGAGTATATCAACAACGAGCCGTGGTCAATTGTCCAACACGCTCCAAGGCGTCTAAATAGTAGTGTGGATGACTTGGATGCTCCTACAGAATATCAATCCATTTTTTATGATAACCCGAATTTGAAACAATTTTTCAATTTGTAATAAATATTTCAATTTGTACTAAAACATCCATTTTTAATGCTTTTAATTGATTTGCACTTTATCGTTTTCACTCTTGTGTGGTGTGCGTGTGTGGAGAGGAGATTAATACATAAATATTCCAACTACATCTAAGTTTTCTTTATACTAATTCATGGATATACGCTTCTTACCTTTAATAGGTGATTAGTACATAGTTATTTGGGGTGTCCTATTTGTGGAGAGGAGACTGAATCTCTTCGTTTATCCGAACACTAAGAAATGCCATAATCCTATGGAGTATGTTCTGCAAATTCCTCCCAACCGTTATGTAGCCAAACATCATCGGCTGAAGTTGTCAATTCCACTTTCCATACCCCACCACTTGGAACCTCTAGCAAAACATGGGAGACCATTGAAAGGTGGAATTGACAACTTCAACTGCTGATTTTTGGCTACACAACGGTTGGAAGGAATTTGCAGCGCATAACTCCATAGGATTATGGAATTTCTTAGTGTTTAGATATGAAGAGAATTATATTTGACACGATTGCCCGGAGTACATTAGTTGGAAGGAGGTGTCATATGAGCTCAAGTTAGCTGTTTGGGTGACACTACAGGTAATGTATTTATATTTATATGTCAATTTCGATTTCGATTTCAATTTCAATTTCAATTTCAATTTATCTATATTTGCAGGACGGATACTAATTTTACTTTATTTCAATTCAGAGGAAAGGGAGTGGCCCTGAGGATAGGCCACATATGCTCGACATTTATGTGGCTATTCGGACGAGAAGGGAATGATAAGGAGGTGTCCCCGAGCATCGCGGTACAAAATCTCTTTTCCAGCTAAATAGTTTGTAGATTTGAGAAAATTGATGGTGATGTTGTTTCTTCTTAAATTGTTTCTATTTTGAATATATATAATTGCATTATCTTTAGTTTGTTTGGATATATGCTGTTTGAACAGGTACAACGTTGCTATAACAGGTACAAATATACTGCTGGGCAGTGGCAGTGGCCCTGCCCAGCAGATTTTTTTTAAATTCTGTCCAGAATTGTCACGGTCATTGACCGTGACAATTTTTTAAAAAGGGGACAAGGCTTTGTCACGGTTTTTAACCGTGACTAAACGTGTCACGGTCATGGCCCATGACACGACCGTGACAATTCTAACGAACTTATCAAGGTCAATGACCGTCACACGTCCGTGACAAAAAAAGTTATCTCGCCCAGTATTATCACGATCATTGACCTTGTCAAGGTTAATGACCGTGACAATATGGCAGATTTGGTGTAGTGTGTGTGAACATGAGTAAGTGTGAATAATGTGTGAAAGTGTCTGGACACATGAATAAGTATGACTAAGTAAAAAGGAGTGTAAATGTGAGTATGTGAAAATAAGTGAAAAACTGTGTGTAAATGGGAATATGTGAAAACAAGTGAAACTATGTGCAAAGTGTAGAGGAGTATAAATCCATGTACGCATAAACATGCAAAACAATGAAAATGTGTGAAAGAATGTAACTATGCAAGTGTGTGCATAATATATGTATGGCGTGTGTAAAGCAAGGACATATTATAATATCACCATGAAAAGGTGAGCAAGAATAGCTAAACGAGAGAAATAGATATGAGTGGACTAGTATTAAGCCTGTGAGAACAATAAAAGACGAAAAATAATGGTACAATCAGACAGCGAATTTAGGATGTGGTTGACACAAGAGGTAATTATAATGAAAACAGTCGTTATATAACGTTACATTACACTCAAATTTTACCACTAATATAATTAATTTATCTATATTCTCAGCTCCTAAAGACGGGTGATGCGACATCAAGGCTTGCTCGTCTAGCCACTGGACCCTTGTTCGTGGTACAAGAGTACAAAAAGTATCGATTCAACGATTACATTTTCGGGGCTAAAGTGTACGAGGAAAGTACAAATGTACAGAACTCGAGAATTTCATACAAAGCTCTTACTATCTTTCGAACGAGCGCAAAAGATAAAAACCTCGTTGAAGCTGAAATGACTTACTATGGTGTAATCCAAAATATATTTGAATTGGATTATATAAGCTTAAAAAAGGTTGTATTTTACTGTGACTGGGTAAGAGTTGAGGATAAAAATGCTTGTAAAGTTGATCCTGCCACCAATTTGATCATGGTTGACTTGTTCAAGTTGAAGAGCAACAACCACGTGAGCGATGAGCAGTTTGTTTGTGCATTTCAAAAGGTTAAGCAAGTGTTTTATTCGGAGTATATCAACAACGAGCCCGTGGTCAATTGTCCAACACGCTCCAAGGCGTCTAAATAGTAGTGTGGATGACTTGGCTGCTCCTACCGAATATCAATCCATTTTTTATGATAACCCGAATTTGAAACAATTTTTCAATTTGTAATAAATATTTCAATTTGTACTAAAACATCCATTTTTAATGCTTTTAATTGATTTGCACTTTATCGTTTTCACTCTTGTGTGGTGTGCGTGTGTGGAGAGGAGATTAATACATAAATATTCCAACTACATCTAAGTTTTCTTTATACTAATCCATGGATATACGCTTCTTACCTTTAATAGGTGATTAGTACATAGTTATTTGGGGTGTCCTATTTGTGGAGAGGAGACTGAATCTCTTCGTATATCCGAACACTAAGAAATGCCATAATCCTATGGAGTATGTTTTGTAAATTCCTCCCAACCGTTATGTAGCCAAACATCACCGGTTGAAGTTGTCAATTCCACTTTCCATACCCCACCACTTGGAACCTCTAGCAAAACATGGGAGACCATTGAAAGGTGGAATTGACAACTTCAACTGCTGATTTTTGGCTACACAACGGTTGGAAGGAATTTGCAGCGCATAACTCCATAGTATTATGGCATTTCTTAGTGTTTAGATATGAAGAGAATTATATTTGACACGATTGCCCGGAGTACATTAGTTGGAAGGAGGTGCCATATGAGCTCAAGTTAGCTGTTTGGGTGACACTACAGGTAATGTATTTATATTTATATATCAATTTCGATTTCGATTTCAATTTCAATTTCAATTTATCTATATTTACGGGACGGATACTAATTTTACTTTATTTCAATTCAGAGGACAGGGAGTGGCCCTGAGGGTAGGCCACATATGCTCGACATTTATGTGGCTATTCGGACGACAAGGGAATGATAAGGAGGTGTCCCCGAGCATCGCGGTACAAAATCTCTTTTCCAGCTAAATAGTTTGTAGATTTGAGAAAATTGATGGTGATGTTGTTTCTTCTTAAATAGTTTCTATTTTGAATATATATAATTGCATTATCTTTAGTTTGTTTGGATATATGTTGTTTGAACAGGTACAACGTTGCTATAACAGGTACAAATATACTGCTGGGCAGTGGCAGTGGCCCTGCCCAGCAGATTTTTTTTAAATTCTGTCCAGAATTGTCACGGTCATTGACCGTGACAATTTTTTAAAAAGGGGACAAGGCTTTGTCACGGTTTTTAACCGTGACTAAACGTGTCACGGTCATGGCCCATGACACGACCGTGACAATTCTAACGAACTTGTCAAGGTCAATGACCGTCACACGTCCGTGACAAAAAAAGTTATCTCGCCCAGTATTGTCACGATCATTGACCTTGTCAAGGTCAATGACCGTGACAATATGGCAGATTTGGTGTAGTGTGTGTGAACATGAGTAAGTGTGAATAATGTGTGAAAGTGTCTGGACACATGAATAAGTATGACTAAGTAAAAAGGAGTGTAAATGTGAGTATGTGAAAATAAGTGAAAAACTTTGTGTAAATGGGAATATGTGAAAACAAGTGAAACTATGTGCAAAGTGTAGAGGAGTATAAATCCATGTACGCATAAACATGCAAAACAATGAAAGTGTGTGAAAGAATGTAACTATGCAAGTGTGTGCATAATATATGTATGGCGTGTGTAAAGCAAGGACATATTATAATATCACCATGAAAAGGTGATCAAGAATAGCTAAACGAGAGAAATAGATATGAGTGGACTAGTATTAATCATGGCATCAATATAAGAAAGTAATCACGAGCAAATAAGCCTTTATATATGAAAAAGTGATAAAGTTATAAATACGAATAAAAAAATATAAACATGGGAAAATAAAATATTTACAAAATCAGAATTGAATCCTAAAGTAGATTTGGAACGCATACATATTCTCGCGAAGAGAGATCAAAATCACGTAGTTCGAAATGGGTTTTAAAAGGTGTTTTTTTACTTATAAATATAGTTTTGAGAATATAAGTCTGGATAAAAAAATGATAAATTTGTAGTAATAAAAATAATGACAAAAATGGTACTGTAAAATCTAAATATGATTATGAAAATTATAAATGTGTATGAAGAGGATGTTGAATTGAGAAGAATTAAAGTGAACCTAGGGGTGGCAATTTTTGACACGACACGATAACCCGACACGAACTCGACACAAAGTTAGCGGGTTAGGGTTGACGATTTCTTGACACGAACCCGAATATGACACGACCCGCCAACACGAATAATAAATGGGTTGGGTTAGTGTCAAACACGTATAACTCGAAAATGACACGAATAGACCCGCTTAACTCGTATTTTATGGAGAATATATTAGATAATTTATATATCTTGATAGGCATTCTATAAAATTCATGGAGAATCAAATGATAAATTATTTATGTGTTGAAAAAGTTGAAATTAATTAAATTTAAGTTATTGTAGGCCTATGATTGGTATGATTGTTTATGAGAGAAGAAAAAAAATATTTTATATTTTACTTAATGGGTTATGCGGGTCAACCCGAACACGACACGATAATAAATAGGTCAGGTTAGTGTTTGCTCATCTGACACGATTAGTTAAATGGGTCAGGTTAGGGTTGACTAATACTTGACACGAACCCAACATGACACGACCCGAACACGACACGACGCACACGAATTTCCACCCCTAAGTGAACCTAAAATCTAAAGATAGTACTAAACATTTATTAAAGCTTCGAATATAATATTCATTGAGAATGACTTCCAAAAAGTAAATCAATAGATCTTGTTGATGTTGGGGGGCATGTTTGGATGAAGAAATTTGGTGAAAAAAAAGGAATTTTTGGATGATGAAGTGAAGAATTAAAGGAGGTTTGGGGTGAATGTTGATGTAGTGGGTCATGTTTGGATGAAGAAATTTGGTGAAAAATAGGAATGTTTGGATGATGAAGTGAATAATTAAGGGAGGTTTGGGGTGAAAAGGGGGCTAAAATGGATGTTTGGGAGCTAATAGAAGTAAATTCCCGGATCTTTTTAAAGCGTGGGGTAGGTTGACATTTACAAGGATCAAAAGGGAATATTCTTAGACAGTAAGTTAGGCTCTAGGGAACTGCAGATCGGCACCTTAAGATCGGCACTCTATCAAAATTTAGTTCAGGTTTCAACACAGTTTTGTATTTTTGCCATAACTTTTGACTCGTGTGTCTAACTCGTGCATGATTTCGACCGTTGGAATATAATTTAATGTTTTACAATTTAATCAACTATAATAACTTCAAATTCAAACTTTTTATTCGGTGAAAATTTCTTGGAAGTTAAGTGAAGGTGTTAGAAGTGTGGATTTCGAAGGGTTTTGGGTTACTTGACTTTTGGGATGAGGTTGATCTTCCTAAGACTTATATAAATGATGAAGGTATGTTATTGGGTTGTGGTATGGGGTTTTAAAAAACTTAAATTTCCTCAGGGGACCCGAAAAGCTTCGAAAAGATTCGAAAAGGGTACTAAAATGGGGTATTTATTAATCCCTCAGACGGGTGAGTTTTGAATAAACGATAACAATCGTAAAAAAAACTTTAAGAGAAAATTTAGGAGTTTATATGCTCAGGATAATGAGGGATATAAAGATGCTTCTCTAGCGAGAAGAGGGGATGATGATCTCTTTCCCTATAAGGAAGAAAGATTAGGTGCTTACTCGTGGGGAAGAAAGATATGGTTCTTCCTCAAAGTAAGAAAGATAAGGTTCTTCCTTGGGGGAAATTGTGATGTTGTGGGCCCTGAATGCGAGAGGAAAGAAGACTTCGTGTAACGGGCGACGCGATAGTGCTTGTCTCCTGGTCTGTTTCCTTCCCCAAGGTCGAGTTGTGGGTTCAAAGTTACACTATGTGACTTTCCTTTAAAAGATGTTTGATGCCATGTCCACTTTAAGTCGCACACCCCTGATTTTCAGGCCTGGTCGTAAATGTATGTTTTGTTCAATAAGGGGTTCAGTTAGTTTGCTTAGAGTCACCATTTTGTTTTATACAAAAACAAACAAAAGATTTGGGTTAGACCTTTTGGGATAATCCTAAGGTAGGTTTTAAGTTTGCAATTGGTCCATAGCTTCTTATAGTGTGGGTTCTAAAATTGGGTTACGAGCGGGGAAAGTATTAGGCACCCCACTTATTCTATATGTTTCATTGATTCCATGCTTATTATTGCTTTTTACATTAATTGACTACTTTTTACTTATTTTTAGAATTTGTTTAAAGACCTTATCATGAGAATCCCTTAAACGTAGATGGGTGCTTAGGTATGAACATGGTATTAGTGAGAGGTATAGGAACATCACTTCAACCTTATAGGTACACACGGGTGCTTGTGTACGACTCCATGCTTGTATAACGATAGGTTATTGGTACATATGTAAATGCACGAGAAAGCTCAGTTTCGAGATAGTTTGATATCTCCTTCGAGGTTTTGAGGAGAGATAGAAAGGTGACAAATGAGTGTATCTCTGTTATGATTAGTGTATAAGTGTTTGCATGTTTATATGTGTTTGAGCATTTGTATGTATTATTTCACCTTGAGATAGTTTGATATCTCATTCTAGTTATGTATATGTAAGGCATTAGAGTTAATAGATGGGTGCATCTTGATGGAGACATATGATCGAGGTTCAAGCTCATAAGAAGAACTCAGTAGTGCGCCTACATACTCGTGTGGCCACAAGATCAAAGCTTATGTAGTTTGGTTGTTCACATTCTCAAACTTGATGTGTGTGAAAGCGTAATACTTGGATTGGAAGGGAGAGGTCTGGTGTATGGAATATCATAATGGGATTGAATCCTATGATGCCTGATATTGGCACATAATCTTATAATAGCCGAGTGATTACTAGCCAGGAGGAGTTGTCCTTCAGATTAGTTTGGGGTGTAGAATTATGAGGAGGTGGGCTAAGAAGCGAGGACGTTACATCAAGGATGTAATGTTTTATTATTGAGAAGCATAGAAAAATACTACATCTTGGTATTGGGGTGGTCTAGGAGAAGTCAGAGAGATAGATTGGGGATGATGTGTCATATTAGATAATACGGCATGGGACATATTATAAGGCTTGGGCTTTATGACTTTATCTCGGTATAGCGCCTATATACCCAAGGAGACTTGGTATCAAAGTCAAAGTAGTTCCAATAACAGGGTTAGAGAATATATAGTGGTGTTGGATATGATATAAGGGGTTTCATATTAGAGGAATCCCTAAGAAATAATACGTTGAGAGACATATTATGAGGCTTGGGCTTCACGAGTTTAGTTTAGTATAACACTTACGTACCCAAGGAGACTTAGGATCAAAGACAACATATTTCCAATAAATAGAACATATTTACGGGTGTAGGCGACGGGATACAGAGTATAAAATATACATCACTGCGGTATTTAGGGAGCCTAGTCCTTAATATAGCATGTCCATTGTATTGGATTAATATATTTATATGTTAAAATAATGTATAATCAGAGGTCGAAGTTTGATAAGTAGTTGCTATGAAAATACATATTTGGGTGTATTCGCATGGACACGCTTTAGTAGTCAGATTTTAGACTTTAGCTCGATGCAAAGTTTAAAATTGACTCTCACAGACACTTTCCTCATAATGATTTTGAAAAGAATATTTTTCAGGTTTTGTAATAGTCGTTGTGGCATTTTATTAGCATTATTTTGACGTATGAGCATGTTAAGTCAATTAACAAAGGTGCTAGATTAGAAACCAGGCTTTTGAATTATAAACACACACACACACACACACATAGAGAGAGAGAGAGGCATTGCCTCGAATATTGGGCAGAGGTTCTTTACCCTCGTGACAAAAAGCTGAATTTTTGTGCAGGGGAGTGTCCCCTTTTTCTGGTGTTTTTTAGTCAGACGGAGATTCGGCTAGAAGTCTTAACTATTGTATTTTTCTGTCTCCAGTTGGGCAGAGCTTCATTTAGAATTGTTTGGTTTTTTAAAATTTTTGCAGAGGTTTGACTCTTTTGGGGTCTCAAAAATGACTTAGCGAAAGTATGAGCTTTCATTTTTAATGAGAAGACACTTTTCTGAAGTACGAGCTTCCTCGGGACTTACAAAATAAGCTCGAGTATCTTGGAGGTTCAGGAGAGAAGAAAGTTAAAAAATTGGATTGTTGTCGGGTTTTGGGCTCTCGGTGGTCTTCGAAGTGCTCTCAGTGATTTTTAAAGTGCTTGAAATGAGAGGTGGGAGCCTCTATTTATAGGAAATTGGGTGGGTCATTACGACATTAAGAAGAAGGATGAGAATCACTTCTTTTTTATAAGGCTGCCACATGGATGATTGAGATCAAACATTATGACAAGGCTTCTAATACGACTTATGTCGTTCGGTTAAAGTGGATTTAGGGCCTTTTGTCTTTGGCAGAAGGTCTTGGTACTTATTTTGGGGCCCTTTTAGGATTACTTTTATTTCCAATGTTGACCCCAAAAAAATTTGTATTACAGGTTTTTTGGTATTTTTGGTATCCATTTGAGGCATTTCTTCTCCAAGAATTATGTGGTGTCGGGTGTAGGGTCCATGACTTGGGTGTGATCGAGTTTAGGGAATCTAGGGGTATTTTTACCCGAGATAACTTAGGTGAGGCCCATTTTAGAGCATTTTGTCAGGATAAATAAAATGAGCCACATCTCGATTACAGATGAGGTCTCCATATAGGTGGTCGACTAAGAATGCACGTGCGAACACTCTTCATCAAAATTGAAAGGTCTAAAATGGGTTTGACCGTCTTAAGTGGGAGTATGGGAGGAGCTAATAGGCGATGGGGGGAACCTTTGGGTTGAACGTGACATTTTGTAAAAATTTATTTTGGGTTTGAATCGTATGGCATAAGGTTACTTATGTCGGTCTAGGGGATTTAATAGTAGAATAGTCGGATGAGGGGTGGGTAAACTGAACAGTAGAAGGATTTATCTCCCAAAATATATTTAATGCAAATTGGGGATTTCATTTAATGGAAGTCTCACTTATCTTCCTTAGCATTTTTTGTCCCTGAGCCAGTTCTGTTACTTCCTTCGGATACCTGTAACATATTTTTATTCCCATGGTGCTACTCGTTATGGATAGAGGAAGTGGCTCGAGTTTTAGGATACCATATGCCCCGTCTTTGTTGTTGTTGTCGGGGAGTCTTCTAGTGGGTATGAAAGAATCTTCTTTTGTGCCTATTATCCCAATAGTGGCACAGGATGCTACTTCTTTTTCCTTGGGTTCCGTTACTCCGCCCTGATTGGCATCTCGGGCTTGTGTTATACACTCTCGGTGCTACCGTTTGCCTTCACAGTGGTTATTCATGGGGAAGACCAAGTGGTACATATTCACTAGCGTGGTTCGACTTTTGAGATGTTGGAGTCATCATTGGACACCGTCTTTTTTATGAATGACGTGAGTTTTTAATAGTGCCCCATTTTTATGCATTTTATTTTTTATTCTGCAGCTTTGAGTGAGTTTTATGTTTTTACAAACTTTCAGGAGGTGCTAGTCAACACCTCTCAACTGAAGGAGATGTTGACGCACTAGTCATCGGCCTACTTAGCTTTATGCCAATTGACCGCGAAGGTTGTCAAGGATACAGACACAAAATATCTTCGGTCGTCAATCAACTTGGTCTTAGGTTCGGGCGGTATGTCATATCCAGTTAGTGAATTTGCATTGGGAGTGAAGGTTAAAGTGTCGAGTTCAGAAGTTGTGGCCGAAAATCGTGCTGGTGGTCATTCTGGGAAGAGACCTCGTGTCGGATAGTATGGCGGTGATGATGTTTTTGGGTTGGTCTTTTAAATGGGTTTTGATGTAACATTCTAAGAAGACATTTTTTTTGTAGTTGATTTTTTTTGGATTTTTTTATATATAGGTAGTATATTCCTTTATGAAGAACACAAGGAATCCCCGATGCATTGTGCTTTGTATGGGGATTCTCATTTCATACATCAATGTATAAGAATAATGATATTCCCACTTTCGAGTGTCTTTTCTAATACATATTATGTTTGTAATTTTTATTTTATGCATGAATGATGTAAGTATGGACGGAATTGGGCCGAAACCTTCTTCAAAATGGTGGTAGTCGTAGTCGAAGTAGTAGTGGTGGTGGTCGTAGTAATAGTAGTGGTAGTAGTGCCCGTAGTGGTGGTGGTGGTAGTGGTGGTGGTGGTGGTAGTAGTGGTGGTCGTGGTCGTAGTAATAGTAGTGGTAGTAGTGGTGGTAGTGGTGGTGGTGGTGGTAGTCTGCATAGTCGTCGTCGTCGTAGTAGTAGTAGTGGTGGTCGTCGTGGCAGTGGTAGTGGTAGTAATAGTTGTAGTAGTGGTGGTGGTAGTGGTGGTGGTGGTAGTGGTGGTCGTACTAGTAGTAGTAGTAGTATCATTAGTAGTAGTAGTAGTAGTGGTAGTGGTAGTGGTGGTGGTAGTAGTAGTAGTCGTCGTCGTCTAGTAATAGTGGTAGTGGTAGTGGTAGTGGTAGTGGTGGTGGTGGTCGTAGTAGTAATAGTAGTAGTAGTAGTAGTAGTAGTAGTAGTAGTAGTAGTAGTAGTAGTAGTAGTAGTAGTAGTAGTAGTAGTGTTAGTGGTAGTGGTAGTGGTAGTGGTCGTGGTAGTGGTGGTCGTGGTAGTGGTGGTCGTGTTGGTGGTGGTGGTAGTAGTAGTAGTGGTGGTGGTGGTGGTAGTAGTAGTAGCAGTAGTAGTAGTAGTAGGGAGGGTGTAAAGAAAGGGTGCCCTATCTTTTCGAGACTTTTTCCTTTTTTGGAGAGAAACGACTTTATAAGTTGGATGTTGAGCCATTTTGTTTAAATGAATTTCGGATGGTGATGGAGGGAGTTTCACTTTTTGTGCTCCCGAAGTGGGGGGAGGGAGCCATTTGACGTAGCTTGGGAATTGGAGTGTTATCGTTTAGCCTGAGGAGGGTGTCATTTTTATGGGGGGCGGGGGTGCTTAGTGAGCCTGCCTATTGATGATTTTTATCCCAAGATGCGATTCTTTTGGGGTGTTGTGTTTATAAGGGTAGCATATTTTTACCTTTATAGGTTTTGTAGTTTTCGTAGTATTAGCCTTTGTGTATAGTTTTAAATAAGGATGGCCCTATGGAGGCTTTAAAATGCCTTATAACACCGTTTCATTACTTGATTTATAGATTTTTAGATCGTACCGATTCTTTGGGAGTAAGGGTATAATGACTATAGATAGGGTTTTCTCCAAAAATGTTTTTTGGTATTTATTTAGATCGGGCCTGAAGTGATATCTCGAGTTGCCTACGTATCTCTGATTTAAAGGTAACGGTGCACACGTAGCTTCGAACACCTGCTAGTGGAGAATTAGGTTTATATAATTGTCATTAGTATGGATAAATAGTTGGGGGCTTAAAGTGTTTTAGGTGATGATACGCAAATATTGCATATTTCATCCTCCGAACGGACGCATTTTAGCCCCCTCGAGTAACTTATTCCCTATATTTATGCTCGTTAACCAGACAACCTCGGATTTCTACGTTAACATGTTTTGCAGGGGTTAATTGAGCTTTTATAGGTAATTGGATGCTAAGTATGAAGTTCGGATGCATTCTGATGAAGTTCCGTACGCAATCGTACGTTCAGGGACATTTTAGTCTTTTCACAGCTTGGGCACCTCCGACCATGGAAGTTGTATCCCTCCTCGCTAGCTTCACGTGGCAACGAACGGTGCGCGTTTCCGAGTCCGTATGAAGAAGTTACGACAATTTTAGCGGAGGAAAAATAATGAAATCAAAAGAGGAGGAGAAAAGAAGAATGCAGTGTGCTGCTTGAATCTGCCCTGCTAGATCGATCGATCGACGATTTTGGTTGATCGATCGATCCTTCTCTGCAATTGATATTTTGCCTTTGATCGATCGATCGACCAAAGGGGTCGATCGATCGATCCCCTATTTCTGCAGATATTTTGCCTTCTTTTCTTTTTTCTGTTCTTTTATTCCCACTTACTATAAATACAATTTTTGTTGTTATATCAGATATGAAGTAGATATATACATTTTTAGGTTAGTTTATCTTAGGGTTTGGGGGATTTGAAGAGTTTGGCTTTGATTCTTCTTGGTTTGACACCCAATTGGGTTGTAAGTTACACTATTCATCTTCCCTACCATTTAATATAGTTGTATTTCCTTATTTTCTTGCTTTCTAGATAATTTACATGCTTTGTTAAATAGGTTTACATGATTTCTTTCATTGCTTTCTAGTGTGGTTTTATCGCGTTTCTTTACCGCGTTTTTAACATGCTTTCTAGGTAATTTAAATTAGGTTGTGTTTGAATGAACTCACTCGGGTTAACTCGTTTCTTTGCTTGGTGATAGTGTTTACGGGTCTATTTTGGGTGCAGTGTCCAATTGTTACGCCTAGGAGATTTGATGGGGCATATCATGTATGTCCCGTGCTTACGACCTTTCACGCGTAATTTCCGGGATATTTGTTGACGCCAAAATCTTATTAGGCTTTTATGCGGATTTAGGGGCGTGACAACCCTTGGTTCAATTAACTGTCGAAACGAGACGCATTCTTAATAACTCGTCGACCCATGTAACCATTTTATACAAATTAACCTAGGTGAGGGGTATTCGACGCAACCTATAGTTTTACGCGCTTTCTTAATCTAGTTTCAATACCTTGCCTAGATTAACATTTCCCTTTTATACATCTTTTACTTTTTAGTTTGTAATCACCTTTTACACTTTTATTTCGGAATATTAAAGCATATAAATTCTAACAACTCGTCCCTGTGGATTTTCGATACCCGACTTACCGTTGTGCTTGCCCCACAGTGTAGTAGTAATTTAGGTTTATTTGTATAGTCGCGGCGAGACAGAAAACAACGACTGTGCAATTTACACCCGCACACACCTCTCGCGCGCTATCAAAATGGCGTCGTTGTTGGGGATGAGTTTTTTTTAGACTTGATTTGATTTATTATTTCATAGTATTTTCTTTCTATTTGTATTATTTGCTAATATTTTGCAAGACTTCCACATTTGAGCACTTAGAAACGCTCGAATTTTCCCCGCGCGCACTTAGTTTATGGAATCCGCCATTCGAGCCACTTTGGGGGTAAGCATGTCTTATTCCAATTCTTTCGGTAATCCTTGTTATAATTTTCAAAATTCTCGCAAACCTATGACTTTCGGTGAATACTTAGATTCCCAAAGTATAACAAATTCAAATATGACTTTGGGCGAGTATAACGAAAGTCAAAACTTAGGTTATTGGAATTTTGATGATGATGACAATGATTTTGGGCCTTTACCTCCTTATAATAGGAATTTTGACACGAAATCGAATAGTTTTCAAAATTCGTATCATAATGAGGTTTCGTTTAAGTGTGATGGTAATTGTCAAAGTTCCCATTTTCATGCATCCGCACCTCGACCCATGACATTCGGTGAGGGCTTGCTTATGTATGAAAATGAAAAAATTAAAAATCGTTATTGGGAAGAAAATCATTCGTGAGAAGATGACTTGGATTTACTTTTTGAGTTCGACGACGATTTTGCTTCTGAGACTTTCGAAGTCGAAGAATGTTTTGAACCAAATGAGGTACTTTTACCTACTTTGGAACAAACCATTCTAGACTTTGCCCATTGCATAATAGATATTGAAAGTGAGGATGAAAATGACATAATATCTACTTGCAATTAAATGATTTCTTCTTTGGCCCCTAAAGAAGAACATTTCATTGAAAATGATATTATTTCATTCGAAACTCAATCTTCATGTGATGATGATTCATCTCATGAGTTTGAATTTCTGTCATCCCCATTTTCATTCTCTATTTTAACACCGTTACAAGTACCCGATGATTTGGTTTCAAACTTTAATATTTTAAACCTTTTCACCAATGAGGAGTACTTGCTCGAGTTGCCTTCCATGATCGCATCCGTGCCTTTGTGTGCGTCGCCTCCCATTCCAATTTCAAAATCATTGGGAGGATATTCGGCTTTTCTCGGTCCCCATATGTTTTTGTCACCCGTTCAATCCAAACCCCCCATCGTCCCACCAAAACTTTTAATTGACGATGGTTCCTTTCTTATGCCTTACACATGCCTTCCGTTGTTCAAACGGAATTCATATTTTTCGGAGGGCATGCTTGTATGTGAGGGTACACCGATTATCCTCCAAAGTCAAATCGTTTTTACGGCGGACCCTCAGATATTTAGACTTCTAGTGTACAGTTAGTGTGAGGCCTAAATAGTAGGTTGTATATAGTTAACTTTTTGTTTTTTTTCTTCCCTTTTTAATTTAGTCTAGTGTAATTAGTTAACTCTTTGTTATTTGTTTTTGTTATGCTCAGTACTAACTTATTTTGTAGATTCTTTGGACTTGTTCTTGTGGGGATCGCTCCAATTTTGGGTAATATCGCTATTTTCCTCTCTTACCTTGGTTCTTAATTAACATTGAGGACAATGCCAAGTTTTAAGTTAGGGGGTGTGGGATATTCTATCCATTTCATTATTTAGTCCATGTTTTTGCTCACATATTAGTTACTTAGTATGCTTTTCTTAGAAAAATTCAAAAATTTCAAAAATATTTTCTTTCTTTTTTCTCCTTTTTGGGGCATTTTGCCTTTGTTTCCGATGATAAATGTCAATAATTGCCCGATCCAATAGACAACCCAATGATGCATGTTCTCAATTTTAGAAGTTATTAGACTTTAGTCTCGATTATTGATATTATCAATAACTTTATGAATTAAACTTTAATCCCATGAGCACATGCACTTTTATTGTTCTTGGAGCACCGGTCGACCGACCCCCAGACCCCGATTGACCGATATTTCCTTTTATGCCTACGATGGAAGGTAGTGGGCTATTTCACTATTCCTGATCGACTAACTCCTTGGCCCCGGTCGACGGGGCCCTTCAGATATTGTGCGATTTGCCCATTTGTTTTCTTTTTGCCAACATACTATATATATGTAAGTAGGTTTATTTCATAAGATACTTAATTTTTATCAGATTTTAGGTTAGGTTTTTGGGGGATCTTTCCCTCTCTCTTAGGGTTTCACCCATTTGGGTTTGTAAGTATTACTATTCATTATCTTCTTCATTTATTTAAGCTTTGTTCTCTTATTTACTTGCTTTATTAATTAGGTTTTATTGCTTTATTTACTTACTTTCATTTAATTCATGTCATTTAATATGCTTTGTAGCTAATTTAGTTTAGGTTGAAATGATTGAACTCACTTTAGATTAATGGGTTGCTTTGCTTTGGTGATGGATTAGATGAGTTTAAATGTGTTAAGTTTTTCTTGATTTTACGTATAGGAGATTTAACGGTATATATCATGTATGCTCTGTATTTACGGCCTTGCATGTGCAATCTTAGAGATATTTGCTGACACCAAAGTCATAATAGACTTTATATGAAATTAGGGGGTGACAATTAATTGATGAAATGAGATTTTATGTTGCTAAACTTGTCTTCCCATGTAACCATTTATACAAATTAACTCGAGGTGAGGGACATCATTCTCAATTTATAGTTTTCACCCTTTTTTGTTAATCTTAGTTTAAATACATGCCTAGATTTATCTTTTGTTAACTTTTTCATCTTTTACACTTTAATTCTTAAAATAATAAATCAATTAGCGTCTAGCAAAATTTTCCTATATATTCGATACCCGGACTGGCCGTTATACTCCGGTAAAGAGTGTAGTAATAGTCTATGCTTTTTACATAGCGATGGGAGAAAAAAACAACGATCGACGTAGATAACACGAGTACTGCAGTTTCCCATGAATGTTAGTAATCTTCATGGTGCCCTTCAACGTGTCGATCATGGAGGCCATGGTGTCAAATGCATCTATGAATTAATTTTTAGCGCTTAGGAGGAAGTCGAATTTGAGATACTCGTATTGTGAAGCTATCTGCTCTCAGTAGTCTTGGTATGGTTGAAGTTTGTCATCTCTAATATTCCATTTGCCTAGTATTTTATCGACGACTATGGTGGAATCCTCATAGGCCTTCAAGGGTGTGATTCTCATTTCCAAGTTGATTTCTAGACCCGTAATGCAAGTCTCATGCTCGATCATGTTGTCGGTGTGTTCGTATGCGATCTTGATAGTGATGGAGAGTCATGTCGAGTTGGGAGATATAAGTAGCATTCTTATGTCAAATACCATTTTGTTGGATGCCCCGCCTAAGTAGAGTTCCCAAGTTTCTCTTTCGTTTAGGGTGAAGAGATTCTCTTTAAAGAATTCTGCCTCGCTTTAGTCTTCCTCGTCTGATAGGGATTGTAATGCGAGGAGGTCAGAAATGGATCTCCCTTTAGTGTCTTTCTACGTGATGTGTGGTTTCGAATACAGATAGCATTAAAATCTACTTATTCATTGGGATATATAGAGTACGTTTCTTAAAGAGGTATTTTAGGGGATCCATCTTGGAGATAAGTCATGTGCGAAAGGCATCATATGGTGTTATAGTTTATTAGTGATCTATACGAGGAATACATAAGACTTTTCTAAGGACGTGTATTTAAGCTCATATGATACCATTTTTTTGTTTACGTGTTAGTTGACACATTCCTTTATGGAACTATTTACGTATTGGGTCAATATCGATCCGATAACCGTTTCGATTATGGTCATGTATAACATGAGTGGTTGTCCTGGCTAAGGAGGAACTAACATCGATTGATGAGTGAGCTATTGTTATATTTTCTCAAATGTATCTTAGCATTGAGCATCCCAATCTTTAGGTGAGTCCTTGTTGAATATTTGGAAAATGATCTCCTAAATGGTGGTGAGAGGGTTGATGAACCAGTTTATGAACAGTATTTGGCCTAGGATCCCTTTGACTTCTATTTTTGTTATGGGTGGTGGCATTTCTGGCATGGCTTTGGCCTTAGCGAAATATACCTCGATTTCATTTTTACTGATGATGAAGCAGAGCACCTTCCCTTTAGTGACTCTGAATACACACTTTTATAGATTTAGCCTCATTTTAAAGAGATGTAACCTTTGGAAGAGTTTTTGGAGTGTAAGACATGTCCTTATCGATCTTTGGATTTAATGATCATGTTATCCACATAGGCTTTCACTTCCTTATGTATGAGGTCATGCAAAATGTTGTGGTCGTTCCTTAATAAGTTGCACTAGCATTTTTAGACTAAAGAGCATGACCATATAATAGTATGTACCCCAAGGGGTAATGAACCCTATTTTTGTTCTTGATGGTCAGGGTTTGATCTGGTTATAGCCTGTGACCAAGCAAAAACATCACCAAATGGTCATGCTCTTTAGTAGATAAACATCACCAAATGGTCATGCTCTTGATGGGTCATCCCTTAGGACCAAGCAAAAACATCACCAAAACTGGAAAGGATCTCCATGAGTTCTTTTTATCCGTTCTTGTCTAGGGATGACCCTATTTGTAATTGTTTGGGGTTTTGGGGAATGCCCACGTTTATGGTTATTGTGTCATCCTCGTTGGGAGACATACGTCGGTTTTGACTTTAGTTAAGTTTTTGGAATTGTTTTAAGTATTTTAAGTCCACAAAGTTGCCATTATTTGGGGTGGTTTTTAATCCATTGATGGATTAATTATCATCACATATAACATGCACGAAAAAATACGGGAAATTATTGTTTATTATTCCATCAAATGGAGGTAAGACAGTATTGGTGATAGTAGATAAGTTTATTTTATAGAGGGATACGTTAAGAGAGGGGATATGGGGGGACTATTTATCTAACATAATAGATTCAAAGGGCATAGGTATGATGGGCGCTGGGATATATTCAGTAGAGGTCCAAATCTTCGGTACGGAAGTTCCCTTGATATTAGAAATGAAGTGAGTCAGATTCCGCTGAGACACCTTTGGAGTGACCTTTGGGTTTTGGTAATTTTAGTATAATTTCATGTTGGGTCCGGCGGTGTTTCTTGGGGTGGGCCCTTTTTCCTTTATGGGTGGATTTAAAGTCCGTAGCAAAGGTGGTGCAGGGAGATTCCTCGGAGATGGATTTCAGCAAGCGCTGGTGATTTTCTTCATTCCATTGATAGTCCCTCGAGGGTTTGCTGGTCATATCCTAAGGCTTGATAAAAAAATGGTCTTTCAAGTAAGAGGTATGTGGAGCATGACACACGAAGGTAGAGATCGAGTTCAGGGATGCTGATCAACTGTCCTTTTTCTATAGTGGCATCTCGGGTGGCTAAGACGGTGTACTAATCGTGGAAGCATTTAATGGGGGTTAAGTCGGTGGTTCCTAACATAATTACTAGAGCAGTCTCATCAGGAAATAGTGTGGGTAAATCCTATTCGAGCCCTGATTGGGGGACTTTATTGTCTTTTGTGGTAATCTATGATACATTAAGTTCACCCCGGTGGACTGTGTGAACTTCCCTCAATCTTCATATATTCACCCCGTAGAGGATTTCCATTTTTGGATGTAAGGATCTTTTTATTTCGTTCCACCCTAACTCGGGGAGACCGTGATAGAGTAAGTCTTCTGCATTAAGACAAAAGTGGCCATTCCACCCTTGATGGGGGTCTTCGAGGCTTTTGGTTATGGCTTTGCATACCCAAGACCAACTTTTACCTTGTGTTTTGTAGGGGTGATAACTTCAAGGGCTTATTATTGATTTCTTTTGAGAGTAAACTCGGGAATGTATCCCATCTTTTGGATGATCCGAGTGGCTACATTATTAATGACCGACTCCTCTTATATCATATATGTTAGTGGTATGACTCAGAATCCACTGAGGAAGATATCGGGATTGTCGTGATGGGTGTCTAAAAGCGGGGTAGTGCTAGTGTTGGCCACTATGGCCTAACTGTCATCTCACTGAATGGTGATAACCTTGGTATCTAACGGGAACCTTACTTTCATGTGGAGTGACAAGGGTAATGCACCTATAGGATTTATTCAGGCTCTTCAAGTAAGAGGATAAAACTAGTAGGGATGTTGAGCACTTGAAACTTGATATCCCACTTAATAGGCCATATTATGAAAGTTAGGATGATGGTCCCATAATCTCTCGATGGGTGTTATCACAGGCCCTGATGTCTGTGGAAAATGGTGTGAATTTCAAGGTGATATATCCCAGACCGACAGCAGTGTGGAGGGAGCATACATTGATGGTAGATCCATTGTATACTAGTACTAAGGGTATTATTTATCTGCGAGTCTCAGTAGTAAAGTGCAATGAAAATCGAACGTTGTGGCTTTACATGGGAAGGTTTTCATTTGATAAGCTGTTGTATTATTACATATTGATGGAGTCAATGGTGGCTGACATTTCTATAGGAATAATATCCGTAGGTACAGAATCCTAAGCAATAGGCGCTCAAGAGAAGATCGGTGCTCCCATGAGGAGGCTATCGGTGCTCCCAACAAAGGGTTCGTCAAAATTGCTCTTGGATTTTATTATTTTCTTGATGAGAGGTTATGGTGGTTATTATAGGGGGGGACCTCCTTATTTATTAGCAGGGTTTGGTGGAGTGGACTGTCACACTGACTTGGTGAATTTATTGACCTCCTTGTTCGGAGTGAGCACATATTTTATCCTAGTTTCTTTTCGAGTTCTTCTAAGTGGAGCATGAGATATATTAAGGATGTAGGGATGAAGGCAGGCGGTTTAGGATTTGGAGCCATGACTTCGGTCCACTCCAAGGTAAGAGTATGTTTGAGGATATTCGGAGATCCATCCCGGGTTACTTAGGGGGCTCGTGATATAGGGCCATCTACTCATCGTATAATTACGTATGAGTTTATCATTGGGATGGGAATTTCTGCCACCATATCCAGGACCTCGTCGTCTATCTCATTGAGTGCCCTTGGTGAGGGTTCTGTAGACACTGAGGATCCCGACCAGATGTCATCGTCCAAGGCAGTTTCTTCGTGTTCCTTATTATCGAAAGGGTTCCCATTGGAGGAGAGTTCTTAGCGTTCTCCATCATAAGAAAGGGGATCTGGTTCACCTAGATCCATTTCCTTTACGATGCTTGCATATTCGCAGAATATATCTCTATAGTAGTATCTATACTCTGCATATCCCGGCTCTTAGGGCAAGATTTCACTGGGAAATCTAACGAGAATTAGCGCAGATATTATGTAATGTAGGCTGTCAAATTTCCCCTGACCATGATTATGGGGAACAGGGTGGACAAGTTCCAGTACATCTGCGGGGATGACCTCAACAAGTCATCTTATGTTGTATTTTAATAATACCGACAATATGAGACAGTTATGAGATGAGTAAATCTAGTTTATTGTTGGGATCGGTGGGGTCTTCTTCTGGTAGAATAAATTAAGGGAGGTTATTCTCTACTGTCACGAAGTTACATATGATATCCCATACTTCCATGGGTAAGTCACCCCATAGAGTGAATCAGATACTCTCATAAATGTTGATACTGGGACGTCGGAGTTCCCCTTTGTTGTTAAATAACTAGAGAGGTATCCCTCCATATGAGAGGTCGGGGTATATACTGTTTGCAGTGTGACCTCACTTCATTATGCGACAAATCCAGTGTTCGTGTTCCTCGAGTTGGTCAAGATACTCTATAGTGGATTTGTATTCGATCCCAAATTTATATTATCAAATACTAGGGCTTCAAAAGACGTGGGCCCTTATTCATCTAGCGAGAGGCCTTTTCACGGGGAGTAGTCCCATTGTGCCATTATTTCCCAAACCTAAGGGTTGAGGGTGAATTTATCTTCGAGACTCGGGGATGCATTCCCTTCGGTGATAAAGAGGTGGTAAATGTAATCAGTAATACTCTGTTTAGGCATATCAATGGAGTATAAATGGACGAGATCAGATGCTGGGGATCTCAGAGCTTGTTCTAGATTACTGAAGGTGGTTCCCCTTATAGATAGGGAGAGTATTGGTTTTTGGCCTGTTACGTGTGAGGGGTCAATATCACTCCCGATATCTATTCGCATCATATGAATGGTGCCCAAGGGTAAACATGTGCCTCAGGTCTTTGGGTATGGGATCAGGTGAGTTCTCTATATTGTAAGTCATACTCTGACTCAAATAGAATTGGGGACACTATGACCCTATGGTTTTTGAGAAGTCAGTTCCACCTTTCTTTCGAGGAATTTGGGTGTGCTGCATATGGGCTAGGTCCTGGATTAGACCTGAGCCTGGCTTCCCAACAGATGTCTTTTCGGATAAAGTGGGATCTTAGTCTTTCTTTCTCGTCGTATAGTAATTGGTGTCGAGCCTTAAACTTCCATAACCCAAGAATCCACCCCTTTTTCTAAACACAGTTAAGTATTTATTTTCAATCATATGTGCCTTATTAGGCTTAGTGGATTCCGGTTTATAATTTAACCATTTATAAATTTAATAAGTTACCCAATATGCATTTGGGTTGAAACATATGATTTAATTTCTAATTAATAAGCATGCAAAATTATTATTGACACAACTTTCCTCCAATTTCAACGCTGCGCTGCATTTCGTGCGTGGGGTGTCTCGCAAAGCGAAATCCAAATAAGGAACCACCCCATTACACTACTCCTTGTCAACGTCGATCCTGGAGATCCATTATGCCACACATAAATATCGATAGAACTTCTCTCTAATCCCAACAATGTACTACGTTTCGTACGTGGGGTGTCTCGCAAAGCGAAATACAAACAAGGAACCACCCCGTTACACTACTTGACAATATCGATCCTAGAGATCCATAATGCCATACATTCCATATTATACTAATAAATTTTAGACTACAATATGAAAACAACTAAAAACTCCAATAATATCCTTGGGATGATGTAACCGAAATATTCCTTAAATGCGATACATCAACCCCCATCAATCTAGTACACCATAATCATCCAAGATGTACTCCACAAAGATTCCATATCCTTTCATCTATAGGATATATAAATATATATATAGGCATTTTATTCTCACCACATATATACATATACCAATCATCCATACCTATGACCAAGTGTACATATCATATCTGATGTATAATGGACATGCACATAATCCACCCGGCTATATATATATTGCCGATAAAACTGCATCAATGCTATCATCTTCCCAGTGCCCGGCTCACGTAGCAACTGGGGACCACCTGGTGGGGATCAACGACACCCACCTCGTGATAACTCACACACACGAGGTCCCGGGAAGCGGTCATAGCTCCAACTGGCAATGAGACGAAACATACCCACCACGTCTCATCCCAAAAATATATCTATCGTATAATAACACACGGGACGACTATGACCTGGGGAATATCCACACCCTGCTCTATATGCCAGGATGCTCACCCTCTGCGCGGAAACTTCCCAATGATAGCATGAGCGGGGTATGCTTAACCACATAAGTATATATATCGCTCACATGCGCAATATACATACATCCATATGATCCCATCATATGATCAAATATTAAACCATCATATACGGTTTAAATATCCATACCATGTATGTCCTCAACATAAATATATCCATATATTTATATGCATACAGATATATATATACACATAATCACATATCCATATATCTATATATATATATAAACTAATTCTCGTTCATATGTATAAGATATATAAACCCGGCTATAAGTATACATAATCCTCAATATACAAGCCGTCACCACAAACTCATTTAATTGACCTCGATATGTGAATACAATCCTTCACTTGAAACATATTCAATCATTTTTCCTATGATTGATAGTCTCCCAAAATCATATGTATATATCTATACATATATATTCAACATTTGGGTTATCACCCAAAATTTTGTGTAGGAAACCATCACTACACATACCATCTATATCCGAGAGCACATTAAAGACTCCAGTAATAATTTTGACTATCAGTATACACATAACTAATAGTCTATAAACCTCAAACTCAGTCTTATTGTCATCAGATAAATCCCATTTCTTAGGGAAAATACCCGTTGTAAATCACACATCGATAAACAACAACTACTCCAACTAGATTTTCACATTCTACTCTAGTTGGAAATATGATCCTGTAACTCTCGATTCCGACTACGGTTCAATCACTTTTGTGAATCCGCAAGTCTAAGATCTCTCGGATTTATTTATTAAAATTTATCATTTCTAAGGGTAGGCAATCGCTCTCTTCCATTTGACCCCAAATTGTATCTTAATCCTATCCTATCCTTATAAGGATTTGACATAAATATTGGCCTAGAAATTCACCACATACATGGATATATTATTCTCCAATTATTCCAAGAAGTCCCCACTATCATATACTAAGTGAAAGACCCCCTATAAGTCTCCAAAATATCTCTTACTTCATAAGAGAAAGCCTCAAATTAATAAACCCAACCAAAAAGGGCTAGAGCTCATCCTAGAAAACCCCCCTAAAACAGCCCATTAAGGAAGCCCCTAAGAATAAACTCCAAAAGAAAAAGGGGAAAAAGGATTTCCCATTCTAGGGCTAAAAACAGGGTGCCGATCGACCGGTCTCAGACCCCCGGTCGATCGCGGATCCAAATTTTGCCTATGAAGAAATGCAGTAGGCTTTTCCCTTAAGGCGCGGTCGACCTACCATACCAGTTATCTTGGCCGATTTTCCCATTTTCAGTAAAACCCACGAATTTAAACCCTAAAATTTCCATTCTAACCTCCAAACCTTTATCACAACATGATTCTAAGCCAATAAATCAACCTAAAGTTGATCCCAACCATTTCTACTCCATTAAACCCATATTTAAACATTGATTTCAAGATTAAACCCAAAAAAATCTAGGTTTTGATATTAATACCAAAAATTCCATTTCTTTAACCCACAAATTATGAAATGAAATACACAAATAGTTATTTAGCAAGATTAAACACTTGCCTCAGATTTGTAGAGGTTGGATCGTCCTCGATGTCGCGATTGGGCTGGAAATCTCCAAGCTTTTCTTCCTCTCTCTCTTCTTTTCTTCTTCCTTTCTCTTTTCTCTTATCTTTTCTTTCTTTCTCTAAATGAGAAGGCTTCATCCGTAAGCCTCTTAAGCCTATAAAACAAAAGTCCTAGTTTTAAATGTTAATACACAATTTAAATGACTCGTTTACACCAATTCGAGTCAAACTGACTTAAAAATATTCTAGAGCCGAAATAAAACCCAATAACAGTCATTTTGACTATCTCGACCCTTCCGGGATCGATGGTACCCTCAAAATCACCATCCGGAATACTTTAAAATGTTCTCTATTTTTGAGCCTCAATTCCCAAAATTTTATTTCTCAGTCTCCAAAAATCGAGGGTTGTTATAGAGATTTGTAAAAGATTTCATTAAAAATTAAAAACATGTGTACTCGCTCGAACAAACTATCACATTATTCGAATTAAGTACCCATTCTCATTCGAACATTCTTCCAACAAAACTTCAAGAAACTTTCCAATGCTTTCCAAAATGGCAAAGCTTTATAACTATCTCGAATGAAGTAACCTTGTTCTAATGACCCTTCACAACTCGTTCACATGATAGGTAGTCCCATGCTAACGAGTTAGCGAAATTTTTAAAAGATTCTTTAAAAATATTTTAAAAAAATTATATTTTAAAATGACCTTTAAACACAAAGCTTTACCAAACTACTGTGATGCCCCGCCCGATAAAATATCGGGTGATCAGTCCTATATCAAATTAAACAAGAATCTCATGTGGTTCATTCTCAGCATCACTGTCAAAAACCAAATTAATTACTAATAACCTAATAGGCCTGACGTCGAATTTTAAACTTTCTAATCTTTTTAACTTAAAAGCACAAGTAATCCATTCACATACGAAAATAAACAACAAATAGAATGAATAAATAAATAATCGATAACTCTCGGTAAAACATAAATACAACCATATCAAATAGGCATAAACGAAAATGCGCTAAGTAAAATAAAAGACAATAGTAGGGCAATATGCCCGAATATAACTTACAATACGTCCTATTTAGATCACAAGGAGAGAAGCGTCTATAAAATTTCCTGCCAACGTCTATAGCTGCAGCAGCAACGTCTGACTCGAAAGAATTTCATCCAGGCATCCCTGTGTCTGGACACCTAAAAAGTATAACAAAAAGGGGAAGAAAAGAAAAATAGATACGGGTGAGAGCCCGAACTTTGAAAAATATTTTAGCAAGTGCTTAACATAATTTAATATTTAAATATGTTATTCTCCATATTTAAACTGGTGTTGCACTCCATGAGATAACCCTCAACTCTCATCTAACAGTGCACACCTATTGCATGTATTTTAACCATCCTAGTTACGCTACCCAGCCTAGCTAGTATCTCGTCAAAATTCAAAATGCCATACTCTATCTCCACAACTCGCGTTTGTAATCTCCTAAGCTTACACCCGAGCTTACACTATAATTCTCACTTATAAATCTCTAGGTCCATATAAAATAACTTTCTCAAGTTATTACACTAGTCTTAACACAGTGTTATCAATCTCGTATATAATAGCTCACCTTATATACATATACCACATATATTTTATTCTGGATTTTACACACCCGGATAATCCAGAAATTAATTCACCTTTCTTTCCTTATTTTAGCCCATACTTGCCTCAAATATATATGTAATATGCGATATAATATACACCTCCAGTATATCTATACTTCCTTCTTTATCTTAATCCATGTATATATATGTTTCCACATCTCATATATATATATGTTGATGTAAAAAATTAGATCACTCTAATAATTTAATCACAGATAAATAAATGAGACAAAAGATTTTAAAGTGGTTCAGCCTTATAAGAATGGCCTACGTCCACTGTTGTTTTATTGATGTTTGTATGGGAATTCTCGATTACAAGTTATCTCAAGAAATTTCGATCTGGGGGTCCCCCTCCAATGAGGATTGTACAATGTATTTATAGCCTTGAGGCTGTAATGTGAAAGGGTAATACATTAAATGATATGCATATGAAAGGGTAATACATTTAATGCCCTCTTTGCGTGCGCGTCCAAATGATAAGCATTTAATGAATCAGTTGAACTGTTGGTTATCCAGCTATTAATGCTTTGTTCGAGATGCAGCTCGGACCGCCTGAGTTGCTCGGACCGCCTAAGCTTCTTGGTATTCAAGAGTTCCTCGGAGAGGTTTGTTCCTCGGAGCGTATGAGTTCCTCGGAGCATGTGAGTTCCTCGGGTAAGCAGTGTTCCTCGGGGAACTATGAGTTCCTCGGGTAAGCAGTTTTGTTCCTCGGAGCATGGGAGTTCCTTGGAAGTGTTTGTAGTTGCCATGTAGACAGCCACGTGTCTTCATATGATTGGTCCACATCAGCAGATTAAATTTGGTATCAACAGAAGCCCCCAATGTTTCATAGTTCCAAATTTGAGGAGCATGGAACATTCTTTCTCGGAATATGGTAGCTTTAAATGGTCTTCCTGATTTTTAGGAGCATTTCCCTTGTATTTATTTCTCTTTCCAAATTCGTAGAATCATGCTTTTTTGGACTTTTCAGCGCGCTTCGATTCCCGCATTACTTTTCGTCTTTTTAGCCGCTGTTGCCCGCTTTTATTCCCGCGCCTATATTTAATGCCCTTTTAGCCGCCGGTAACGTAATCATACTTTTTTCTAATCATTACTTCGCCAGTTCCCAAGGTAAGGTATTTAAACTTCACAGACACTCCCATCGTCTTCTACCTTTTCAAATTTTCATCTTTGAGTTTTTCATTGTCTTCTACTCTCTTGTGTATTCATCTCTTTCATCGTCTGTCATCATCAGCTCTACTCTTTTCCTATAAGATCTTCTTCTTTCTTCTTCATTTCTTTTAATCACCATGGTTTACCTTGTTGAATCTCTTGACAAATTTCGATATGATTTTTCCATTCCCTCTTGGGTTGTCTTGGAAGAGCTTTCTGAGCCTTCTAATTATTTCAATTTGGCTGAGGGACATTGGTTCCCCAGTCTCTTTTTTGCTGAGTGTGGATTTTCTTTTCCACCAAATCCTCTGTGTCTGGAATTCTGTCAGTACTTTGATGTTGTTCCTGCACGAATATCCCCCAACACATGGAGAATAGTTAATGGGGTGCATAAATTAAATCAAGTGCATGGAACTCGTATAGGAATTCCAGAAATCATGTACTGCTATAGATGGGCAGTTAATGATAATATTTATTATTTAAAAACTAGGTTTATAAATAGATCCTTAGTAGTCAACCTCCCTGATACCAATAGGGATTATTTTGAACACGGGGTTGTCGTAAAAAAATGGCAACACCCTCCATTAACTGGAGATGAGGTTTACCAGGGTCCCAGATGCCCTCCTTATGGCAATGGGATAGGTTATTTTTATTTTATTTTATTTATTTTGAAATCATGTTTGTTTTGTGTTTGATAAAATGTGTCACTGATAACAATGTTTGTTTATTTGCAGTTGATAGCAAGATAAAGTGCCCAAAAGAAACAGATGTCAATATAAGGCATTTGGGACTTATCTGGGGTTTGCATCAAAGGGTTGCCGACGAGCACATCAGGTCGGCTTCGTATCTGCTCCAGTATAAGAGCTACACAACCTCCTTCACTGCTCGTCCAGTGATCAATGAAGCAGAGCCAGTTCCAGCCTCTGCAAGTTCTTCGCCTGAATCTCATATTCCATTGAGCAAAAGGATGAAGAAGAGAAGAACTCCTGCTCTGTTTGAGAAAACTGCCTCCGGTTCTGGGGAGGTAAAAAGGATTAATATTGATGTCCCAAGGGAGGGGACAAAGAAAACTGCTGCAGCTCCTCCAGCAGCTCCTGCAAAAACTGCCGAGAAGCCCGCAGTGGCTCCGAGCAGGTCTGCTGCTCCTGGAGAGGTGATTGTGATATCACCGACCAAGGATTCTTCCTTGGCTGTACCTGTTCCCCCGAGGAGGCTGAAGAAGAGCTCCTCGGTCTATTTGGCTGATACCATCATTCAGCCCCCAGCCGTTGGGACTGAAGTTCCTACTTTTGTTCCCCCGAGCTCTGATATGAGCTCGATAAAGTCTTTGACCATTCTCGAGGTCCAAGGTACTGAAGATAACCTTACTCGGGACATGGTAACTTCTTTGGCTACTCGTCACCTTGCTTCAGTAAGTCTCTTTACTTTAAACTTTTCATAGTTTTCCTTTGTCATTTCTTGTTTCTAACTTGATTTCTTTTTCTGTATACAGTTGACGAGCTGCTTTAACATAATCCTGAAAAATGATGAAGCCATTAAAGCCTCATGCTCCTCGTCCAGTGTGGAGGGAGCTATGGAAGAGGCTATTAAATCTTTGGAAGACTCCCACCACAAGTATGCCACTGATAAGGCTATCTGGGAGAAAAAACTTTCCTCCTCCGAGTAAGAAAAAGTTCGAGTTGCTGATGCCTCCAAGGAGTTGGAGAAGAAAAAGAATGCCTTGGAGAAGGCAAATAAAGAGCTTGAGGAAAAGCTCAAAGCCGCTGGAGAGCTGGAAAATAAACTCAAAATTGCTGAGGAGAGGTTGGACCAGCTCCAGGAAGTAACTCGGCAGAAGGAAGAAGCTGAACAAAAACTGAAAGTTGTTGATGATTTGCTGTCCGAGAAGCTTACCTTGGAGAAGGCCAAAAGGAAAGCTGCTGTGAATAAGTCCTTCAGCTCTGGCTGGGACAAGGGGTGGGATAAGGGGTGTGCTGCCATGGTCTCTCAAGTGGACTATGGCAGTCTAAAGTATTTTAGGGATGGATGGGTTGCTGCCCTTCAGGAAATGAAGGTCGACGAGTCATCCGAGCTCTTCCAGAGACACATCCCTGGTCCCCCTCCTACTCCAGAAGAATTAGAAGAGGACGAAGCTAACTCTGAGGAGTCTTCAATGGTAATGGGAGAACATGCCCTAACCAACCAGCCTGCTGCCGAGCAAGTCGTTTCTTCTTCCGAGCAACAGCTGGTGCTTTCCGAACAACCCACAGTTCCCTCCGAGCAACCTGCTTCCTCCTCCCAACATTACACCTTTCTACAAATAGAAAGGTAAACCGAACAACATTACAAATTTTATTAGATCATAGTTCAGGTGTAATGTTGTTCGGTTTACCTTTCTATTTTTTTATTTTTTTTTGTCAAATGTAACCCATAATTTGTACTCCTGAACTATGATCTAATAAAATTTGAACTCTTTCTTCCATACGGTTGTCTCTTTTCTATTTGTACTCTGTCTTGATCTTCTTTTTGATGATTTCTCTTTCTTTCTCTGCTAATTTCTGTCCAGGATGGAACTGCTATCTGCCCATGATACAAAGTTGCTGCAGCAATGTAATGAGTACTTCAAGGCTGGTCACACAGACTTGAGTGCTGCACAATTTGCCGACATCCTCTGCCAGGATGCTTCAGAACAGGCAGTGGAAGCATATCAGTACCTGAAGTGTCTGCTTGATCGAGCGGTGGCCAATAATGTGGCTTACTACGAAATGATCGAGGATCTCCAAGTCACCATCGAAGACCTTCAGCTTCAATACAAAGAATCCACTGCCTTGTTGCATGAGAGTTATGAAAAGAAATACAAGTTGATCATCGCCGACAAGGGCTACGAGAAGCTTTTCGCTGGATATGATGTCAGGGAGAGAACCCTGAGGGGCGAGGTCGAGGAATGCAGACAGATTGCCGAGCTGTTGGAAAAGAAAAACAACAACTTGCAGAAAGAGCTATCACAGTTGAAGTCTGCAGCCTCTTCTTCAACAGCCCTAATCCCAGTGAATGACGAGGGATTTTCATTCCTAGAAGTGGAGAATGCCAAGTTGAGGGAGGAATTGGATACCTTGAGGAGGTCGGCCCCTTCCACGTCTCCTCGGGGAAGAGGAAGAGCTCTTCGGGAACGAGCAAGAGCAGCTCGGGTTCTTGTCGAGGAACAGAGGACAACATCTGCCTTAGAGAACCAGGCCTTCCAACTAATGGCGAAGAACCAAGCTTTGTCTGACATGTCAAAGAAGGTTAGGGACTTGGAAAAACAACTCTCTGCGCAGAAGTCCATCTTGGAGAATAAGGAGATTTTTATCAAGAGTCTCCACGAGCAGCTATAGAGGCTAACATATCAATTCCACAAACAACCCAGGGAGTTCTGGATGACTGGATACAACGAAGAACTATTCCACCTGGACGATCGTATCCAGAATGCCAACAATGAGGGCTACAAATAAGGCTGGTTGAATGCCTTAGGTGTGCTGAAGCTCGAACAAGGACACTATTTATGGGACTGCCATGATCCCGGGTTGCTTGACCTGCCTGTGCCACCGTACAACCTGGAGATGGAGTGGATCCCTGCTCGGGCCATTCCACGAAGCTTAATTTCAAAATACCTCGGTGACTATAATTTACATTCTCAAATTGAGGTATCTCGTCCCGAGCATCTTCTAGATCGACCTTCTGTGATGAATGTCAGGATGCTGAAGGATTTGAACTTCATCAATTCTCCTCAATCTTTAAATGATCCGACTGCTGGCGAGGAACCTGTATCGAAAGCTGAGGGGAAAAGACCAATAGAATAGGAATTTTTAATGTAACAGTTTAGTATACATATCAATGTAATTTTCATTTTATTATCAATGTAACTTGTAATTTATTTCGAATTTAATGAAAGACTTTCATTATTGCTTGCAAATCTTAATTGCTATTGTCTTGTAAATATCAAACACTTTACATTTATGCATATCTGTTAAAAAGATAATAATAGTGTTGTTCATCGACCAACTTAGTAAAAAAGTTACAAGTATCAGTAATGTTGCTCGATCACTTAATAATAAAGTAATGAGTATAAAAATGTTTAAAATTTTTCCAACCAACCAAGGTTGTTAAATTGTGCTCGTCGACCAATTATAGTTAGTGAGAGTTTATCCCCGACTAACCATACTTGGTAAATTTTGTCTTTTTCATAAAATGTGTCTGACCAACCAAGGTCAATGAATTCTCCTCGTCGACCAACTGTAGTTAGTGGGTTTTTATCCCCGACCAACCATACTTGGTACAATTTAGAATATTTTCTCCTCGTCGACCAACTACGTTGGACAGTTTGGAATAGTTTCTCCTCGTCGACCAACTAAGTTGGTACAGTTTGGAATATTTTCTCCTCGTCGACCAACTAAGTTGGTACAGTTTGGAATATTTTCTTGAGTAGTCTGTCGAGTTGTGCCGAGTAGTGCGTAGCACTAGTATTCCCCGAAATTTTTTCAATAAACAGAGAGACTTGCAGAATATTTTTATTTTATTCATACCGATGGAACTGCGTTACATATACATCACTGATAACACTTGCGCAGGTGCTCTGCGTTCCATGCATTCTTAAACTCCTCGCCTTCTAGAGTTGCTATTCGGTAAGTTCCTGGTCGAACAACTTCTGTAACTCGGTATGGTCCATGCCAGTTTGCCTCCAAATTGTTATGCTTTTGAATTACTTTCTTCAGCACATAGTCTCCTTCTTTCAGGTTGCACTTCTTCACCCTCTTGTTGTAAAACTAAGCTGTTCGCTGCTGGTAAGCAGCATTTCTAATGGCTGCTTCTTCTCTAACTTCCTCGAGCATGTCTAAATCCAGTCTTCTCATTAAGTCGCTGACAGGGGAATTGAAATTCAGTACCCTGTGTGTTGGGAGGCCCAACTCGGCAGGTATGACAGCTTCACTTCCAAACGCCAGCATGTATGGTGATTCTCCAGTTGCTACTCGGGGAGTAGTCCGGTAAGCCCAAAGTACTGATTGTAGCTCGTTGATCCAGTTTGCTTTTGCATCGTCCAATCGTTTCTTCAAACCGTTCAGCAGCGTTCTGTTTGTCACTTCAGTTTGTCCATTGCTTTGAGGATGACCTGGTGCTGAATGAACCTTCAAAATGTTTGACTGATGACAATAGGCGGCGAACTCCTCGTTATCAAATTGTGTTCCATGGTCTGTGATGAAGGCATGAGGGAGACCATATCGGCAAATGATGTTCTTCAAAACAAATTGGTAAACCTTATCGTACGTCATATCAATGAGTGGCTCAGCTTCTACCCACTTAGTAAAATAATCCACTGCGACGACGAGGTACTTGAACCTTCCTCGGGTCATTGGCAGTGGTCCAACCAAATCAATTCCCCACATGGAAAATGGCCAAGGGGAAGTTATGGGTGTCAACAATGCTTGTGGAGTTCTTCGGATGGAGGAGAAACGCTAGCACTTATCACATTTCTTGGCATAAGCTATACAATCAACCCTCATCGTCGGCCAGTAGTATCCCTGCGTCATCACCCTTTGCAAAAGTGTTCGACCTGCTACATGTGCTCCACAAGACCCTTCGTGGATCTCTTCAATTAATTCTTTCACCTCGGAGGGATGTACACATCTCTGCAAACCTGCCATTATTCCTCGTCTATATAAAATACCATTAGTTAGTACATACGGAGCAGCTTTAAACTTCAATTTCTTGGCTGCGAGCTTGTCAATTGGCAATTCTCCCTCCTCGATATACGCCCTGATGGGATCCATCCAAGATGGACCTAAATCAAGGGTGATAAAGTTCATCGTCAGATCTTCATCTATACTCCGACCAGCCAACACTTCAATTGGTATTGTTCATCGTAACTCGGTGCGAGTAGCTGACGCTAGTCGAGCTAGGGCGTCTGCTCTCGCATTCTCCATTCTTGGTATTCTGATCAGCTGAATAGTGGCAAATTCTGACACCAGCTCCTTTGCCTTTGCATGATATCTGATCATTAATTCTCCTCTAACTGCATATACTCCCATCATTTGGTTTACAATCAGTTGAGAGTCACTGAAGATCATAACTTGCTGTGCCTCCATAACTTTTGCCAAATTAAGCCCTGCAACCATGGCCTCATATTCAGCCTCATTGTTGGAAGCTTTGAATTGGAAACGCAAAGCGTATTCCATGTCGACCTCATCCGGAGTGCTCAAAACTATCCCCGCGCCACATCCTGTATTGCAAGATGAGCCATCTACATATAGCCTCCATATAGGTAACTCGTCTTCAAATGTCGAATCAGTCAGAGTTCCTCGGTGAAATATTTGCTGCTTCTTTTCATCCTCCCCAGATTTTTCTCGCTCCTCGTTGATCATTTCTTCTTGCCCTTTTACCAATCGGAGTTGGTCTGGGCTAAAATTTAATGATTTTGTAACATCCACTTGCCCTTTTACCAACCGGAGTTGGTCTGAGCTAGTGTTTGTCGATCCTGTAACATCCATAGGTTGATCAGCGAGCAACTCCTGTTCCTCGTCCGGAGTCCTCCCAACTATCTCTGCATCACATCCTGTAACATCCACACGCCCTTTTACCAATCGGAATTGGTCTGGGATTGTGTTTGTTAATCCTGTAACATCCACAGGTTGATCAGCGAGCAACTTTTGCTCCTCGGGGGTTTCAGGATAGGTGAACTCCGCTATGAAATCTGCTACAGCCTGCCCTTTTAGTGATGATCGGGGTTCATAAATTATATCATATTCGCCAAGCTCTATTGCCCAGTACATCAATCTCCCTGATTTTTCTGGCTTGTGAAGGGCTTGTCTCAATGGCACATCGGTATATACTACTATCGTATGAGCTTGGAAGTATGGCCTCATTCTCCTACTCGCCTCAATCAGCGCTAGTGCCAATTTCTCCAGCCTTGGATATCTGATCTCTGCTCCACGGAAGGCCTTACTTGTGTAATAAATTGGCTTTTGTACTCCATTCTCCACTCTGATCAACGCCGAGCTAACTGCATTCTCGGATACTGCAAGGTATAAATACAATTTTTCTCCCATCATCGGCCTGGACAACAGTGGAGGTGCTCCCAAGTATTTCTTCAAGTCTTGAAAAGCCTTCTCGCATTCATCATTCCACTCAAAAGTCTTTCTGAGTGTCTTGAAGAATGGGAGACATCTATCAGTTGCTCGTGACACAAATCTGTTGAGTGTCGCTACTCGTCCTGTGAGACTCTGTACTTCCTTCTTCATTGTTGGAGATCGCAACCCTAATAGAGCTTTGATCTTTTCAGGATTTGCTTCAATGCCTCGTTGATTGACAATGTACCCGAGAAACATGCCTTCTCGTACTCCAAAGATGCACTTCGTCGGGTTCAACTTCATTTGATATTTATCTAGTTGATCAAAAGTCTGGCTTAAGTCAACTAGATGATCGACAGCTTTCTTTCTTTTTGTCAGCATATCGTCGACATAGACTTCCATGCTGTCACTGATTGGTTCATCAAAGACCTTGTTCATCAGCCTCTGATATGTCGCACCTGCATTTTTCAAACCAAAAGGCATAACATTATAACAATAAGTTCCCCTAGGGGTAATAAAAGAAGTATTTTCCCTGTCTTCAGGTTTCATTTTAATTTGATTGTAGCCAGAATAAGCATCCATGAAGCTCAGCAACTCGTGTCCCGAGGTAGCATCCACCAGTTGATCAATTCGGGGCAATGGAAAGTGATCATTTGGGCATGCTTTGTTGAGGTCGGTGAAGTCCACACACATCCTCCACTTGTTGTTTTTCTTCTTTACCATCACCACGTTAGCTAACCAATATGGATATTTAACATCTTCAATGAAACAAGCTTTCTGGAGCTTCTCGACTTCCTCCTGTATAGCGTGATTCTTCTCAGGACTGAATACTCTCCTTCTCTTCTTCACAGGCTTGATTTTCTTATTCACATTGAGCTCGTGACATAAGAAGTTTGGGTCTATCCCAGGCATATCTTCATGACTCCACGCAAAAGTTTGCCTTCTGCTTCTAAGGAAAGTTATCAATTCTTGTTTTAATGAGGCTTCCAACGATGAACCTATTTGAGTAGTTCGCTCAGGGTGCTCGTCGTCTAGAATGATGTTTTTAGTAGCTTCCACCACTTGACCCTTCACGAGTTGCGACTCATCTCGAGGATCCAATGTTCCAATTTCTGCACCTTCCTCCACTTGATAGGTCATAGTCTTTTTCTTTGGTTCTTCCAGTTATTCTTGCTCGGCGAATGAATAATAGCATTCCTGAGCTACTTTCTGATCACCTTTCACAACTCCTACTCCAAAGTTTGTTGGAAATTTTAGGCACTGATGCACTGTAGATGGCACAGCCTCGAATTTCTTCAATCCTACTCTTCCCATGATGAAATTGTACGATGATTGGACATTCTTATCCATCACGAAGAAACGTATTCTTTCTGTCCGACAAGCAGGCCACGTACCAATGAATATATCCAACTTGATCGTCCCAAGTGGAAATACTTTCTCGCCAGCAAAATCGATGAGGGGTCTATGGTAAGGCTCCAGTTGAGATAGCTTTAGGTTTAAACTATCGAAACACAAGTAGAACATGATGTCTGTCAAGCTACCATTGTCGACCAGTACTCTTGAAATCATAACCTCCTTCATCCTCATTTTGATCACCAAGGGGTCATCATGAGGATATAGAACACCTGCAAGGTCGTTCTTTGAGAACCCAATGACCAACTTCTCCTTGTTCACCTTTCTCGGGCGATCTTCCTCAGCTAAATTTATTCGCTGAATGTACGAGCAAGCTTGAGCCTCACCGAGGTAAGCTTTTCTTTCTGCAGTAAGGTCTCCTCCTCCTGCATCTCCCCCTGTAATAACATTACAATCAAATGACCCAAAGCGTATTGAAAATACCCCTCGTTCTGGCTGCCTTGGTTTCTTGGGAAGATCGGGGTCATCCTCTGGATCAACTTCATGGTTTCTCTTCTTGTTCTCCTCTGCTCGACGAGGAGATCTAGATCTCTCTCTAGTTCGGTCGTTGTTTCTTCTTTCGCCTCCCCGATCAACATACTTCGATAGCTTTCCTCGTCGGATGAGTGTTCAAATCTCATTCTGAAGAGCTATGCAATTTTTAGTCATATGGCCATGATCCTTGTGGAACTCGCAATATTTCTCCCTATTCCTCGTGTCAGGGTCTGATTTCATTTTCTTTGGCCAGTTTAACTCCTCGCTGTTCTTAATTTCTTCCAGGGTGTGGTTGATATTTGCCTTCAAAGGTGTGTAATTATCAAATTTCCTCAAGACTTCCCATGACGACCTATTTTTGGAATGTTTCTCACCACCATTGTTCTTATGCTCTTTCTTCTTAGCTTTATCACCTTCCACCTTGGTTTCTTTGGCGTCCATATTCTTCTTCGCAGACATAGCCTCCTCGGCATTCATAATCTTAGACGCTTTTCCCATCAGGTCCGACATGGTTCGAGGTGAATCTTTGGCCAAAGTGTAGTACAACTTATTCGGCAGTAGTCCACTCATCAAAGTAGTAATAGCTGTCTTCTCCTCGTAATCAATGACTTCGAGTTTCTCATTATTAAAACGAGTTATAAAATCTCTAATACTCTCCCCAGCTTTTTGTCTAACACTTAACAACTGTGCTACTTGTTTAACTGGCTTTGCTCCAAAGCAGAAATTCCCAATGAATAACTCGGCCAATTGAAGAAAAGTTGAAATCTTACCCCGAGGAAGATTATTATACCATATCTGAGCAGATCCGATAAGAGTTCCCGAGAATGCCCTGCATCTCATCTCGTCTGGGACAGCATAGATGTCGGCATCAGCTTGATATTATTCTATATGAAGGACAGGGTCAGTCTTCCCATCATACTTGGGAGTCACAACAGGTGCTTTGAACTTTGAAGGTGTTGGAAAATCAACAATGTCCTGGACAAAAGGTGTTCCTCGAACAAAGGTTCGTTGTAGAGGGTTCTTGGCCTTGGCCATTTCCCTAAATCAATCCTCCAGCCTCTGAATAGATCCTTTCCATGCATCGTTTCCTTCCTCGGGCCTATTGGTTCGAGCAACTGATCGCGTTGAAGTGGCTTCCTGGGATTTATCTCGACGAGCAGCTGGTCGGTCATAGGATCCATCTTGACGAGCATCTGGTTGCGACTGGGCAGATCCTTCCCTTAAATCTGATGGTCATTAAAAGCTCCTCAACGCTACATTAAGAGGACTTTTGTTCCTCCCAGGGCCTAATCGATCGAAAGGAGAGGCCCTACTTAATCTTTCCAATGCGCTGGCCCTTTCTGGGGAGAGGGTGACATGTTGTTCAGTATCTGTGGCTCGCACAGACGAAGTTCATCCAGGTTAATAAGAAAAATCTTGAGATTCATCATTGCGATATGAATCATTATGCCTAGTACGCGAAGAAGGCGCACGGATATTTCTTTGGATGCTTCGTGGTCCGGAATGGACTGATGCACCGCCATGGAGGGTTTGGATGAGTTATCGCATTGTTTCTTGCATGATGGTCTGGCCCTGAGCCAGATTTGCCATTATTCCAGTCAGATCTGGAATAATTGGTGGAGCAGATGGATTTGGAGGGGTTCCAGCGTTTCGATTGCTGGATTCAGGAATATCCGCCATTGGTAATGGATTATTTTTTATGAGAAAACGATTTTACCAGTCGCTTCCCACAGACGGCGCCAATCTGTTGATGTAAAAAATTAGATCACTCCAATAATTCAATCACGGATAAATAAATGAGACAAAAGATTTTAAAGTGGTTCAGCCTTATAAGAATGGCCTACGTCCACTGTTGTTTTATTGCTGTTTGTATGGGAATTCTCGATTACAAGTTATCTCAAGAAATTCCGGTCTGGGGGTCCCCCTCCAATGAGGATTGTACAATGTATTTATAGCCTTGAGGCTGTAATGTGAAAGGGTAATACATTAAATGATATGCATATGAAAGGGTAATACATTTAATGCCCTCTTTGCGTGCGCGTCCAAATGATAAGCATTTAATAAATCAGTTGAACTGTTGGTTATCCAGCTATTAATGCTTTGTTCGAGATGCAGCTCGGACCGCTTGAGTTGCTCGGACCGCCTAAGCTTCTTGGTATTCAAGAGTTCCTCGAAGAGGTTTGTTCCTCGGAGCGTATGAGTTCCTCGAAGCATGTGAGTTCCTCGGGTAAGCAGTGTTCCTCGGGGAACTATGAGTTCCTCGGGTAAGCAGTTTTGTTCCTCGGAGCGTGGGAGTTCCTTGGAAGTGTTTGTAGTTGCCATGTAAACAGCCACGTGTCTTCATATGATTGGTCCACGTCAGCAGATTAAATTTGGTATCAACAATATATAAAATATACTATACACATAAAGTATATCAATACCTATATATCACACACTATATAAGTAAAATAACCATCCCTCAGAGATATAACTCAATGTATGGAGTCTCTATAATGCTATCATCTTCTAGGGAATCACCCACATTATCATCCTGGGTACAACCGGTCGAACTCTCACACCGACTTAGTAAAAACCAAATCACAACGTATGGGAAACGGTCATAGTTCCTCACCAGAAATGAGAACGAAATATACCCACCACGTCTCACCCCTGATAAAATCACACTGTAAAATGTCTGGACGACTATGACCTGGGGCTATACTCACCCTGTTCCTCAAGCTAGGGGATTCTCCCACATCGCGCAACCTCTCATGATAGCACTAGAGGGGTATGCTTCACATAAATATATCATTCACACAGAGATATATTCATAATCATGTCATATATATATTGTCTCTATGCCCGTATATATATATATATATATCATATCCTAACTATCATGCCTATCTCACATGGCATTAGCCTATAATCTCAAATATCTATCAATCACACAAAAATATATTTTAAATCACATCATAACCCTATACCCGTAACATATTTTACTCTCGTAGTCTCCTTGTGACTAAGACATTTGGGTATTTTCAATCACCCCGTAAATCGATATTTAATCCTTCTCTGCCCTGTCCCACTTTTCAACTCATGGTAAAAACTTCAATGCTTTACCATAGCACTACCGATTTTATTAGCCTTAAATCGTAATATAACTTTCAGCTCATAGATAAAACTACACACAAGAATGATGACCGAGCTCATGGACAAATGGCCAGACATCTCCCCACTTCCAACGTTGCGCTAGGTTTCGTGCATGGGACATCTCGCAAAGTGAAATACAAATAAGAAATCCTCCCGATACACTACCAAGTAACATTATTGGACATGCAAATCAGTTAGGCCCCTAGTCCATAACATGTACCCCTAAATTACCGTCTCTTGACGTAAAAGTTATATATCCTCCTGCAATCACATTTAAACAAGAACCTACTGAACAATGTCGGAACATCGAAATCTGTTACGCTAAGTTTCATGCTTGGGGTGTCTCGCAAAGCGAAATACAAACAAGGCCCCCCCGATACACTACAACCTAGAATTGTAAGAACATTGGCATCCGTAACTATATGTATATATATATATATATATATATCAACAAATCAGGTTATCCCTGCCTATACCACTTGCTTATGATACACTCGACATGTTAATTCCTCCTGGATTTTAGCTATTTACGTCCATCTCGGATTCTACTATCATCCTATTCACACATTAAAATTCACTCATACATCATCGACATATATATAAAATACGCACAAATATATATATATATATATATATATAGACCCGTCGAAACATTTTGTCGAGGGTCGTTCGTCTCCAAACACTCCGAATTTATTCCCACTAATCTCCAGGGTCATATTCTACTCATTTAGTTATATAGAAGTCCTATTAATCTTTCTAGGATCCCTTAGTAATCATCTCTAAAAAGGAATTCTTCTCCCATCCTTTTAGTCCAAGAAAAATCTCTCAAAATTTAACTGTTAAAAAGGAATCGATCCGGTACCCAAAGACGAATCAGTCTGACCAAAAAAGAACCGATCCGACCACAGAAAATGAACCGATCCGGTGCCCAAAAATGAACCTATCCAGTGGTAAGAAAAATGAATCGATTCGACTATCTGATGAGTTCGGGAGTTCATATTCTTTAACTCCCAAAAATTCATCCTAAAACGCATCAACACAATTTTTATGGATTCTAACATCACCCAACACCATTAATGACATCTACTCACTTGAATATACCCAACACAATAATTAATTTCATGGGATGCATCAATTTATAAGAATTAAACCCTAATTCTTAAATTTACCAACTCTTTTAATTTCTTACCATAATTTACACAATTAACATGGATTTTACTTAGATTTCACATAGGATCATTATCTCATCAAAATTATATGAAATCTTTCCCAAAATTCCATTTTTTATCCAAGAATCCCAAACCCAAAATCATATAGTTTTTCACATCAACTATAATATGGATTTATAAACACACTACAAGAATTAAAGCAAGTTAAACACTTGCCTGGTTGGATAAATCCGACGACCTCGTGCCGGGAATTCGTAGGAGTTGGCCCGAGCTCCTCTTTTTCTCTTCCCTTTTCTTCCTGTTTCCTTTCTTTTCTTTCTATTTTTCTCCCGTTCATTTTTAAGAGAGAAATAAGGCTTCTCCTCTTATTAAACCCAAAGTTGACTCGTATACATATTTGCGAGTCCCTACTAGTTCAAAAAGTCCCCGAAACCCAAACACTACCCCTGGGTACTCTATTATAACTATCTCGACCTTTCCGAGACCAACCATGAACTCGAAATTCCCATCCGAGTCACTTATAAAAAGTTCACCTTTTTAAATCCCATACAACTTCACACCTACTTCTCCGAATAAAATATTACTCCTTGCCGGTTTTTTCAACCTCGACCTAATATAAACATGTAAGTAAATATAGCAAAAATTAATAATAATCCAACACGTTAAATTTTCAAATTAATAAATTACACTTACTTATGTAATTTAAATATTCATAAAAGTACGGGGTATTACATACTTTTCCCCTTACAAAAGAATTTCGTCCTCGAAATTCAGATACATCCGCTATTAAAACTGATGATCTTATAACACCACATCCCTCAGTACTCGAAATCAATCTCAAGGTAAGGCTCAATCACTACTTCCCCAGCTTCACAGCAAGCTTATTCAACTTTCTTGATACTGATATACTTCATCAGTCATAAGGTCACAACTCAATAACAACATATGATACATTGTGCTTCTACTAATGGCATTTGAATAAAATGAGCCTATAAATCACTGGCTATGTTGCCTTAATATTATTGGAAAGCCACACATCACTAAATTCTAGCTTCCCATGTCCAATCCCAACACAAATCTCCCATCCTGAGAGAAATTCATAAAAACATTTGACCATTTATGTCAATCATTAAAATCTCGGCTCATGGCGACGTAACTTTTACGACAGTCAAAAGCCACTCAAAATAGTTACGGTTTCTCCACTTTTATCAACGGACTGTAACTCTTGTACGATCCTAAAAATCTACGTATCTGCTCACCTTTATCCAACTAGAGGGAGAATGGTTAGGGTTTTCCCACACAAAACTTTAATAGGCACTTTGTCCATAACAAACAGGTACAAGTGGCTACACATAACTCTACCGTACTATGCTTCTCTTCAATTACAAGTTAGGTCAATTACGAAAGTGAACTAATCGCAGTGACTCCAGAATCTCATTCATACCACTTTAGTAATCGTTAATCACCTCCCGTCTACTCATCGGGTCATAGGTTACGCGACTTGTCTAAAACAAAACATCATCCCCACTGCTTCTCGAAAATCCCTATCGAAGGTGGGTTTCAAGGATCTCATCCTGACATACAACCATAATTGGGCGGCACCTTGCACCGGCCACTCACCCTAGAAGAATAACAATTTCTTCATCTTGGTCAATTTGTTCCACACATTCAAAGGAAGTCATGACCTTATCCTGATGTTGGCAACCGGTCAATGAACTTTGGATATAAATCTCATCTCCCACGTCTCTAAAGGAGCAATATGACAACGCGTTCTTCCTATCACCAAATTATGTGCGCTAAACGTAATAACGAGCTAAATCTCTCCGCTCAACAGTGGATCTATTGTACCTCGAATCATATTAATAAAGTCCCTACATACCAGGATGAAATATCTCGAGACAACATACTCTCCGTAGTCTCTGCTATAATATAATCCAAATGTGAGATCGACCCTCTTGCAGGTGAGGCATCACCAAAACAACACATTCGGCCCTAGAGCAGCAACCCCTATAGCCTTGCATTAACGTCCCACTATCGTTCTAACCATTTCCATAAAGACATATCCACGATAAAATTATACTCGTACAACACATCACTAAAACGAGTAATAGAAATAAAACACATTCCCACTGCCTACACTCGCTCCCCTACGGATGAAACCAAAGATAACCCCACTATACCACGTAATATACATACACATAATAATGTTATCGATATAACCACTCAACTAGTCTCACACGCGAATCTAGCATTAATTAAAATATTATGACTCGGTCGTGTCATATAACGCATACCTCATTCACCTGAGAATAAAACTCACATTTCCAACTTGCCAATCACCCTGGCTTCTCACATGATTCTCGGACATAACACGCTATTGTCTCCATCTGCATCAATCATTCAAGTAGAGGCGACTATTCTCACGAGTCCATCACCCACTTAAGGACTCTCTTCTCCATTGTTCCTACCTCGTCAGGTGCAAGGTTTGCTAGACAAGGTCTCCATCCAGCCCTCATGTGATAAGTTCAGAATTACCTTCACATATTCTTCTGAACAAAAGATGAAGGAACTTACGGTCAAACTGTACCTAAGATCCTTCCATGGGCATAATATTTCACTTTTTAAATGTGGTGATCTAGTCCCACCATTAGAACTCTTCTCCCACGAGCTAAGAAAAAGTTTACCTCAATTTTCACTTCCAGGTATACCACACTCCGCCATATGCCAAAGCCTTTAGATATCTAACTTACATTGGCTAACACGCACAATCTCTGCCTTTTCTAAAATTACAACTGGTGGTCCTCTTCAAAGACCCATCTGACTCTTTCCCATTTTGATTACGCTAGGTGAGTCTAGTTTGGCATCACTTTCTGCTATAGCGGTACTTGAAAATATATACTACATCCTAGCAGTCGTTACAACCCTATCTTCCCAAGCAATACTAGGGGTGGCCTCGACTACAGTCATCATCCCCAAAATATTCTTCAACTTCAACTAACTCCTGCCTCCTGCTGCCTCCCCACGGCCTTCGCTGGTCATCCATTTATTTTTTTGGCAGGCGAGCACACCTGAACGCAAATAAGATTCACTAAATATATACACTATAGTAGGAGAACGAAATCTCACCATAGAAATCAATAATCCTAAACATAGGGCTCTATATCAAATGGAAGGAAACGCCGAAAGCGTAGTATGCCCTCACAAATTTCAAAGGACTCTAGAACCTAATGCTCTGATACAACCTGTGACACCTCGCCCAATAAAATACTGGGCGATCAATCCTATATCAAATTAAATAGGAATCTCATGTGGTTCATTCTCAGCATCACTGTCGAAAACCAAATTAATTACTAATAACGTAACAAGCCTGGCGTCAAATTTTAAACTTTCTAATCTTTTTAACTTAAACGCATAAGTAAATCAATTCATATAGGAAAATAAATAACAAATAGAATGGATAAATAAATAACCGATAACTCTCGGTAAAACATAAATATAACCATATCGAATAGGCGTAAACGAAAATGCGCTGAGTAAAATAAAAGAAAACAGTTGGGCAATATGCCCGAATATAACTTACAGTACCTCCTATCTAGTTCACAAGGAGAGAAGTGCCTATAAATTTTTTTGCCAACATCCACAGCTGCAGCAGCAACGTCTGACTCGAAAGAATTTCATCCAGGCATCCCTGTGTCTGGAAACCTAAAAAGTATAACAAAAAGGGGAAGAAAAGCAAAATAGATACGGGTAAGAGCCCGAGTTTTGAAAAATATTTTAGCAAGTGCTTAACATAATTTAATATTTAAATATGTTATTCTCCATATTTAAATCGGTGTCGCACTCACATGAGATAACACTCACCTCTCATCTAACAGTGCGAACCTATCGCATGTATTTTAACCATCCTATTTACGGTACCCAACCTAGCTAGTATCTCGCCAAAATTCAAAATGCCATATGCTATCTCCACAACCCGCGTTTGTAATCTCCTAAGCTTACACCCAAGCTCACACTATAATTCTCACTTATAAATCTCTCGGTCCATATAAAATAACTTTCTCTAGTTATTAAACTAGTCTTAACTTAGTGTTATCAATCTCGTATATAAGATGCTCACCTTATATACATATATCACATATATTTTATTCTGGATTTTATACTCCCGGATAGTCCAGAAATTCATTCACTTTTCTTTCCTTATTTTAGCACACACACACACACACACACACACACACACACACACACACACACACACATATATATATATATATATATATAATATACTATACACATAAGGTATTTCAATACTTATATATCACACACTATATAAGTAAAATAACCATCCCTCAGAGCTATAACTCAATGGATGCAGTCTCTAGAATGCTATCATCTTCTAGGGAATTACTCACATTATCATCCTGGGTACCAGTGGTCGGACTCTCAAACCGACTTAGTAAAAACTAAATCACAATGTATCGCAAGCGATCATAGTTCTCATCGGAAATGAGAACGAAACATACCCACCACGTCTCACCCCTGATAAAAATCACACTGTACAATATTTGGACGACTATGACCTGTGGCTATACTCACTCTGCTCCTCAAGCCAGGGGATTCACCCCCATCGCGCAACCTCCCATGATAACACTAGAGGGGTATGCTTCACATAAATATATCATTCACACACAGATATATTCATAATCATGTCATCTATATACTGTCTCTATACCCGTATATATATATATATATATATATATATCATGCCTATCTCACTTGGCATTGGCCTATAATCTCAAATATATATCAATTACACACAGATATATTTAAAATCACATCATAACCCTATACCCGTAACACATTTTACTCTCGTAGTCTCCTTGTGACTACAACATTTGGGAATTTTAAATCACCCCATAAATCGACATTTAATCCTTCTCTGCCTTGTCCCACTTTTCAACTCGTGGTAAAAACTTCAATGCTTTACCATTGCACTACCAGCTTCACTAGTCTTAAATCGTAATATGACTTTCAGCTCACATATAGAACTACATGCAAGAATGATGACCAAGGTACCAAATTAATGGACATATGGCCAAATATATCCCCACATCCAACGTTGTGCTAGGTTTCATGCGTGGGACGTCTCGCAAAGCAAAATTCAAACAAGGAATCCCCTCGATACACTACCACCTAACATTGTTGGTCATGCAAATCCGTTAGGCCCCTAGTCCATAACATGTACCCCTAAATTACTGTCTCTTGACGTAAGAGCAATATCTCATCTCGCAATCACATCTAAACAAGAACCTACCAAACAATGCAGGAAAATCGAAATCCGTTACGCTAAGTTTCATGCGTGGGGTGTCTCACAAAGAGAAATCCAAACAATGAACCCCCCCGATACACTACTACCTAGCATTGTCGGAACATCGACATCCGTAAGTCTCTCTCTCTCTCTCTATATATATATATATATATATATATCAACATATCAGGTTATCCCCGCCTATACCACTTGCTTATGATACACTCGACACGTTAATTCCTCCCGGATTTTACCTATTTACGTCCAGCTTGCATTCTACTATCATCCAATTCACACATTAGGATTCACTCATACATCATTGAAATATATATATATATATATATATATATAGACATGTCGAAACATTTTACCGAGGGTCGTTCGTCTCCAAACACTCCTCGGGTCTATACTCAGGATTTACTCCCACTAATCTCCAGGGTCATATTCTACTCATCTAGTCATATAGAAGTTCTACTACTCTTTCTAGAATCCCTTAATAATCATCTCTCCAAAGGAATTATTCTCCCATCCTTTTAGTCCAAGAAAAATCTCTCAAAATTTAACTGTTAAAAGGAACCGATCCGGTACCCAAAAACGAATCAGTCAGACCAAAAACGAACCGATCCGGCTACAGAAAATGAATCGATCCGATGCCCAAAAATGAATCGATCTGGTGGCCAGAAAAACAAAACCGATTCGGGTATCTGATCAGTTCGGGAGTTCATCTTCTTCAACTCCCAAAAATTCATCCTAAAACGCATCCAACATAATTTCTATGGATTCTAACATCACCCAACACCATTAATGACATCTACTCACTTGAATATCCCCAACACAACAATTAATTTCGTGGGATTCATCAATTTCTAAGAATTAAACCCTAATTCTTGAATTTACCAACTCTTTCAATTTCTCACCATAACTTACACAATTAACATGGATTTTAACTTAGATTTCATGTTGGATCATTATCTCATCAAAATTATATGAAATATTTCCCCAAATTCCATTTTTAATCCAAGAATACCAAACCCAAAATCATTTCACACCAACTATAATATGGATTTATAAACACATTACAAGAATTAACGCAAGTTAAACACTTGCCTGGTTGGATAAATCCGACAACCTCGTGCCGGGAATCCGTCAGAGTTGGCCCGAGCTCCTCTTTTTCTCCTCCCTTTTCTTCCTTCTTCCTTTCTTTTCTTTCTTTTCTTTCTCCTTTTCTCTCGTTCCTTTTTAGGAGAGAAATAACGGTTCTCCTCTTATTAAACCCAAAGTTGACTAGTATAGACAATTGCGAGTCCCTACTAGTTCAAAAACTCCCCGAAACCCAAACACTACTCAGGCACTCTATTATAACTATCTCGACCCTTCCGAGACCAACCGTGAACTCTAAATTCCCATCCGAGTCACTTATAAAATATTCACCTCTTTAAATCCAGTACAACTTCACACGTACTTCTCCGAATAAAATATTACTCCTTGTCGCTTTGCCCAACAACGACCTGATATAAACATGTAAGTAAATATAGCAAACATAAATAATAATCCAACACTTTAATTTTTCAAATTAATAAATTACACTTACTTATGTAATTTAAATATCCATAAAAGTACGGGGTATTACAACTACCTCGTAACTCTTCTTGAATGATATTGTGAAGAACGATCTTTAATCTTCCAAATGCCACCAATTTCTTCTCCTCGAATCCTAGAAAGTAGCCAGGAAGGTACAGTGGGGGTGTAATGGGATAAGCCAAATAAAAAAATTTCTTTCTTAAATTTAATTCAGTTTTTGTATTTTTTAATTTTAATTTAAACAATTCTTTCTTGAAATAAATATACCCAATTTTAAATCGAGTTGTTGCGATAAAATAAATTATCAAATTTTATATTTTTATCCTAAACATACATTTAGGTGATAACATATAAAATAAACCAATCGCATAACATGCCGATGTACAAAGAAAACAACAAAGGGAAAAACCTCAGGTGGCCTAACCAAACAGTTCACTATGATATGGTTTTCCAAAGCATAGAAAGTAGACTTATACAATGACTCGATCCCCCACAAGCCTTGACGCTCTCATATCATCAACCACTCCTCCACAATGCAACGTAAGAATCCACCCACGCATCCTGTCACAACACATGAGTCCACGCGCGCCTTTATATCAATTGGTAATAGCTCAACAACCATCAAACATTGCAATAACCATGTACAAAGTCCACCGCACAGAACAAGTTCTCTCAATATGACTGAAACACACGTTTGTGCCCAAACTTAAGATCTCAAAGCATAGGAATTATATATCTTGGATCTTAAAATAGAAAGGGTGTAAATTGGGCTTGGAACTTTGGTAAACAGGTGTAGAAATATTTTTCGCCAAAAGTTCTTAAAAATTATGAGTTGAAAAAGCCTTAAATAGAAAAACACAAATTTTAAGGCGTCGAACTCGTTAGAACGAAAAACCAGGGTTGTGCAAACGAGAACCACATCTTGTTTGAACAAAAAACCCAAGTTCGTTCGAATGAGAATGCAATCTCATTCAAACTAGTATCAAATGAGCTTTTTACGGGCTGGGGACTGCATTTGCAGAACTCCCTCATTTAATGTTCGTTTGATCCCTATTTCGAACAAAATCCCAAATTCGTTTGAACGAAAAATATAGTTTTGTTCTAACGAACTTATATCTCGTTTGAACTCAAAAAAACATAATTCTTTAAAATATAAAACAAGTTCCAGACATTTGAAACAAAATAAACACCCTTATTAAAAATTCTACGGACTCATAATTAATATGCTTCCATACCTGTGAGATCTTCGCTAAATGTGAAGATAAACATGGCACTAAACTCGACATGATATATTGATCTTTGAATCTCGATCGCTACGTCTTCAACACACAACGTCATAGAGTTTATGGGATCACAAACTCAAAGTCTATCCTATATGACTCAAACATTTTGCTCGAAAAGATGCCAATTATATACAAATTGACTCGATTGGAAATTTGTCCTTACAAAGCTCCCCCATTGGCTATTCCGGGATAAGACCAAAATAAAAATCCTATGCGTCGTTAGGCTCTCTAAAAATATTCATTCCCCAACCTCAAAAATAAAAGAGTACAGAGGCACGACAGACGCACAAACATGAATAACTTTACTTTTCTTGAAAACTTTATCGCATTAATAAACATGTAGTCCTGTACACTTAAACACACCTTCAAATGCAAAAAGAATATAACAAATATAAATCTGTAAATGAGAAAACATCTTAAAATGCCTAAATAATCTCAACCTAGGTGGGACGTCACCCGTAAGATAAAGATATCCTAATCATGCAAAGGAAAATACCATTTCTTCCCCTTTTTATTTAGGAATAGACAAAGTAAGATTGCATAAACAATTACTCCCCCTAAACCAAATCTCCCTCTATATACATGATCTTAAGATACCAATATGAGTAAATTTGATACCACTTTTAAACATAGGGAGAAGGGAATAAAGCATGCAATGGTGTACAACAAACACACAAATGACAACTCAAGCACAAATAATCCAAACGATCAAGCATATGGTAAACATTGACTAAATGTAAATCGCAAAGACTTAAAACACGATACCATATATAATATATGTAAAAAATACTAATGAAAATTAGACACATATATAGGTATTAACGACAAAAAAATACAACACAAAACACATATGCTTTACACACTAGCATAGTATCGATGTGTCTAAACATGTGGGATGGAATGAATGGGCGTGAACTAGATACAAATGAATTATGACCCAATCACTCAAATATGTTCAAGAAGTTCTAATTGACCGCAAAATTTTATCAAACTAAGATTTAGCCTCAAGTGACTAGATAAAGTGAACTTAATAAACAAACAAGCACAATACACACATGACTATAATATTGATGATTCCAAAAAATAATAATGTCATGAAAAAATAAGCATAACTAGGATTTATTGTGAAAATCCGTTATTCTTAAACTAAACACCCTCAAAAGATAAACATATAACATATTTTAAATTATTTTATTTTCTCAATTCTTTGGAAGTTATTTCTTTTGAAACATCAAACAAACTAAACTATATTGACCTATTGGCAATTTTTTTATTTTTATTGCCTTTAATTTTTATTAGGCTCTTGCCAACGGTAGCTTTCTCGCAAAGGATAATTTCCTTTCGTGGCGCTTTTCTGTGCACCCTCATATTTTTTCAATACAATTCAAACATTCTCATGGGAAACAGTTCTTATATGCATAACTTCCCATACTCACAAAACATGTAGATGACAAAATTGATGAGAGAATATCTCACAAAGCGCAAATATACATGCAAAGTTGAAATCCCCAAAGTTCGTGCATATGCGTGGAGGCATATATAAAGTTGAATCCATAAAACAAATCAAGTTCGAAATAACTCCATGATAACATGGTTAAGAACAATATAAGTTTCTACATTCATAACCAAATGTCCTAGCCATATAGAAAATATGGAGTGAAATGGATTCAAACACACCAATATGCCACACTAAATGTGTAAAACTAAAATACACAGAAACCAAAAATCTTTTTGAGTTTTTCTAAAAAAATTCAAAAGAGAAATACCAATTCTTAACCTTATGAAAGCAAACTCTAACTCAAAAGACAAAAAAAATCTCTTTTGTATTTTTTGTTATGACTCAAAAAATAAAAATAAATACAAAAGATACACATGTCATGACAATGGCAAAACATATATCATGAAGCACAAACTAGAGTATGACAAATAAAATCATGCAAGTAATCAACCAAAAGATATAGCATGTGAGGCATCATGTGTAAGCATGTGAGAATCAACCAACCTAACATTTAACATCTCCAAAATGGATTTCCTAACCCAACCTAACATTCTAGCCACGCATTATTAAGCAAACTAAAGAAACGAAGCCACGTTTCAAAACACCATGAAAAATCCACATGAATGGACTAAATATAGTAGAGATTCGAACATCTTAAATGCACATCCATATATGGTGATCAACAAAATAAAAAATAATTTTGCCTTTCTTTAAAAAAATTTATCAAAAAAAATCCTTTTTGGAAATTTTCAAACTTTTTCCTAAAACCAAAAATATTTTGGGGTTTTTTAAAGATTTTTTGAAATTAAAAGAATATAAATACATAGAAATACAATCTAGAAATATAGTCAAATGATATGAACATGATAATCACCGTGACAAAACTCAATCAGTGGAATAAATGCCCAAAGACTTCCTTAGATTCTCGAATCTAAGTGCATCTAAAGGTTTCGTTAAAATCTCAGCTAATTGTTGTTCGGTGCTCATAAAGCTCAAGGTCAAGACTTTCTCCTCAACAAGATCATGAATAAAATGCTCACGTATCTTAATGTACTTTGTGCCAGAATGTTGGATCGAATTACGGGATGTATGAATTGCACTCATATTATCACATGGAATAGTCATTGTGCCATGAAAAATCTAATAATCTTCCAACATTCGCTTCATCAATAAGAGTTGCGTGAAATAAATTCCGATGGTGATATATTCGGCCTCCACCGTGGACAAAGAAATGGAGTTTGCTTCTTGATCAACAAAGAGACAAGAGCACTCCCAAAGTAAAAGCATCCTCCCGACGTGCTCCTACAACCATTAACATCCATGGCCGAATCAACATTCGAATAAGAGGACAAATGGTCATTAATATCAAAGAAATACTAAATACCATAGGAAAGAGTGCCACTAGCATATTTGATGATACGTTTAAGTGCGAGTAAGTGAGACTCTTTCAGGTATACTTGGTATCGCGTACAGACTCCAACGCTATAGGAAATGTCGGGACAACTATCAGTCAAGTAGATAAGACAACCTATCATACTCCTATAAAGTGTTTTCTCTACGTCCTTGCCTTCAGTGTCTTTGCTAAGCATATTCGACTTACTCATAGGTGTGTGTGAGTGATTAGTAGAGTATAAACTAAACGTCTTCACTAGGTCTCTAGTATATTTAGATTGAGACATGTATATCCTATCCTCAAGTTGACTCACTTGGAGACCTAAGAAGAACATAAGCTCACCAACTATGCTCATCTCAACCTCACTATTCATCTCCTCCTCAAACGTGTGAGCATATTGAGAACACGTGTATCCAAATGCTATGTCGTCCACATAGACTTGGGCAACTAATATACCACCACTCTCTCTCCTTAAAAATAACGTATTATCCCCTCCCCCTCTCTTAACGCCACGATCTAAGATACAAGAAGTTATCTTTTCGTATCAATCACTAGGTGCTTATTTCAAATCATATAAGGCCTTCTTAAGATAAAAGATGTGTCCCGAGAGCTTTGGGTCTTCAAACACCATTATTTGTTCCATGTACACTTCCTCATGTAGAATGCCATTAATGAAGGCACTCTTGACATCCATTTTGTATAACTTGAACAGTAGATTACATGCCATGGAGAGTAGTAAGCGGATGGACTCAAGCTTAGAAATAGGAGCGAATGTCTCGTCAAAGTCTACACCTTCAATCTGTGTGTAGCCTTGAGTTACCAACTTAGCCTTAATGTGAACTATGGTACCATTCTCATCCATATTATTCTTATAAATCCACTTTGTACCAATCACGTTACTCTTTCTAGGTAGGGTACTAACTCCAAGATATCGTTCTTCAAAAACTGAAGTAACTCACCTTTCATAGCAGATATTTATAAGAGCATATGTTTTATAATTGCTTATATTTTTAATTTTTTGGTTTGGCATATCTTGCTACACAAATATAGCAATTACATGAATTTTCGGGACTCGAAGACAAAGTTGAAGACATTTGAAGTTAGAAGAATAGATCGTCTCAACATCCTTAGAAGTAGTCATGGTATTGACTGGTAAAATGGTTTATTAATTATCTCTGGGTTTTAAGGATTTTTAAGAGGTTTCTTTTTCTAAAAAAGTGTTTGAATTTTTTGGAAATACAACGCGTCATTTGAACGATAATTGCCGTCCTTTGAATGAGAAGGTACAATCTTACGAGCGAGTGTGGTTTAAGTTCAAATGACCCATTTTACCCCGTTCTCCGGAATGTCATTCAAAGATGTCATTCGAACTTATTCTAACGAGAACGTGGGTGTCGTTTGAATGAGGTATAGTTCGTTCGAACGATCGGGTGAATTTTATTTTAAATGATATCTAATCCAAATCTCTTATGTTTATCCGATTATAACCAACCTTCTTCAAAATAGTCTCAACGTGATTAGACTTAAGTAGAACTCTTTTCAATATGACAAAACACCTCTTTTGAGTTCTCTGTTGTGACCAGTCACCTCCATAAACATTCCAAACCCCTTGGAATAATTTAGATCACTTTACCAAGACAGGAAGAAGATTTCTTGCTGAAAAACCTTTGTAGAGAGAAATTTATACTGTTGAATTATGAAACCTGGTTTTCCCTGCTGAAGAAGATAAGATTGATCGGTGGATACCGAGGGTAGACCGCTATCGGGGGATGACTCTGGATCTGAGTCATATTCAATTGAAGTTTTGAAGGCTCTGCGCGTCACACTTAGATTGTCTAAGTTTTTTTAAGTCGATTCTTGTTCAAAACTATTAATAATGCTGAAAAGTATAGTTTTGCCCTTTTTTTTAGGGATTTTCATCATCTTTTTTGTTATTTGCATGCTTAGTTTAACAATTGGATTTTGGAACACATCGTGTATGCACACCTAATTTAATTGAAGATAAAATTTAATAAAATTTGAATTTGTGTGTGTGATAATTAATTATACAAATCGGTCCATTAAATCACTTGCATTCTTAAATTGGTGTTCGATCAGGTTGCATTAATTGACCGTGTGATCCTTTTTGCAAATATTTTTTTGAAAAATAATTGATCAATCTGTAAAATCGAATGCCCATTTTAGATGGTTCAAACTATGCATATAGGAAAGCTACGATGAGGTTAACCTTAAAATCTATTGATGAATGTGTCTGATTTGCTGGTGAAAGAGGGTGGACACCACCAACTGTGCCCGTTGATAATGTAGGTGGCCCTAAACTTGTCCCTTCATGGATAGGGAATAACTTTAAGTGGAGTAATTTTAACTCACATGGTCTGAGTGCCATTTCAAGAGCAGTCACCCCTGATGAGTTCCGTCATATTATGATGTGCACCAAGTCTAAAGAAGCTTGGATATCCTCTAACTTACTCACGAGGGTAGCAATGCTTTAAAAGCTTCTAAGCTGTAAAATCTCACCACACAGTTTGAAATTATCACAATGCTTGAGTTTGAATCCTTTGACGACTTTTAAGCTCGACTGTATGTTATAATAAACTTGAGTTTTAATTTAGGTGAGAGAATACCCAAGTCGTGTGTAATTAAGAAAATTTTGACATCGCTTCTTACCCGATTCATTCCTAAGGTTACCGTGTTAAATTCGTTAGGGATACTAGATACTCTTAGGTTAGAAGAACTCGTAGGAGACCTTCAAATGTATGAGATAAATATGTTCTTACAAAAATTTAAACCTAAGGAAAAGGGAGTTGCACTAAAATCCTAATCTAAAAAGAAAGAGGAAATGTTGTCTGATTCCGAGTATGAATTTGACTTGGATGATTTAGCCTATTTGCAAAAAAATTCAAAAAGTTTCTCAAACTTATAAATCAAAAGAAAAATTTTGAAAAAAAGAAAAGAAAAGTTTTGAAAAAAATAAAAATTATAAATCGGGTAAGAAAAATTTAGAAAAAGAAAGAAAAGGTTTCTTAAAGAAGGACAAGGAAAGATTTTATGAGTGTGAGGGAAAGGGTCACAAAGCTAATGAGTGTCCGATTAGGTTAAATAGACAAGGTAAAGGCAAAACTTCCTTAAATACCACGCTTAGCGATAGTGATTTCGAGTTAATGAATTTCGGGGATGAATCACCGCATGGATGTAACTTCATCGCATTCATGGATAGTCATGTTAGTATACCAAGTGCACCTCACACCGATGAGGAAGCTACAAAATAATAACACCTCGACAGTGAGTCTAGTAATTCTGGCGAGAGTGGGGAAGAGGATGTTTTAAGTGGGAGCGAGAGTGACTTCAGTGCGCCTAAGATGATCATTACGCTGAGTCCTATAAGGACACAAATTTTCAATTAAGTCCATATGTAGTTTTGGCTTAATTCCGGACAAAATTATTTGAGTCATAGGATAGATGTTCATATTATATCCTTTCAAGCCTATGTCAAATGTATGTTGAAGATGTAGCGGCCAGAAATTGAAGATTACATCCTTGCCAGTTTTCATGCCAAGTTTCTCGTCATCAACATTTGGATTCCAATGTCTCCTAAAGGTATGAATGCATTAATATATATATAGGAGCTTGGAATATTTTTTATGGGTGTTAATTTTATAAAGTTTTGTCAAAACGACTTTTTATTTTTTCAGAAAATATTTTTTGAACTTTTTCATAAAAGTTTTTGGGCTTTAATAGAATTTTAAGGTTTTCTGAAAAGTCGTTCGAATGAACCTCGAATCTCGTTCGACCAAAATTCCCAGGTCGTTCGAACGAATTATTAACGAGAATTTTTCCTGTTTTATCGTTATAAGTTTGGTTCGAACGAATTTTTTCCTAAAATTTCGTTGGTAATCTTGTTCGAACGAACTAAAAATGTCGTTCGAACGACATTTCAGCGGGAACAGTTTTTTTCTTGTCAGTTTTGCGCACTTCCCACTAACTTTTTACAAGACTTCAAAGTGAGGGAGCAACCGTTTTTCAGCAGGAATTTTAACACACTTTAAGTTTTCTTAGAGAGTAAATGCTTAAAACCAAACTCCTGTTTTATGTGTTATGATTTCAAAGTCAAATCTCTTTCAAAAACACATGTTTACACCCATGTTTGTTTAACTCCAAGTTCATATATATATATATATATATATATCTTTGCCGCCAAAGAAAATTATTTGGGTTCCTTCTCTACCCCACAAAGGAGATTATTTTCGTTGTGGCCTACTCATACGGTGAAAGGCACCGTGTATGGGTTGACGGTAACTGTGCCCTATTGGTGGATTCCAAGATTTCAGTGGACGGAGTTGTCGACTAGGTGGAGGTTGATGCAAGAAGAATATTCGAGGCGTGGACAGAGTCAAGTCGTGTGTTTTAAGTCTTTTGTCTTGTATTTGTAAACATACCATACTTAGTGGACTTCTAGGCAGGGCCGTCGGAAGTTTTTTCCGTTGTGGGTTTTTCACATACATCACGGCGTAGTGTGTTTGTGTTTCTTTTTATCTTGCAAAATCACCTATATGTATGCTTAGGTTTAATCAAGATAAAATTGGTTTAAACACAAAATAATTTAAATTGGTGCTAGTTTAGTTTTAGGTAAATTTAGTTTAATATAATTCAAGTCGTTATATGTAATTTGGTAAAATTTGTGGTAAGTTTGTTTGGCCTATCTTTCATCATGAATTAATTACCGTTAAGCTAATTTGGACTTGAGTTGAATTAATTTGATTTAAAAGAAAAATTGGAATTAACTTTGTTTAGGTTAAGTTGAAATATTTGTTGAGTTAATTTTAATTTTGAAGAAATAAAAATTTGAAGTATTTTAATTGTTAAAATTTTTAAAAGAAATTTTAATTTGGAATATCTTTGAACCATCTCATAATTTGAAGTTTAAATTTTGGGGGCATTCCCCTTCTTTCAAGTGGTATCAGATCTAGGAACGCTAAGTTATTGAGTTTAGTTCCGTTTGGGCTTCTTTTAAGAAAATGGAAATTTCACCGCTTTTAAAATTCCCTGTTTTTTATGGTTCAAATTATGTATGTTGGAAAATGAAAGATGGTTAGGGTCCTTCAGTGTTTTACCAGGTGTATCAAAGATGGTCAGGACAAGCCCCAACGGTGCCTCACATATCAATCCTCCAAACCAAGTCCCTCTAAAGTTCCCACGACGAGCTCATTCGATAGAAAATGAAAGCTCTCCCAGGCCCTGTAAAGCCTGGTGTCTCGCGAGTACCGTTTGTCCTCACACTAAAAGTCGTTATTTTTCTCGTTACATCATTAAAACCGTTATAGCTTACAATCAATATAAACAAAGATACAATATGACTAATCACAACAAGCTAAGGTATGAGTTGCCACACTAAGCTGCCTCGCTGAGTTGCCACATAGAGTTATCACGCTTGAGCTGCCTCGGTCGAGTTGCCACGCTTGAGTTGCTTCGATTTCTCAATCCCAAACACTGTTGCTTATTGGGAAATTATCCCTAATCTCAGGATGACCTTTAAGCCCTCTCTACAGAGAAGATAAATTAAAATTTCATAGGAAATAGGAGAAACAAATTTTAAACAGATCTTATTAATGAACTAAGAGGGAAGTTGATAATTTTATGAAAAGGATTACCTTTGTAGTGCATAATAGGGGTAAGGCTAGGCATAATATTCTTAGACCAAGACCTAGACACTATACTCAAGTTTCAAGGACTAGGAATAAGAATCATAAGAGGGATGAGAGATGTATACTGAGCGTAGGTAGTGGTATGTCAAGAAATTCACCAATAAAGAAGGTACCTTAAAATAAAAGTGAGATGAAAGATGTTGTCTTTGTTCATCCTATTAGCCCGGGGGGTAGAACACGCATCGCTATCTAGATATATTGTTTATTAGGATGACAAGATTCATATAGGTTCCATTCCTAGTTCATTCTTGATTTTTTTAGGGAGGGGGGAAACAATTCTTTATACATTAAATAATTTAAAATTGGGTTCATTTTTCATGATTTAGTGATATTTTCATGCATATGTGCATTTTTCATGTATTGTCTTTATATACTATGTTATGTACTAAACACGATTGCTTTTTGTAAATAATCATTATTATTCAAAAATCTAAAAAGATTTACGTTTATTCTTTTTATAATAAGCGGTTAAGTTTTTGACTCTTTTGAATTGCTTATTTATTTAACTTGAATGATGATTAAAAGTGAATTTGAAACCATTTTATTTTAAATGTTGATTGATTTAATTTTTAGATTAAAATTCATTTGATAGATCACAATTGATAAATTTATTGAAATCTATGGTATTAATTTTAAAACCACTTGAGCACATGTATACCACTTATTGTATATGATTTCACTCATTCGATTATTACTTAATTTGATAATGATCAAATCCCAAAATCTTGTTGGTGGTTCTATGGTCCATGTGTGAGATTTTGAGAATTTCAGACTATAAAGGAGTTGAGTAAGGACCGTTTTCCAAAGTATTGATAAGAGTGATTACACTCATCTTGGAAATTCAAATGTTATTGGATAGGTGTCATCTAGGTGTGTGAAAATTCAATCAATGGAAAAAGGAAAAATATGTTGTTTGAGTCATAAGTTAAGATCTTGAACTGACATGAAAAATAAGATAGGGAATAGCTATTCAGAAATGAAAATTTCTATTTAGTTATAATTCAAAATATTTTTATCAACATATGCTTGACGCAGTTAATGTCATAAGGTTATGTGAGATCAAAGGATATTGATGGAATGATTGTTTTTTAAGCATCATTTTTATTGATTATATGAGTTGATTACGTGTAATCATGTTGATTTTAAATTCATTATTTTTCACATGAATCATACCTTGATTGATATTATAAAGTTGCAAAATATTAATTTGATAAGAGTTTTGAGCCTTGTATGTTGACTTGATTGAAGTTTGAATCATTTGTGTTTCTAATTCACGTTTTAATCAAGATTGGAATTAAATATCTTTCCAATAAAATTTTCATGCCTAATCACCATCACACTTACATGATCTATGTTCTCATTTGTATGTATGTGTGTGTGAGAATTGTTGACTATATATTTTTTGTGCATTTTATCCCAAATTTATGCTATTGAAGTCAAATTGAATGATTTTTTCGTATATTTGCATTCATTCATATAACTGCAATTCAGTGTGTTAGGATTCAGGAGGTGGATTTTTTTTTTGAGTTTTTGGGTTTTATGGGAAAATCCCTTCTTTCATTCGCACGGGTAAAAAGAGCTACCGTTTATATGGTTTGGCGTACGCACAGATTTGGTGAGTCATTCGAACATCATCGGTAGGTTATTAAGGGTTTGTTCGATCAATGTGTCATTTCATTTCAAAACATTCTCAAGAGCACAAACCCTAGGATAAATCACCCCGATAGTAATTTTTGGCCATTTCATGCTAGATTGAGTGCTTCTTGAGAGATTTTAATGTCTTATTGATATTCACCCATAGTTTGTCAAATTTATGTCTGGTGCTTGATTTAACTTCAGTAAGTCTTCATATCTTTTAAATTCTTGTTAATTTACTTTTCACTTTGTGATTTTAGGTTAGATATACTAATTTAGGTGTTGATTTGTTGATTTGGTTAGTTATTTGGAGATTTGGGCTAGTGTATTTGGGATTTTTTTACTTTTGTCATTTCAACCCTAGTTTTTCTCCTAATTCTGGTGAATCTTGTTCGTATCAATATTTTTGCATTATGGGTAGAGCTAAGACTTAAGATAAGAAGATAGTTTCAGTTCGAAGGGGTCTCGCACGTGAGTTTTCATTGACCCCTAGACAATATAGAAGACATAGACAAGCATTGAGTTCCTCCATACTTGTTCCAATTGCCTAAGATGATGCCTCTAGTATTCTTTTTACTAGGGATGGTTCTTCGCTTTTTGCAGGTTTAATTACTCGTGCAATTATTTTTTAGAGGGATGTCAAGTGGGATCAACTCAGGCGGAGTTATTTGTTATTCAACATTACATCAGCTACATGGTATGGCCAATATGTCTATTGTTTGTGAGTGTTATGCGAACATGATCATTCCACCTGATACCACACATGTCATTCATTCTTTTGTCCATAGTGTTTCTATAAATCTTACCGGTGATGCTCTTGTGACTTATTTAGGCCTTAGGATGACTATTTAAAAGACTGGGTATAATACTAATTGTGATGGTGGTTATTCGATGGATGAGGTTGCATACATTTTAGTAGGTTTTCCGACTATATGGATGAGACGTTCACTTATTCATAATGAGATGGATCGACGATAGTTTTTGCTTCATTTTCTAGTTGTGTACAAACTTATTCCTTGTCGTTATCTTGTATTTTCCTTTTTTATAGGTCGTTTAAATCATTCATTAGCACATGATCATGTGATAGATTATCCCGAGTTGACCATTCATGTTATGAGGAGAGCATGTACTAAGACTAGAAGTGAGGTGTTACATTATAGTTGGTTGATCACATGGCATCTTTATACATTGGGGGTACCTACATTAATGATAGGATACATAAACACAACCCAATGAAGATAAACTCAGTTAAAACTCACAAATCTCTCTTGTATAACTCGAAAAGTAGCAATGAAACTTAGAAGTAACTTATCTAGAGGGAGAGAGAAGTAAGCACCCTATATACACCTTGGTAGGCAGGTAGAAACACACCAAACACCCTCAAGTATACCTGTCAAGTATTAAAAACTTCATAATAAATGACAATGGTGAGTGAATAAACCCTCTGGTTTGCAATAACTCTCTCTGATGTGAAATCTTTCTAGTAATAACTTCTCAAACTCTCAAAGATAATCCTCTCCTCAAGGGTGGTTGGGGTCCTTAAATAGCCTCCCACACCACCCCGAGGCAACTTAGTCATTAAAGACTATGAAAAATGTCCCTCATACTTTATGTCACAACATTAAATGCCTCATGCACTAGTTGTCTCCACGTCATAAACATTAAATGCCAAGACATGCCTTTTGCCTAACCATTGTGTGTCAGGGGGCAGTTGTCACAGAGGTGGCTCACCAACTGCCTCACAGCCCCAAATACCATGGTGGTTTACTCAAGTGTAGGTCTGACATTGTTTAGCTGGCTACTAACATCACCTACAGTATATGTGACATTAAGTAGAGGGTTGTTTGGTTCATAACTCAACGCCCGATGGAACTCCAAGATGCTCCGCCCGAGGTTCCACAGTCAGGGTTCTTCGGTGTTTTACCAGGTGTATCTAAGATGGTCAGGACAAGCCCCAACGGTGCCTCACTTCTCAATCCTCCAAACCAAGTCCATCTAAAGTTCCCACGGCGAGGTCATTCGATAGAGCATGAAAGCTCTCCCAGGACCTACCAAGCCTGGTCTGTCGCGAGGACCATTTGTCCTCACACTAAAACTCGTTATTATTATCGTTACATCATTACAATCATTATAGCTTAGAGTCAATATAAATAAAGATACAATATGACTAATCACAACAAGCTAAGGTACGAGTTGCCATGCTAAGATGCCTCCCTGAGTTGCCATGCAGAGTTACCACGCTTGAGCTACCTCGGTTTCTCAATCCCAAACACTGTTTCTTATTGGGGAATTATCCCTAATCTCAGGATTACCTTTAATCCCCCTCTATATTTGCCCCTTCGTGGAGAGATTTGTTGGACCAAGAAATATCTGCACGAAACTTCTCAATCCGATGAACCTTCTCTGCGTGAAAAAATTCTTGCTTCCTTTCCTTTGTTAGAACCACATTGTTATAATCTGCAGGAAAAAGTAAAATTCTCCCCGATGTTCCTGAGGCGAAGTGCCACGATTTATTGGGGCTTTGACGAAGGGACATCACCACTTTTTCCTTATACTGCGCTTCAATCGTTCTAGCTTTTTATTATTTGAAATTCTCCCGGTAGGCTCGCTAACCTTCTCAAATACTCGTTTGGACTCCAGGTAAGTGAAATTATCCCTTGTGATGCTTCGATATGTTCGAAAAAGCAGAAATTTTCCCCGATGTCGCAAATTAAACAACGTTTGGACTTGTGAGGAAGGGACATCGTAGCTTATTTTTTGAATCGTTGGAGGACTGCCTTCGTTGGGAGTCACAGGTTATGTCTGACAAAAAATCTGGTGCCAAAACTCAAACTTGCTGAAGAAGGCAACCCCCTTCTTTTCCCCAAGCATAACTTCATTAATGACATGGCATTGTCTTTTCAATTGTCGATACCCTTCCCGATGTTCCTCGTGTTCATTTGAAATGATTATAGGCGGCCATTGCACGTGCGATTGTGGGAAACTCCAACAGTCGAGTTTGAAACCCTTCAAATGTCTCTTTTATTTCATTAACCTTCTCTTTCCTTCATCTTCTTCAAGCTCCCCGCATTCTTTAGAGAGAGAAACTCTGTGTGAACTTTGTGCGACCTCCATTGTTGTCCCATTCTTAACTCAGTCTTCTCCTTCTCTCATCTTTTACACCACCACCTACGGTTGTGCTCCTCACCTCTTATTCTTAGCCCTTCTTACCCAGCTATATCATTCATCACCACTCTCTTATGTCTTCTTCAAGTACTTCCAAGGTTGTCGCCCCCACTTAGCCAGGTTTCCCCTCTGCCGCTGCTGGCGCTGTCACCGCCCTTAGTGGCGCTGTCACCGCCCTTAGTGGCGCTGCACTGGATGCTGCTCGTCAAGAGAAGCTATGCTTCTATCACCGGACGCCCATCTTTGAAGAAGATGATAAGTTTTCTGAGGCATGAAAGAACTTCCACTTCTCATCTAAGTTCTACCCCTTACTGTTGGGTGATGAGGAGATGGATTCATCAAAGTGGGGCTATCTTCCACCTGAGGGGACTCTGCATTTCCGTCTGGACCGAGGCGACTTCCCCTATTCTCAGATTGACTTCGAAGCACCTGGGGGATCATCAACCCATTTTACTTCTTGGCACACACACATGTAGAGCTCCTACGCTGCTACTCTTACGAAGTTTGGGCTGGATCGAGCCTATTGGTTTGGCGAGTTTACCCTCTCTAAGCACAACGCGGCACTCCAAGTGCTAGTCTCTCTATGGAACATCATAACCCACACCTTCTTCGCTGCGAGGTGGGAGTTTACTGTTACACTGGAGGACATCTGTGAGCTCCTTGGGTTTGAGCCTATGGGCAAGTTCACCTACCACGATGAGCCTCTAGATGTCGAAGAAGCTGCTGATCGAGTTGAGCTGGATCGAATTTGCCGCAGTTTCACCGGTTCCTCAAACAAAGCCACATCCCCCCCCCTTATCAACTATTTTTTTGAAGATCTGACGTCGAAGGATGTTAGTGATGCAACGGGCCGCGGTAGAGGTAGCTCCCTGTAACTACCAGCCTACATACTTGTACTGATTTCATGCTTTTTTCTTACTGGGAAACCCAACGATCCGCCCAGGAAGGACCTAATAAACATTTCCATTTGTTTGGCCAGGGGGTTTAACCTTCCCCTGGCCGCTATTGCCCTGGGTCCCCTCTACACTTGGTTGGATCGAACATACATCTATATGGAACGATCACTGGGTCGTTACAACTTGGCGAATTTTGCCAACACCATCATTTTGACGGGCTTCCTCTACACCCGCTTTCCTGCTATTGTTGCGAAGTCCGTTTCTCTGCTTGTGAGCCAAGGTATCAAGCCCCAACGCCTCCTATGTTTTCATAAAAAACAAAGTCAAAAGGAGATAATGGATGCTTTTTTTATCATTTAGACTCCTTTGTGATGAGGCCATATAGTGAGTCTACCTTTGCCCATAGTTGGGACTTCTTTCCTTCTGCAGCCACAACGGTCAGGTTCAATCCGGTTGTAGAGGGTCCCTCGCAAGCCGTAGTTCTTATTTTCACACCGGATTTTCTCCCCTCCTACACTCAATGGGGATACACTTCAGAGCCCTACAACCCTGATAGGTGCAGCAGGTAGTTTGGGTTCGATCAGGGGGTCCCTCGACCTATGTTCCAGGACAACCTGTGACAACTCGAATATAATTATGATAAATTATGTTTAAATCATGATTATCTTATGTGATATGTATAATATGTTATTAGTATATATAATGTTAAGTCATTATGTTTAGTCTAATCCTACCTTCATAAAGCATGAAATATCGAATTAGTTACAAGTATGAAATTTTGAAGTTTCGGTAGGAATGTTCATGTTTAAGGATAGTTTTGAACAGTATAATATAACAATTGACTTGAGGTATAAACTAGATAGTTGTAGACATATGAGTTAGGTTTGTAACAGAATAAACGGTGCATCTAACGGACATTCGAGTGAGAAGATATAATTTTTTTACGAACAGGGGGTAAAGTAGTCATTTAGCCTTAAATGATATGTTGTCTTATATGGCACCACATGTTATATTTTGATTGCACCAAGAGGGGGTGGAATTATGCCGACTTAAAACCCTTGAATTAAGCTCTCCCTTCAGTATATTTCATCCATGGAAGAGTTTTAAATTAAGGAAAGAGAGTTTTGAAGTCTAGGAAGAAAGTGTGAGGAGAAATTGAAGAAAAATTCATAGAAAATTACATAAAAGCCCCTAAGGTAATTCCATCCATAAATATTGTTTGATTTTTTTGTATTGCTAATTTAAATGATAGAAATGATCATTTTTTTACTCAAATTCCATGTATTGATGTGTACTCATGGATAGATGCATGTTTAAGCAAACTTGAATGTGTAAACCCTTGAAATTGCCTTGTTTAGAAACCTTGTGTATTCAAACTATCATATCTTTTTGTATACTTACTGAAATTGATTTATTCAAATTGGAGATTAACCTGGACTCATATATGTATTAAATATCAGAAAATCATGTTAAAATACCAAGAAATGAGTCTTTGGTGAGAGTTTGAAGTCCGGGTATGAAATCTTCCCCAAGGGTGAAAGTATGCATACCATATGTTTGATGTCTTACTTGACATAGCAAATGAACTCTGAAAATTATGAAATTTTAATATTGTATTGTTCAATATGTTTACTAATGTTGGGTGAAATATCATATAAATTTATGATGTATAAAAATTATGAAAATTCTTGGAATTTGAATGAACGATAAAAGAGCCTATAGGGCAGATTTGCTATGTGGTAAAGAAATGGGCATATCTTGCTCTATGAGACTTGAAACGATGTACCGCCTTTTGTGTTGGAATAATAATATGATAATTATTGAATTACCAAGAATAAATGAGTATATGTTTGGTCTATGATTTGTATATGACAATTATATTAACATGAATTTGGATGAGACTTCATTTGTGACAAATGATTTGAATAGAATCGTATGATGCTTATGAATTGAGTTATGTTCAAGTTATTCTTTGAATTGTTAATATTGTTATGATGACACTAATATTATAAGAATTATAGGAAGGGAAGAAGAGCTGATTGAGCAAGTACCGGATAAAGGCAAGGGAAAATCCAGTTACACTGTCAAGGTGAGTGTACTTATGATTGTTTCATATATAGATATGAAAATGATATGTTGGATTTGAATATAGCTCTAAGAGCGGATTTGTTTGAATACTTTGGTATTCAGGATTTTTTTGGATATTCAAATATCCAAGATTTGTTATTGCCAATGGGCAGAATTATTTGGATCTTATGATCCAGTATTTGCTATTGCCAATGGGCAGAATTATTTGGATCTTATGATCCAGGATTTGTTGTTGCCAACGGGCAGGATTGCTCAGATTTTATATCCACAGATTCGATATAGAATTGTTATTCCATTGTATGGGAAAAGTACCTCTCTAAGATAAATGCTTACGGTTTATATTTTAACATTTTCAGGTTTGTACGCTGCCAGCTAGGATACTATATGACCGATAACTTTGAGAGTTGCACCGTTGGAAGAGCTGGGGTTTAAATATGAGGATTTTAACCTTGTCACACTGAAGATTTTAATACACTCACATATTGTATATATTTATTTAGCATGAATTTAGTTGATCATAGTAAATCACGTTATGATATGTCTGCTTAATTACGACTCTGATATTGATTTCGGTATGAAATAAGAATAATATTATGTTCATTGTGCACATTATGTAGAAAAATATTGATAAATGAATAATATTTCCAATGGGCTCAAGATTATGATCTAGTTATTATAATAAGATATGATTATTATGGAATTTGGGTTTGGGGTGTGACACAACCACTCAAAGTCCACCTTCGTTGAAGCCTGCACCTTCTATACTGCAGCCGCGGTGCTTGATGTAACATCCACCATCGATGGCCGTGTAACCCTTCCTAGTTCTACTAGGAAAGGAGATATATCCACTTCTTTTACCACCAAGTTCCATTTGGAGCAGTTGGAGATGATTCACGAGTTCATTCAGTCCCTCCCTCAATATCCCCCAGTCTTTTCCTTCTCTTCTTTTGAACTGGGTCTTAAGGGGAAATACGTGCTTGGGGTTGAGTTTCCCTTGAGTACAACCCTTAAATAATATCCCCAAGAATTACCCCCTCATTGCCCTTCCCACTTCCATCCCAAACTCCAAGGCCGCTGCAGCTCCCAAACAAACTGCCCCTTCGACCGAAGCTGCCACGGAAGAGGGGCCTTCTCAGCCGCCTGTTAAGAAGGCCAAGAAGGCCAAGTCCAAGAAATCTAAGGCTCAAGTTCAAATGCAAAATCCTTTGGAGGCAATCCAAATTTCCTCTGTTCCCCCTCCCATGTCTCTAGAGATGGTTGAAGAGCTAAGGAGGCAGGTGCAAGCCGAAGTCGATAGGATACATGATGAGTTTCAACGACGCTCTTTCGTTGTTCCTCCTCCGGGTACGTTCCCCATAATCGTGGTTGATCCCACAGAGCCAACGGAAAAAAGGAGAAGAATGATGAGGGTACCTAAAACTGGTGGTGCAACGAGCACCCGGAAGAAAACGCTGGGTACCAAGACCCAGAAGACACAAGCTCTTGAGAAACCTCCATCACCAATTCTTTCTGCTGCTGCCTCCTCGTCGCCTTCACCAGTAGTTATACCTTATCGTTCTCCCTCTGGATTTGAGGTATGTTTGCATTCTTTATTTCTCATTTTCCTTCTCTAAAGGTGTGTTGCATCTGCTTATTTCTTACTAAGAAAATGTTTTGGTGCAGGGAGTTGGAGAAGAAAAGCTCAATCCTCCCAGTTCCCCTGTAAGCCGCTTCGTGGGGGGACATTGCGGTATATCTCAAGCCGATATCACTCCTCCTCGTTCCCCTATGATAGGTCTTACCTACTCACGGATATTATCCTCCCAACGTGGCAAAGAAGCTGTTGCGGGGGCCACTACCATTGGGTCTGCTAAAATGCCCTGCCAACCAGAGGCAACTACTGTAGCCTCTTCTGAGTTACCATTGGAGCAAGAGGTCCCTCTGCCCCTCGCTGTGATCGAAGAGAGTGATTCTGAGGTAAATTTCTTACCAAGTCTCACATCTTTTATTTATCCCCTTTCTTTGTTTATCAATTCTAACATGTTGGGCTGCTTTAGGTGGATATGGCATCGCTGATAGCTAACATTCTCCTTCCTCCTGCATTATCAAGACCCCTTGCTGCAGTTCCTCTTTTTGGTGCCATAATGGGGGTAAGTTGTGTGCATTTATGCCCCTTATTCTTTTGTGTTTTACTCCTTGCGTCTAACACTTACCTTTACATTTGCATATTTCTCCAAGTATCTCTCCACCCTTTGCTCTAAGTGTCATTTTCCCTTCCTAGGCCCAGGTTGGTGCTACTGCTCTCGTTGGGGCATCCTTTGGAGATTCAACGTCTTCCTCCGATGATGACCCCAAGTTAGCTTTAGTACCTTATGTTGGTGAGGAAAGTTTGCCTTACATTGAGGCATCAACAGCCAAGGGCCCCGTTGAGGCTTCTGAGGCAATGAGCCCGCCTCCAACGGTCTCTACCCTTATGGCCCTCGTGGTGACTCCCGTTCTCTCCCCTACTGCTGTTGAGGTACCTTTCTAGTTTCTACATATTTCTCAGTTTCTCGAACTCCAACTGTGTTTGTGACTTAACAATGGAAACACTTGTTAAGTTTTTTTTATAAATTCCACCTGTATTGGTGACTTAACAACGAAAACGCTTGTTAAGGTTTCTCATAAACTCCATTGGTAACGGTGACTTAACAACGAAAACACTTGTTAAGTTTTTTTTTTAATAAACTCTACCTATATTGGTGACTTAATAATGAAAACACTTGTTAAGGTTTTTCATAAACTCCGCCTATATCGGTGACTTAACAACGAAAACACTTGTTAAGATTTTTCATAAACTCCACCTATATGGGTGACTTAACAACGAAAACACCTGTTAAGATTTTTCATAAACTCCACCTATATCGGTGACTTAACAACGAAAACACCTGTTAAGATTTTTCATAAACTCCACCCATATCGGTGACTTAACAACGAAAACGCTTGTTAAGATTTTTCATAAACTCCACCTATATCGGTAACTTAACAACGAAAATGCTTGTTAAGATTTTTTCATAAACTCCACCTACATCGGTGACTTAACAACGAAAACACTTGTTAAGATTTTCCATAAACTCCTTGTTTCGTCTAACTATTTTCAGGTTGCTCAGGAGGATTCTCTACCAGTTCCTTCGCCTATTGCCTCGCCCCATTTTGAACCTGTGGCTTTCGAAGAAACTAGCCAAAATGATCAAGGTTCCACGACAGGTGCTGTTGCGGAGAGAGAATCTGGATGCGAGCTTCCTCTGTTGGACTTGGCTCCTCACGCCTTCTGTTTGATGATAATCCAACATTCTCCCTAAATACCTGCCAACCACCATTTGGCAATCGAGCAACTTGTGAGCTATCATCCTAAAACCTTCACGGTGGACTGCCTGCATTCAAACATCTCAGTTAGGAGCTACAGGCTTCAAGGCATGGCCACAGTCGTTGCTAAAATCGCCAATAATCCAACTGCAAACATTACTATACCCCTCCTCAACCAATTCCTGGGTTATCTGAGGGAGTTGGGTCATGACGGGTTCCGTTTTGACTGGCTCATCACGCATTTGAAGACTTTGAAGAGCCAACGGTTGGACTGCTAAAGGGAGCTCTTACAAAAACATCAGGAGGATCAGCGGGCCAAGGAAGCTAAGTTGGTTGAGCTAGCACCTCTCCTCGGAGCCATTAATAAGGAGGTGGAGGACCTCGAAGAAGCTCTGCGTTTGGTAAAGATAAAATGAGAAAAACTTCTTATCAAACGTACGCAAACACATACTAGGTTGGAAGTTTCCATTAATGCCCAACGGTCTTGCTTAGAAGCTTCTTCGGGCCTTACTGGAGATTTTTTCTCCTCCCCAGATTTGTGGTTCCTCCTGGGTCAATGAGTTTTTGTATATGTATTTTTCTTTTCTTCTCATGTAATTCTTGGGCGATAGCTCCCAATTTTGTAATGCCTCCAAAGTTTATGGATGAAAAGGATATTTATTTTCTTGTGCCATTCCTTTGTGTTACAACTTATTGCATGGATTGTGAAGTGTGAAGTTCTATAATTATTTCATCTCTACTTGAGTTATAATAAAAAGGACTTACATACTCATCATAAGAAAGAACTTGTGTATTCATAACAATAACCAAATACATCAGTGGTCAAATATAACTGCCTACACATAATAAACCTTCAACCACTTATTGTAAATCTTGAATGGTTTATCTTCTTCCATTTTTAAAATTAAGCAATAACATAAGTCATGAGCCCCCTTTACGATTAAAGGTCCCTCCCAATTTGCTGCAAACTTAGGTAGAGGAAGCCCCCTAATATGTTTAACTGTTGCCTTCAATACAAGATCTCCCTCCATGAACTTCCTTAGTCTTACCAAGTTGTCATATACCCTGGAGAGATACTTCGTATACATTTAAAAGTGTTGCATCGCATTATCCCTGTGTTCATCCAACGCTTCCAACTGTACGTGTCTATTCTGAGGGAGCATGCTGCTTCGCAAGGCAAATCGAGCCGAGGGAACTTTTAACTACACCGGGAGAATTTCCTCAGCCCCATAAACAAGAGAGAACGGTGTATACCCTGTAGGCTTCCTCTTAGTCATTCGATACGCCCATAAAATGGTTGGTATCTTGTCATCCCACGATCCTGGGAAATTTTCTATCGTTTTTGCCAAGATATTAACCAAAGTTTTGTTAGTCGCTTCGGCTTGACCGTTTCCCTTTAGGTATGCCACCATCGACGTGTGATGGAAAATGTAGTATTTATCTGTGAGCATCGTTACCTCTGAATTGACGAAAGGGGTCCCATTGTGTGAAAGGATAACCTTTGGGATCCCAAAATGGCAAATGATGTATTCTCTGATGAAGTTGCTCATTACTCCTACTGTTGCCATTCTCAGTGGTATCTCCTCAGCCCACTTTGTGAAACATTCTGTTGCTACTAGGATGCATATCCTCCCCCTCGAAGAAGGGTGTAATTCCCTAACCAGGTCAAACGCCCAAGTGTGAAATGGATAGGGCGTTGCCAGGGAGTGTAGGTCCACCGATGGGGCATGAATCATATTTTCATGCAGCTGGTAGGCCTTGCATTTTCGAACGAACTCAGTGAAATCTTTCTCCATCGTTGGCTAATAGTAACACAGAGTCGTCAACTGGTCATATAACTTGGCCACTCCTATATGAGATGTATCGTGCGCCTATTTCAGAACCTCGACTGCCTCTTACTTCATGATGCAACACAACGGCCTGTTGAAGTATTCCATTCGATAAATCTGCCCTTCTTGAACGTAGAATCTGAGGGCCCTTTGTCGGAGTCCCATCTCATCAATTTTTATCCGTTGGGATAACTCCATCTTTAATGAAGTCAATATAGGGTTGTCTCCAGTCAGGCTGAGTCTCCACAAAATGGCATTCTGCTGCCTCAAAGAACAACTGGCATTTGTCACACTTCCGTTATAACTTAGTTGCATCCTTCTTTATACTGGGCTAGAAATATCCCTCCCTTTGAATTCTTCTATAAAGGGGGATCTCAGTCATTTCGTAGTGTTCTTCATGTGCTTTCTTCAATCTCTTCCCTGCTTCTTCTGGGCCGATGCACCTTGACAGCCATCCTCATGCGTTTCTAAAATAAAGGTTTCCCTCGTTGTTAAAGTACTGGGCCAACTCTCTGAGCCCCATCGTTCCTTCACCAGTATCTTGTTGCCTCTTAATCTCTCCCCTCCAGTCTGCGTCCTCCTCCATCAGTAAAATTAACTCTACCATCGAAGGAGATGTTCTTTATTGAATCACGACAGTAGTTGTATCGTTCCTTATGATCATCTTCTGGGCGATAGTGGCATAGGCGTCTGGGTGATGGTTCATCGTTCTAGGTTGCCTCTTAATTTTGGTCCGATGGAACTGGACAAGGAGCCTCTGAATGATCATTTTGTACTCTGTTAGGCTCATGTGTTTCAACGCGTATTCTCCATTCACTTGTTGAACCACCAAGTTTGTATCCCCCTTGATGCAAAGTGAATGAATTCCTCTTCGAAGAGCCTCTAACAATCCCAACACCAATGCTTCATATTCTGCCTCGTTGTTGAAGCAAGGGAAATCTAACTTGTAAGAAAGGAAAATCTCCTCCATTCCTTTCGAAATAATAACCCCTGCTCCTCTTTTCTTTTCTATCGGTGACCCATCGAACTGCATTGTCCATTCCTCATTCATTGCATCTAGGTGATTGGCCTGCAAGTTGCCTCCTGGAATGCTTTCTTTGGGTGGCTCAAACGTTCCTGAAGGAAAAATAGCCAACAGATCAACGTACGCCTAGCTTTTGATTACGCGAGAAACCACGCACTTTAAGTTATATTCGGAGAGGATAAGGAACCATCTAGCTGCCCTGCTAATCAATATAGTTCTTGAAAGAAAATACTTAATGGGATCACATCTCGTTACAATAGGAATTGTGAAAGATAACATATAATGTCTAAGTTTTTACGCCACAAATACTAAGGCAAAATAATGCCTTTCTAAGCTACTATATCTAACTTCTGGCCCATGGATGATCCTGCTGAGATAGTATACCGACCGTTCTTGTCCGTCAATCTATTATGCCAGCAAAGCTTCCACAGACCTCATGGTGGATGTGAGGTACAACTGCAACGGTATTCCTGCCCTTGGGGGAACCATGGTCTGTGGTGACACGAGCAGCTTCTTCAGTCCGTCAAGAGACTCCTGGTGAATCGCCTCCCATTTGAACTTCGTGTTCTTTCGCAGCAGCTGCATCAGTGGGTGTGTTATTTCGGCCAATTCAGGCACAAATCTCCTAAGGTAGGAGACCTTGCCGAGGAAACTCTTCAGCTCCTTCTCCATTTTTGGATATGGCATTTCCAAGATCACCCGCTGCTTGTCCTTGTCCATCTGCACCCCTTGTCGATCGACCACAAAGCCTAGAAATTTCCCACTCGTCACTCCAAAAACACAAATCAATGGATTCATCTTTAATTTAAACTTCTAGTAACAGGAAAACACCTTCCTAAAATCGCTCAGATGGGACTCCACCTTTCTCGACTTGATGACCAAATCATCCACATAAAATTCCACAAACTTGTGAAAAAAGTCATGGAAAATGGCCATAATTGTTTTTTGGTAAGTCGCCCCAGCGTTCTTGAGTCCAAACGGCATCACCTTGTACATGAAGCTGCCCAACGAGGTTCTGAACGCTATTTTCTCTTCATCAGAGGGATCCATATTGATCTGGTTATACCCTATATACCCGTCCATGAAGCTATACATCTCGTGACCAGCCATTGCTTCTATCAGGCTATCGATGGAGGATAGAAGGAACTCATCTTAGGGACAAGCTATATTCAAATCTCTAAAGTACACACAGATCCTTATTTGATTTTTGTCTTTCTTCCCCACTGGGATAATACTGGACGACCAGATCGGGTATTGTATCGACTTGATAAACCCTGTTGTTAGTAAGCATTGAACCTCTTCCTTGATCTTCAAATCCAGCTCAGGTTTGTACATTCTTATTGCTTATTTTACTGGAATGGCTGAAGGAATCACGTTCAACTTGTGACAGCTCACTTCCTCATCCATCCCTTTCATCTCTGTGTACTTCCATGCGAAGACGTCTATAAACTCCCAAATCAACTCAACCAAGGCCCCTCGTTTCTTTTTACTGAGATCTTTTAAGATTAAGATTGGCCTTGGGTCTTCCCCTTCTTTTTCTAGGTTCAACTTATCTAGCTCTTGTACCTGCGGCTTCGGTCAATCTTCCATGTAATCTGGTTCCTCCGTGACTTCCTCCATAAATTCCTATATGTTGGAGTTGTCTATCACCATACATTGTCCCCATTGATCCACCAGAAAACATTCATATATTGGGTCAACCTCATCATTAGTTTCCTCGGCATCCCGCTCATACTGTTACAGTCGATACTCCACCTTTCCTTCTTCAGTAATGACTTTCTTGTTTTGTCTGCTGTTAGCGGTGACTGCTTTCCTCTTCTTCTTTTTAGACACTTCGACCACTCTTTTCCCTGAGAACCGACTCAGCACGCTTTGTCGTTGGACCTCATGCTCCATCGGATCCACTCTGGGCCCTATCCTATCTTTGAGTAGCTTCGACATGCCTTGGGGCTGAGGGACCGCCTGGTGAGCTTCTTCAGTCATTACTCTTGCATTGCTCGTAACCTCTTTACTCTGCTCGTTCAAGGGCCCCATCCTTTCTCTGATCGAGGGAACCCATGCTCTTTTCATCCTTCTCGATAGGACCCGAACATCCTTTTTCGACTCTGTATAAAATTCTGTGTCCACCAAGTGAGCTTCCTCGATAGCGAAAGGCCTTTTTATTGCCCAAATGGTCACTTCTGTCCCCTTGATGTTCGCCTTATCGCATTCGTGGTACGTAGAAGGAACCAGCCCTTGGTTGTGCATCCACACCCTTCCTATTAATAGATGATAGGAAGTTTCACTCTCTATTACGTGGAACTTTATATGGGAACTCAAATTTCCCATCACAATCCCAACATTAACGTACCCAATGGATTTGGAAGATTGGTTATCATACCCCGAAATTACCAAAGGCATGGGGACCAACCTTTCTTCTGGAATATTAGCTGCATGAAAGGAGTTAATTGGCATGATATTGATGGAAGCTCCCCCATCCATGAGGGTCCTTGCAAAACTAACTCCGTTGACACTAGCAGTCATATACAATGGCCTGTTATGAGGGAATCTCATAGCCCTATCAGCATCGCTGAAGGTCACTTCTGACAGGAACCTTCTTACCAACCTGGTCATGGATCCCTTCCATTTCAGTGAAGGGACCGCAACTTTCCTCGTAATATCTAGTATCGTTCGGGTTATTTTCAACCTGCTCTCTTTTGGTATCCCTACCTGTTCGAAGAACCAGGTGAACTTTGGGGATTTTGAGACTGCACAGTACTCTAGGCCCAGATCTGCTTCCTCACCTTCAACGTTGTATACGTCCTCCATGTCCTTGACATTTGCTTCATCGTAGGCCAAAACTATGTTAGCCATTCCCTTAGTACATGTCTCCAAAGCTGCTTCATACTCTTGTCTTTCTCCTCTCTCCGCCTCTTCATCATAGTCCCCATGTGCTGGTAGTGGGTTGTTATTGACGTTCTGCGGAGGGATTTACAACGTCCCTGCCTTCATGTACTTATCAATAATTCTTCTCAGTGTGAAGCAACTTTATGTTGGGTGATGGATCCTCCGATGAACCTGGCAGTACCTAGGATCCACCTTCGTTGCCGCATCGGGTTCCCCAACGAGAACGTCTTTTGGCTTGTAGACCATTTTGCCTTGGACCATTGCATTGTAACAGCTGACAACCTCCTCTACTGTATAAGTCAATGGTGGTGGGTCCTCCCTGTTTCTGCCGAACTTCCTCTTATTTTCCTTCTTCGGTGCCATACCCCCATCTCCTCCCTCGGTGTTACCCGTGGGGGCTGAGACCTCCTCCCCATGGGTTGCATCGAATGCCTAAACATTATGGGCACCATCACCGAATTGGGACTCACCACCAAAGAGATATTTCTCGCTGCTTTCAAGAACGCCGAAAAAGTCCCCTCGCTCGTCTCATTAATGACATGGCAGATGTACTCAGGAAGCAGCCCCTCAACGCAGATTTGCAATAACTTAGACTATTTGGCTTCCTCCCTCACGTCGAGGGATCTTTCCCCAAACCTTTGAACATAGGCCACCACTTCTTCCCCAGGTCGTTGCTTCTCCCTAGCCAGTTGGGTCAAAGTAAACTCATCTTCTGCCAGAACAAACTTCTGGACAAATAATACATGCATCTCCTCCTACGTACAAACACTCCTGGGAGTCAAATGGGAATACCAGGTATATGCTTTATCGGTTAAGGATTTGGAAAACTCCCTCAACCGAAGTTTCTTATTATTACAATGCGCCCCTAAGTGTTCGATGAAGCGCTTGATGTGCTCCTTCGGATTCCCACCTTTTCTCGTGTATTTTTCAAAAATAGGAGGAATATAGTCCTTCGGATAGGGCTCGTCGTTGTACTCCTAAGGATACGGTGTTCGAAAGTCATCATAAACCGAAGCTATGTCGCCAGCAGCTTACGAGGAAGCCTGCATGAACTTCAGCATCTCCTTTTGCATCTCTTTTCTCATTTCTTCCATAGGTTATGCCACTGGGACAACAACCATTGGGACGAAGGGTTGAGTGCTCGTTGCAGCAGGAGAAGGCACCACGGTTGGGGCCGTCGATACTCCTGATGTTCCCTATGCTGGATTCACAACAGAGGGTATGCTCGATGGGTCTGTTCCCGTTACACATGCACCTGGTGGGGACGTTGGAGCTACCCCCGGTGTTACAAAGGCATTAGCCTCCAATCCTCCCAGCATAGTTGAAGCTACTGGAGTTTGCAAAGACTCATAAAACTTGCTCATGAGGAGCGCGACCTGAGTGGGTCCCAACCCCGCACTCGTGGAAGCTTATGTCACCCCCGGAATACCTGATGCCACTGGAACCGGAGGTACCTCTACTCGAGAATCCCCATCCCTTAGGGCCTCCAGTTCTCTCGCAGCTTGTTCTTCATTATTCTGGATGTCATCAAAGTTGAGCCTTCGATTAGCATTATCCTGTGCCATACTCCTTACTTAGAAGAATGCCTCCTCAGCAGAGTCGCAAATGTAAGAGGGTATTTTAGATAAGAACGAGGTGTAACCCCTATTTGAGTATGGTAATGATAGGCTAATTTGGCCAAAGCTTTGGATTAATTATAGGACACACAAACACAAACCCAGTGAAGATAAACTCACAAATCTCTCGTGTATAACTCAAAAACTAGCAATGAAACTTAGAAGTAACTTAGCTAGAGGGAGGGAGAAGTAAGCACCCTAGATACACCTTGGTAGGCAGGTAGAAACATACCAAACACCCTCAAGAATCCCTGTCAAGTATTAAAACCTTCGTAATAAATAACAATGGTGAGTGAGTAAACCCTATGGTTTACAAGAACTCTCTCTGATGTGTAATCTTTCTAGCAATAACTTCTCAAACTCTCAAAAGATCATCCTCTCCTCAAGGGTGGTTGGGGTCCTTAAATAGCCCCCCACGCCACCCCCGAGGCAACTTAGTCATTAAAGACTATGAAAGATATCCCTCATACTTTATGTCACAACATTAAATGCCTGCTTCACTAGTTGTCTCCACGTTATAAATATTAAATGCCAAGACAAGCCTTTTACCTAACCACTGTGTGTCAGGGGGCTGTTGTCACATAGGTGGCTCACCAACTGTCTGACAGCCCCAAATACCACGGTGGTTTACTCAAGTGTAGGTCTGACATTGTTTAGCTGGCTAGTGACATCACCTACAGTAGATGCCACATTAAGTAGAAGGCTGTTTGGTTCATAACTCAACGCCCGATGCAACTCCAAGTTGCTCCGCCCGAGGTTCCACGATTAGGGTGCTTCGATGTTTTACTAGGTGTATCTAAAATGGTCAGGACAAGCCCCAATGGTGCCTCACTTCTCAATCCTCCAAACCAAGTCCCTCTAAAGTTCCCACGACGAGGTCATTCGATAGAGCATGAAATCTCTCCCACGCCCTGCCAAGCATGGTCTCTCGCGAGTACCGTTTGTCCTCACACTAAAACTCGTTATTATTCTCGTTACATCATTACAATCATTATAGATTACGGTCAATATAAGCAAAGATTCAATATGACGAATCACAACAAGCTAAGGTATGAGTTGCCACGCTAAGCTGCCTCGTTGAGTTGCCACGCTTGAGCTGCCTCGGTTGAGTTGCCACGCTTGAGTTGCCTCAGTTTCTCAATTCCAAACACTGTTGCTTATTGGGGAATTATCCCTAATCATATTAATGAACTAAGAGGGAAGTTGATAATTTTAAGAAAAGGATTACCTTTGTAGTGCATAATAGGGGTAAGGCTAGGCATAATATTCTTAGACCAAGACCTAGACACTATACTCAAGTTTCAAGGACTATGAATAAGAATCATAAGAGGGATGAGAGATGTATACTGAGCGTAGGTAGTGGTATGCCAAGAAATTCACCAATAAAGAAGGTGGAGATTGATGTACCTTAAAATAAAGGTGAGATGAAAGATGATGTATTTGTTCATCCTATTAGCCCGGGGAATATAACATGCATCGCTATCTAGATATATTGTTTATTAGGATGACAAGATTCATATAGGTCCCATTCCTAGTTCATTCTTGATTTTTTTAGGGAGGGGGGAAACAATTCTTTATACATTATAGAATTTAAAATTGGGTTCATTTTTCATAATTTAGTGAGATTTTCAGGCATGTGTGCATTTTTCATGTATTGTCTTTATATATTATGTTATGTACTAAACACGATTGCTTTTTGTAAGTAATCATTATTATTCAAAAATCTAAAAAGATTTACGTTTATTCTTTTTGTAATAAGCGGTTAAGATTTTGACTCTTTTGAATTGCTTATTTATTTAACTTGAATGATGATTAAAAGTGAATTTGAAACCATTTTATTTTAAATCTTGATTGATTTAATTTTTAGATTGAAATTCATTTGATAAATCACAATTGATAAATTTATTGAAATCTATGGTATTAATTTTAAAACCACTTGAGCACATGTATACCACTTATTGTATATGATTTCACTCAAGCGATTATTACTTAATTTGATAATGATCGAAGTCCAAAATCTTGTTGGTGTTTCTTTGGTCCATGTGTGAGATTTGAGAATTTCAGACTATAAAGGAGTTGAGTAAGGACCGTTTTCCAAAGTATTGATATGAGTGATTACACTCATCTTGGAAATTCAAATGTTATTGGCTAGGTGACATCTAGGTGCGTGAAAATTCAATCAATGGAAAAAGGCAAAATATGTTGTTTGAGTCATAAGTTAAGATCTTGAACTCGCATGAAAAATAAGATAGGGAATATCTATTCAAAAATGAAAATTTCTATTTAGTTATAATTCAAAATATTTTTATCAACATATCCTTGAGGCAGTTAATGGGATAAGGTTATGTGAGATCAAAGGATATTGATGGAATGACTGTTTTTAAGCATCATTTTTATTGATTATATGAGTTGATTACGTGTAATCATGTTGATGTTAAATTAATTATTTTTCACATGAATCATACCTTGATTGATATTATAAAGTTGCAAAATATTAATTTGACAAGAGTTTTGAGCCTTGTATGTTGATTTGATTGAAGTTTGAATCATTTGTGTTTCTAATTTATGTTTTAATCAAGATTTGAATTAAAAATCTTTCTAATAAAACTTTCATACATTGCCTGATCACTATCACACTTACATGCTTTATGTTCTCATTTGTATGTATATATGTGTGAGAATTGTTGATTTTATATTTTTTGTATTTTTTATCCCAAATATATGCTATTGAAGTCAAATTGAATAATTTTTTCGTATATTTGCATTCATTCATATAACTGGAATTCAGTGTGTTGGGATTCAGGAGTGGATTTTTATTTTATTTTTGAGTTTTTGGGTTTTATGGGAAAATCCCTTCTTTCATTCGCACGGGTAAAAAGAGCTACCGTTTATATGGTTTGGCGTACGCACAGATTTAGTGAGTCTTTCGAACATCATCGGCATGTTATTAAGGGTTTGTTCGATCAATGTGTCATTTCATTTCAAAACATTCTCAAGAGCACAAACCCTAGGATAAATCACCCTTATAGCAATTTTTGGCCATTTCATGCTAGATTGAGTGCTTCTTGAGAGATTTTAATGTCTTATTGATATTCACCCCTAGTTTGTCAAATTTATGTCTTGTTCTTGATTTAACTTCCGTAAGTCTTCATATCTTTTAAATTCTTGTTAATTTACTTTTCACTTAGTGATTTTAGGTTAGATACACTAATTTAGGTGTTGATTTGGTTAGTTATTTGGGCTAGTATATTTGGGATTTTTTTACTTTTGTCATTTCAACCCTAGTTTTTCCCCTAATTCTCGTGAATCTTGTTCGTATCAATATTTTTGCATTATGGGTAGATCTAAGACTCAAGATAAGAAGATAGTTTCAGTTCGAAGGGGTCCCGCACGTGAGTTTTCATCGACCCCTAGACCGTCTAGAAGACATAGACAAGCATTGAGTTCCTCCATACTTGTTCCAATTTCCCAAGATGATGCCTTTAGTATTCTCTTTACTAGGGATGGTTCTTTGCTTTTTGCAGGTTTAATTACTCGTGCAATTATTTTTTAGAGGGATGTCAAGTGGTATCACCTCTAGCGGAGTTATTTGTGATTCAACATTACATCAGCGACATGGTATGCCCAATATGTCTATTGTTCGTGAGTGTTATGCAAACATTATCATTCCACCTGATACCACACATGTCATTCATTCTTTTGTCTATAGTGTTTCTATAAATCTTATCGGTGATGATCTTGTGACTTATTTAGGCCTTAGGGTGCCTATTTAAAAGACTGGGTATAGTACCAATTGTGATGGTGACTATTCGATGGATGAGGTTGCATACATTTTAGCAGGTTTTCCGACTATATGGATGAGACATTCACTTATTCATAATGAGATGGATCGACAATAGTTTTTACTTCATTTTCTAGTTGTGTACAAACTAATTCCCTGTCGTTATCTTGTATTTTCCTTTTTTATAGGTCGTTTAAATCATGCATTAGCACATGATCATGTGATAGATTATCCCGAGTTGACCATTCATGTTATGAAGAGAGCATGTACTGCGACTAGAAGTGAGGCGTTACATTATAGTTGGTTGATCACATGGCATCTTTATACATTGGGGGTACCTACATCAATGATAGGACACACAAACACAAACCCAGTGAAGATAAACTCAGTTAAAACTCACAAATCTCTCGTGTATAACTCAAAAACTAGCAATGAAACTTAGAAGTAACTTAGCTAGAGGAAGGGAGAAGTAAGCACCCTAGATACACCTTGGTAGGCAGGTAGAAACATACCAAACACCCTCAAGAATCCCTGTCAAGTATTAAAAACTTCGTAATAAATAACAATGGTGAGTGAGTAAACCCTCTGGTTTGCAATAACTCTCTCTGATGTGTAATCTTTCTAGCAATAACTTCTCAAACTCTCAAAAGATCATCCTCTCCTCAAGGGTGGTTGGGGTCCTTAAATGGCCCCCACACCTCCCCCGAGGCAACTTAGTCATTAAAGATTATGAAAAATATTCCTCATACTTTATGTCTCAACATTAAATGCCTGATGCACTAGTTATCTCCATGTCATAAATATTAAATGCCAAGACATGCCTTTTGCCTAACCACTATCTGTCAGGGGGCTGTTGTCACAGAGGTGGCTCACCAACTGCCTGACAGCCCCAAATACTATGGTGGTTTACTCAAGTGTAGGTCTGACATTGTTTAGCTGGCTAGTGACATCACCTATAGTTAGGGGTGTGCAAAAAAACCGACCAAACCGACAAAACCGAGCCGAACCGAAAATTTTCGGGCCGGGTTTTTTTAAGGGTCGGTTCGGTTCGGTTTGATCCGGTATAAAACCGACAGGGTCGGTTCGGTTTTCGGTTTTGGCATAAAAAACCCGATTTTGAACCGAACCGAACCGAATTAATTTTTATACTTTTTAATTTTATATTTTATATTATATTTATATTAGTGTTGGCATATTATATTATATTTTTTAATTTTATATTTATATTAGATATTAAAAAAAATATTTTTTATTAAAATAAATGAAAAAACCGAACCGGCCCTGTAAAAAACCAGCCCTGTCAAAAACCGACGGGTAAACCGAACCGGCCCTGTCAAAAACCGAGCCTGTTCGGTTCGGTTCGGTTCGGTTTTTATCCGCCCAAAACCGACATGGTCGGTTCGGCTCAAAAAACCCGCCCAAAACCGAACCGACCGACCCGTGAACACCCCTACCTATAGTAGGATGTGACATTAAGTAAAGGGGTTTTTGGTTCATAACTGAACGCCTGATGGAACTCCAAGCTGCTCTGCCCGAGGTTCCACGGTCAGGGTCCTTTGGTGTTTTACCAGGTGTATCTAAGATGGTCAAGAAAAGCCCCAACGGTGCCTCACTTCTCAATCCTCCAAACCAAGTCCCCCTAAAGTTCCCACGGCGAGGTCATTCGATAGAGCATGAAAGCTCTCTTAGGCCCTGCCAAGCCTGGTCTCTCGCGAGTACCGTTTGTCCTCACACTAAAACTCGTTATTATTCTCGTTACATCATTACAACCGTTATAGCTTACTGTCAATATAAACAAAGATACAATATGACTAATCACAACAAGCTACGGTATGAGTTGCCACGCTAAGCAGCCTCGCTGAGTTGCCACGCAGAGTTACCACGCTTGAGCTGCCTCGGTTTCTCAATCCTAAACACTGTTTCTTATTGGGTAATTATCCCTATTCTCAGGATTACCTTTAAGCCCCCTCTATATTTCCCTTTCGTGGAGAGATTTGTTGGACCAAGACATGTCTGCACGAAACTTCTCAATCCGATGAACCTTCTCTGCGTGAAAAAATTCTGGCTTCCTTTTCTTTGTTAGAACAACATTGTTATAATCTGCAGGAAAAAGTAAAATTCTCCCCGATGTTCCTGAGTCGAAGCGTCACGATTTATTGGGGCTTTGATGAAGGGACATCGCCACTTTTTCCTTATATAGAGCTTCAACCATTCTAGCTTTTTATTATTTGAAATTCTCCCAAAACTCCCGCTTACCTTCTCAAATACTTGTTTGGACTCCAGGTAAGTGAAATTATCCCTTGTGATGCTTCGCTATGTTCGAAAAAGCATAAATTCTCCCCGGTGTAATTGAGTCGCAAATTAAACAACGTTTGGACTTGTGGGGAAGGGACATCGTAGCTTATTTTTTGAATCGTTGGGGGACTGCCTTCGTTGGGAGTCACTGGTTATGCTTGACAAAAAATCTGGCGCCAAAACTCAAACTTGCTGAAGAAGGCAACCCCCTTCTTTTCCTCAAGCGTCACTTCATTAATGACGTGGCGTTGTCTTTTCAACTGTCGATACCCTTCCCGATGTGCCACGTGTTCATTTAAAATGATTAGAGGTGACCATTACACGTGCGATTGTGGGAAAGTCCAACAGTCGAGTTTGAAACCCTTCAAACATCTCTTTTATTTCAAAAACCTTATATTTCCTTCATCTTCTTCAACCAGCATTTCTAGTTTGAAACCCTTCTTTTTCCTTATACATTGGGGGTACCTAGATTACTTTCAGATGTCATTTCACCTATTATTATAGCTCCAATTTCTAGTGTGATTTCTTTTCAACCAGCAGTTCAGAGAGCTCATCGTCTAACCCTACAGTGTATAGATCCTGATGCACCGGCACCGGCACCAACCCTGACCCCTCTACCTTATCCAGTACACGAGCCTCATGGCCATCAAGGTCAGCATAATTTTATTTTCGCTCAGTTTACCTATATGAAAGGACAGTTTAGGGGGATGTGAGATTACATGGAAGGTATTCGTCATCAAGTTGAGAACATTGGCAGAGACTAGTATAACCTACGTACCAATATTATATTTCTCGTCGAGTACTTGAGACAACCACACCTTGTACCAAATTTCACTCACGTGGTTCATCCACCGATTGCTACTCCTCCACCTCCACATGTTTTAGTTCCGCTCGCATATGTTAGATATGATGATGATGATGATGAAGAGGACGACAACGATGTCGATGATGATGAGGAGGAAGTTGATGATAAGGAGACCAATGTTATTAATGATGATATGGAGTATGATAAAATGTGAGATGATTAGATATCTATTCTTGTCTCTGATGGTGTCAAAAATGGTACCACCAAGAAAATGAATAAGATCTCACTCCAATAGAACCTTAAATATGCAACAACGATGGAAATCAAGCACAAGAGCAAGTAAAGATGGGGGTGAGGTAAAGTGGAGAAAGACAGTAATACAAGTGGTTCAACCTTGAGTCTTACTCCACTATGTAGGGGAATGTATGTTTACTATAAAACTAGGCTCTAATGACCTTTGATTACAATTCACATATCTTTCTCTCTCTAGTGTTATATTAACAGAGTTTTAATAGGGTTTCGAATTATGGATCATTTTCTAAGGTTGAATGAGACAGGTATATATAGTGATGGGGTGGCAGAGTGTGCACCCCATGCCTATAATAAGTGTATGCAACATGCATTAATAAAGGTGTAACAACCACCTATCTTCTATGCATGTAACTCATGATGACAAAATATTCCCCCCACGTGCACATGTGATTCGATTGTAACTGCCTCTCCACGTGGATTGATTTTGCTGGAGCCTTGCCTCGCTTGAGGTAGAGTTGTCGTCTAGAAGGGTTTCGACTGGGCCGAGTATGAGACCTGCAGAGTCATGTTTAGGAATAGTCTGGAGATTCCTGAGTGTGGTCTTGGCTGAGTAAACGTCTGTAGAGTGGTGACACTCTCGGTAGGGTGATTACAACTAAACGTTGACACAAGCCGAATTAAATTAATATTCCAATTTTACCGACATAACTTTTTATTTCACACACGAATATTATAACACCAATTAATTATGCTGAAATGACTTTTCAATTGATTTTATCTTGTTTAATCCTAAACATACATCTATGATGATAAAACAGATAAATCAAATCATACAAATACGATACGATCAATTTCAGGAAAAAAAACCGTTCGCGTAAAACCTTTTATTTCACTATAAACTGTAGACCGTAACTTACACGGATTATATTAAAATCTGTAATGGATTAATGCGCAAAAAACCCACAAGAACCGTAGCTCTAAATCAGCAAGGAGAACCCTCGAGTCGTCCCAATGACCACAGTCATATTCGTCGCCCAGTACCTCTCTTAAGTGGCACCTAATCAGCCATGGAATGCCTCTCCACAAGGTATATGAAAATAGATACAAACAATCTAGGGTTTTAAACTAAATTCACAAGAATCGTATTAAAGGATGCTTTGGTTGTGAATTAAAAGGTGTTTTGACACACAAAACTTGAAGAACTTTTTCCCAGAATATGGCACTGCATTTTCATCAAAAGTCTTAAGAAAAATTGAACCACGAATAGGTATTTATACCAATAAAAAATTCCTTATGGCAGCGGCTTGCTCAAACGAAATCAGAAGTCCCTCGAACGAAAGACACGTGTCGCTCGAACGACATCGCGCGACATGCTTAAGTTGCTTGAACGATCTCAGGCTCATTCGAACTACGCGAGCGTGTTTTGTTTTCTTCCGCTCCTTGACTTAGCCACAAACAAGTTTTATAAACAAAAACTTATGGCTCAAAAGTTTTAATAAACAGTTATAAGAAACCTCTTTATAAAAACATTTATAAAATCCTTTTATATCAAAAAGTGGTTGTAAAAAATTAATTTCACTTAGAACAAAAATCTAATTCGTATTTTTGATAAAAAAATCCCAAATATAATTCCATGAATTAATTTAAACTCTAAATTCGTTTTATACCTTTTGGAATGTCGGGAAGTCTTCAAACTTTGAAGATATTTGTGTTCGGTTCGTCTTGACATTGTGTGACCATGTGTAACGGCATACGCCAAACTAGCCTAAAGTTATGCTATGAACATAGTTGAAAAACATGTTCTTACAAATCTTCCCCTTTGGGTATGCCAGTACAAAACACCCAAAATGTCTGAAACACCAAATTAAAATTTAAAAGTGTCCTAGTACAAAGTTACTAATACCTTTCCCAACCCTAGAAAAAATGGAATGGTATAGTTTATTTGTCTTCAAAAACTTCATCTTCCCTTTTCCATAAATGTCTTCATCCGAGTGTTTAAGCATTCCATAATTTGGTATCTACACACATGAGACAACAAACATATACCTTTGTGACGCATCGAGTTTGATATGAGATAAACATAAATCAAAATATCAAATGAGATAAGTATCATTGAGATAGACATAAATCATATATCAGATCAAATCAAGTCTCTCCCCCATAATACAAACTTTAAAACTCTCCCATAAATCAAGCTCATCAAAAATTCCATTTTAATTTGCTCTCCCCCTTTGTTTTTATTGAAATAGACAAATCGACAAAGAAGTAAAACAATAAGCATAAAAAGCAAGGCATCACGACTACAAAAACTCACCAACTATTTTTGAAATTTTATTTTTTTATACAAACATGGAAAAATAATTTTTACAAAAATCACACACCATGAATTTACACTATGACAACCAAATCATGGAAATGGAATGAATGAGTTTCAACATATTCAATAGGAAAATCAATGCAATCACGCAAAACATATGTGCAAGATAAATATGTGTACTCCTAACGAATGAATCTCAAAATCGTTCTTAGGTGTTGAATTTAAATGACATCGACTCAATCCATCAACACATCAAAGTCAAGATTGATTCCCACACCAATAACATCTAAAACTATGAATGCTTTTTCATGACGTTATCAGTACGTGCAAACCCATTTTTCATTTCTTTCCATCCAAACTCCCTCATAAATCATAATCATTTATTTTTTCTTTTGAGGTGGCATCTTTTTGGCTTATCTATCTCTTTATTGCCTTTAAATTTTTACAAGCTCTTTTAAGAGGTGGGTTTTACTACGAGTTAATTTAGAACTCTTGCAGCCCTTTCCCGTGATTCACTCATTATGTTTTGTTACCATTAAATCCTCATGGTAAACGGTTTTTACAGGCACTACTTCCATTATCAAGTTTTGTCGCATATGGTTCATTTTAAAGACAGAATTGAGATGACAACACTCCGACAATATGTGATAAACAAGTACAATAATCAAATAAATCCGTGCACATGTGCATTAAAGGAACTTATGAGTCAAGCATGTAGGTGGTAACAAAAAATCACATCTCAATGACTCCAAACATTGTAAAGAACAAAAATAAAATGATGATGCATATCAAGACACTATGGTCATCCTAAATGTCCATTCATATACGGTGAAAACAAAAAAAAAAAATCTTTTCGTCTGTTTCAAATATTTTATCAAAATATTTTTTTTTTTGTATTTTTCAAAAACAAAAATCTAATTCAAAACGTACATGTCAACACACTAGCAAATATATATCATGAAAACACTACTAGTGTATGACATAAATCATGCAAGAAATCAACGATATGAAATAGCAAGTGACGCATCATGTGCAAGCATGTGAGAATCAACATGTCTAAAATCTAGCATTTCAAAAAGTGATTTCTTAATCGAAACGGATGTGAAATGATGACATGGGGTTTTGGGAACCAATAAAACACCAGACTTTGACTTTCTAGGACCTATACCAAGATCAAAACAATATCTCCTAAGGTGACCTTTCCAACCACAATGCGAACATGTGTAAACATGAGGAATGTTACCTAAAGTGTGATCTTTTCTAATGTCCTTGGGATTTGTCGACCCTCTAAAACAAATTATGTTCTTGGCTTTAGAAAAGGAAGCATTCTGAACATAAGAGCCATTACCATTACTACTAACACTACTTGAGTCTGGTAAATCATCTTTCAACATTAAAATTGAAGACTGCACTTTTGTTCAAACAAAGAAATTATTTAATTAAACTCAGTTTTTCAATTAAATCCTAAAACATGCATCTAGGTGTGATTGAAATCAATATGATCATGCAAGAACAGTCAATCACAAACAAAACACACAAATGAGGAAAAATCCCCCAAAGGGGAAAAACCATTTTATTTTCACTATAATTTGTAAGAAACGGTTACACAGATTACAATGAAAATAAGAGTGACATACGAAATACTCTCAGGTGTCGATTCTAATGTTGTCGGCTGGAATCTCCCGCAAGAACTCCGGATGGGCAACAATGAAGAAGAGACGACTTCTCCACAAGTTACTCCAGATGAGTAAAAACGATCCTCTTGAAGGTTTAACGATTCACATACATATATGGGAGTGTTTATGTGAATAAAGAAGGCATGAAACCTTAAAAGATGAAGTCTATTTTCTAGGATGTTAATCGCAGAAATCGTGTGTGAAAAAGACTTGGGAAAATATGTAGAATGCAACCAGATATTTATACGAAAATCGAGGCGGCGGCGGCGTTCGAATAAAGGACAGGTGTCTCTCGAACGAGATCGTACGACATGTCTATGTCTCTTGAACGACAGTGCTATGTCATTTGAACGAGATCGTCGACCGAGGCACTCCGCTTCTACACTTAGAAAAACTTCTGCTTTTGATAAAAAACAATTCAGACGTCAAAAAATATTTTCAAAAAAATTCCCAAATATTTATGCAAATATAAACAACTCCAATAAATCATTTTACCAATAATGCGAAGTGGAGTAGTGGGAATGGTTGAGCAGGACGTCGCATGAAGCATAATGCACGTGTGAAGATGATGGACGCATGGATTCAGATCAAGGCCGTCGTGGATGATCGTGTAGATGTGCCGAATGTAGCGGTATCAGACATACAAACTGTGTTATAGGACAAACAAAAAATTCCTAGATTCTACCCCAAACATTTATAAAATTATATCCTTACAAATCTCTACCTATATCTATGCCGGTACATATATAAAAAATCCGAATTACGCAATCTCCATAAAATAAATGACATACAAGATAATATCCCCATTAAACTCTCAAACTGAGAATACTAAATGACATATCTTCAATCAAACTTCAACATCTTCAAATCTTCAGCTCTTCAGAAACTCCCAAAGCATTTCTCATCAGGGTGTGCAATCCAATAATTATCAACTTTGTACCTACACACATGAGATAAAGCAGATACCCGTGACACGCAACAATTTGAAATATATCAACCAAAAAATTCTCCCCCATAATTCATTGTCCCCCTTTTTATAATGTCCCCAAATAGACAGATATGAGAAACATAAATATATAAAATGTCACAAGATAATAAACTTTCTATTTTTGAATTTTACAAAAAAAAATTCACACAAATTATACAACAAAGAATCACACCATGAAAGAACACAAAAACAACCAAGTCTATGATAGCATAAATGTAGGGGTGTGATAAAAATCGATAGGAAAATCAATGCATACAAACATGACATATGTGCACGATGAATATCGGATACTCCTAATGAATGAACTCAGCATCTTCCTTAGGTGTAAAAAGATGGAAATATGAGACATTCACTCAATCAAATCAGCAAATCAAAGCTCAAAGTGATTTCCACACCAATAACGTCCAAAACGATTTAATTCTTTTTCATGACTTTCAAGGAAGTGCAAACCCGTTTAAATTCTCCAACCAAACTCCCTCAGATTTATATTTTGAATAGAGGTGATCTAAATTCTCAAACTTTGGAGAATTGATGGTGAACCCTAATGGGCCATAATTGGCATGAATTTCTTTTCATTGCCTTTAAATTTTTTCGGGCTCTTTCAACCACTTTGGATCCCGAATAATAAAATTCCTCAATTTTTTAGGTCCGATATAACGGTGGCTTAATCGCAAAGGATAGATAATTACCTTTCGTAACCCTTCACCGTCGATAAAATACCACACAGTCTCACCAAACATTTTTTTACATGCATTCCAATCTTGTCAGGTTTTATCGCATATGGTTCGTTGTATAGAAAGAATTGAGATGGAAACACTCAAGCCAATATGTGATAGACAAGTACAATAATCAAATAAAGTCGTGTATGTGTGTAATAAAGGAGATACGGAGACAAACATGTAGAAAGATATCACTAATCACATCTCAATGACTCCAAACAATGTAAAGCACATGGATGCAATGATGTAGCGTCTCAAATCACTATCAAACAGTCACATGGATAAATGAAATGAAGGTTGTGACTCGGCTATCTTAAATGCTCATCCATAAAAGGTGTAAAATAAATACAAATTTTTTTTTGTGCTTTTCAAAAATTTTATCAAAATAAAATCTTTTTGAATTTTTTCAAAGAAAAAGAAAAAAAAAATAATACAAATGATACAAACTAGCAATAGGAATCACATGATATGAACCTGATAATGCATCATATCCTAGACATGAACCAATCCCTCAGTCAACTGTGCAAATCCCTAAAGACTTCCTAAGACTCTCGAATCTAAGGGCATTTAAAGGTTTCGTAAAAATATCGACTAACTGAAGGTCAGTGGGTACGAAACTCAAGGATACGACTGTCTCCTCAACTAACTGTCGTATAAAGTGCTCGCGTATCCTGATGTGCTTTATGCGCGAATGATGGACTGGATTGTGGGATATGTGTATCGTTCTCGTGTTATCCAGGAGATGGTCATGGTGTCCTGTGATATCCCATAATCCTCCAGCATTTGCTTTATCCACAAGAGTTGCGTGCAATAACTCCTAGTGATAATGTACTCAGCCTCCGCAGTGGACAAAGAGATGGAGTTTTGCTTCTTGCTCAGCGAGGAGACAAGAGCAGAACCAAAGTAGAAACACCCACCAGAAGTGCTCCTACAACCATCAACGTCCCCGGCCCAATCGGCATCCGAATAGGAAGACAAACGGGCATCGGTATCAAAGGAATACCAAATAACGTAGGAGAGAGTTCCACTAACGTATTTGATAATACATTTTAGAGCGAGTAAGTGTGACTCTTTCAGGGACGCCTGATATCATGCACAAACTCCAATACTAAAGGCTATGTCGGGATGACTAGAAATCAAGTAGAAAAGACTACCTATCATACTCTGATACAAGGTTTACTCTACGTCCTTGCCTGAAGTGTCCTTACTAAGCTTGATAGAAGTACTCATAGGTTTACGTGCATGCTTAGCGAAGTCTATACTAAATTTCTTCACTAGGTCTCTAGCATACTTGGATTGGGAGATGAACACCCCATCCTCTAGCTGACGAACCTGGAGACCAAGGAAGAAAGTAAGCTTACCTACCATGCTCATCTCAAACTCACTTTTCATTTCCTCCTCAAAGTGGTGAGCATGCTGGAAGCATATGGATCCAAAGACTATGTCGTCCTAATAGACCTGTGTAACCAAAATAGCATCGTCATCTTTCTGACGAATGTCATATCAACTCTCACTCTCTTGAAGCCATGATCTAAGAGATAGGAAGTAAGCCTCTCGTACCAAGCACGGGGTGCTTGCTTTAAACCATATAAGGCTTTCCTCAGATAGTAGACGTGATCTGGGTTCTTAGGGTCTTCCACGTAAACCTCCTCCTGTAGCATGCCATTTAGAAAGGGACTCTTGACATCCATCTGATATAACTTGAAGCTCAGATGATATGCGATGGCGAGTAGTAAGCATACGGACTCAAGCCTCGCAACATGAGCAAATGTCTCCCAAAGTCTACACCCTCTATCTGTGTGTAGCCTTGAGCGACCAACCTAGCCTTGTTTCTAATTATGGTACCATTTTCATCCATTTTATTTTTGAAAATCCATCTGCTACCTATCACGTTAGTTTCACTAGGTCGGGGGACAAGTTCCCAGACATTATTTTTTTTAAACTGAAGCAACTCATCCTGCATAGCAGATATCCAGTGTTCATCCTTGAGTGCTTCTTTATTATTCTTAGGCTTGAATTTAAATGTGTAGCCGACATGGCTAACAACATTCTTTAGCTGAGCATGAGTCTTGACCCCTAAAGTGGGATCGCCAACAACGGTAGAAGGATCATGACTCTTGCGAACCCAAGCAGGTGTGTCCCCTCACACAGGAGTAGGGTTCACAGGGTGTGGGTGAGGGACAAGTAAATTGCTGCCAAAAAAGTCTTCATCCTAACACTAAAGGCTAGGATCAATAAACGTTAGAGGTTCGTCATCTTACACGGTGACGTTTATTTGCTCCATAACCTTAGAGCTTTTCAGGTTAAAAACTCGGTGTGCTCTACTATTTGATGAATATCCTAGCAATATTCCCTCGTCGCTCCGGGAGTCAAACTTTCCTAATTGCTCTATATCCCGTAGGATGTAGCATTTACTCCCAAAGACACGAAAATATGCAAGGTTGGATTTCTTGCCAGTCCATAATTCATAAGGCATCTTAAGTGTATGTGGCCGCAGGTAAACCCTATCCACCGTATGGCATGCGGTAGACACCGCCTCTGCCCAAAATCTCCTAGCAATCTTACGACCCAAAAGCATAGATCTATCCATTTCCTAAATCGTCCAATTCTTCCTCTCAACAATCCCATTTTGTAGAGAAGTCCTTACGGTCGAAAACTCATGTTTAATCCCAAGGCTATCACAGTAAAGATCTACCTTTGCTTCCTTCAATTTCGTGTCGTTATCCCTACGTATGATAGTGACTCCATGTTGATTTTATAGGACACGACACTTGGTCATTAAAAACTCTACAGCATCGGATTTCCCTCTCAGAAATCCTACAATCGAATATCTAGAAAAATCATCTACCATCACTAGGATGTAGCTCTTAACACACAGACTCTCACTACGAGTAGGACCCATAAGATTCATGTGTATCAACTCAAGTAATCGTGAAGTGGTAATGGAATTCAACTTCCTGTGGGGGCTACAAATTTGCTTTCCCAACTGACAGGGTCCACAAACCGTGGAAGTTGGCTTTCCAAGTGTTGGTAAGCCACGTACTAGTTCCTTTTTAGCAAATCGCCTCAACTCTCTAACGTTCACACGACCTAGACGTTGGTGCCACATATCCATAGGAATGATTGTGGCGCTGTTGCAGACAAGTGAGGATTTGGGCACAGTCCCATAACAATTATCCTTTGTCCTCACCCCTTGCACTAAAATTTTACCGGCTTGATTATAGACATTACACGCGTTCCGATCAAACTTTACGGCAAAGTCAGCGTCGCACAGCTAGCTAATGTTGAGAAGGTTTGCTTTCAAACCTTTGACATACGAAACATTCTCTAGCTTAGGAAATCCTGGTAACTCTATTGTACCTCGTCCTACGAAGCTAGACTTTCTCCAATCTCCAAAGGTGACTCTACCCTCCTTATAATCCTCTAGGTAGGTAAAAAATGAGACATCACCGGTCGTATGTCTGGAGCACCCACTATCAAAATACCACTGTAAGGTATTATGTGATTTGAGAGCGACATGAGCAACAAGGGCCTTTTCGTCTTTCTTAGGTACCCAAGAAGTGGTAACCTTTTGTTTAACCTTGTTTTTGTTGGTTTTAGCAGGGATGCGGGAAGCATTTGATGGCAAAGACATTCGTCAGAATTCCTCCTTCAAACTCTGTGATGTGGTAGCTAAAAACTCAACACGCTCTCTCAGACTAGTAAAATCATCAGTACGATGTGGTGGAGCAGTAGTACATCGTGTCCGACCCAAACTATAGCAAAACTCCCTGAGGTGGACTTTTCTTTTGCAGTACGTACAAAACAACACAGTCTTAGGTGGACCTTGGTTTGATTTTCTTGGTAGAACTCTGTAAGGACATTTTTGTCCATTATCAATGTATTATGTCGCACGCCGTTACACCGTTGAAGAAATTTAAGATTCAACGGATCCGATTATCAAAAGAAGAAGAGGAATCATAGTCTGACAGCCGGACCGATCCGCTGAAATAAAAGAACCGATTCGGCTAACCGGACCGGTCCGCCTAAAGACCCGGACCGATCCGCTTGTTTGTCAGAAGGCCAGTATACCCCAGACCACAAGCGAACCGATGAAGCCTGGAAGCGAACCGATCCGATCATCAACGGACCGATCTGCCTCAGAATAAAAGAACCGATCCGGTATATCGGACCGATCTGCCTCAGACCCGGACCGGTCCGCCTGGGATAAACTTTAATAGATCGTGTTCAGATTTTTAAGGCCCGAGACTTCTTATTTAAACCCACTACGGGAAGTGGTTTTCTAAGACTTACACACACGATATTCAGAGTACAGAAAGACCTAAGTCTTCACCTATTGAGCATCTAGACTCTAGGTTTTTTATTCACACAATTTCCAATCCTTTGTGAATCACTTTGCAACCCAGGAACGCACTTTTGTTGTTCAACCCTTGTGGAGAAGCCGTTTCTCTTCTCCATTGCAGCCCTACTGGAAAGGGATAATTCCAGCCGCGACTACAGAATCCGATACCTGAGGGTAATTCTTAGTCACTTGTATTTTCATTGTAATCCGAAATTGTATAGCCTACAATATTATAATGAAAATAAATGGTTTTGCCCCTTTGGGGGATTTTTCCTCAATTGCATGTGTTTGAATGTTCTTGCTTAGATTATCATCTTATTCAATCACATATTGTTGCATGTTTAGGGTTTGTTTGGGTTCAAAAGGTGTTTAATATATAATTTGCTCATTTGAACGCAAGCACATACGTTTTTAAATTGGTATCAGAGCAGGTTACGCTAATCTATCGCGTATTCCTATTTTCCGCAAAATTTTTCTAAGATATCAATTTTCTGAAAAAATTGATTTTTGAAAAAGTGCGTGTTCAAATGGAGAAGTTATATAATAAAATGCCTGTTTTTTACGGGACAAATTATGCCTATTGGAAAGCCCGAATGAGGTCGGTTTTAAAAGCCATAGATGAAAGGGTTTGGATTTTAGTTGAAAGAGGGTGGACACCTCCCTCCGTGACTGTTGATAATGTGATCAATTTGAAACCTGACACTTCTTGGACTGATGAAGAATTTAAATGGGCATCTTTTAATTCTAAGGGTCTAAGTGATATTTTTGGGTCTGTCACACCTGATGAGTTCAAACGTATAATGACGTGCACCACGTCAAAAGAGGCATGGGATGTTTTATAACTCACCCATGAAGGAACTAATGCTGTGAAAGAATCTAAGTTGCAAAATTTGACAACTCAATTTGAAACCATCACCATGCATGAATCTGAATGCTTTGATGAATTTTATGCTAGACTTTCTGACATTGTGAATACTAGCTTTAATCTTGGTGAACATATTCCTAATGCTAGAGTTGTTAAAATGATTCTGCGTTCTTTACCTAAGCGTTTTATCCCTAAAGTCACTGTGCTAAATTCTATGGGTAATTTAAATACGCTAAAATTGGAAGAACTTGTAGGAGATTTGCAAACTTATGAAATTGATATGTTCCCTAAAACTGCTAAATCTAAAGATAAGGGAATTGCACTTAAATCCCAAGAGATAAGGAGTGAGGGGTCGGCTAGAAAAAGGGTAGAGTCGTCTAGAAAGAAAGAGACTGACACGTCAGATTCTGAGTGTGATTTTAACCTAGATGATTTGGCTCTTTTTGCAAAAAATTTCAAGAGGATTCTCAAATTTAAGAACAATGGCAATTTTAAAGATAAAAAGAAATTTGAGAAAAATAAGTTTGAAAAGAAAAATGAAAAAGACTCCAAAAATCCTCCTAAGAAAGAAAGCGAGAGATGTTTTGAGTGCGATGGTAGGGGTCATAGAGCCTTTGAGTGTGGCAATCGTCCGAATAGAGAGAAAGGGAAAGTTGTCCTTAATGCTACCCTTAGTGACGATAGTGAGGTCGAGACGGTGGATTCAGGAGATGAGTCACCGCATGAGTGTAACTTCACCGCATTCATGGCCAGTCAAGTGAGCACTCCTAGTTCTCTTCACGACGATGAAGATGATGCTTCACAGGGACACCTCGATAGTGAGATTGATGTGAGTGAGGGGGAGGATGACTCAAGTGAGAGTGAGAGTGATATTCAACGCGCCTACGCTGAGTTATATTCTGAGTCATTTAAAACTAAAAAACATAACAAAGTGCTAGTTCTTAAGATCACCGCCTTAGAGGAAGATTTAAGAAAGGCGAGAGAAAGAGAGTCCTCCACCTTCACCGCCCTGAGAGAGAGAGAATCTTCCTGTGACGAGAAAGAGAGTGTGTTTAGAGAGAGAGAGAGAGTGTTTCTGAGAAAGAAAGAGGGGAGTTGACTAAACAAGTGGCTAGTCTTACGAGTGAGCTCCATTCCTCCGTGGAGACTCGAAAGAAACTTGAAGCCCTTGTTGCCCAGCTGACTCATGATCTTGAGAAAGCACGGGAAGTCAAGGTTCAAATCGAGGACAGATCTGAGAAGATGGGAAAGATGCTCCTCGGACCCGCGTTAGGTTTTGGTGATCGGCAAGGAATTGGTTATGATGGTGCCTCCACGTCCCAAATTGCACCTGGACCAGTTCCTGAGTTTACTAAGAATCCCTATGGCCATCGTCAAAAACCTCGAAGAAGAGTTCGACCAAGAAAGGCAAACCAAGGTCCGCCTTTGACTGTACTCTTTTGTACTTATTGCAAAAGAAAAGGCCACCTTAGGGAGTCTTGCTATAGCATGGGTCGGACACGACGTACTATTGCTCCACCACGTCATACTGATGAGTTTTCTAGTCTGAGAGAGCGAGTTGAGTTCTTAGAGGCCATGTCCCAGATTTTAATGGAAGAATTTCGACGGATGTCTTTGTCGTTAGTGAATGCTTCTCACATTCCAGCTAAAACCAACAACAACAAAGGCGAACAAAAGGTCATCTCTGCTTGGGTGCCTAAGAAAGATAAAAAGGCCTTTGTTGTTCATATTGCTCTCAAAGCACATAATACCTCACAGTGGTATTTTGATAGTGGGTGCTCCAGACACATGACAGGTGATGCCTCATTTTTTACGACTCTTGAGGACTATCAGGATGGCAGAGTCACCTTTGGAGATGGGAGCAAGTCTAGCATTGTAGGGCGAGGTACTGTCGAGTTACCTGGATTTCCTAAGCTAGAAGAGGTTTTGTACGTCAAAGGTTTGAAAGCAAACCTTCTCAGCATTAGCCAGCTGTGCGACGCTGACTTTCCAGTAAAGTTTGACCGGGATACTTGTAAAGTCTATAATCAAGCCGGTAAACTATTAGTGCAAGGGGTGAGGACCGAGGATAATTGCTATGGGACTGAGCCCACATCCTCACTTGTCTGCAACAGCGCCACGATCACTCCTATGGATCTGTGGCACCAACGTCTAGGTCACGTGAACGTTAGAGATCTTAATCGTTTAGCTAAAAAGGACCTAGTACGTGGCTTACCATCTCTTGGAAAGTCAACTTCGACCGTTTGCGGACCCTGTCAGTTGGGAAAACAAATTCGTAGTCCTCATAGGAAGTTACATTCCATTACCACCTCTCGTGTTCTTGAGTTGATTCACATGGATCTTATGGGTCCCACTCGTACTGAGAGTCTAGGTGGTAAGAGGTACATCCTCGTGATGGTAGATGATTTCTCCAGGTACTCCATTGTAGGTTTTCTGAGAGAGAAATATGATGCTGTAGAATTTTTAACGACCAAGTGCCGTGTCCTGCAAAATTAACATGGTGTCACTATTAACAGGATGCATAGTGACAATGGCACTGAATTCACAGAAGCAAAGGTAGACCTTTACTGTGATAGCCTCGGGATCAAACATGAGTTTTCTGCTGTGAGAACTCCTCAGCAAAATGGGATTGTTGAGAGAAAGAATAGAACGATCCAAGAGATGGCTAGATCTATGCTTCTAGGTCGTAAAATTTCTAGGAGATTTTGGGCAGAGGCAGTGTCTACTGCATGCCACACGGTGAATAGGGTTTATTTGCGTCCACACACACTTCAGACTCCTTATGAGTTATGGATTGGCAAGAAGCCCAACCTGGCATATTTCCGTGTTTTGGGGAGTAAATGCTACATCCTACGGGATAGAGAGCAATTAGGAAAGTTCGACTCCCGGAGCGACGAGGGAATATTTCTAGGATATTCATCGAATAGCAGAGCGTACCGAGTTTTTAACCTGAAGAGATCTAAGGTTATGGAATCAATAAACGTCACCGTGCAAGATGACGAACCTCTGACAGTTATTGATCCTAACCTTCAGTGTGAGGATGAGAATTGTTGTGACAGTGATTTACCTGTTCCTCTCTCACACTCTGTGGACCCTACTCCTGCGCTAGGGGACACACCTGCTTGGGTTCGCAAGAGTCATGACCCGTCTGTCATTATTGGCGATCCCACTCTAGGGGTCAAGACTCGTGCTCAGCTAGAGAACGTTGTTATCCATCTTTGCTACACGTCCAAAGTCGAGCCCAAGAACCATAAAGAAGCACTCAAGGTTGAACATTGGATATCTGCTATGCAGGATGAGTTACTTCAGTTTAAAAAGAATAATGTCTGGGAACTTGTCCCCCGGCCTAGTGAGACTAATGTGATAGGTACCCGGTGGATCTTCAAGAACAAAATGGATGAAAATGGTACCATAATCAGAAATAAGGCTAGGTTGGTCGATCAAGGCTACACAGAGATAGAGGGTGTAGACTTTGGGGAGACATTTGATCCTGTTGCGAGGCTTGAGTCCGTCCGTCTTCTGCTCGCCATCGCATGTCATCTGCGCTTCAAGTTATACCAGATGGATGTCAAGAGTGCCTTTCTGAATGGAATTCAACAGGAGGAGGTTTATGTGGAACAACCAAAAGGGTTTGAAGACCCTCAGCACCCAGAGCACGTCTACTTTCTTAGAAAAGCCTTGTATGGTTTGAAGCAAGCACCCCGTGCTTGGTACGAGAGGCTTACTTCCTATCTCTTAGCTCGTGGCTTCAAGAGAGGGGGAGTAGATATGGCGTTATTCGTCAGGAGAGATGACGGTGCTATTTTGGTTGCCCAGGTCTATGTGGACGACATAGTCTTTGGATCCACATGCTCACCACTTTGAGGAGGAAATGAAAAATGAGTTTGAGATGAGCATGGTTGGTGAGCTTACATTCTTCCTTGGTCTCTAGGTTCGTCAGCTAGAGGATGGGATGTTCATCTCCCAATCCAAGTATGCTAGAGACCTAGTGAAGAAATTTGGTTTAGACTCCGCTAAGCATGCACGTACACCTATGAGTACCACTACCAAGCTTAGTAAGGACACTTCAGGCAAGGACGTAGAGCAAACCTTATATCGGAGTATGATAGGTAGTCTTCTATACTTGACTGCCAGTCATCTCGACATCGCCTTTAGTGTTGGAGTCTGTGCGCGATATCAGGCGTCCCCAAAAGAGTCACATTTACTTGCTCTAAAACGTATTGTTAAATACGTGAGTGGGACTCTATCATACGGTATTTGGTATTCCTTTGATACCGATGACCGTTTGTCCGCCTATTCGGATGCCGATTGGGCTGGGGATGTAGATGGTTGTAGGAGCACTTCTGGTGGGTGTTTCTATTTTGGTTCTGCTCTTGTCTCCTGGCTGAGCAAGAAGCAAAATTCCATCTCTTTGTCCACTACAGAGGCTGAGTACATAGCCGCCGAGAGTTGTTACACACAACTCTTGTGGATGAAGCAAATGTTGGAGGATTATGGGATTTCACAAGACACCATGATCATTTCTTGTGATATCACAAGCACGATACACATATCCCGTAATCCCGTCCAGCATTCGCGCACAAAACACATCAGGATACGTGAGCACTTTATTCGTCGGTTAGTTGAGGAGAACACTGTATCCCTGAGTTTTGTTACTACCGACCGTCAGTTAGCAGACATTTTCACGAAACCTTTAGATGCCCTTAGATTTGAGAGTCTTAGGAAGTCTTTGGGGATTTGCACAGTTGACTGAGAGGTTGGTCTATGTCTAGAATAGGTTGCTTCTACATGTTCATATCATTTGCTTCCTATTGCTAGTCTGTTTTATATGTACCATTGCTTAGTTGTACAGCTTTTATTTATTCTTTTTGCTTTTCATATTTTTTTTGAAAAATAGAAAAAGATTTTCCTTTAAGAAAAATTTTAAGAAAAGCACAAAAAGATTTTATTTTGATAAATTTTTTGAAAAATCCAAAAAGATTTTTGTTTTTGCTTCTTTTATGGATGAGCATTTAAGATAGCCAAGTCACAACTTCATTCCATTTATCCATGTGACTGTTTGATAGAGATTTGAGAGGCTACATCATTTCATCCATGTGCTTTACATTGGTTGGAGTCTTTGAGATGTAATTAGTGATATCTTCCTACATGTTTGACTCTTATATCCTCTATTGCACACATGCACGGCTATATTTGATTATTGCACTTGTCTATCTCATATTGGCTTGAGTGTTTCCATCTCAATTTTGCCTATACAATGTACAATATGCGATAAAACTTGACAAGATTGGAATGCATGTAAAAAACAAAAACGTTTTGGTGAGACTGTGTGTTTTTGTATAACGAGGAGGGGCTGCGAAAGGTAATCTTTTATCCTTTGCGCAAAAGCCACCATTAAAAAGGACTTAAAAATGGAGGAATTTTAATATCCGAGGTCCAAAGAGGTTAAAAGAGCCCGAAAAAATTTAAAGGCAATAAAAAGCACTTCATGCCAAATATGGGCCACTTAGGTTTCACCATCAATTCTCCAAAGTTTGAGAATTTAGAATGCCTCTATTCAAAATTATATCTGAGGGAGTTTGGTTGGAGAATCTTTAAACGGGTTTGCACTTCCTTGAAAGTCCTGAAAAAGCATAAAATCATTTTGGACGTTATTGGTGTGAAAATCACTTTGAGCTTTGATTTGTTGATTTGATTGAGTCAATATCTTATACTGTCATTATTTTACACCAAAGGAAGCATTTGAGTTCATTCGCTAGGAATATCCAATATTCATCGTGCACATATGTCATGTTTGTATGCATTGATTTTCCTATCGAATTTGATCACACCACTTCATTTACGCTATCATCGTCTTGGTTGCTTTGTGTTCATTCATGGTGTGATTTTATCCTAGTGACACCCCGCACTTGCTTATTTGATTTATTTCTCTCATTTGTCTATTTGGGGACATCATAAAAAGGGGGAGAATAAATTATCTTATTATGGGGGAGTTTTGAAAGTTTGTGTTTGCTCATAAATTGGTATACATGTTTATTTCATTTCAAACTCGATATGTCACTTGGAATTTTGCTTTGTCTCATGTGTGTAGGTACTACATGGATTATCATTGGATTGCACACCCTGATGAGAAAAGCGTTGAGATTCCTGCAGAATTGAAGAGCAAACGTTGTAGTCATATTCAATTGTATCTTTCCAGTTTTGGGTTCATGGAAGGGTAGATTTGTATAGGCATCATTTTTAGTTGTTTGATAATTCAGATGTTTGTTTTTATGTATGTACCGGCATAGACATAGGGGGAGATTTGTAAGGACATTTTTGTCCATTATCAATGTATTATGTCGCATGCCGTTACACCGTTGAAGAAATTCAAGATTCAAGATTCAACGGATCCGAATATCAAAAGAAGAAGAGGAATCATAGTCTGACAGCCGGAATGATCCGCTGAAATAAAAGAATCGATCCGGCTAACCGGACCGGTCCGCCTAAAGACCCGGACCGATCCGCTTGTTTGTCAGAAGGCCAGTATACCCCGGACCACAAGCGAACCGATCCTATCATCAACGGACCGATCGGCCTCAGAATAAAAGAACCGATCCGGTATATCGGACCGATCCGCCTTAGACCCGGACCGGTCCGCCTGGGATAAACTTCAACAGATCGTGTTCAGATCGTGTTCAGATTTTTAAGGCCCGAGACTTCTTATTTAAACCCACTACTGGAAGTGGTTTTCTAAGACTTACACACACGAATTTCAGAGTACAGAAAGCCCTAAGTCTTCACCTATTGAGCATCTAGACTCTAGGTTTTTTATTCACACAATTGCCAATCCTTTGTGAATCACTTTGCAACCCAGGAACGCACTTTTGCTGTTCAACCCTTGTGGAGAAGCCGTTTCTCTTCTCCATTGCAGCCCTACTGGAAAGGGATAATTCCATCCGCGACTACAGAATCCGATACCTGAGGTTAATTCTTAGTCACTTGTATTTTCATTGTAATCCGAAATTGTATAGCCTACAATATTATAATGAAAATAAATGGTTTTGCCCCTTTGGGGGATTTTTCCTCAATTGCATGTGTTTGAATGTTCTTGCTTAGATTATCATCTTATTCAATCACATATTGTTGCATGTTTAGGGTTTGTTTGGGTTAAAAGGTGTTTAATATATAATTTGATCATTTGAACGCAAGCACATACGTTTTCAAACTCTTCTTCGAGGTTTTTTACGATGGCCATATGGAGTAGTAGTAAACTTAGGAACTGGTCCAGGTGAAATTTGGGACTTGGAGGCACCATCAAAACATATTCCCTGCCGATCACCAAAACCTAAAGCAGGGCCGAGGAGCATCTTTCTGATCTTTCCAGATTTGTCCTCGATTTGAACCTTGACTTCCCGTGCTCTCTCAAGATCATGAGTAAGTTGGGATACAAGGGATTCAAGTTTCTTCCGGGTCTCCAGGGAGGAATGGAGATCACTCGTAAGACTAGACACTTTATTAGTCAAGTCATCTTTCTCTTTCTCAAAACACTTCTCTCTCTCTCCAAATAGTCTCTCTCTTTCTCTAAACTAACTTTCTCTCTCAAAGCAGGTAGACTCTCTCTCTCTCTCAAGGTAGTGCAGGTGGAGGACTCTCTCTCGCTCACTTATTTTAAATCTTCCTCTAAAGTGATGATCTTAAGAACTAATGCTTTATTACGCTTTTTGGTTTTAAATGACTCATTAAATAACTCAATGTAGGCGCGTTGAAGATTACTCTTGCTCTCACTTACAACATCCTCCCCCCAGTCCACTCACTTCATTCTCACTGTCGAGGTGTCCCTGTGAAGCAGCATCCTCATCATGGTGAGGAGCACTAGAAGTACTCACATGACTAGCCATGAATGTGGTGAATTTACATTCATGCGGTGACTCGTCTCCAGAGTCCACCGACTGGACCTCACTGTCGTCACTAAGGGTAGCATTAAGGACAGCTTTGCCCTTTTCTTCGGCACGTCTGTTCAGCCTGGTAGCACACTCAAAAGCTCTATGACCCTTAACGTCGCACTCATAACATCTCTCTCCGTCTTTCTTAGGAGGGTCTTTAAAATCTTTTTCATTTTTCTTCTCAAACTTATTTTTCGCAAAATTCTTTTTATCTTTGAAATTTCCATTTTTCTTGAATTTGAGAATTTTCTTGAAATTTTTAGCAAACAGAGCCAAATCATCTAAATTAAAGTCACAATCAAAATCAGACGTTTCTATCTCCCTTTTTCTAGATGACTCAACTCTCTTTCTTGCCGACCCCTCAATCTTTCTATCCAGGGCATTAAGTGCAATTCCCTTATCTTTCGGCTTGACAGATTTAGGAAACATATCAATTTCATACGTTTGTAAGTCTCCTACAAATTCCTCTAATTTAAGCGTGTTTAAATTACCCATAGAATTTAGTGTGACACCCTGACTAATTAAATACCGGGTAGCTACTCCTTTATTAAATTAATACAAAATGCCAAGTTGGTTCAGTTCATATCATCACTGTCGAAAACATTTTAATATTTACTAACCACCTAGTATTTAAAAAGTGAGTTGTCTATTTTAATTAAATCCGATTAACATGCAATAAATGAATTATGAAAAGTTAACATAACCAACAATATAGTCACAATAGGATAACCATACAATAATAATGAGTCTGGAGGAAAACTCCTCACAACAAACCGAATTCCGAAATAAATAAATACAAAGTCTGCATCACTAAAACTAATTACAACCCAAAGTCTGAAATAACTGAATAAGTAATATGTCTATAAAAGAAATGGGCGAGATGCCCAACAAATGATAAAAACTGATAATGGAGTCAAGATCGAAGATGGAGGCGTCTACTGCCAAGGTCCTGTAACTTCCACAGCAGCTACAGCACGTCACCTGAATAGAACTCCTATGCATGGTGTCATTTGAAAGAAAATGGGTCAGAGCCCGAATGTGAAAATAATTTAAAAATATGCAAGTGTTTAATATCATTAAATAGTGAATATAAAGTACATGATAGTGTGTGCACTCACATGAGTTCCTCACCTCTCAACTAATTGTGCACTCCTAACGCCCCGTACCCATTTCTAGTTGCTCCCATATCTATCTAGTACAATGCTAAATATAACATTTCAATATGATATCCAATTCAAATCCTAACATCTTCTATTTAATAGAGTATTGTACCTTATTACACAGTTTCCCCACTTTAGCTTTACAATTTATTTAAAATCTTACATTTTCACTTTACAAACCGTTGCTATTATTTATACTCACAATTGTTCACGACAATTCATTTCAAACAACGGTATATTATTCTCACCATAAATATACAATACTAGCACCCCGAGGCTAAGCTGCGGTGCTCACATACTCTGCTATCAAATCCTGGTACATCACGTACATGAGGACCACGTATTCTGAATCTCTCAGGAAACGTTTCATTAACAACAATCACAAATAGTGGAGGCGAACATAGTTCACATCACATGGGTCACGCACATACCTACGCTCCCATGATCAGCAGACTTATTAACTTCTCAATAAGCCCTTCTCTGACCTATGTCCTCTAGGTACCAATCTAAATCCCCCCCGTAGGCACACAAAGATTAGATGGCCCTAAACGAACGCCAACCTCCCATGATAGCAAGTAAGGTAGGTATGTTATACACAGATAACTACATATACTAAGCATTCACACATCTTAGATGTTACAATATTTCATTAGTGATATACTTCTCATTCTTATACCAACACTTAGTGTTATAAAAATCCCAAGTCCCCGGTTTATATGTATTTAAATTATCCATTATTCTCACTTCGTGATTAGTTACTCGCTTCCCAATCCACAAATGTTATCCGGTTAAGACATTATTCTAAGTTTTACTCCTCCATGTACCCCAATCTCCCAACTATACCCACTAGTTAATAAGGGAAAGTTATCTCACCATTTAGATAAGTCTACGGGATACTAGAAATCAAATCAGGCCAAAAAGGCCATTCTGTCAACTTGTTAGAAGTCTCGTTCGAACGAGGTCGTTCGAACGAAGGGCTTCGAACGAAATACCAACTCGTTAGAAGTCATACTATCATCTCGTTAGAAGTTCGTTCGAATGAGGTCGTTCGAACGACCTGGGCAGGTCTTCTAACGAGATGGCAGTTTCAGCCCAGAAAATCCCAATTCCATTTTTTCTCAATTCTTCTGTCCTCTAAATCCACCCTGAGACCATCCAAATTATGTTTTAACGTATATAAACCATTTCTAATCACCCTAGATCATTCCTTATCATATTTAAAGGGTCAAATCTTACAAATTATAATGGTATTTACATGAATCTTCAAATATTTCCCCAAACCCTATGAACATGAACTCCAAATTTTCTTATGCCTAATTACTCATCATAAATACATTTTTAAATCATCATATATAACTATTCAAGTATTAAATCAGTCCATTATCATACTACATGCAAATCCTAACCCAAATTCAAAGTTTCTCCAACAAATTTCGTGGGGTTTCTTCAAAAAGATCAATATGAGATAATTCCTACACTAAGCATGGAAGACAATTTCAATGAATTAAAAATAATAAATCACTTGCCTTAGATTGTTCTTCAGAATTTGATGTTGGTGGAAAAAGGTCGATTCTCTCCTTTCTCTACAGATTTTCTCCCAAGGTTGAAGATGGCTTGGTTTTGGTTCTTGTAACTTCTCTCCAACTTCTCTCAAAACTCCCGTAGCCCACTTTCTAAACTTTTGCTGGTAATGGATTTAGTGGCCCCTTTAGAATAATAAATATTAACTCTAATTTTCATGGGTTTTAATTCCCATATATTTAAAATTACCAAAATACCCTTTTAAGTTGTCGGTATGGCCCAAAAATTCCCCGGGACCCAAACTAAACCCCCGGCTAGTGTTTTCTGAATATTTCGACCCTTTCGGACTCGTTGGCGCACTCAAAATCGTCATTCGGTTGATAAAAATAAAATTCACTTTTTGATTCAAATAATTACATTCCTGACGCGTCTGACACGTGCGTCCCAACTAAATTTTCCAAATTATCGTATTTCAGTCTCGCGACAATTTTATTATTTTCAATATTTATATATTGCCATATATACACATCATAATCAAACACCAACTCACATCTCGTTATTATTTATATCCGGATTAATTCTCAATTAATTCACATTTAATTTAATTAATCCCTTAAATAAATATCGATAAAAATACGGGGTCTCGTTCGAACGAACTTCTAACGAGATGACAGTATGACTTCTAACGAGTTGGTATTTCGTTCGAAGCCCTTCGTTAGAACGAACTCGTTCGAACGACCTCGTTCGAACGAGACTTCTAACGAGTTGACAGAATGGCCTTTTTGGCCTGATTTGATTTTTAGTATCCCGTAGACTTATCTAAATGGTGAGATAACTTTCCCTTATTAACTAGTGGGTATAGTTGGGAGATTGGGGTACATGGAGGAGTAAAACTTAGAATAGTGTCTTAACCGGATAACATTTGTGGATTGGGAAGCGAGTAACTAATCACGAAGTGAGAATAATGGATAATTTAAATACATATAAACCGGGGACTTGGGATTTTTATAACACTAAGTGTTGGTATAAGAACGAGAAGTATACCACTAATGAAATATTGTAACATCTAAGATGTGTGAATGCTTAGTATATGTAGTTATATGTGCATAACATACCTACCTTACTTGCTATCATGGGAGGTTGGCGTTCGTTTAGAGCCATCTAATCTTTGTGTGCCTACGGGAGGGATTTATAATGGTACCTAGAGGACATAGCTCAGAGAAGGGCTTATTGAGAAGTTAATATGTCTGCTGATCATGGGAGCGTAGGTATGTGCGTGACCCATGTGATGTGAACTATGTTCGCCTCCACTATTTATGATTGTTGTTAATGAAACGTTTCCTGAGAGATTCAGAATGCGTGGTCCTCATGTACGTGATGTACCAGGATTTGATAGCAGAGTATGTGAGCACCGCAGCTTAGCCTCGGGGTGCTAGTATTGTATATTTATGGTGAGAATAATATACTGTTGATTGAAATGAATTATCGTGAACAATTGTGAGTATAAATAATAGCAACGGTTTGTAAAGTGAAAATGTAAGATTTCAAATAAATTGTAATGCTAAAGTGGGGAAACAGTGTAATAAGGTACAATACTCTATTAAATAGAAGATGTTGGGATTTGAATTGGATATCATATTGAAATGTTAGATTTAGCATTGGACTAGATAGATATGGGAGCAACTAGAAATGGGTACGGGGCGTTAGGAGTGCACAATTAGTTGAGAGGTGAGGAACTCATGTGAGTGCACACACTATCATGTACTTTATATTCACTGTTTAATGATATTAAACACTTGCAGATTTTTAAATTATTTTCACATTCGGGCTCTGACCCGTTTGATTTCAAATCTATTTTTGTAAAAACCTTTTTAGGTGCCCAACCACAAGGACACCATGCATAGGAGTTCTATTCAGGTGACGTGTTGTAGCTGCTATGGAAGTTACAGGACCTTGACAGTAGACGCCTCCATCTTCGATCTTGACTCCATTATCAGTTTTTATCATTTGTTGGGCATGTCGCCCATTCCTTTTAGAGACATCTTACTTATTCAGTTATTTCAGACTTTGGGTTGTAATTAATTTTAGTGATGCAGACTTTGTATTTATTTATTTCGGAATTCGGTTTGTTGTGAGGAGTTTTCCTACAGACTCATTATTATTGGATGGTTATCCTATTGTGACTATATTGTTGGTTATGTTAACTTTTCCTAATTCATTTATTGCATGTTAATCGGATTTAATTAAAATGGACAACTCACTTTTTAAATACTAGGTGGTTAGTAAATATTAAAATATTTTCGACAGTGATGCTATGAACTGAACCAACTTGGCATTTTGTATTAATTTAATAAAGGAGTAGTTATCCGGTATTTAATTAGTCGGGGTGTCACATTTAGCACATTGACTTTAGGGATAAAACGGTTAAGCAGTGATCTAAGAATCATTTTAACTATTCTAGCATTAGGAATGTGTTCACCAAGATTAAAGCTAGTGTTTACAATATTAGATAACGTAGCATAAAATTCATCAAAACTTGTTGTCTCAAGCTTGGTGATGGTTTCAAATTGAGTTGTTAAATTTTGCAGTTTAGACTTTTTCACAGCATTTTCTCCTTCATGGGTAAGATATAAAACATCCCATGCCTCTTTTGACGTGGTACACGTCATTATTCGTCGGAATTCGTCAGGTGTGACGGATCCAGAATTAGCACTTAAACTCTTAGAATTAAAAGATGACTATTTAAATTCTTCTTCAGTCATTGCAGTCACAGATTTTAAATTAGTCACGTTGTCAATAGTGATAGAGGGAGGTATCCACCCTCTTTCAACCAAAATCCAAACTCTTTCATCAATTTCTTCTAAAGAAGATTTCATGCGGGCTTTCCAGTAAGCATAATTTGTCCCATCAATAACTGGCATTTTATTATATAATTTCTCCATATTGAACATGCCCTTTTTCAAAAATCAATTTTTTTCAGAAAATTGATATCTTTAGAAAATTTTGCGGAAAATTACAGGGTAAGATTTTGTAATTGGCTCTGATACCAATTTCAAGAGTGCGCTTTTGTTCAAACAAAGAAATTATTTAATTAAACTCAGTTTTTTTTTCAATTAAATCCTAAAACATGCATCTAGGTGTGATTGAAATCAATATGCTCATGCAAGAATAGTCAATCACAAACAAAACACACAAATGAGAAAAAATCCCCCAAAGGGGCAAAACCTTTTTATTTTCACTATAATTTGTAAGAAACGGTTACATGGATTACAATGAAAATAAGAGTGACATAATAAATACCCTTAGTTGTCGGTTCCGATGTCGTCGACTGGAATCTCCCGCAAGAACTCCAGAAGGGCAGCAATGAAGAATAGACGACTTCTCTACAAGTTACTCCAGATGAGTAAAAACGATCATCTTGAAGGTTTAACGATCCACATACATAGATGGGAGTGTTTATGTGAATAAAGAAGGCATCAACCCTTAAAAGATGAAGTTTGTTTTTTAGGTTGTTAATCGCAGAAAACGTGTGTGAAAAAGACTTGGGAAAATATGAAGAATGCAACCAGATATTTATATGAAAATTTAGGAGGAGGCGGCGTTCGAACGAGATAAGCATGTCGCTCGAACGAAGTACAGGTGTCACTCAAACGAGATCGCGCGACATGTATATGTCGCTCAAACGACAGTGCTATGTCGTTTCAATTGAGCTCGTCGACCGAGCCACTCCGCTTCTACACTTAGAAAAATCTCTGCTTTTGATAAAAAACAATTCAGACTTCAAAAAATATTTTCAAAAAAATTCCCAAATATTTATGCAAATATAAAAAACTCCAATAAATCATTTTACTAATAATGCAAAGTGGAGTAGTGGGAATGGTTGAGCAGCACGTCGCATGAAGCATGATGCACTTGTGAAGATGATGGATGCATGGATTCAGATCAAGGCCGTCGTGAAAGATCGTGTAGACGTGCCGAATGTAGCGGTATCAGACATACAAATTGTGATCTAGGACAAATACAAAATTCCTAGATTCTACCCCGGACATTTAAAAATTATGTCCTTACAAAAATTTTAGACTCCGATAAAGAATTTGACTCTTCCAAAATTAGGGATTCCTTCTCTAAATTTTCAATCTTTTCTAGAAGGTTATCACGTTCACCCTTGAAATAAGTACACTTATCCCTAAGAGTCCCATCACGTGCCACAAAATCAATAAAAATATTTTTGTGCTCTTTGATACAAACACAAACCCTAGTATTTTTCAAGTCCTCCAAATTATTTTCTAAAAATAGGACTCTATCATCACTCTCCTTTTTGGACAATTTTAAAGCATTAAAATCATGGTCTAAAGCAATAAACTACTCACGATAAAAATCTCTTTGATTTTGAACCGTTTGCACAAGATCCATAGCAGATTTAAAAAGAGAATTTTCATTTTTCAAAAAATTAATTCTTTTCGCAAACGTCAAATCCAAACTATTTATATCGTCAAAATAGGGAGAATCCATCGATGGTAAAAACAAGCACAAGCGCGATGAAAAAAAACACAATCACCCAAAGAACGATAAACAAGATCTAACGCAATAAATTAGGGTAACCCGCCCTGATACCAATTTGTAGAGTGGTGATACTCTCGGTAGGGCGATTACAACTAAAAGTTGACACAAGTCCAATTAAATTAATATTCCAATTTTATTAACAGAACTTGTTATCTCACACATAAATATCACAACACAAATTAATTATGTTGAAACGGATTTTCAATTGATTTTATCTTGTTTAATCCTAAACATACATTTATGATGATGAAACAGATATATCAAATCATGAAAAAACGACAATATCAATTTCAGGAAGAAAACCCTTCCGGGTAAAACCTTTTGTTTCACTATAAACTGTAAATCGCAACTTACACGGATTACAATGAAATCTGCAATGGATTAACGCGCAGAAAACCCACAAGAACTGCAACTCTAATCATCAAGGAGAACCCTCGAGTCATCCCAATGATCGCAGTCATAGTCGTCAGCCCAGTACCTCTCTCAAGTGGCACTTATTCAGCCATGGAGTCCCTCCCCACAAGGTGTATGCAAGTAGATACAAACAGACTAGGGTTTTAAACTCAATTCAAAAGAATCATATTAAAGGATGCTTTGGTTGTGAATTAAAAAATGTGTTTTGACACATAAAACTTGAAGAACTTTTGCCCAGAATATGGCACAGTGTTTTCGTCAAAAGTATTAAGAAAAATTAAACAACAAACATGTATTTATACCAATAAAAAATTCCTTAAGGCGGCGGCTCGCTCAAACGAAATCAGAAGTAGCTCGAATGAAAGACACGTGTTGCTCGACTGACATCACGCGACAGGCTTAAGTTGCTCGAAGGATCTCAACCTCGTTTTTCTTTCGCTCCTTGACTTAGCCGCAAACATGTTTTATAAACAAAACTTACTTCTCAAAAGTTTTAACAAACAGTTATAAGAAATCGCTTTATAAAACGTTCATAAAATCCTTTTATATCAAAATAGGTTATAAAGATATATTTTCACCTATAACAAAAATCTTGTTCATATTTTGATAAAAAAAATAAACATCCCAAATATAATTCCATGAAATAATTTAAACTCTAAATTCATCTTATACCTTTTGGTATGTCGGGAAGTCTTCAAACTTTGGAAATCTTTGTGTTCGGTTCGTCTTGACATTGCGTGACGATGTTTAACGGTATACGCCAAATTAGCCTAAAATTATGCTATGAAATTTCTTGAAAAATATTTTCTTACAACGTCAGACGGAGATGGGGTTGTAGGAAAAAAAAAACCAAAGCCTTGGATGCCAGGCGTATTAGACGAGATGGGGCAAGGAGGACCTGACTGTTAGAGGGTGTCGACCTAAGACAATGGACGAGATCGAGGGTGCTGAGTGTGGGCTCCTTATAGTAAGCGTGCTTTGTAAGGTCGGCTAGGAAAAATAAGAGCAATGCTCAGACGAGGTTACACTTGGGCATATCAATTACCCCTTAGACCTTAGTCTCCAATATTAGGAGGAGGCTGCGGGGTAAAAGTGTCTAAAGGCGAAAAGCTTGATGAGATGTTTTCAACTGACGGTTGAACAATCCTTCTAATGTCATATCTGAGTTGAAAATGGTGATTGAAGTGACACTTGGATGTTAATTAGTGGCTCATCAGGCTCGATAGGACACATGTCTCAGTCTCCATTGGGTAGCATCTGCCCCAAGCATAAGCAACGGCTAAACGCTTAAGGTTTAGCGCCCAAATGATGATTCTTTTTGGGAATCGTCTATAATCATTATTTGGTTAAAAATAAAAAAATTTCCTTTTTCTCTTTCTTCTTGGCAAATACCCTTCTCTCCCGCCTATAACTTTTATGTGCAAAAACCCGCCATTAGCGTCCTTTGGCTCTCCTTTGATCCTCATTGTTCTTCGCATTTTCTGAGCCATTTCTTGATTTTAAAGGTTCCTCTTCAACCAGATAACCATTTCCAATATATGTTTCTATTTCTCCTAATTTTATTGTGAATTATACTGTATTTTTAAATTTCGATGATTTTTGCATTTCCCAGCAGTGAGTTTGGTGATTTTGGGCCAAACCCTTAGGTTTTTTGGGAGGTTTTTAGGCAGTAGGAAGTGTTCTTTGGCCTAGGGTTAGGTGTTTTGGGTCTATAGCGTTTGCATTTAGAGATTCCGGTGAGTGGAACTTCATTGAAAATAATTAAGTTCTCTCTCTTGATCTTGTAGCCAACTTGGTAAACCCAAAAACCTATTTTTTAATGTTAAGGCCATTATACAAATTAGCCGAGGAGTTTCCAACACTTAGGGAGAGATGTTTTAAGGAGATACGTAGGGTAGAAGCTGAGGATGCCACCAATCATAAAGCAAGGTCATCCCTACGCATCCAATCTATCATGTTCCTTTAGCTGTCATACGCCCTCCCATAATAGAGCATAGTGACTCCATGTCTGAGTCGTCTGCTTCGGCGAACAATCATCCTTTCGTCTCTCATATAGCCAAGAGTGTGGATTCCTTTGAGGAGGCTATCTCACTCTCTTCAAATGGGTTTGAAGAAGCCAAGGTCTCTCCTCGTCTACTCCCCGTGCTGAGTCCTCTAATAAAGAAAACTCCTTTATACAAATCATCTCGGGTCTAGAGGAGCCGAGGGTTGAAGTTGTGATTCCACCCCTATTATGTCACTCCAGTTATCGATCGTTCCCGATCAATAGTTCCCTCAAAGAGGTCCAGGTAATGTACCGGCCAAAAAGCGAGATGACGATGATGATACAGTCGAGGATACACTCACTTTTTATGTTTAATATTTTGTTAGAACAGTCACGGAGATAGATCTTTCAACCTAGAGACATCTCCATGACATAGGACCCTCTATCAATATGAGGGTTCCTTTTGAGGATGAGAGATAATTTCATGATAAAGAGGGCGATATCTGCGTCTATGAGCAGATGCTTAAGTCCGTCTTTAGGCTACCTGTACACTCAATGGTACGAGTTATTCTAGCAAGCTTAGGTCTCAACCTCGCTCATCTTTCACCCAATGCCTGGAGGACTATTTTCACCTTTGTTTCTCTCTGGAAGTTGGTTCATCATACCGACCTTCCAGTAAGCATCTTCAGGGGATGTTATACAGACTCATCTCTAAAAACTCAGCTTAGCTACTATCTTCTCGTAGCCAGGAAACCCACAAAGAAAGTTCTTCTCTTGAACCAGACTTCCAACCAAAACTGGAAGCCTCATTATTTTTTCATATTCAGAGCCAAGGAGTACATCCCTGAGGTTTCCTGTAGTGCCTCTAAACACAGGGTTCCTCAACGATGGGCAAAGGCTCCAATGTCGGCCAAGTTAGATCCGGGTCTTAGCATTGATGCCACCAAGGATGTGGAGAAAATTAAGAGATAAGGTAAGGAGGGGGTCTTGTAGAATTTAAGCAGTTGATGAACCCCTACTTCCTGGAGCAGACAGGTTTGGGGGTGGACCCCTAACTGAATTACATAAGTATTTTTCTTCTAACTATTGCATTAAACCTTTTTTTTGTCTTTGTTAATAACGTCCACTTTATTTTGTAGACGGTCCTCCTAATACCTCTGAAGCTGGTGGAAGATGGTTACTCTAAACCTAACAAGTTTGAAGAAGCAGGTTGGAAAAAAGACTGCACCCCAACCGCATACCAAGAAATCTACAGCTGTCAATCCCAGCCAGGCCAAGGGAAACAAAAAGAGGAAGGAAGTTGTTCAGGATGTTCATAGCACCCAATAATTAGAAAAGGCGCAGGGGAATTCATCCTAGACTTAGCCAACACAAGCATATCGATCTCCTCCAAAGACGCCCTGGTGGCTCATCTGTAGAATCTCAAGATAAGTTCAGATTCCCCGATGGGGAATAAAAAGAAAGCTTTCAAGGCCTTGGATTCAATACCCCCAGAAGTCGATGTTCGTTTCTTGGAATCCACCAATGTTTCCCTCTTAAAGAATTTATGTTTCCACAAAATTATTCGCGTGAACTTTTAAGCCTTTATTTAACTCTTATTTTAATATGTAGTGTCATTTCGTACTGATGTTTCATTTTTTATGCAGCCTACCATAAGCATGCATAAGATCCACCAATGGGTCGAAGAAAAGGACCCCGAGCTTCGACGCACCTGAAAAGCTATAAAGTCTGAGAAGCAAATGAAGCAGAAGCTCCTAGATTTAGAGGATAAACACACGATGGCCCTGGAGAATCTGAAGACTCAACATAACAATGCCATGAACCAACTGAATATCGATCATGATACTGCAATCAAAACCCTCAAAGAAAAGCAGGCAACAGAGATAAAGGATAAAGTGAAAGATTCTGTGGATGAACCCCTTGAAGAGGTTAAGAAAAAGGTTGTGGAAGATTTTAAATCTTTAAAAGAATTTTTGGGGTATAGCCTCTAGTTACTTAAGAGGGGAGCTCAGACAGCTTGCCGCTGGGCTACATTGAAGTTTCCAAACGTCACACATCTTACTTCCCAACTTGAGGCTTTTAGCTTCTCTGACCCTCTGGCTATGACAACCTTAGCTAAGGTGGATGGCACAATCGGAGCCGAATGTAAAGACAGTTAACAAAGAGGATGGCACTGAACCTACAGGAGAAGAGACCGAGACCACTTTAGGAGAGAAAGATGGCAATGTTGAGTCCGAGCGCAATGCTTCCACAAACAGGTCAGCTCCCGAGAGACTGAGATAATCCCAGCATCTTAACTCACTAAATATTTTCAGGGCAACCTCCTGTGACCTAGTGCACTTTGATGATGTAACCTTGAACAACTAATTTCCATTTTGTGGATATTTGCTGAAGTTTGTATTTTTTCTTTAACTCATATATGTATCCTCGTCTTTTGCATTTGCTTATATATATCTATTGTTTTTTCCAATTATTTTCTTAGTGTTGTGTTGTGTTTGCTTGCAATTTTAAGCAACCTTACAAACCTTCTAACTACTGATATGTTCTCATCCTCAGTCGTGAAGTAGCATTATCGAGTTAATTTTAGTTTAAATTAGCAGTTACGACATAATGAACCATAATTAATGATTTTCAGAATTTGAATCTACCAAATTAATGGTGTTATGTCACAAGTCCTCTCTCGTCATTTTGAGAGTGTATGGATGAGTGTCGTCTCGTCTTACATTTTCATCTCGCCAAGAGAGTTTTTACTCTCATATCACAAACTTAATCATGTTTAATGGAACCATAATTAAATGATTTTTGAATTTGAATCCACCAAATTAATGGTGTTTAATCATAAGTCCCCTCGCGTCGTTTTGAGAGTGTATAGATGAGTGTTGTCTAATCCTACACTGTCATCTTGTCGAGAGAGTTTTGACTTTCATGCCCCAACTTAATGATGCTTAAATAAACAATGATGAAATGATTTTTTATTTTAACCAACCAAATTAATGGTGTTTAATCACAAGTCCTCTCTGAGAGTGTATGGATGAGTGTCGTCTCATTCTACACTGTCGTTTTGTCGAGAGAGTTTTGACTCTCATAGCTCCAACTTAATGATATTTAATGGAACCGTGATTAAATGATTTTTCGATACGCTGTGTTTGGTACCACGAAAGATAATGTTGTCACACTATTCCCCTATCTCGACGTTAATGAGAATCCATGGACGAGGTAAGCCCCATCCAGATTGTCGCGTCACCGAAAGTGATTCGATGCTATTTCACCACGTGAGTGATGTTTTATATCTTAGGATGGATTGTAACATACAATTTGACCAATTCATACAACAAAAATATAAGGGAACACTTCAATTTTTTCATTCATTATTTTTTCAGTACATGTCTCATAAATGATCAGCTTTCTAAGGGTTGGAGAACGGTTTTCCATCCAACTTTTGAAGCTGATACGTTCCACGAACAACTTCCTTTGTATATTTGTAGGGGCCATGCCAATTTACATGAAGTTTATTCAGCTTTTGCCAAACTTTCTTTAAAACCAAGTCTCCAACGGCTTACGGCCTAGCCTTCAACCTTTTGTTGTAGAATCTTACAGTCCTCTATTGATAAGTAGCCTGCATTATCTCTGCATCCTATTTCCTTTCTTCAATGAGGTCTAGATCTAACCTCTGCACTTTAACATTTTATTCTGGGCTATATTTTTAAACTCTGTGACTTGGTAGGCCAATCTATATAGGTATCACTGCCTCTGAGCCGTAGGCAATCATGAAATGGGTCTCCCCGGTTGGCGTTCTCTCTGTCATCCTGTAGGCCCACCGGATGGCATGCACTTTTTCAGTCCAAATACCTTTAGCGTCGTCTAATTTCTTTTTGATCCCGTCCAATATAGTTCCGTTAGTCACCTATGTTTGGCCATTCGCCTGAGGTCATCCTGGAGGTGAATAAAACTGCTTGATGTCGAACCTCTTACAATAGGCCACCAAAGATGAGTTTTTGAATTGTTTTTCGTTATCTGAGATCAAGGTATGGGATAAACCATGTCTACAAATAATGTTCTTCCAAATGAATTTGAAGGTCTTCGTCTCGGTGATGGTTATCATGGAAAAGGTCCTACCAAATCAATTCTCCAAATAGCAAACAACTAAGGAGAGGTAATGGAGGATAAAGGTTGATGAGGGATGCTGGCATATCTCTGGCATTTGTCAAATCTTTTCACATAACTGGTCGCATCCTTGGATAAGGTCAACCACCAATACCCCTGAGTGACTACCTTTTTGCAATCGATCTCCATCCTATATGACTGGAGCAAGAACCCTCTTGTACAACTTTCAGGATGTATTTCACCTCTACCTGATGGACTCATCGAAGTAGAGGGAGGAGGAACCCTTTTTTGTATAAAACATCCCTAATGACTGAGAACTTAGTTACCTTATACCTAAGCTTCTTTCTCTCCAACTTTGACTCTGTTAATTTAACATCCTTAATTTATCTAATGAGAGGGTCCATCCAAGATGCACCTAATCTTAGGTTCAAGCAGAACTCCCATGTACTGTCTTCCTCTCCGATGGTCGGTCGATGTAGGATCTCTAGAGGCACGGACCTTCTAATCTCTATTCTGGTCTCAAATGTTAATCTTGTTAAGGCATTGGCTCGACTGTTATCCAGCCGAGGGATCCTTTTTAGCTTCACTTTGTTGAAGTTCTTCAGCATTGCTTTTACCCTAGCTAGGTACTTTACCATTCTCTCATCTTTTGCCTCGTACACTCCTAGTACTGGATTTACTACCAACCTCGAGCCACTACGAACTAAGAACTGGTCAATATTCATTGCTTTAATAAGGGAGAGACCTGCCAGAAGAGCCTCATACTCGGATTCATTTTTGGACGCCTTAAAACTGATTCTCAAAGCGTACTCTATATTAGTTCCATCTGGGGCAAACATTATCAAGCCGACTCCACTCCCTACCTCACATGAAGAGCCATCAATAAACAGACTCCAAACAATACCTTTTTTAGATAAGATACTCTATTCCAAGACTCCAAACTTGAATAGAATTTGTTTTCTTCATTCTCACCCATAATAACTTTTGCACTACTCGTCTCGGCTTCAGCCGAGCTTGGACTTGCTTGCTCTCGCTCATTCACTGGACCTTCCAACTCTTCACTATCAGCCTTGTCCTAGGTGAACTCGACTATGAAATCTAGTAAAGCTTGCCACCTGATAGTTGTTCTCAGCTTGTACATAATGTCATATTCTCCTAACTCTATCGGCTAAGCCATCAACCTACCCAATTTCTCTAGTTTATGGAGGACCTGTCTGAGAGGAGTGTTAGTACGGATGATCATTTTTTTAGCCTAGAAGTAGGGTTTCATCTTTCTGGATGCATGCATGAGAGTATAAGCTAGTTTCTCCATCTTCGGATACCTCTGCTCCGCCCCTTGAAGGACCTTGCTGTTGAAATATACTGACTTTTACACCCCCTCATCATCTCGTACAAGGGTTGCGCTGATTGTTGATTTAGATATGGCCAAATATAGGTATAACTTTTCACCCTCAATAAGCCGGGATAATATAAGTGGGGAGCCGCGGTAAGTCTTTAACTCCTAAAAAGATTTCTCACACTCCTCATTCCACTCAAATGCCTCCCTCAACACTTTTAAGAAGGTCAGACACTTGTACGTGTCCCTTGACATAAATCTATTCAATGTTGTCACTTGTCCAGTCAGCCTCTGAACGTCTTTTATGGTTTTGGGGGTCTTCATCTCCATCAATGCCTTTATTTTCCCCGGGTTAGCCTCTATCCCTCGTTAATTAAAAATGGACCCTAATTTACCTGTTTCAACCCCGAACACACTTTTGGCAGGGTTGAGCTTCATTCAATACTAGTCCATTGTGTTGAAAGTGAGCTCAAGGTCGGCCACATAGGACTCGACCTTTAGTCTCTTAGTTAGCATGTCATCAACATATACCTCCATGGTATTGCCTATTTAATCCTCGAACATTTTATTTACTAGCCTCTGGTATATAGCTCCGATATTTTGAGGTCGAAGGGCATAACCTTATAGCAATATGTACCCTTATCAGTGATAAACAATCTCTTTTCAGCATCGACTGGATCCATGAATATCTGATTATAGCCTAAGTAGGTTTCCATAAAACTCATCAGTTCATGCGCAGTTGTGGCATTGACCATCTGATCTATTTTCGATAGGGGGAATGTGTCTTTGGGTCATGTCTTGTTCAAATCAGTGAAGTCAACACACATCCCCCACTTATCGTTAGGCTTAGGCAATTTGACTGCATTATCCAACCATTCTAGATAGAAGACCTCCTTGATAAATTTTGCCTTTTCAAACTTTTTCACCTCATCTCTTATGACTTCATATTTCTCCCTCGAGTAGATCCTCCGTCTTCGTCTGACTGGTTTAGCTCATTCGTCTACGTTCAATTTATGGCATAGGATCTCCAGATCAATTCCCGGAATGTTCTCATGACACCATGCACAAATATTTTGTCTTTTCCTCAGGAGCTTGATCATCTCTTCTTTGATTTCTTTTTTTAGGGCTTTACCGATTTGGATGATTTATTTCGGCTCTTCCTCGTTGAGGACGATCGATTATACTTCCTCAGCAGCCTTACCCTTTTTCAGTTTTATCTCGTTTCTAGGATCAATATTGTCTATGTATTAAGTGGTGGTATCCCTATTATGTGTTTCTCTTTCCTTAGCTGAATTGAAGTAGCATACACGTGCCTCAACCTGGTCGCCCTAAACTTCCCCTACTTCATAAGGGGTCGGGAATTTTATCATTTGGTGAATGGTTGAGGGCACTGCCTCAAATTCTTTGAGGGCTACTCATCCCATTATTATGTTGTATGCTGAATAAACATTCTCGTCCATCATGAAGAAGTGTATCTTCTTGGTGGGATATCTCGACCATTAGTTCCCCATACTGACATCCATTTCATAAACCCAAAGAGGGTGGAGTTTTTCTCCGCTAAAGCCGATCAGCGATTGATGATATGTGGTGAGTCTCTTCTTGCTCAATCCCAATCCTTGAAAACAATCCCAGAACATTACATCAGCTGAAGTGCCACCGTCAACCAATATCCTAGGGACTTCATACCCATGTACTCTATTGGTGATTATCAGAGGATCATTACGAGGGGCTAGGATATGCTTGAAGTCTAACCTTGAAAAACCAATTACCAAAATGATCATGTCTACCTTCTTCCAATTACCTATCTTCGAATCAACAACTACCGAGTTCACCACTTTTGGCTTTGGGAGAGCCTTGGCCTCTGCTATATGGGCCTTCCTATCAGTAACGTATTTTCCACCACCTACTAATCCTCCACAGATCATTTTCACCCCAGAGAGATTGTATTTAGCCGACCTTTAGGATCAGGTATCTTCGGTGGAAGGTTTGGGTCGGCTTCATCATCATCGTCAGAGGCATAATCGTCTCTATTTGCTGGGGCATCTGGTCTACACTTTTCATTTCTCCTCTTACGGGTGTCATTTAGACCACCCCTTGAACCACTCTTATCCCTATACTTTTTAAGCTTCCCTTGCATCAACATCTTTTCTATCTCGCCTTTCAGTGCGAAGCATTTGTCTGTGGTGTGGCCATGATCCTAGTGAAATTCACACCATTTGCTTTTATCCCTCTTATGAGGAGGGGCTTTGAGCTTTTCTGGCCATCTAAAGGACCTATCATTCTTGATCTCATTCAGGATCATCTCAGGGATAGCAGTCAATGGGGTGTAGTCTGCGAACTTATCATCTGATGACCTTTTCTTGTCCCCTTTGCCTTTAAATTTTTGGGATTTACTCCCACCGGCTCCCGTATCATCTTCTCCTTTTACCACCATGGCCTCCTTCACGTTCATGACCTTCTCCACCGTAACCAACCATGAACTTTAGAGGATCCTCGATCAACTTCTATAGGAGCCTGCCCTTTTGTAATCCTCCCATCAGGGCACTCATAGCTATACTCTCATTATAGTTTTCCACCTCCAATTTCTCTTTGTTGAAGCGAGCAATATAGTCCCTCAAAGATTCGTTTCTTCCTTACTCACATACAGCAAGTGGGTGGTCTTCTTCCTCGACTTAACCCCAAAGCATAAATTATGAATGAACCGCTCTCCCAGTTTCTTAAAGTTATCTATTAAGTTTCTGGGGAGAGAGGCAGTGAGGGTGCTAGAGAAATCCCTACACCTCATCTCATCAGAAACTGAGTATATATCTGCGATGGACTAATACTTCTCAACATTGTGGACTAGATTAGTGCTCCCATTATATTTAGGTGTCACCACCGATGGCTTAAACTTATCCAGGGTAGGGTATCTCACAATTCTAGTAACAAATGGTGACCCTTCCATATAAACCCTCTGTAGAGGGTCTCGGCTCTTCAGTAAATCTCCAATCTTGTCCTCCTGTCTCCGAATAGAGTTATTCCATGGTTTATCGACTGCGGCAACTATGATGTTACCTCCCTCGACCAAAGAACCATTATCACCATCCCCTTCTCTCTTGGCCTGGTGTTGTACAGGTTCTCTATTGGCCGTCCTCTGACAGGTATTAACTTCACGTTATTCCTCTTCCTGACCATGAGAGGGTCGTCTATCAGTGAATCCTTCGTTTCTCCTAAATTTTACCCTGCTATAAGACCTGGACAGTCGATCCCGGAGATCATTGACTCGGTCAAGTCTGTCAAAAACTAAACCCCTGTTGAGCCTGTTAAATACTGAAGTACGATATTGTCCTTCTCGACTCGGCCTTGCAGTATTTCCCCAATTGGCTTGAACAGTGCGCACGGTATCTCCAAAAATTTTATATATTTCCCAGCACTCTTCATCGTCATCATATTTATTATCATCATATTCTTGACCTTGCCTCCCTAGGCGTAGACGCTTAGGGTCATCAATGTCTCTTCGCCTCTGCTACGACTGTATATCCAACTATGGGACGGGGGTGGTCCCCATATCGCCTGATATCCGCCCTCCTTGGAGACCAGAGTTATCATCTCCGTCATTGCGCTAGTGGGCCTCATGGAAGCCAACTGCTTTCGCATCTTCATTTGGCTGGCTGCTAATGATCGCAGCGCTGTTGCGACTTCTTCCATCTCAGATTGTGGTGGTGCTTGGTTGGAACTAGAGCCAATGCTTGGCAAAATATCTAATGCCATTGAATTTTGGTGATCGAAATGATAAAGAGGTAAACTCGAAGAACTATATGAACTAAATAAAAGCTCGAGCAACGCAAACCAGAGCTCTTTCAATGGTGGTTCAAGTCCAGCTAAAAGTGGAGTTAAACCACCACCAGAGAATTTGGTAAGGTGCAACTGCAGGTGAGAGGAAGAAAATGATGATCTCACTTCCCACAGACGGTGCCAAAAATGGTACCACCAAGCAAATAAATAAGAGCTCAATCCAGTAGAACCTCAAATATACAACAATGGTGGAAATCAAGCACAAGATCAAGTAAAGATGGATGTGAAGCAAAGAGGAGAAAGATAGTAATATAAGTGGTTCAGCCCTAAGGCTTACTCCACTGTGCAGGTGAGTGTATGTTTACAATAAAACTACGCTCTAATGACCTTTGATTACAATGCACTCAGCTTTCTCTCTCTACTGTTATATTACCAGAGTTTTGTTAGGGTTTCGAATTATGGATCCTTTTCTAAGGTTCAAGGAGACAAGTATATAGTGTTGGGGTAGTACAGTGTGCACCCCATGCATATAATAGGCATGTGCAGCATGCATTAGCCAATGTGTAACAACCACCTATCACCTATGCATGTAAATCATGATGATGAAATATTCCCCCCTCGTGCACATGTGATTCGATTGTAACTGCCTGTCCACGTGGATTGATTATGCTGGAGTCTTACCTTGCGTATGGTAGAGATGTCGTCCAGAAGGGGGCTGGGCCGAGTATGAGACCCATAGAGTCTCATTAAAGCATAGTCTGGAGAGTCCTGAGTGTGTTCTCGATTGAGTGGACGTCAGGTCAAGATGGGGTTGTAGCAAAAACACATAAAGTCTTAGCTGCCAGGCGTAGCAGACGAGACGGGATAAGAAGGACCTGACTGTTGGAGGGTCTCAGCCTAAGACGATGGACGAGATCGAGATTGCTGAGTGTGGGCTCCTTATAGTAAGCGTGCTTTGTATGGTCGGCTAGGCCGAATACGAGCTATACTCAGACGAGGCTACACATGGGCATATAAGTCTTTTTTACATGTTATTCGCTTGACAGTACCATTTGTGGTACTTAGTACATTTGGTCTTTACATGGTTATTAGTACCTTTTGTTTTGGTATTTTGATACATTTAGTGGATATTTTGGATATTGGGATTCTTTGTGTTGGTGGTATGGATATTATTTTTTTCTTTATCGGTTATTTGCTTTTATCCATATCAATAGGGCTTATATTGTCATATTTGTGATATATCCATGTTTTCTTCTATCCATACTCGGAGATATGATCTCATTTATTTAGTTTGATGCTTTGTATATCCCATATCCCGCTTTAATGCTTATTTGATATACCTCATCCACAATCTAGTGTTTCCTTGTGAGACTTAGATTGTGGGACATATGTATTTGCTCATTCCATGTTCCATGATATAGTTATGGTTGTCCATAAGCTTTGTTTTCTTTTGATTTCCTAGTTTAGATTTGCTTTTATGACTCTGATCTTTTCCGTGCTATACTCGTTACCTATGATATTGCCTTCTCTTTGACTTATATGTATCAAAAAGGGGGAGAAAATTTTTAATCATCTTGAGACCGTGTGTCATATATGGGGAGAAAGTTTGGCTTCTTACTTTGTCAACAATGGGGAGATATCTTCTCCCTTGCTATGATTTTTGTGTCAAAATGGGGATATTGTCTTGTTCTCATTTTTTTCAAATGGAGGAGAAATATCTATGATAAGGGGAGTTCTTAATTGTTATGTGGGATATGTTATGTAGGGGAGCACTATATTATATTGTGTTATTCAAGTGATATCTTGATATTAGATGATGTTTCCATATATTTTGCATGTTCACATATTTTATTTCATTTATATCATTGATACTTATCGAAGGATTCCCAAGTGGAGGAGTTTCTCTTTGTGCATGTTATTGTATGCGTGATGCTCTTTATTGTTGTGTTATTTCAGGCATATTATTGATGATTCCGACTCCATCCCATTATTCACAATCGGCTTTTGATGTGTCGTTATATTGGATTGTTTGTACATTATCTCCTTACAATTTTCACTAAATTGATAGTGAGGTGTGAGCCTTTTAGGGGTAACCAAGTTCATTTTGGGTTGAGTTTTTTTCCACAGAATAGCCAAAGGGATAGATTGAAAATATAATTTTGTAATTAATACTAAGCTGCCTAGTTCCTGTGATAAGACATTTGAGTTGTTGAGACTTTCAAGTCACATAGACTTGATTCAAATGAATTGATTGTGATCATTGATTTTAGATGAACCTTTGAATACTAAAGATCTTACAAGCTGCTCATTAAAGACTTTTGTTTCTATACATTCACATTGGATTTAAGACTATATCATTTTAATAGATATTTTGAATTATCCATCGCTAATTAGATACAAGTGTATGACAAAAAAAATTTATGTGTGAGTATGATAAAATTTTATGGAACAAGTGTTATATAACTGACTCATAGGTCATTTGAAAATGTATTTGGAAGCATGTCTTTAATTTTCAACTAGGTAAGGCCCTTTGGTAAATGTGCAACCTTAACCGTTTACACGGCTTTCTTTTATGACTGTTCGCACGACACCAATATGTGCCCATATGCATAGCATTGGATAATATTCCACACTGGTTTGAATCGTGGGCACTGAAAAGTGGACCATGCGCACGATGGGGCCAGATTTTGAAAATTTCCAATAAATAGGCCATTTTCCCACACATTTTATAAGAACTAAATTTCACACAATTGAAAAACCTCTCTAAGCGTATTTTCAAACTTAAGAGCTCGTTTTATTATCTTCAAATCAAATCTCACTTATTCATCGTAAAATTTTCAAAACTTGATATATATATATATATATATATATATATATGTCTTGATTCAAGTGTTTTTGAATAAATTTAGAGTATTTTTTATAAGATCTACACTAGCCTTATGTCAATTCATCATTCTACATAAGAATTGCTATGATCCCTTGCTCATTGATCTAAAATTGAAGACATTATAACTTATTGGGGAAATTGGATTGTGGCGTTGACTTCAATGAAGAGAGTGTACTTCGTCATTCACATCGCCGAACTCATTGTGGATTTTCATCATCTATGGGGGGGGGGGGGGGGGGGGAGTTACAAGGTATAGGTAACTACACGAGTGTGCTTGTGTGAGAGGTATCTTTTTGCCATTCGTAAAACATCTTTTTAATTAGAAATGGAAATTGTATTGCGTCGAGGGTTTTTATCCCTTGGTGTGTGTGGGGGGGTTCCTCACAAACCTTGTCTTTTGTATGATTGTATATGTTTATATTCATATGCACACATTTGATCACACGCATCACTTAGATGTAACGTGTATCTAGTAAACTTATTTAAAATTAAATTAGGTGTGTTGTATCTAGTTTTCTCATCCAGACTCACATAATTTCATTAAAGTGTGAGTTAATAAAGACATTGAACAATCAATTTGTAAAAACTTGTGTTTAGCAATTGAAATTGCAAGAAAAAATGTTGAATTCAAAAAATTAGTCATGAAATACATTCAAACCTATGAAATCCCTCCCTCTAAGTTTGTTGTAGGTTAAACACTTACTTTGTAACGCACATTCCTCATTGCTATTTATGGGAATCCTAGGGAACCTAGGGTTTCCACTTATGTCCTTACTCTTCCACAAATATCCCTTCAAAAAGGCTCCTAGAATCTTTAAAACTTAGTTTGCAAGAGATGACCTAATTGGGCCTCATCATTAACCACATACTGGCTTTTCCCAAGCTTCTGAGGTATACACTCACTGTCCTCTTTCACTCGTCTCAGTGATTACTTTAATTTCTGCGGCCATTAAGGATATCCATGGTCCAGGGACTATGGTTGTAGCTCCTACTAAGTTCGCAACCTTCCAAGGTTCAAGTGTCGTTACATATAGACTCGGCTCATGGGGGCCTTGATAGGCGAGGATGTGGGTGCTCAAGGTATTGATTGTATGGCTTGAAGTAACCATAAAGGGAAAATGGTACTTAGAAGTTGGGGCTCTGACATTAGCAGGGGGAGTCGGTGCTGGTGTTGGGGTACAGGGAACTTGAGCATTGATCGGTATTATCTCAACCGTCGTTGTGCGCGGGATACCGTTATGTGGAATAGGGGAAGGAGTACGTTATCTCTAGTTACAGGAGTAGCAGTAGCAGTAGCCACTTTTAGGCATACTTGAGCTCAGCCTAGTGCCCTGATTTTTTACTGCATAATGTTCTGAGAGGTGGTGATAGTTTTCAATTGTCTCAAAAACTGGTCCATTACGGATAGATCTTAGTCTTCTTTGGTAGACATGGAACGTACTGCATAGAAGACTTGATAGTCTTGAGTGAGGATATCATTGATGAAAACTAGACGACCGTACAGAGCGTGAACATGGATTTCCACGATAAGAACCGCGTGTGAATTTATGCACATAATGATAACTGCGAAAAAATTTGAGAAACTTTCATTCGGATTTTTTAGGCAGAAGCACAATACAAGGGGGGGGGGGGGACCTCACATATGTATGACTTATTCCAATGAAATTATGTTATCTATATTTAACTTCATGTGGACGGTATTTTGTTTGTTTTTGTATTCCCTATTTTGGTAATGTCTTCAAAGGGGAAGAACTGAGAAGAGTCATATTGGATTAGGGTGGACTGGGGTGAGCTCTCTTTTTTTCACAAGGAGTGAGGGAGTAATATACCACGGTCTATTATTTTCTCAAAAATAAAATATGGGTAGGGGCATCCAACGTAATTGAATTCTTCATTGGTGATGACTTGTGTATTCATACGATTTTATCTCTCATGAAAAAGGGGAGACATATAACCTAAAATCTGAGAGGTTTGGACTAGGACTGTAAATTTCTGACACGACATGAACCAAAATGAAATTGGGATAAAATCAACATGATCTTTCGTGTTTGGGCCAGGATATTTTGGCCCGATAGCGGGTGGTGTCATGTTTGTGCTATATTTTTTACTTGAAGTTGGCACAAAGTTGGTTCCGTTTAGGCACGATTACAACACGATTAAGGATCTCGATTTGGCCCGATTACTACCCATTTATAATTAATATATTTTATGCGAAATTAAATTTAAAAATAATATTTTTATATAAAAAACAAAGCAGATTATAGTGTTGTGTCGTGTTAAATTGTTCCAATTGGCACAAAATTCATTTATTGTGCTATTAGTGTCAAGCCGTGTCCATTGTCATGTTAGGGAAAACATGACATTGAATCGTGACGTGTTCATGTCAGGTAAAATAAAGTCGTGTCATGTCGGGCCAGGCCCAAGCATGACCTATTAGCCTGAATTGATACTCCTATTTCATAGTAGACTCTTATGGTCTGATAATTTTAATTTTTTTTGTCCACGTTATTGGCTCATAAGTATCCGTTATTTTTGTGCAATAAGGTGTGATCTTAGAGATTTTTCTCGATAGGCGATATGACTCAGTGATGGATGGATCTCTTTTCATTGTTATGGATCATAATATATTGAGTTTCTTGGACTAAACAATCTTTGAGGTAAGAAACCACTTTACTCTAATACTGAATAGTCGTGAAAGCCTATTCGACATACCCCAAACTGGATTTACTTAGAACATTCCCTGTCACCGAAACATTAGGATCGAGAGAGAAGTTACCTGATATACCAGACATTAAGAAAAAAGAGTGACGATAGTCATTGTTGACCATCCTTTAGCCTACCACTTTTGGACTTTAGGGTATAGGGTTTAAACAATATGAAAATTAAAACTATGTAGTGCATGATGAAAAACATGTAATATTTGTTTTTACATACTTTGACGGTCGTTTTATCGTGAGGTCCTTCATGCGTACCTATACGCTTAGATGAATGTACAATGTTGCACATGGTAACCTAGGCGCGTACCTAAACAGTTCTAAATTATTTGTAAAGTAGTCATGTGGGGGAGAAATATTAAGAAAACTATAAAGGAATCATTAAGATAGTTCAATTCGTTTGATGTATCCTCGGTGGAGTATGCATTGTGGTGTTATGGGCCCCAAATGGGACTCGAGGAGAATTAGGATACTGCGGGCGGTGCAACATTGTTTGCTTAATCCATGTGGGGACGCGAGGGTGCTTATTTCTCATTCCACCATTTCCCGTTGAGGTCGGGTTTTAGTATATGGATCGATTGCCCCTGGGAGTTGTTCAACATCATATATAGTTTTTGTTGTGCTCCCGTGTTTAGGCCTAAGCCTTAGTCTTCGTAGGATGGGTTCTTAGTTATTTAGAGCCGCCAATTTATTTTATATAAAACAAATAAAATAGTTTGGGTTATCCCTTTTGGCCTAATCCTAAGGCATGTTTAGGTCTGCAAATGATCTAGACATTCTTGTTGTGGATTCGAGAACCGAGTTATGAGTGGGGAAGATATTAGTCCCCGCTTGTTCTTTATGCTTCCTTATCTATGCAGTTGCTATCGCTCTTTACATTATGTGACTATTTTTTAGTTTCTTTTAAAATATTTAGAGACCTCATTTTGAGAATCCCTTAAAATATAGATACATTCTTAGGTATAAAAAAAGGTATTAGTGAGAGGAGTAGGAACATCACTTAAATCGGTTTGGTACACAAAAGTGTGTGTGTGCGTGAATTCATATTCGGGTAACAAGTGTTCATTAGTATGTATGAGTGCGAAGGAAATCGAATTGCGATAGTTTGATATCTTGTTTGAGGTGTGAGAGGGGGTTAAAAGGTTATATGAGATGGATGCATCTTTATGGAGACAACATGTCGAGAGATATATTGTCGAGCTTTGTGATTATGAGAAGAACCCAATATTACATCTACGTATTCATATATCCATGATGTCAAAGCCTACAGAATTCGGTTATTACGGTGATCCGTATGGAAGTGTTCCAACGTGATATGTGTGCAAGTGTGAGGACTCGGCTTGAGAGGCAGAGAAACTATCTGTGAGACAGGGGGTAGATTTGATGGAGGTTCGGAATGGGAGTGGATCCAAAGGCAATGAAAAATGAACAATTTATTATAATTGTCGGGACGATCACTACCAGAAGGTGTTATTGAACCATCATACTAGTTTGAAGGTGTAGAAGAGGGGGTTATATTTAGGGTTAGAGCGGACCAGAAGTCATCGATAAAGATCTATATATCCTTTATCGACATGGCTAACATATCGGAGGTATTTTAGGCCTCGGGCTCATCCGAAGTGATAAAGATGATCATTTTGTATGAGGAATGGGGTTTATACTGGATATGGAGGCATCCCTAATAAATAATACGTTAACAAATGTATTATAAAGCTTGGGCTCACAAGTTTGGCTCACTATTATGCCTACATACCCAAGAGTCTTAGGATCAAAGACAACTTAGTTTAAACAAACGAAATATATTTACGAGTGTAGGTTCCGGGATACCGAATATAAAATATACAACATTCTGGTATTTATAGAGCCTAACCCTTAATATAACATTTTCGTTATGAGTTGGAGGGTTATATTTATGTCATAAATATATTAATCAAACACAAGTGTTTAATAAGTATTCCAAAAAAATACATATGCAAGGATGCCATCGTTGGTATGGGCTTTATTCGCTCAGAGGAGTGATGAAGAGTATTTTGATTTTAGACTTTGGTTTTACCAAAGTTTCGGAGTAACTCTGGTCATAGACGCTTTCCTGAGAATGGTTTTGGAAACCATGTTTTCATGTCGTACTTAGTCAATCCATTTGATTATCATATATTTAACATATGAGTATGTCATTTCAGGTCAAAAAACAAAGGTGTCGGGTAAAAAAACCAGACTTTAATACATAAACACAGTAAAGTCCATACTAGTCCACTAAAAGGGTTCGGGCTAAGGGATTTAAACAGATATGGACATTTTATACCATAGTATACATATTGGGGTATAAACATGATATTTCTATCGATGTTCTTTACCCTGTAGCATAAGCTATTTTTTTCTCGACAAAGTTTCTCCTATGAGGTTGAACCGTTGGATAAAGCCTCGTTTAGAAGAATCAACTTTTGCGGGGGTGCGCACGGAGGTTTGCCTCTGTTTCTCGAAGGAAATGATTTTTTTTGAAGTTTGAACTTCTCTCTGGATTTCTGAATGAGCTCGAATTTCACTAATGCTCGATATTCAAGATGGTTAGAAAATTGAATCAGTGTTGGGTTTGGGGACTTTTTTAAGGTTGGTGGTGGCCCTTTTATGGGGGTTGATCCGGATTCATCAACCAAATGGTTAGTGGATTGATTAACCAAACGTTTAATCATTGTCTCACGTGTAGGATGGATTAAGGAATGTAGGGACATGTGTATTTCTGATCAAATTAAATGGTGACATGTGTCCCCCTCATTTACTATGCGGTTAATGGAGGGGATTCGGTAATGATTGCTTTAAAATCTTTGAATGTTCGATTAAAGGCCTATCCCAACTAATTTTTGTTTTTAGCTTGGCTTTTTAGGGAATTTTTCACCTGTGAACCCAAACCTTTCAAGGGCCACTTTCATATATGAATTTTGCCCCCCTTATTTAGTGTGTCTTATTTCCACCCTTTAGATTATAAGTGTGTTACTGGGAGACGGACTCAAGCCCCAAATATGAATCGAGGTCTCCACGATGAAATCCTTAACATGTTCAGTTTGGTGGGGATTAGGATTTGACCCATCAACTCAATTTTTGAACTTCGGGATTCAGTTGCTATTGTGCTGGAAGAAGCAATCTCTCAACCTCTTGTTAGTTTTGATTCATTTAGGCAATGAATGTGTGGATCTCTTGCACAATTGAGGTATTTTGGGACATGATATTTTCCAATTGGTTCATCATTTGGACGACCATGTGCCTCATTTAGTTTTTGTGATGAGACATATAAGGCGTGTGATAAGGAACCGCCCCATGTGGTTGTTGGTAATAATGAGGTTGGGGTTGAAATTGAGGCTGCGACTGCGTAAAGACCTCCAAAAAAATTAGTACACCTACAAGTAAATGTTTAAAATTTTACTTAAATATTAATCTACCAACTCAAGTTTAATCTTATTTAAGAATATGGATGATAAAAGGTGTGGAAGAGGTAAATAAGAGCATAACAACATATGTAGGAGGTAAATAAACCCACTAACGGGAGAAACTTCGGGCCAATGCAATTATCTCACTAAAAACTTAGTAAAAAATTATAAAGGTGACTAACGAGTAACATTCCTTAGGAGCTAACTCACACCTCAAACTTTTTCCACTAATTTGTAGCGAGTCGTAGATTCCTATCCATAAATGGAAGATATCAACATCTCTTATGTATTGACACACGTCGACAATGTTGCAGGAGCCTTTCTCTTCAAACTTGGGAGATCATGAATGATATGAACCCGTAAAAAGAACCTCAAATATAAAAATACTCTTGTTTGGGTAAAATACCCAAAGCGTATAGAAAGTTGATTTTTGAAAATGAGTTATTTGTAAAATCTTCGTCTTCTTTCATATTAATAAACCTCTAAAAAGAGATATGATTAAATGCAAAGAAGAGAATGACAAAAAGATGAACTAGATTTTGAAAATGATTTCACTCTTTTTCATAAGTGTTTTCTTATCTTCTTAGAAAAGAAGAAAAGAATGCACACAAAAAGACTCTATCTAAGTATTTTTCTCTTGAAAGATTTGAGAGGATGTTTTAAAATGAAGAGCATTGAAGGTTTAAATAAGTAAAGACCACATAAATGAGTTTACCCAATACCAAAAAAATTCAAAGGATACATCTCTTACACAACATGCACGAGAAACTTATTGGGTGCTAAGAAGTCCAATCAGCGGCTAAAAGGGTACTTTTCGCATAAAAATCTAGAAGATCCCCAGAGATCTTAAAGACAGATTTGCGGACCTATACATTTCGCAGGAGGTGTCGCTGCAGCGAGGAATATCTTCATTGGATTGAACCGACTGCAAAGAAAGTCATGAGTTTTTCCAAATCTTTCTGACATAAACTTCAAAGACTTTTGCGGCCAGCGAGGGAAGTATCATTGTAGCGAAAAGCGTTACTGTGGTGATGCTTCAATGATAATACTGCTCGCGCTAATTTCGAGAGATTTTACTGAAGAAGAAACACCATTTTCACTTCAATGAAGGAAATCTTCGCTTCAGTGAAATTAGATAATTTCGCTCAAATTTGTTTGATTTTTATTTTTCAAAAATGTTTCACAAGCAAAATTAAGATAGCAAAACCACATGTTTTACATAAAAAAAAGTTTTTAGCAAGATTTTTTGAAATTGATTCGTAAAAACACACGACATGGGTTTCGAAATTCTCCAATATACCTTTCATCCAATAATGTCGTATATGGGATAACGAGGATGATAAAAAATCGTTATTCAAAATCTTGAATTTTGATAAATCTTTCCGGAGAGGTAAATCAAGAACTTAAAGTGTTTTGGAAAACCGAAATAATACAACTACATATGAGCACAAAAATAAGTATGTGAATAATCTTACAAAGGTAATGCTTGAGGTTAAAATTGGGAAAATAGTGGATTAGGGGGTTGGTTAACCTCCCTTTGGAATCCTAAATTTCAAACTTTTTTTTCACCTAAAAGATGGTGGTTCATACAACCATGATTATACGACTTGTAATGGGGGTTTTTATGAGGATTTTTGAAATCCCCTATAGCGTTTGTGCGCTCAAGAATCACCCTTTTGATACTCGAGAGTGTGGATCAATCCTTGGTCGAGTGACCAATCATGTCTCATATAACACACACCTCTTTCACCATGGGAGCCTCTAACGCTAGCTCTCACCACAATTGCATAGCATCAACCTATAATTTTATGTACTTCGATTGAATGCCCTTATCATCTACCTTGAGCTGGTACAAGCTTTGATTTTTCCCTTGGGTGACGATGCTTGCTTTTGAAGACCAGTCATAAGCAATGGATGTGTCACACCCTTACGAAGTTCTAAATTTGTTTCATAAAGGGGTTAGTCTTATAAATAGGGAAAATTCTTTTAATAGTAGGTCTTATAATAGCCTACAAAGTTAGGACATAAAGTGATGAGTTAATACTTATCTTATCTTTTATGGAAAAGGAGAACAGTGTTAGACGCACACACTCGGGGCATTAAGGGGAAAAGGTATTTCACATCTCCTCGAAGTCACTTATGTGGCGAAACGGATGTTCGTTTTCCATCCCTTGGAAGGATGGTGGAATACTAATCGTGACAATCCTGAAATAGAAATTCCCAGCATTTTACGGAAATGTAATACACCTCGATGATGTGACCATCTCCAAGCGAAGATAATCACCCAAAATTTGGGGTGATGTGACAACGTTTTCAGGTGGTTGGACATGAAAGTGTTCCATGGGATTATTATAAGGTGCAAATCTAGGAGCAAAAGTGAAGATTTCAAAGAGAACGGTGTATTAGGATATGGTGATTTAGTCAGAAAGAATGATTGGTAAGCCGATGTATTTAGCGCGAATGTGTGGTCGAACGAAGGCGGTGGTCGCCAAATTTCTGGAGTACTTTAACAATTATTTGGATTACTTAATATAGAAGTTGAAGAAATCACCAAAGAGATCTCCTTCGAACTCCGAATTCAAATTATTGTTCATCAAATAAAATCGGTGATTAATAAGGCAATCAACCAATACCTTTAAAACAATGCTAGCAAAAGTAGTCAAAAGCAAAGGTGAAAATCAACAAAAAAAATAAAGAAACAAGTTCATTATCAATTTACGACAACGTCACCAAAAACATGACTCGCTCAAAATATTATATAGCACGAGTGTAAGCTAATCACATGAGTAGTAAAATCCAGGTAAGACCGGAGTTAATTTCCACGGGAATTGAGCTATATTAATGTTAAGATTTATTAAGAAAAACGTTAAATAGCAAATAAAAATAGAGATATTGATATAGATTTAAGTTTGAGTTAAAGAAAAGTATTTCAACTACGATTAAAAATGACGATTAATTAGTGATTAAAAAGAGTTAATTGAGTTTTAATAAAAATATATTTATTAAACTTGAGAGGAAAGGGGTTAGGAGCATTACCCCACCTTGGATTGATGAAAAAAAGAATGTGTCTGTTGATTTAAATCATAATTAAATGGAAATAATTCGTTGAGAGCAACTCCTAAACATTCAGTTTGTCAATTTCATAATTAAAAATGAAGATTTCAATAAAATATTTGAACAAATTAGTTGAATATGTAATGAAGCCTAAAATACTACCCTTACTTGGCAAGGGAAGCTAATACGCTATGATGCTCCATGTGCGATCCATATAACCCAATAAAGTCACTCAAACCATAACTCCAAATTTATTATTATTAATAATAATAATAATAATAATAATAATAATAATAATAATAATAAAAATAATAATAACTACTAGTTAAAATGAAGCAATTAAAAAAACAAGGTAAAGAGAGCAATAAAACAACAATCCATTAAACACAAACTTTTAATAATAATAATAATAATAATAATAATAATAATAATAATAATAATAATAATAATAATAATAATAATAATAATAATAATAATAATAATAATAATAATAATAATAATAATAATAATAATAATAATAATAATAACTTCAAGAAATGAAAATCAATTATTCGATACAAGCTAGGTAATTAACTTGAATCATTAACTACCCTTAACTATGGAGGTTGGAAGAGAGAGAGAGAGGTGAAACCCCAAGGAAGAGAAGAAAGTAAATGCTTGACAATGAAGTTAAGTTACAAAATAAAATGAAGTATATCTTTAAATTAATATTAGCATATATTTAAAGTAAGTGAGAAATAAAATAAAAGGAAAAGAAAAATAACGAAAATAAAAAAATAACTCAGGCATGACAGCTTCCCAAGACGGATTGATCTGGTCAGGGCCGACTCGATTCGGGGTACCCACTTGGGAATTATTCCTTCTTTGGGAGATGAAATCATTACATCATTTCCCCTTTAAATCTTTCTTGATACATCTCATGTGAATGGCCATAACCCCCCCCCCCCCCCCCCCCCCATTTGGATTCAGATTGACGTGCGATCAACATCCACGTGAAGCTAACTTGAAGATCTAGACATATATGTTATTCTTCCGTTTAATCCTAGAGTCCGAGATTACGAAAAATACCCTTAAATTTATATTTTCTAACAAAACTTTCCCAAAACGTATCCAACATCACACATTGCATCCCCAATACATATAAAGGATTAAATAAAGATTGCAAGAGGTCTCAATAAATGTGCAAGTGTAAAGTGCAAGGGTATGAGAATGCAAGGGTAATGTCCAATAAATGATCACGATTAGGGGGGGGGGGGGGGGGGACAGGTATGAGAATCATATGATTTGCAAGTGTAAAGTGTAATATATGTTGTGAAACATAAAGTAATTTATATAAAAGGATTTTGTATGATAACAAGAAAATCAGTATGTGATCATACTTCACTATATTGTCTCCAATGTACTTAAGATAAAAAGAAACACTCAATACATCATGAGATGTAACGCAAGAATCATGTCATCCATGCAACCAAGACCTTAAGATGACAAGCATTATGAATGAAGATACAAGACATGAAAAGCCCAGACATGTTCCTACAAGATACCAAATAAGCAAAAGTACGCAAAGCACTCTCATCCCATATTAAGCCATGCATGTTCGAGCAAGCCAATGTCCATGAAAGCAAGCCATGTGATCCAAAAGCCATTCACAACATAAGATTATGAACAAAGAAAAGAAAATATATGATAATCAAGAAACAAAGCAACCTTCCCAATCTATCCACGGACAAGGACAACATTTCATGTTTTAAAGAAACAAGTCAACAAAGTAGTGTTTTAAATAAACAAGCCAACCAGGCAAAAAAGAGCATGATTCAGCTCAAGCAAGCTTAAGTATCATCTCCAGTAGCAAGAGATCATGAGAAGGTAGAAATTTTTATCCTAAGTTTCAAAGGTTTATAAGTGATTGTAAATAAATAAATAAAATCACAAAAGCAAGTATAAACCCAAAACAACTCCCATAAACCTTCCCAAGTCTTCTCTAGGCCAGAACAAGCAAAAACCATAATGCCCCACGGCCCCATTGTACAGTCGACTTCAAGTTGGTATATTGTCGACTGTATATGTGTAAAAATGACCCCAAGGATAGTTGGACAAATATTTTCAACAATTCTATTTTGAATTTCAAAAGATCAAAGTTCCCACATATTACCAAATAACCCTCCAATAACTAGTTTTTGAAATGACTATAAAAGCAACCCTTAGTTTCTCTTCTAAATCACATCCCAATATTGAAAATTCTATTATCAAGCTTGTGTCATTCCATTACTTGAATTTCAAGATAAAAATCAAACAAACAAATTTGAGAGTTTTAGTCCTAAGAACTCCATTAAAACCAAAGGTTTAAGAAACTCAACTTGAACTAAAAGCTTGCAACTCAATCCACTCTTTAACAAAGTTCCAAACCAAAAACTAAATTGTGCTAAAGAAATAAAATGAATCACCATTTAAGTTTATAGAGAGAGAAAACAAGCGAAACCCATTTGGATATTTTAGTCCCAAAAACTCCCTTAAAATAAAAGCTTCAAGATAACCCACTTGAGCAAAATTTTCGATCCAAACCTTTTTTAGCTAAGTTCCCAACCCCTTACCCACTTGTACTAAAGATGCAAAAGATCACCCTTCAAACATTGTACTTGTAATTGTTTGAAAGTTTACTTTATAGAGAGAGAAAGTAAAAACTCATTTCACCATTATTGCTAATTTCAGCAAACCTTGTTTTACGCGTTGGTTACGATACTTTCTAGTGTTACTACGATTGAACTTCATTGTATATTCACGGCCAATGGTGCCATAGTTACGGGGAGACAAGGTGGGATTAAACCTTGGGCTCTTGTGTGGCTGACGTTTGAGCAAGGACTGGTTTAGCGTCTTGGTGGTTGCGATTTGCAAGGTGTTATAAATCCTTGATAGGTTGTTGGTTCTACCTAGTGAACTGAAGATAGTGAATTTTCTTAAGTACCATCTCAAGCATGGATGTTGAGTTAGACCACTATTTACACCATATTAATAAGTTACAATGAGGTATTGCCATGTAATAATTAAAATCGACAGAACATCCAAATTATTATATGTAAATGAAAAGTAATGGGCAACATGCATGTGTGACACTTGGCACTGCATGAGACGTATTAACTGAAGTGGGAACTTACTCCAATTTAAATTGAGGCGCCAGTGCACCAAAGTGGGACAGACTCAAATGGGCGAATAACCACCTAGGAGTTAGAAGAGCGATGACGTTGCATGGTAAATAAATACAGTAAATAAGTAGCAATCTCAACAAGGAAGATTGGACTCCCTTGCCAAAATTGCATTTACATTATTTTTATTTCCTATCCTTTTATTTTTCTTTCTTTATTTGCTGTATTTCTTTCAATTTCGCAAGTAGTTTGTAAGATAGTTATAACCTTTTATTTTTAAGTTTATTTAAAGTTCTTTGCCATTACATTTGTTGTTCTTTAAAATCTACAAATTTTACTTTCCTCGCAATTAACTTTCTTACAAACCTATACTTCAATCGCATTTTCTTTTCTCTTATTTATAAAGGTTTACTTTCCTTAAGTCATAATAATTTACTGTTTTTGCCTTAGTTAATCACTTAGCACTCACTTCAAAGTCTTCCCTAAGGGAAGCATGAGTTCTCTTAATTGAGGCATCAGACGTAACACAGTCGCCTGATAATTGTCACTAGGCTAAAATATTTGGTTGAAAAAACCACAAACCTTGTATAGCACGCTCCCAGTCCTAGGTCACTATCAAGCAAGTGAAAAATAACCCAAACAACCACATTAAAATATCGACTTGCAATATATCTTTTAACTCTCTTTAATATTGCTCTTAACTGTCTAGCCTTATTAGTTATTGATTGATCAATTGCTTTATTACTAATAATCATCATATTGCAATTAATCTTTAAGAGAGAGGTTTGAAAAGTTTTCAATAGCCATTTAATTTACAATACCCAATCCACCCCCTCTCTTAGTGATATATTTGTGATAACACGTGCAATAATCGTCAATAATCTAAACATGTATAGGAAAGATGTTAAATCAAAACCAAATGGCATGAGGGCTATGGTAAGACATTTTAGTAAAGCATTGTTGTTCGATTGTGATGTTTAATTCTCGTTGTTGGCAACATTTTTAGAATTTTTTTATTAAGCATAACACAAATAAAATTTTAAAATATTTTTATGAGAGCATTATCGCAAATTAAATTGAAAATGTTCAAAGTTGTATACTTGTCAAGAATTAAAAATGCTCGATTCGATATGGCTAAATTTGTTTGTGGCATAGATGAGTAATTCCATTTTTAAGGCATATCCCCATTTTTAGATTAATGGAGACTTAATAAAAGGGTGTCACCTTGTTGTATGTATTTCGTCGGATACACGGATGATTAACTTGTATGAAGAGAATAATATAAATGAGATATTAGATAAGAGTTATCCTTGGTGCCCATGTATCTAAGTGAGAGATGTTGGTTTTCGATCGAGGGGCCCAAATAGGTGTCCACCTGGGCATCGAGTTGTGAAGGGACAAAACCATTCACCAAGAGGTGTGAAGAACAGTTGTTTCGGTTCATTAAGATGTGAAAAAAGTGACACAACCTTTCAACAAAATGTGCGATGAATCAACATGACCCTTAACCCAAGGTCTAAACACTTGTAAAGCATGAAGATTGTAAAACAAATTAGGTTTTTTTTAGCAAAAGTACCATTTATAATAGACACCCCATACCATTCTTCAAAATACGCCTCATATTTGGGAAAACAAAAAATGATCACTCACGCTCCACATGTTAAGTCGTAGTTTGTGTATTTATTTATGGTCTTGTTACATTTAATAACTTTTTCCCTTTTCACCCCTTTATTGTTTAGGTGTTTTATATTGGACAAGGTTTAAACAATTGACATGTATTTAATGGGCAATATTAAAATATGACTAGGCTATATAAATTATTTTTTAGAATTGGATCCTCCTCATTTGGGGGCACGACAACCATTTTAGTTAGTTGCCTTTGGTTAGGGCCAGTTCTATGTCAAAGGCCTTTTTATAATTTTTCTTTGCCTTGGTTACAATTTTTTATACTAATATACAAAAATTCAAAAATATACCTTGTTTCTTAAAGTCTTTATATCTTACATGTACTTATTTATAAATGATTTATGAGTAATGCTATGAGTTCCATAAACATTTACCAAATGACATAGCATAGCAATAAAGTGTTGTACTCTATTATTATTACACTGCAATGTCCATCATTTATTATAGTGACTAAACATTTGGGAGAGATTTGGGAAATATATTTGGATCTCATATCATTATTCACGATTTATTGGATGTAATCATGCATGACTCCCATTTTATTAGTCCACGTTGTTTCCCAATATATATATATATATATATATATATATATATATATATATATATATACAAATGTCTATATAGGAAAAATATTGATTGGAGATTTCATATCTTAATTTAGGCATAAAATATAAGGAATAAGCCTAAAAAATCTCGTTGGATAATATTTATTATCTTTTATATTTCAAACATAAAATTTTACATGGATAAAAATCCTTGTTAAAGATATCAATACAGATGGCGGGTGCAAAAAAATCATCCGTGGGAAACAAATATAATATCTATTACATAAATTTCTATTGATACACCTTCAAATTTTTAACAAGTGCTTACAAAAATATTGAAGTGATCTAAAGTATTTATTAGAAAAGTTTAATACCCGGAATTTTAATAAAACGATTATACTGCATTTTATGATTTTATGGGATAAAAGTTGATACATGGATTTGCATGGACATTATGGGCACTTAGTATGTGTTGCATGGGCTTGCATGGAAAATGATTACTTAAGAATTGTAATCAAAGTTGGTAAAAATGATTTATTAATTGGTATTTAATGATAATTTTAAAATTTGCAAGACGAAACTTATTTATATAAGTTTGAGTTAAAGAAATTTATTGACTATGTTTTAATGGAAATTTTTTATATAAGAGAATCAAGGATTTAATTAAAATAACATTATAAAAATAAAATAAAAACTAGTTATAGGAGTGTTGCAATAAGTTTTGGGGTAGAATTTAGAAATCAAAATTACTTAGGGCCAAGGGAGGATTCTGGATGACACTCGCGACCACGGCCTAAAGCAGCGCATTCGAGGCCTTAAAGTTGCGACCACGACCCTTTCGTTGCGCGTCCACGGCTCGGGCGGGAAGGGCCTGACAAGTCCTTAGTGTTATCGCGTTTTAATTGGTTATAAGGGATGTGTTGTCAAGCCTCCATTGGTCGGTTTCTTATCCATTGAGATTTTTTCCTTCTCTCCCTAATTAGTCGGCCAAACCATCTTTAAATGAGGTTTTTCATCTTATTTTTATTACCATAGGTCCTATAAAACAACCTCTTTCTCCCTTATGAAACCCACTTCAAAGCTTGTTGTTAAAGAGAGAAAATACCACCCTTTTCAACCCTATTTCCTCCTTTGTTTATAATCTCAACCTTTAAACAATATCATCCACAAATCAGTCTTAATTTTTAGAATAGGAAGTTCTACATTGGCCTTTATGGTCTTGGGAGTGCTTCTTAATAAAAAATTATGAATAATAAGAATATTTAGATCTTGACCCTCACTTCTAAATTTATTTTTGAGTTACCTAAAAAAAGAAAAGGTATTTCTTTTATATAAACCATTCTCAAACTTTTAGATTACTTCGCAAGTGTCTTGACACTTTCTGATTTTCCAAAGTATCGAAATACTCAAAATACTTTAGTTTTGACAAATAATAAGTCTAGGCGGCTAACGAATCTGACTCGTTTTGTGTGATTCACTGTGTGTCGTGTCTGCATTGATTCATTTTTGGAGTCACTTCCAAAACAAACCAATGCAGACATGACACTTAAATGAGCCACAAAAAATAAGTCGTATTTGTGAGTCGGCCTAAAATTACTCTTGAAAAATACTCAAAAATTATCCCTAAAAGCATAATTAATGTCAAATACTCTATAGGGAATTTATGGAAGACAAAACTCTAAAATAGTCAGTTTTCTAAAATTAATAAGGTGGATAAACTTTAAACTTTTAGATTACTCAAAACCATTCTCAAACTTTTAGATTACTCAAAATACTTCAGTTTTGACAAACAGTAATTCTAGGCGGACTCACGAATCTGGTGCATTTTGTGAGACTTATTGACGTTTTGTGTCTGCATTGATTCAATTTTGAGGTCCTACTCAACGGACCCCATGTGGACCCCAAAAATAAATCAATGCAAACAAAACACACCAGTGTGCGGCACAAAATGAGTCGAATTTATGAATCGGCCTAGAATTACTCTTTGACAAATACTCAAAAATTGTCCCTAAAAATGTGATTAATGTCAAAATAATTCTATTGAGAATTTCCCCAAGACAAAACTCTACAATAGATAGTTTTCTAAAATTAATAAGGTGGATGAAGTTTGGTTTTTTGTTTGTTTTCTTTTTATCACCAAAAATGTTATCCACCAAAATACAAGATGGCACGTGACCACCTTCTTTAACTTGTGGACCCTCATGTTATACAAATTGGAGATAACTGATTGTTTTGTTCCAGCCCAAATCCCCATTGAATGGTTGGGGAGATAAATGTTGTATTGTTCCATCCCAAATCACCCACTGAATGGTGGTTGGTAGAATGGGGTTCGTGATGCGAATATATGTTCTGGCCAATGGGTACACTGCCCCTAAGATTCAGATATCTCCACTATAACTTCTGTAATAGATTATTTATTAGGGGTTTTCAAAGTTTGACCCCCATTTATTATTTGTTATTTACTTTGATCCTTACAGTTTTCATTTCTTGGCAACTTCAAAATAACTTTTAGCGACACAAAATATGTCGTAAAAAAGATTTATAAAAGTCTTTGCGTCATTAAAATCAAAAAATGAAATGAGTCTTCCTACGTCGACACACGAGTTTCATATATCGGTCGCGACACAGTGACGTGGCTTGTCGCGATTGCTTAGTGTCGCTGGCGTGGACTCACATCTAGGCGTGTCAATCGGCTCTATGAGCCGAGCCTATGGTTGATCAAGCTCGGCCCGATTTTGATTTACTTGGCTCAAGCTCAAGCTCGGCCCGAACGAGCTTGAGAGTGTTTGGCTCAAGCTCGGCTCACAAAGTAAATCGAACTTCGGCGCCAATTTGAGCCGACCCGAATTGAATATTCCAATACATATTTATTTATTTTAATAATAAATATTCATATTTCAGCAATAAAAAAAACACATTTTAATAATAAAAACATATTTCAGCACTAAAAAAAATAGAATTCAGCACTAATATTGACATTCCAGCATTAGTAAAACACATTTCAGCACTAAAAAAACAATTTCAGCACTAATATTGACAAGTCCCGTAAGATTAAGTAAAGTAAATTAATAAATGACCCACCTTATTTTTGTTTCTTTAATATTAAGTCCAATAGTTTATTTTCAATAGTTTATTTGCATAATAATAAAATTATAAAAATTATTTTGTTTAAAATATTTTTTACATGTCATAGAAAATAAAATAATCTTGTATATATATATATATAAATATATATTTAAATATACTATTTTGGGCCGAACCTAGTTCGGACTTGAAAGTGCTTCGCTCGCGCTCGGCTCAAATTGAATTCGAACTTAATATCTCGGCTTAAATTCAATAAAAGCTCGACCCAAATTTAACGGGTCGAGCAAGCAGACTTCGGGCGTGCTCGGCTCAATTGACAGCCCTCACATCCATAAGGCAATAATCAATCGCGACACGATACGCTGTATCGCAATCAATATATAAAAATCATAAGTTAACCTAAACTTGTTAAAATAAAAACTACAAATGCTAAGCTCAATTGCAGATAATTAATGAACGTCAAATTCAAAATAAGTCTATTTTTAACAGGTTTGAACTCGTTGGGCGTGTATTGCTTCCTTCCATTAACGGTTTGATTTGGATTAAATGCTAAAAACTTGGAAAAAGTCCACCTGAAAACTGAACAGAGTTCAGACACACGTCATTAAATAAATAAGCTGTCCAATCACGTAAATTATGTTTCTCTTCTTTGATAATTTGGTTGAGTCTATTCTCAAATTTTAAATTATGTGGAATTTCCTCCTACAATACACATCAACTCATTTAAAGTTAATTTCAAATAATAATATCGTCCGTAAGCTTTTTTTTATTGCATTTGATCTAAAATCTCTTAATATATACTTACAATGTAAAGTGTCTAAACTTATGTTATTAAAAGGTCTTTTTGACTTCCACCCTACTTTTATTCTTTATTTCTACATTTTATCTTACTTTTCCAAAAATTTGAGACACTCTCTAAGAAAGTGACACATCGAGTTTTTAACGAAATTTTTAGTGTACCTTAAAGTATCAAAAAAAGAAAAGTGGAGAACACACAAAAGTAAAAAATCATAATATACCTTCTAATTAACTTCAAATCCATCTACTCACTTCATTCATCCATCCATTTATATATGGAAAATGCTTTGAGTCCTAAATAATTCCCCCAAATCTCCCCCAAATTCTATGTGGACGCCACGTCATTCTCCACTTGCCTGTTATCTATTGCCATGTGATGCGCGTCCCGCCCGAGCACAAAGCACAAGTCATTAAATGACATCAATCCATCCATTTAATGACTGAACTCTATCGTATACCACACTTTTCTGACACGCACGCACACGGAAAGAGATGTATAGATCAGAAAAAAAAATGTTATCTACTCACAAACATAAAAGGGGTAATAAAGTGTTGAGTAATTTTCAATATTCCATTATAATTCCTTTGTGAAGGTGCCATTACTCAAGAATACGGGTGTAAACTATTCGAGTCGAGTTAATGGGGTTGCCCCAATTATATCACCTAAAATGAAGCAAAATATGATAACACAATACGAATTGATACTAAATTATAAGTTAATGGATGAATTTTTAATGGGTTTGAGTCATATCAGTGTCAACCCGATAAGACACGATAATTAACGAATCGAATTAGTGTTGACCCCCTTCACCCATTAATATCCGATAAGATCCGTTATGACTCATTAATTTGAGTAAATAAGATATACTCTTGAAACTTATAAATAATTTATGTCGCATAATATTAATTTAATCATAAGGAATTTTACTAAATGAGAGATTTAGTAATATCAATGAATTAATGAGTCTATTTGAGTTCAAAAATGTGATAATATGTCGACTTGTATATAATTCAAAATAATTCATTATCTTACTGGATATTAACGAGTGAACACGACAATGACACGTTAATATAATGGGTCGGATTTGGATATGATTTTGCGCATGATAAAAAATCACTCGTTTAAACACAAACCCATTAAGATCCGAACACGATAAAAAATGACACGAACACGACTCGACACGACCCATTGACAGGTTTAATCCCAATGATACACTCACTCGGACCAAGGAATTCACCAAGGTTCGAATCTCATGTGCACCCGCTCCCTTTGTAATACTTAGAATATACTCTATTCATTTTAAATTAAGAGTCCATTTTTTTTAAATTAATTATATTTTAACCCTTTAAACTTTATTCTTATTTTGATAGCACCATTTCTACTTTTATTTTCTATACTAAACTCCCTGAACTTTTGAAAAAGAATCAAATTACCTCAAACCCTAATAGTGTATAGTGTTTTGTTCAGAATGGGGAAATATCCGTGTGCATGTCACATGAGAGTATTTTTGTACAAGAATATTCTCATGTGCTACACATGACTAATTGCATGTCTAGAACACAACGCTATTAAGGTTTGGAGTATTATGGTGAGTTTTAAAAAGATCAATAGGTTTGGTGAAGTGCAAATGAAAATATGGTTGGTGAAGTGCAAATGAGGGTAAGTTCGAGAGATCAAAGTGTAATTAATTCTTTTTTTGTACATAATTAATTATGATAGTAAATAAGTTTTGATCTTAGTCGTCTATTGATTGTATCTATTAGACAAGAACATGAATTTATGTGCCCCAAAAAAAATGAGTCAATAGTAGGGCACAAGCTTGGTATAAAAAGCTTAAAAAACTTCAAAATGTATTTAAACTTGGTTAGCTTAATAACGAACTTTTTGTCGAGGTGTGATTGGTTTGCTATACAGCCGAACTAAGTATCTGGATTTGTTTTATACTAAAAAATTAGGCATTGATTAATTTTGGAAAGAATCTCAAACGTGTAATGTACTTTTAACATCCAAAATTCAAACTCTTGTTACATTAAACAGCTGCTGACTTAATTATCATCCAAACACTGCAATTAAAGTCATGATTCCAACGCAATTCCATTTCAAACAATTCCACCACGCTAGCAAACGTACATTCTACAAATGTAAAAATAAAAACAACAACGAGAAGAAAATAAAGTAAAACATGAGGAACAAACCTAAGATGATGATGAAGGAAGAGAAGTAGCAGTGAGCAATCCACCTCTCTCGGCTGATTCTTCGTCCAAATACAAATCATCCGTCTTCCTCAAACACGCGTGCACAACCACAACCACCACTGCAACCAACACCGACACCAACACATTCACCGTCGCGTGAGTAAACAACAACAACGCCACCGTCACCACCGCCAAAACAATTAGCACCGTCCGATCTCCAATCTCGCGATGAAAAATCACGAGCGCCTCGTCTCTCAGGAAGTACAAAAACAGCCACGCCGCCATCAACACCACAAACACGATCAACGAGGTCGGATGCCACAACAAACTCAAAAACAGAATCACAAGCACAATTATAGCGTAGTTTGTCTGAAAATAAGCGATATTCGTTTTTAACCGTCCGATTGCGTCGCTGAATGATGGAATGTTGATTGAGTGGAAATTGAAAAGCTCTTTCCATGGACGTCGATTGCTGAGACCGGATCTTATGCGCTGTTTGGCGCGGGATATGTATTCGAGATTCGGACCGGCGGAGGATGAGGTTGGGATTGTGCCGTAGTTTGAGGTTTTCTCCATATTGGAGAATTTGGAGGGGGATTGTGATTGGGTGGGGGGTTTTGAGTTTGGAGTTGAATATGAAGGGGAATTGGCGGTGTAAATTAGAGAGCGTTAGACGCGATGGGATTAGTTTACTTGAGGATTTGGGAGGGTGCAAGCGAGCGTATTGTTTTTGTGGTGTGTCTACCGACATGTTCATGTTGGACTTTTTATATAACACGAGAGGAGAGCACGTATTCAATATTTTTCTTTAATTGACATGATTCTAAGTTAAATATATATTTATAAAAATATTTTGCATTTTTAGCAAATTCTTAAATTTTGTAGGTATATTATGGTATGCTTTCATGTTTCATTTTCTTAGAGTAGAGTAATCTTCATTTATTGATGATAGGTGTTCAACGTGTACTACATGGTAATGGTGTTCATGCGTTGAAAATAATGTATATGAAAGTGTATAGGGTTTGGTTTGACATTTGTGATGAGCATTGGTCCTTGGTTTCATTAGGATGTAGCGGGTAGAACCCCCTTTGTGAATTAATTAATGAAAGTGTCATATTAATCATAAAATTTAATTAAATTAATGTTACTAGAACTGAACAAGTGTGTAATCCCCTGTACGTAGAGTGGGTAACTAATGTTGGCAATTCCCTTAATTATCATAGCATATATTCGTTCATATACAACTGTTGGTGTCAATTTATTTGAAGTGCATTCATGCTTAACACGAATGACATTATCAATTTACCAACAAGAAGAAGGTCGAAGATAAGTACTATAATAATAATAATGAATGGATGTTATCATTGATAGGTACTTTAATACCTTGCTTTATTCCTCGGCGTACTGAAAAACTTCAATTGATGATGCAATCAAGGGAGTTATGGGAAAATATTGGTGCCCAACTCCTAACTTAAATGAACAAGTGTCGCTTAGAGGCATTAGAGCATGACGATGACTTCTCCAAAGAATCACGGCTCTGTAAATGATTACGATTACCATAGTTTCTAGCATACAATAATTTTAAACATTCAATAAAATTCACAATAGTTGGTACAAATTTCTATATGTAAGTTGTAGGTAGTAAAATCTTAATATAATGATTCAACACAATTGAGCCGAGCAGAATATGAAAATCACATTCACACAACATAGAATATAAGTGGTTCGGCAACGTGTCTATGTCCACAGTGGTGTTTCTTTTTCTCTTTATTGATTAATTATTGATAACAAAGATTATATGCCCATTTTTTAGGAATGTGAGTTACATTTATAGAGAATGGGTCGTGTAAACCTCTATGGCCTTCGAATGTTGTTGCAATCTGATCTAACGAATCTAAGCTCGCTGAGCAGTTCCTCTAGTTTTAAAACTCTCATTTATAAAGATTGTTGGACATTAATCAGTTTCTCCCGTTAATTCGAATAATTCCCTCACAATTGCCCCCTAAACTTTACAGCCTGAAAGGGGTATAGGCCCATCGATCTTGACGTTGTTTGATAGTGATATTTGATCGCCTATAGAAGTTATGGTCAAAGACTATCTACACTTGGTATTTTTTTAGATGAAAACTAATTTTGTTTTGCCCGTTGTAGTTGAAGGGCACACTTGTAATTTGCCTCAGTATTTCAGAGGTACATTGATAAATTTGTATAGTTTAATAAACGAGCGGTAGCATGTGTATCGTAGTTTGGGGAGCATGATCCATTAATGATGACATTCGCTTTGAGAGTCAAGCCTTGACTGTTAATATCTTTATCTGCCACCAGTTTGATGTGCATTCGATCCATCTGTCTTTTCAAAATGAACCCAAAGCTTTTTGCCTTCTTTATTCACTATAAGTCGTTATTATCTCTTACTTCTCATTTCTCTACAACTTCCTCATGTACTTTTTCGCCGTTTTTCTTTTTTTTTTAGTTGAGAAACGGTCTACCCAGTGAGCGAAAGATCGATAGGAGAGTTTAGAACTCGTTTTTGTAATACCCCATACTTTTAATGATTTAAATAATTATGGGATCAATTATTATTGTGGGATTAATTAAATTAAAATGAGAGTTAATTGTTAATTAATCTGGATTCAAATAAATATTAACTAATGTGCCAAGGGCTAATACTTATTGATTGAATATTTATGTGTGATATGTAATATGGAACTATACACTTCGATAAATTGTCAAGAATAAGAAATACGACAGTTTAAAAAATTAAGTCAGACGTGCGTGTGAGTCGTGTCAGGAGTAATTTAATGGAATAAAAAGATTAATTATTTTTGGTAACTCGTATGGTCATTTCGACTGCGCCGTTGAGTCTGGAAGGGTCGAGATAGTCAGAATAGTATACCCGGGTGTTTAGTTTGAGTCCTGGAACAATTTTAGGCGTAATCGGCGCCCCGAGAGGGTATTATGGTAAATTGTATTTTTAGGTTTAATTAATGGACGACAATTGGGAGCTATTTTATCAACCATGAGAGGTCCATTAGGGTTGAGTGATACAGAAAGTAAAGAACGATCATAGAGGGTGTGAGGGAGAACAAATTCCTAGAGGGAATGCCTAATTAGCACCACCTTGCACAACCATCACCACCATCGTGTAGATCGGAACAAGAGGAACACACCCATACCAACAACATCAAGAAATCAGATGACTAATTCGAGGAAAGTGTTTATTTCTTGCTTTTCTTTAGCAATAACCATATTCATGTTAGTATAGGGATGATATAAACATATGTTATTCATAAAAGTGATCAAAAAATTTGGAGATTTAGGATGTATGATTTGAATCTGAGACTAATTAGATTAAACCCTTCATGTATGTAAGATAGAAATCACGTTTTGATAAATTTATGTGAAAAATGAATCTGAAAATCATGTGTTCTTTAATAAGAATTTGAAGAACTAAGGTTTTAGTAATTAATTTGGGGATTTCATATTTCTTTTATGATTCGTAATGATTTAATGATTCTAGGATGTTAGAATCCATGTGGCAGTCATTCAAACGACATTGACATCTGGTTCGAGCGACAAGGTGAATTTCTAGAAAACTTCTTAGGGGCAGTTTTGGAATTTTCCAGTCTATTCGAGTGAGAGAAATTGTCAGTTAACAGATTAGAAACGAGACAGGTCTATGAGGAAGTATGTGAGTTTTATACGTTAATTAATCTAGAAATGAGAGTTACTTCGGAAATTACTAAAGAGTTGTGGGGATTTAGTAATACTATAAAATACGTAATAATGAGAATGAAATGCGTATGGTAATTAAACAAAAAGGCTGGGAGAATACCTATATATATTAATAGGATGTGTGGATACCTATTACATGCTTAATATTATGTGTATAACATACCTAGCTGCTTGTTATCGCATGAGGTTGTGTAGAGACAATCTTATCCTGGGTGACCTTCGGGGGGATTATTGACTTGTATCTCAAAACATAGGACTGTGAAGATTTATTTGTGAGTTGATAAGTGTGGGAGCGTAGGTATGTGCGTGACCCATAGGTATGTGAACTATGTTCGCCTCCACTATGTATGTTTTGTGTATATGGTTCGTGGGAGACTTCCGAGCCGATAGTCCTTATTGGAGTACGAGATGTACCGGGACATGATAGCAGAGTATGCAATGCACTACAGGTTTAACCTTGGGGTGCTATATTGATATATGTATATTATATATATACTAGAGTTATTCCTACTGTGAGATAATCGTAGGTTATTAAGATGGTAAATTCTTAAATCACGTCTACTGGGTATACTTAGTGTGATAACACTTAACCGAATTATTAATTGATGAAATTAATAATGTGGAAAGCTGAGAATCACGGGTTACTACTACGAGGTATCAGTAGGAGTGTAAGTCTTTACCTAGTTAGAAGTATTACAGATGGCTAGGGTGGATTAGTTGTACGTTAGGCGTGCATATTAGCTGAGAGGTGAGAATCTCATGTGAGAGTTCGAACTAACATGCATTTGATACTTACTTTATTGCAAAATTTAAATACTTTCTAAAATAATTATTTTTACACCTCGGGCTTTAACCCGTTTCTTGCGTCTCTTTCCTCTTTTTCTATATATATGTATTATATCAGGTGTTCAGCCACAGGGACACCAGACTTAGAGATTTGGATTGCTTGGCGTGCTGCAGCTGTTGTGGAAGTTGTAGGTCCTTGCATTAGACGCCTCTATCATTTCCCTCAGTTCTATCTAGATTTTTCATTTAGGGCATGTGTCGCCCATTCCTTAGACATTTTATTAGAAATTGTATTCAGTTTACTTTCCTCTCATTTCATTTGGATTTATTGTTACTATGGTTATTGGTTTAGAGTTTTGAATTGGAATGTTTTATCCAGTCTTATTTATTTCGGTATGTGATTCAGATTTAGTATTTATATTATTTAGTTATGTGGTGGATGGATTATAATTCAATTCTTAGATTTAATAAATGAATGTTTTTTTTTAAATTGAAAAAGAAAATATTTTGACACCAGCTTAATTAATTATTAGGCGGTTAATAAGGTTATTATGTTTTCGACAGCGATGCTAAGAATGAACCAACCGAACATTATATTTTAAATTTTATAAAGGACTGATCACCCGATATTTAATTAGGCGGGGTGTCACAGTTTTTCAATTCCTGACTGGGCTATGATAGAGTTTGGGGACAAACCTAAGGATTATTATAATGTAGAGGGGGTACATTGGAAGTTTTCTCAGTTTTTTATTAAGGCCGGTGTGACCTTCCCTCCAAACGAATTGTTCGAAGTTTTGTGAATATTTCAATGTAGTGGATGCCCAATGTACTGTTAGAAATACAATACTTAAGCTTAGTTCATCAGGGACGACATAGTCAATTCATCCAAGATATTAGGAAGGCATTTCAGCTGGTTTGTTAATTCAACAGCTAGTTTGTTAGTTTGTTTCAACAGCTAGTTTGTTTGTTTGTTTCCTACTTTTTCTCATGAGCGTTGCTATATTTTAAACGTTACCTTGTAAATTGTAAGCAGTATAAATATTGGAACTATTGTGAATAAAATAGGCAAGCAACAGTTACAGTTCTTTCTAAGTTAAGTTTGAGTTTGAAATCTTTTATGGTATCAGAGCTCTTGGTTTAAAAAAAATGACAAACTCAACATCAAACTCAGGACTCTCTGTCAACTCGTTGCATCAGTTGATAACAATCTCTACAATCAAACTTAAGCCCACAAATTATCTTGTATGGAGAAATCAAATGTTACAATTGATGCAAACCATTAAAGTGGATGATTTAATCCATGAGAATTCAGAAAAAGTGGAAGGTTTTGCAGAAAAAGATTTACTTCTGAAGAGTTGGTTATCAGCAACAATTACAGAAGAATATGTCTATCTAACTATTGGATGCAAGACTGCAAAAGATCTTTGGCTTTGTCTTGAAGAAAATTATCTTCAAGCCACAAAAGAAAAGGAATTTCAACTAAAGGACCAACTCCAGAGTATCAATCTTGAAGGTAAGACCATTGATGAATATATTAAATCATTTAAAGCAATTTGTGATGACCTTGCTGCCATCCACAAACCTTTAGATGAAGATACAAAAGTCATAATTTTTGCAAAAGGATTGGGAAAGAATTATCAAATGTTTAGAACTGTGATGATTGGAAAGCCTCCATATCCTACTCTTGCAAGCTTGATAACCTCTCTTAGGGGTTTTGAAATGAGGGAAGATAAAGAAGATGACTCCACTTTCCATAACATGGCTTTTTAAGCTCAGAGGCAATCCTCTCAAGGACAAACACGCGACTTCTCAGCTAGAGGAAGAGGAACATACAACAATTTTTAATTTAGCTCCAGGGGTAGAGGGTTTCGGACTGCAAGTTATCCAACACCACGACCTCAATTTCGTGTTCCATCTCCACAGTTTCAAACTATGCAGCAACACATCTCTCCAAAGAATGAGCAGCTTGCAAATGGATCAAAGACTCTAAAAGAAGAGGCGTGCCAAATATGTGGAAGAACAAATCACCTTGCTGTCACCTGCTACTACCGATAGGATCACTCCTTCCAGAGTCTAGAAAAATTGCACCAAACCTATGCTGCATCAAACTGTCAAGATCAACAAGAAGAACATTTAGACTCAGGTGCGACATCTCATATGATGAAAAATACAGGCATGCTTTCTAAACCTAAGCCATATTATGGAAATGATAAAGTTAGTGTAGGGAATGGCTCAAAACTTAATATTACCTATATTGGTCAAAAGTACTCTTGTAGTTCCAAAATTGCAAAAAAAAAAATAGTTTCAGTAAGTCAACTCACCCAAGAAAATTATTGTATAATAGAATTTACTAACTGTGGTTTTGTTGTTAAGGAAAAGATAACTAAGGAAGTGCTAGCAAGAGGGAGTAAAAGAGATGGAATGTATGCTTTTGAAAGGAATGAAGGTTTTCAAGCTCTTAGTGCTGTAAAATCAGGAAGAGCACGGGATCATATATAGCACCAAAGGCTTGGACATCCGAATTCAAATTTTCTTCATGCTTTAAATAAATTAGGAACTCTAGATGTGAGTCATTGGAATAAGCAGAACACTATTTGTGTAAGTTGTCAACTAGGAAAGAGTTGTAGACTTCCTTTTCAAAGAAATGACAAATTATGCAATGTTCCTTTTGAAAAAGTGCATTGTAATCTTTAGGGACCTGCATCTGTTTCATCAAATCAAAATATGAGATATTATGTTATCTTCATTGATGATTGCACAAGGTTTACTTGGTTTTATCCACTTAAGAAAAAATCACAATTTTATTAAGTTTTTATGAAATTTCAAAGCATGATTAAAACTCAATTTAATTACAAGATAAAAAATTTCCCATGTGATGGAGGAGGCGAGTTTAATAAAACTAAATTTTTAAATATTTTGGACAAATTAGGCATACAAAGACACATTTCTTGTCCTCATACTCCAGAATAAAATGGAGTGGCTGAAAGAAAGCACAAGCATATTGTAGAGACAAGACTCACCTTAATGTTTCATGCAAAGATGCCTTTATTTCTTTGGGTTGAAGCATTCATGACTGCTGTTTTATTGATTAATAAACTTCCATCAAAAGTCTTAGCTATGGAAACACCATTTTTTAAACTCTATAAAACTCATCCTAACTATGCATCTCTAAAGGTTTTTGGTTGCAGGTGTTTCCCTTATTTAAGGAAAAAATAAGTCATAAATTTGAACCAAAAACATATCCATGTGTGCTGATTGGGTATAGTAATTTACATAAAGGTTTTAGGTGCTATCAGCCTTCAACTAGGCGAGTATATATATCTCGACATGTTATTTTTTATGAAGATGCTTTTCCCTTTATTGATCCGTCAAAATCAAGTGTACCTCCGTCTGAAAATTCAGCATTAACTACTTTTGAAGATTTTATTTTGTCAAAAGATATTGACAGAGATAGTGACTGTGAAGAAATCGTACCAATAAGTACTAACTCTCTCTTGGAAACCAATTCGTCAGAACCTATGTTCTCAGACCAATCAAATCAGCCTATAGCAATATCTCTATCATCGCCAAATCCTAACTTACCTATCCAAACTGGCGAACTAGACCATGCAGTCCCAGACTGGGATGACGAGACAGCTAGTGTTGCTCTTCCTTCATGTCCGGATACAGCTAAACCATCAAACAAAGGTCTGTCAGCTAGTCCAACAAAAAGGACAACATCTTCTCTTGACAATGATCCTGAAAGACCTTTATCACCAGTTTCATTGTCACCCACCACTATAAGTCATATGCAAGACATAAATCTTTTTGTAGATATACCTATTGACAAACACTCCTCTACCAATGTTCACTCCATGAAAACTCGTGCGAAAATAAAATTCAATAATAATGCAAATATTGCTACTGTCAGTACCATCCTTTCAGAACCTCGTACCTTATCTGAAGCTCTAACACAACCTCAATGGGTCAAAGCCATTAAAAATGAGTTGGAAGCTCTTCATCAAAACAAGACGTGGTCACTAATTCCTCGTCTTCCTGATATGCATTTGATTGGTTCAAAGTGTGTCTTTAAGACAAAAAGAAATGTGATGGAACTCTCGATCGATATAAAGCCTGGTTGGTAGCATAAGGTTTTAGCCAAATTGAAGGAATATACTTCATTGAAACCTTTAGGCCAGTGGTGAAACATGCTACAATTCGCACCATTCTGTCTCTTGCAGTCATGAACAAGTGGGTTATACATCAACTCGATGTTAAGAATGCATTTTTGCATGGAACACTCAAGGAAACAGTCTACATGAGACAACCCCCTGGTTTTGTTGATTCTTCTTTTCCTAATCATGTGTGCTTACTTCATAAATCTCTTTATGGGCTAAAACAAGCACCACGCTCATGGTTTGATAAATTCAACTCATATTTACTACAACATGGGTTCTTTTGTAGTAAGGCTAACTCATCTCTTTTTATTTATACCCATAAATCTATAATAATTATTCTCTTAGTTTATGTAGATGGTATTATTCTCACAAGCAATAATTATCATCATATGAATAATTTTGTTGCGCAACTTGGAACTGAGTTTTCCATAAAGGATTTGAGTCCATTACATTATTTTCTTGGTATTCAAGTAAAACCTTTTAATGGTGGATTATTTCTTACGTAGGAAGCTTATGCTGAAAAACTTCTTAAACTTACATCGATGGATGGAGCTAAGGCTGCCTTAACTCCAGTTGCTACTCAGTCTCAATCTATTTCTCATATGCAAGAATGTCAGACTACAAATACATTGACCCCTACACAATTCCGTTCCATTGTTGGTGCTCTACAATACCTTACTCTTACCAGACCAGACCTCACCTATGTTGTAAATAATGTATGCCAATTCATTCATGATCCTCAACCAGCTCACTTTCAAGCACTAAAAAGGATTCTACGTTATGTTAAAGGAAGCTCCAGTCAAGGTCTCCAATTATTGTTGCAATCAAGTTTTAATTTATATGGATTCTCCGACGCTAATTGGGTCGGTTGTCCATTAACTAGATGATCAACCTCAGGATATTGTATTTTTCTCGGATCAAATTGTATTTCATGGGGTTCCATTAAACAATCTACAGTCTCACGCTCAAGTTGTGAGGCAGAATATCGCGCCTTAGCAGCAGCTACTGCAGAACTTCAATGGATTCAACATCTTTTTCATGATATAAGCATCACACTTCCAAACACTCCGGTTCGTCCATGTGATAATATAAGCGCTCTTTACATGACCATCAACCCCGTTTTACATGCCCGGACCAAACATGTGGAAATGGACTTCCATTTTGTTCGAGAGAAAGTTGCTCAAGGTACTTTAGTTACACAGTTTGTTCCTTCAACAAGGCAGCTCGCAGATATATTTACTAAAGCCCTGTCAAGCCCCCACTTCTCTTTGCTATGTTCCAAACTTGGGGTCTGTCATTCTCACACCTTTCACCTGAGGGGGGTGTTAGAATACAATACCTGAGCTTAGTTCATCAGAGACGACATAGTCAATTCATCCAAGATATTAGGAAGGCATTTCAGCTGGTTTGTTAATTCAACAGCTAGTTTGTTATTTTGTTTCAACAGCTAGTTTGTTAGTTTGTTTCCTACTTTTTCTCATGAACGTTGCTATATTTTAAACGTTACCTTGTAAATTGTAAGCAGTATAAATATTGGAACTATTGTGAATAAAAGAGGCAAGCAACAGTTACAGTTCTTTCTGAGTTAAGTTTGAGTTTGAAATGTTTTATGTACCCCCAAACACTTGGAGGATAGTGGATGGGGTTCATAGGATCAATGAGTTATATGGAACTCAGTTGGGTATTTCGGAGATTAGAAACTGCTACTCGTGGGTGCGAACAAATGAGGATACCTTCTATTTGAAGGCATGGGTGGCAGAGAGAATGTTGGTTGTGAACCAGCCTGATTTTAATAAAGGCTATAAGTCTCATGGCTTTGTCGTAAAGCAGAAGCAACATCTACCAATTCTTGAGGGTGGTGAACCCTATAGAGGTTTTAGAGGCCCTAGCAGAGGGGATGAAATGGGTCGATTGTTGTTTTTGGTTGTTTTTCATTTTAGGCGGCCATATTTTCATGATTTTTTGCTAATGTTTTCTTCTTTTATTTTGTTCAGAAGCTTCCAAACAAAAAAAGCCCGACCAAACACACGTCCTCTTTGACGAACTGAGCAAGGTTTGGAACCTTAGGAGACATCTGACTGTTGGTTGCGAGTATCCGAGGTCGGCTTCTCTATAGCTGGAGTACACCAATACCACTACTTCCTTTGTTGTGAGGCCGCAGGACAAAGTATTATAAATCCATGTTCCCCTCAGTAGTGTGGAGTCTTCAAGTGTAACCAATTAAAGATCCTTTGAATTCGTGGACATCACCTCGATTTCTGATGTGATTCCCTATACCTCGGAAGAAGAAATGCCTTTAATAAGAAGAATCCCAACCCTATTGGATGATTCTAAATTCTCCACTTCTACAAAATCTCAGTCCTTCAAGATAAAGGAGGTCGTGGGACCATTTGATCTAGTGAATTTCGAGGATTTCCCCGACAAGTCGCAAGCTCAGCTTGCAAAGAAGAGAAAGACTAATAATAGTCTTGTTTGTCCTACTGCTCTGACCACCAATAAGGTGGATGCCCCCAGAAAGGGGAAGGTCCCTGTTATAATGTCGGTGACCAATGATCCAAGTTTAACACCTGCACTACTGAAGGGGCCTGCTTCCAAGCCGATAAGGAGGTGGTCAGCAGACTGTCCACGAACAACTTGGTCTCCCACGTCGACCAGGCGTTGATTCTGGTAGGTATTTAAATTTTTCTCAGACTTCTTCTTAGAATTTTTTATGTTGCACTAACTTTTTTATCGTCCTTTTTCTTGTAGATTCTGGCAGACTTTGTCGACATACTTGAGAAGAGCCGACCAGGACAAAGCCAACGCTGACCTGGTCCATGCTTTAGATGAGTCCCAAAATGCTTCAAAGGCTGGGAGGGAGGCCTATGAGAATGAAAAGAATGACAAATAGCTCGAGATAGCCAAGCTGGTGTCCAAGAATGAGCAATTGAAGAAGGCCGTTAAGGAATCCGTTCAGGCTTTATCTGAGGCTCTATCGGTAAAGGACCAAGCCTACGACCATAGATGGGGTGACATCTTTGGAAATGTGAAGTAGTTGGACTACATTCGTAAGTCCAATTTCAAAAAAGGTATGAACGGGTCGGTGGTTAAGACAAAAGTCCTTCCCGATTCCTAACTCTTCAATTAGCATGACCCAGACCCCCCCCCCCCCCCCCCCCCCCAAGTGGGATGAAGACGAGGGCGAAGCTTTAGGCAGCGGCCAAAGGAAGGATGGAGACGAGCAAGCAAAGAAGTTCACAGACCTGAACAAGGACTTCGTCGACCAAGAGCTGGTGAAAGCTAAGGAACGTCGAGCTAGTTAGATTAGACTAGGACCTCTTATTCTCTATATTTTCCCTTATTTTGTTTATTTTTCATTGTAGGGGCTTGCCCATCCTTGTACTTTATTGAAAAAGTTTTGTCTTGGCCATGTTGTTCTCTTTTTAATTCTTTTTTATCAAAAGTGAATGTTTGTTTTATCTTCCCATTTCTGGGTGCCGTTCTCCTTTTGATATTTGTATTCTGATGACAAGTTAGCCTTGATGCTAGTGGCCCCAAAAGATTAAAGATATGGACTTGAACCTTGGTTGGGAAGCTCCTGGCGAAGCTCGTGAAGCGTTCTTGTCAGTTCGATTGGCGCTTTAATATATTACCAACACCGATCGTGAGCACCCCATAGTGATTACCTCCCTTAGAGCCAAAGTAAAAGATGTGGAAAATGTTATTGAATTGTTAAATAGAGAAAATAATTCTTTGAGGGGTGGATCATTAAGTCCAAGAAAACCTTAAAAGAAGACCAAATGGCCAAGAGCAGTTTACATTCAAAGATCATGAGACTAAGATACTAATTTTGTATGGGGCCTCGCACAGTCTTCTCGGAGGGTATGATCAAGGTTGGATTGATGCCCTGCCACAATTGGATGAATCTAAGAAAGTCGTATGTAATCACGGATGGTTGAATGCTCTAGCCGTCATGAGAGTTCCCAGCGACTCCAAATTTTGGCATTAATATATGGGGTAGACTTCCCATTTGTTCAGTTTCCCCCTCTAAGAAGCGAAGAGTGTTTGATCCCTACGGATGCCAGTCTGATTCAACTAATGAGGGACTATCTCCTCAACCACGATAGTGACGATGACATTCGTCCCAATCCTGACGATGGTCACCATTTTAGAGTGAGTGCCGAGTTGGAGCGCCAAAGATAAAATATTTATTCATCCTTTTTGTATCTATCTGTGTATTTTTCCGATTTGGCTACTTGTAATCATAATTGAATGTGAATGAAATTACTGAATCACATGTATTGCATTTTTCCATTTCTTATGTTGAGCATATTTTATTAGTTGCCTTGCCTTTTAGGATAAGTGTCGTCACACCACCTTAGGCATAGGACCAACTATGGCGAAAATGCGCCTGGTCGTATGGCAATCCAGCCGTTTAGAATTTTAAATGACCAAAGTCGGGACACTTAGAAGGTTTTTTTCTTGTCTGGAAAATTCTCGAAGTTATCGTGTTCCTTAGTGGCGAAAACATGTGACCTTAAGTTTTGATTAAGTGTAATCTTACTTGAGGCATTCATACTAGAAATCAGAACTTGATCGAATAAACTTGAAGCAGTTTATGATAATAACTTTTCAATAGTGATAATTTGGAATTGATAAAGTTGTGTTGCCATTCGGAACAATAAGAAAGATAATTACATTAATTAAACTTTAAATCATCTAAGAAATAAAAAAAATTAATTTAAAAACTTAAAAAGGTTTAAAAATAAAATTTCCTAATTTTGGTCGCATTCCTGGCCCTGGGAATCTCCCCCGTCGTTTCTAGGTGGTAGGCTCCTTGGAGGTCTGACTATTTTAAAGGGTCCTTCCTAGTTAGGACCTAACTCTCCATCGATGGCATCCTCGCACCGCCGATCAAGTTTCTGAGGACGTAATCGTCGACCCGCAACTTCCTCGGATTGACAACTTTGTTGTACTATTTACACAACTACTGTAGATAGGAGGCTAGTTTGATTAAGGACTGCTCCCTTCTTTCCTAGGCCACGTCGAGCTCGGTCCTTATGATTTCTTCATTTATAGGTTGATTGGCAACGATTGTCTTCATGGTTTGTAAGCCGTCTTATAGTAGAATTATATATTTCATTCCATAAACACCTGCCCTTTGATTGCAGTTCTAGGTTGATAATGGATATCAAACTTCCCCATTTTCACTTACCACATGGACATCTGTTCAGAGAGGTCGGCCATTCTGAGGGCTGCCTTAAGTGGGAAGGAGGTGATAACTATGACTGAATGGGCTTCAAAATAGTGTTTCAGCTTCCGCGAAGAGATTATTACAGAGTAAGGTAGCTTATCCGGAGGAAGGTTGCGCTTCTCGGCATCCAATAACATCTTGATAACATAATAGATCGTGGCTTGGTGTCCCTCTTCTTTGCCTATTATAGACGAGCTAACTGTGTGGTCGAACACCGCGAGATATAGAAAAAATAAATTTCCCGAATTTGGGACCGCAAGCAAATGTGGTCGACTTAAATAAAGCATAATCTCCTCAAGTGAATTTTTACATTCTTCATTCAAGGTCAGGCCCTTCTCTTGATGTCACACCCCCTTCTCTAAAAAGACATAATATGAGATTGATAAATATGGCACATTACTTCAACTTATCCAAAGACCCCGTAAATAGATAAATAAGCATATTTTTATCATCAAGCCTAAATTTCCCTCATTTGTACTTTTAATTTTATAAATTATCTTTTATGCTTCTGTTTTTATCATATTCCATGTAAAAAACTATTATTTAATTCCCTTTGAACTCAAATCATGTATCCACCTCGAATGGTGACATTTGGTTGAAAAAGAGAGAGATCATGTATCCACCTCAAATGGTGACATTTGGTTGAGAGAGAGAGAGAGAGAGAGAGAGAGAGAGAGAGAGAATTGGTTCAGAGTAATACAAAGAAGATAAATGCAATATGGGTTGGATGAAGTGACGAGTCAAAAAATACATTGATTAATGTTTTAATTTTACACTACGCACTAACCAATGCTTGTCCTGATATATATACCGTCAAGCTCCTATGAGGTCATTAAATTCGAACCACTTTTTTTATAATAGTACAAAAAATATTTTAGGCTCATTTTTTTTGGTACAGGATATCCATACAATCTTTAGCCTAGAATAATTTTTTTGCTATTTAAAAAAATATTTGTCAATAAATAGCACTTTTTAAGCAGTTTAAAAATTGACATAAATTAGCTGGTATTCATAAAATAGTAAAAAAAAATACTTTTACTTGATTTATATTTACATTGTATTTAATATTTTTTTCCCACTCTATGAATTTAAAATAATTTTCTTACTATTTCAAAAGAAAAATGCTAGAGAGACCCACTTCGTGGACACATTTCGTGAAGACACTGCATTAAAAACTTATATCTTATTATTTTGGATCCTGCCGGGCACCAACTAAAAACTTGTATATATTTTTATCTTATTCACGGGTTCACAAAATGTGTCCACGAAATTAATTTCCATAGCATTACTCATTTCAAAAACATTGGTACGCATTTAAGTACCTCACAAAAGCCTATATCACTCCGTTCGAGTTACATACCATTTCTCGTGCAAATAAGGATATTTACGCACAATTTTTCCAGTCAGAAAAGTTAAATGGTCCCACCTTCAAAAATTTACCAGAATCTCATAAATGTCAGTTGGTTGGCCCTCAAAGTCCTACAACTACAAAAACCCTTCATAAAACCCACAAAAATATAGTGAGTGATTGCTGGTCTCGTTTTGAGTTGTGTTGATTTTTCTATTTAGATCAAGGGAGTTCATGGGGGGGCTGATGCATGATAGATAGTACAGGAGAAAGTATATTTTATTTTATATAGTTGTGGTTGTGTAGAGGAGACCCGACATTTTCAACTAACCTTGTGGGGGGGCTGGCAATAACGTGGAGAAAAGGACCGCAATAAGAGTCGTGGGGACGGCGAAGATATAAAGACGGCAAGGAACCAACGAGGCCGGACACTAACACAACGTGCTTTGTTGGAAAGCTTTTTGCAAAAGCCTGTCAATTTTTCAATCCCCATTTTTCCTTTTCTAAACAATCAAATATCGACAAAAACTTGAACACTATCAAACACTTTTTTGTTTTGTTAATATGGGATTTTGCATTGACTCTTAAAATGTAACATATAAAACCAAGTCCAATGCAACTATGATTTGGTAATAATAGTCACACAAGGCGCAAAACAATACGTATTTAAAGCCCTGAATAATATTAAATTAAATAATTACAAATTTATTGTGTTCTACCATACTTTTTTTTTAAATAAACGACCTCTAAAAATATTTTCCAAACTCATTTGAAAAATCAAGAGTTTCCAAATCGAACTAGAATTTAGGACTTCGTCAAGTGTTTCTCAATAGAGGCATTTGAAGGAGAACGTGTGTGAATGATGTTTTTAGTACATTCTTTTGGATGTGGACTAATATTGCTAAAAACATGATTTACAAGGATTCATTTGACACTATCCCTGTTTAAATTGAGACAGATTAATATACGGGGTCAATTATTAAATAGTCCCTACTATAAATATATATTTTTTTAAAAGGACATATATTTTTAGTTTAACTCATTTAGTCCCTCAAGCACTCAATATCCTCTTATTTTTAGAGGTCCGCGCCAGCGGCACTCCCTCTCCAAAATATGTGGCAAAGGACTTTTTGAGGCAAAATAAAAAAGTTTGGACTAAATGGGTATTAAAAAATGTCCGAGGGACTATTTGGTATATGTCCCTAATATACGAGTACTTAACAAAAAGTTCATTATATACTTTTTATTTCAATTTTCAATCTAGCATATATTCAAACATAATGTCTAGTTATTGATGCTAATATTAACTATAAGAATGGAATTGTCTATTTGATAGCGTGAGGTGACAACTAGAGAATCTTTTCAATTTGATATCTTTTTTTGGCATGTTTAATAGTTTTCATTTGTCTTGGAAAAGTTAACCAACTTATTATAAAATACCAAGCACCAATAGTTTGATACATTGTCATGGCAAAATTTTCATTTGGGAGTGGGTGTGCCAAAATCTCCTAAACAAATCTTGTCGCACCATGCCATCAAACACTATCACTGCAAGTGTGATAGTGTCAATAAAGAGACTAAACATTATTTTTATAAATAGTTTGGACAAAAAATTAAATGAAACCTTTTTACGGACTAAACACTAAATAACCCATTTTGGTCGGAAAAACTAAATTCTAACAATCGATCAAAATAGCAATAACCCATTCAAACTTAAATTGAGTCATGTTGCTCATAGATTTGGGTCACGTGTATCCTTACATAAACGACCTTCGGAGGGACAAGGTACATACAACCCGAAACCATTGGTACACTTATGCTTTGGGTCACATGTGTTCAAACTTATCCTAATTTTATATTGATTTCAAATCCAATGTTCTTTAATTAGACATTTACCATTGGTTAAAAAGTATCCACACAAAAATTGGAACTGAAACTTAAGTTAAACTACTAAATAAAAAACTTACAACCAATTTTTTTGAATCCTAATTAAATATTACATTAAGCTAAAAATAATATAAAAAATACATAATCTAGGTCAACATGAAACTCACCTCCAATTTGGTTAGACTCCCTTTGGCATCCTATCGGTATCACCGACTTTCATCCAACATGATACCCTGATAATTGTTTGTTTTTGCGCCAATACAACTAGATAGGAGGCACCATATTGGAGTGGCCTCTATCTATATTAGCTTGTTGTATTTGTCCTTTGTTTTTCCATGTGGGCATTAATTTTTCTAGAAGCATCTCGTGTTTTATTTGTCGCTCGGCATTAGGAAACTTTGCATTCTCATAAGTCTGGGAGTCGAGCCGGTAGATCATATAATGCACGAGGTCCTCAAAGGAGGATTTGCAACCTAATATTCAATTTTCCTTCGTTGTCTCTTCCTGTAGGTAGTAGACAGACACCTACACAAGGTGGGGGTAGGGTAGCAAGCATCCCTTAACGGCTTGTTTGGTTCGAGGTTTGAAAAGGGAATTTAGGATTCCAGGAATTTAGAATTCCTCTCATTTAGAATTACAATGTTTGGTTGGAGATTTAAGGAGGAACTTAGAATTCCTGGAATTTAGAATTCCCATGAAATTGGATTCTCCTTTCCCTTCTAAAATGGGGGTAATCCTATTTTCCCGGACATATTACCTTACTTTTGTGATGAGACAAAAATATCATTTCACATAAACCCATACGTACTCTCTCTCTCTCTCTCTCTCTCTCTCTCTAACACACACACACACACACACACATATACTCTCTCTCTCTCTCTCTCTCTCTCACACACACACACACATACACACTCTCTCTTTCTCGAATTTTTTTTTTTTGTTCAACGACATCAAGTTTTGATGTCATCCAATCACATGATTTTTTAAGAAGTGTTCTCTCACTTCATTTAATTATTCATTATCTCATTTTCAAGTGATGTTCTCTCACTTCATTTAATAGGAAATAAAATAGTTTACACCATTTATATATAAAAAGAATAACATTTTTATACTATAACATTTTTTCTTTAATAACAGTTTTTATATATAAAAATATTACAAAAATGTTTAAATGTTTTTAAAACGTTTTTTTTAAATAAAAAAGTTAAAAAATAATTTTCTATATAAACTATTAAAAATGTTTTAAATATGTACTATTTTTTAAAAAGTTAAAAAACGTGTTTTTTAAAACTGTTTTTTATATATAAACATTTTTGTATATATTAACAGTGTTTTATAAATAAAAACTGTAAAAATATATTTTACATGTTTCTTTAAACTGATTTTTTTTTAAATAAAATGTTAATATATATTTCTAATATATAAAAAACAGTTTTTTTAATGTTTTTTCGTCATTCAAAAAACTGTTTTTGTACAACAAAAAAAATGCAAAAAAAAACTGTTTAATATGTTAATATATTAACACATTTTTATTTATATAGACACATTTTTTAATGTTTAATAAACACATTTTTTAATGTTTTAAATATGTGCTATTTGTTTAAAACGTTAAAAAATGTGTTTTGTTTAACAGTTTTTATATATAAACAGTTTTTTTTTTTTTGCATTTTTTTGTTGTTGTACAAAAATAGTTTTTTGAATGTTTTTATATTTCTAATAAAAACATTAAAAAAAAACTGTTTTTTATATATTAGAAATATAAAAACATTCAAAAAACTGTTTTTTTACAACAAAAAAAATTGTTTTTTTGCTTAAGGAGAAAAATGGAAAAAAAAACGTTTTTTAGAACTTTATTTTTCAAGAAAGATTAATAAAAAAAGTTATTCAAATTTCTTTTTGGGTTTTTATTTAAAAGCTGTTTTTTTACAACTTTATTTTTCAGTAAAGAATTAAAAAAAAAGTTACTAAAAACTGTTTATATTTAAATAAAAGTGTAACAAAACACGTTTTTTAAAACTTTTTCAAAAAATAATATATATTTAATACCTTTTTAACAGTTTATATAAAAGGGATTTTAGATGCCGGGAAAAAAAAATTTCTGCTTGAACCAAACAATGGAAAGGAATTGAAGATTCCAGGAACTTAGAATTCCTGAAATTATGAATTCCTATTCCCTTTCCAAACCTCGAATCAAACGAGCCCTAAAAGTTCACATTTGTCATCAGACTAAAGGGGACGCCTCAACCATTACTTTCTTGGACGGCTTGCACCGAGTAAGCAAGTCAACCACCTACTTGGGATTGAGCTGACCAAGACTCGTTGAACTTGAAGTACTCCCCGATCTCTTTAAAATACGCATGTTTGGTATACAATTATATGACACAAACTTCAACATAATCACATGAATTAATTAGTTAAACGTGAAAATTTTAATTTGTCTTACAAGGTACAATTTCTCAAACAAAAAACAAATTAATCAGAAATTGAGTGGCTCATCGTGATTATACACTATAAACTAAAATTTGCAACCGATAAAATTATAGAAAAATGTACACAAACTAGCTAAATTAAATATTAATATATGATAATGTGATATTTCAATTGCATATCATAGACAATAAGTATGCTTATTTACAAAAGATTTGGAAATGAAATAAATAAAATAAAATGGTGTGGAAAGAACACTAAATCAATGATTGTTTTATGAACCAAAAGGTCATATATATTTCCCATCGCCCTGATGCTTTGCTTTATTGATTATTGGTTGTTTCATGGTTCCGACTTTCTTACTTGTTCGTTTGTTTAATCGTCTCAGCTTTACATGTTTCTTCTGGCTTCCACTTTATATCTGATAATCAATTCTACTTCTTGCCAAAGAGAAAAATAAAATCGAGATGTGTCCCATTTTGCATACCCACCCCACCACCATATCTTCTTCACGATTTTGACTTATTTTCTGTGCCTTGCTGACATGTCAAACACTGCATTTGTTGATATTTGGACTCCACTAATTAAACATTTAAAATATTAATCAATGCAGTCATGGCTAGCGCTGGCCATGTACCAAATGAACAATGACACAGGGACCATTTTAGAATAAGCCCCTATATATGTATATTTTAGGGGTCCAAAAATATTTTATGTATATTAAAAATATCAATTTCTAAAATAACTTTAATTTTTAGGGGGCCATTTTTTAACTACCAAAAAAAAAAATTGTACAAAGAATGATTCAATTACGCAAAAAAAAATTATTAGTTTGATTTTTTTATCAAGGTCTTATTAATCCTTTTGTTTAATGTAATCTTAATTAGTGATTTTGCAAGTAGAAATGCTAGAATAACTATTTTTCAATGAGTTTTTAGGTATTAATATATTTGTACAATTTTTTCTTAGGAACGGCGCTAAGTTGACTTTCGCACAGGGCACTCCTAATCTCAGGATCGGCCATGAATGCAGTTTTAACACCAGTTACAAAAAATCGATGTTCTAAAAAGCGCGCCTAGGCTTGAGCCTTGAGAGAAACGTCCCGCCTTAAGCCTTCTACGCCTTATTCTTGATAAAATCCTTAAAGCGCACTTTTTTAAAAACAAAAATTCTTTAGTGAAACCATATCGCATTTTAAAGGCTTTTTTTTTATAAACCGGACCAATATCTCGTCCAAAACAATCAAATAGTATTTTAATTTGCAAATATTTAGATATATTGTTAAGGTATGTACAATTTTAGTATTTTTAATAGCCTTGTTACGATTAAAAATATTTAAATATATAAAAAAAGACTTAAAACGTTTTTTTATGCCTAAGGTCCGCCTAGGTTTAAGGCTTGGCCTTCACGCCTCAATCACATCGTGCGTTTTTTAGAACCTTGCAAAAAATGAAACAGAATCATGAGAAAATCCAACAATCTCAAGAAGAGAAATGTACAATTGTTGCAACACATGCAATAATTTGGCTAAATTAAACAAAATCCTCATAACGTGTACCACGACACATGGACAAAAGATGGAAAATAAACAATGAAGGATTTTTTCCATAACTAAGTTTATCTTCTTTTCCTTTTCCATAATTTGGCTAAATTAAACAATAGAGAATTAAGGTAAATGTCATGTTCCTTTCTATATTTGGATTTTTAGGACAATGTTTTTCTAGTCCATGTGGTACAATAGTATTTATTTGTGTGTTCCCTTTATAGTTAGTAGTTCATTTTTTTTGTCTGCACCTTTAGTACAGGAACTAAATTTATAAAATTATTTGGAGTGTCATATTTTTATACACTTTGAGAATTATGAGGACCTTTCCCCAAAACACTCGTTAGGTGTACCACATGACACATGGGCAAAAAATGGAAAATAAACAATGAAGGATTTTTTCCATAAACAAAGGGTCTGGTTGATTAGAAAGTTAGGTAAATATGAAAACAATTTAATTTTATAAATATTAAGAAAATAGCGAACAGCGAAAAGATAGATGAGAGAATTTGTGAGACGTCCTAACTTTTTTGGTTACTCAATGGAATCGATTCTATGGGGTGGGTCAGATAATATGTTGCCATCGAAAATAAACAAGAAGATGGAGCATGCGTCCGATTTTTAACTATTTTTTCACAAAAATATATTAACAATCAAGCACTTCAAAAGTATATCATAATAATAATAATAATAAAAGAGAAATATTTTTTGTTATAAGATATCAAGTCAAGCACACCCCAAGTGTAAAGCATATGAAGCAAGAGAAAAACATTTTTTTTAAAAACTCCATTCTCTTGCATTTCCTTGCACCCTTAACGGTCCCGGTTTACGGGTTTCCCCAACCCATTGCCATCCCTTGCTATGCATGCCTAGGTAACAAAGAAAATTATAAATTCACATCATCTAAGCCCATCTCGTATAAGTAAACTTTTGTCCATTTTTCTTCTCTCACAATCCTACCAACATTATTCAAAACTTTAAATTCCCATTTGATTCTCATAGAAGGCGGAATATGATAAATTATTGTAAACGAGCATCTTATTGCATACACCCATAGTTGTCAAATTGCGAATCGTATCGTGAATCGTTTACCCCCCGAATCGCGAATCGTGAATCGAATCGTGAATCGAACCGGTCGAATCGGAATCAAATGATTAAAATGAAATAAAACATACGTAAATGGGATTTGACACTAGAATTGGTAATTAAGCATAATATGACAAAAAACTAATTGTAACACATGATAATATACCAAAATATAGCCCAAAAATTAACCGTAGCACATGTTCTCAATCGTTTTAAGCTTGAAAATGTAAAAAACAACTCAAACAATAACTAAAAAATTTAATAAACAACTCAAACAATAACTAAAAAAACACATGGTTTTATAAAACATATGGTTTTATAACTAAAAAACATATGGTTTTATAAAACATATGGTTTATGCAAATACAACAAATATAACTAAAAAACTTATGGTTTTATAACTAAAAAAAACAGGTTTTATATATGGTTTTATAACTAAAAAAAATATGGTTTTATACCTACAAAAACAAGTTTTATATATGGTTTTTTATAACTAAAAACAGGTTTTAGAACTAAAAAAAATGATTTTATAACTAAAAAAAACAGGTTTTATAACTAAAAAGCTAATCGTATGGTTTTATAACTAAAACATATAGTTTTATAACTAAAAAAATAAGCAAACGAAAACTAAAAAAAAAGCAAAATAACTAAAAAAAACATAAAACCGTATGTATTTATAACAAAAAAACTAAAAAAAATAAAAAAAACATCAAAGCGTAAGGTTTTATAACCTAAAAAAAAGCTAACGAAACCATTAAAACATCAAAACGGCCCGTTTCTTTTAGGAGCATCAATTGATGATTGTGACTGTCTTTTTGATGCGCTATATAAAAATACGGATATGACTAGACTCTTATCCCCATCCCAATGGGTTAGTATAATCCCTCATAGGTGGAGTGGGTGTATGCATAGTTGTCAAAATCGTCCGATTCGCGAGTCGAATCGTACGATTCGATTCGATTCAGGGGTAAAACGATTCGAATCAAGATAAGAATCGGATTTGTCTATAGAATTGTACGAATCGGAAGTGAATCGCACGATTCCAACTCGAATCGTGAATCGGGTTGAAAAACGATTCTTAAAATTGGTTATTGTTTACCCACCGTAACTCAAGTTTAAACCCAAAACCAAAACAAAAAACGCTTACAGCAATTCGTTTTCAACCCAACACCCATACAGTAACCGCCCGAAGAAAAAAACCCTAAAACGAAGGTCGTTTTCAACCCATACAGTCCAGCTGCCAACAAGTTATCTCATAACTCCTTAGGCTCTCAATTAGATATGATATATATCTCAGTTCTAGAGGAACTAGTTACACGCCACTTTAAGATACGTATATTACTTGAGACTAACCTATTGACTTGCACTCATATAAAGCGGTCCAAGAACCCTCGATAGATGTTTATCGTTTTCAGGGTTGATGCAGCACAATTTAGCAACTTTTCCCAACATGCATGGGACACTTAAAAGGAAGTGACAGTGTATATCTTTACATTCAAATTCACATGATTCATGACCAAAACCAATAGCCTAATGCAACATTTACTTCTTTAATCCAAAATTGAAGCTATGAGTGGCAATTTTTAATACATAACAATAACACAATATGTCCTCCTCCAAGGTACAAACATGGTGTGGTGTCAAAAGGTATGGAAATGGAGGAATGTTGGTACGATGGTAAGAGCCAAGTTCGGCTACATTGAAGTCGTGGTGGACTCTCATACGTGTTATCATCACAATTTTAGAGGACAGAAAAGAGGTCACGTCGCCGCATCTGGAGTTTGGGTCCAGCCCTTGCAGCAGTCCTTTAAAAAAAACATAACCAAGTCTCTGGTCAAAATAAAAGTTCCAACAGTGAGCAACGACTTGCTCTTGCAGGAACCACAAACACCTAGAGATGAGTGCCCATCTCATCATTTATGGCAGCCATTCAGGTGGCCACCTTAGATGCAGTAAGTCAAATGGAAATGGTTTGGGGAATGTCCATGAGATCAATCGGCATAGTAGGAGAGTCTACCATTACCTTAAAAAGAGAATATCCAGGACACCTGTTGACAGCGTCGCTAAAAGCGAACTCAACCTCAAAGATCACAAAATCTCACTGCTTGGGTTCGTCACTTGCTAAACGCAAAAGGTCCATAACATTCCGGTTAACTGCCTCAGTCTGCCCATGGAGATGAAAAGGTGTCAAAAATTGCAAAAAGAGCCCCAATAAACTCAAAAGAGTGCACCAGATATGCCCGATGAACTTTCAACTCAGTCCTTCGCCCCATGCAACAAGACAAAAATCGAACCACAACCTTGCGACAAGCCCAATAGAAAGTCCATAGATACATCTTGGCAAGGGTGTTCTGGTATAGGCAAAGGGCTATACAGCCGAGCATTAGTGTGTTGGCCCTTAGCCGTCTAACAAGTATAACAATTGTAGATGAATGACAATGCGTCCCATTACATCAAGGGCCAGAAGAACCAATCACGTAAGGAGTCAATAGCGCAGAAGACACCCAAACTCTGAAATGATTTTCTCCTGAACGGAGAACGTTGAAATGCATAACTTTGTTCCCGTAAATAATAAACCATCTCCAACAGATTGGAGCTTTTTGCTCTAGCAAAATAATCCAACGCTATTTTGCCCCACCAAAAACGGAACCATCTCCAAGGCTTTGGTTATACTACACCTTCCCAAGGCACTTGAAACGCCACGGAATCGACCTTAGTGCGACAGATTAAATGTCGCGGCTAGTTGCAGTATGATAAACGCATGAACAAACCGATTTGAACGCAAGCAACGCATCAATTTTCATGATGCATCGTCCTCACCCTCGGCTTGAAGACTTTGGATTTCTAGGCAACGATGACATTATGCACCCCCACCCCCCCACCCCCAAACGAGGTCGACTGAGACGCATTTGATTGTCTATGACATACGAAAACGAGGAACGCGCGTGGTGGAAGAACGAGCGGGGTTCATTGGCACCGCATGTCTGCAGGGCAGTTAATATCAATGTCGAGCGCTCCCGGGCAAATAGTGTGAGTGGGGCCTCCCCCCATAGGTAATGGACCTATAACCAGTTGGGTGCAGTACGATATGAAATCTATTTGCATTTCCCCCGGGCCGCGTGTCAGCCACACTTGAGAAAGGCTCAACGGGGGGTCCTTCCCTTGTTTGAGCTCCCCGCCCTCACTCCTTACCAACAACTAGGGGCTTCGCCGGAACACGACATAGGTTGGTCCAACAACTACCATTTGGCTCCTCATTGTTGCGCATTAGCAGGCCAAACACCCATAGCTACAGGGGATGGAGGATTATATCCCCATAGTGCGTGTCGACCGTGATACGAGTCAAGTAGAGCGTGAGGTCGTCCTGCAAACGTACAAGCGAGTCTGATGACAAAAACTGTGATGAGTTGGGGCCTTGACCCGTCAGAGAAGGCATATACCGGATTCGAGTAGCCAAGGCAATGCAACTAAATTGATGGGTGCCTAACATACGCAACTAAATTCATGGGTGCCTAACATATGGTGTTTATTAGTATAGTTTTGTTTATATTGTTTTTATGTAAACAAGCGCTTACAACTGTACCAAAAGCTATAGCGATTAGTAATGGCGCAACTTAATTCAAATAAACAAAGGGTGAGTTTGTCTAATGAGTCCAAGCCTTAAAAGCCTCGGCCCATTTAATAGGAGGGAGCACGCTAGGTTGGTTGTTAGCACCTCGCACATTTTAGATGCACTGCATCAAATCCCCACCCATGGGTTGCTACTGGTTGCCACTCTTTGTGACTCGAACTCATGACCTCGCTATGATACCAAATGATGTGAACAAGCACTTATCGATGTACCAAAAGCTATTGCTATTAGTAATGGCACACCTTAATTCACTTATACAAATGGTGAGTTTGTCCCATGAGTCAAAGCCTTAAGAGCCTCGTTCAGCCTCGGCCCATTTAATAGGAGGGCGCATGCTAGGTTGGTTGTTAGCACCTCGCATCATTTTAGATGCACCTGCATTAGTTTTTACCGATACTAACCTTCGTTGCACTTCGAAACTAAATTGAAATGAGACTTCAAAATTGTTAATTGTAATAGAATGTGAGGAAGGGGAAAAAACTAGTGTTGTCGCGGCATTCCAACAATCACATTATACCTTCCCGCGGGAGTTGATCTGTGGTGCTAACTGTAATACCCAAATTTTAAAGTGATTATTTAAATGATTTGACTAATGTTTAATTATTAATTGAGTATATATGAATCGGGAGAGTTATAATGGAAGAAATTTTACTAATGATTAATGTTGAATTTATAAAATATTTCCAGTAGTTTAGTGTAAATTAATTGGTTAAATGGTCTTTTTAGTTGATGAATTACTTTGTGGAGGTGGTCAGGGTCGTATTTCGTGTCTGACCTACATTTAATCGACATTAGATTTGATGCATCGATGTTGAATTTAATGAGAGAAAGTTAACTACAGGACCAACGTGATTGAAGTCTGAAGGCAAGCCATCTCATGGACAACAAAACACTAAGCAGTCTGATGGTACAACAGTTGATATTATGTTTCCTTCCGTCAGTGATCCATAATCCGTCAGCCCAATCAGTGTCATCCATTCCTATCCTAATCATTGTTCAAAGTCTCGGTCGAGTTAACTCGATATCGGTCCGGTTGACTCGGTACCGCAAGGCACCGGTTCGATTCCAAGAGGAGAATAAAAAAAAAGGATCGTGGTACATCACCGAGATATCGGCGATTCCGAGATGCAACGCCGATATCTCAGCCGAGACGAGTAGAAATCGACCAAGTTGAATTGAGAAGAAGAAGCCAAATCGAGACAAAAGCTAAAACAAAGCAAGAATCTCACCATTTCATCTCTGCCTACCAATTTTTGGCCTCCTTTGTGTTCGTAGAAGTTGCAACAACATATTGGCTTCCATCTCAGCATTCTAGTGTTTAGTGAGGATGTACTGTATGTGGTTTCGTAAAGAGGTTAGTGAAAGACTTATGTTTGTTTAGAACCTTGTCTTTTTAGCTGAACGTTTTTTTTTACCCCATTTTTCTTTACGTCTTTTTTAAGAATGCTTTTATTTTTATTAATTTTTCATTTGCTTAAAAACTGTTTCGTATTTCTCAAAAAAAATATATCAACCAACTGTTTTGTATAAAAAAAACAGTTAAATGTTTTACATTTGAAAAAGTTCATTTTATTGTACAAAATAAAATATAACTATTTTGTATAAAAAAATAAAAAAGTTAAAGTCTTTTTACATTTGTGTTTTACATTGATAGAAGTTTATTTTTTTGTACAAATGAAAAAATAACATTTTTGTATAAAATAATAATAACAAAGAGTTACAGTTTCTACATTTGTGTTTTACTTTTGTAAAAGTTCTTTTTTTTTTCTGTTTGGTACAAATAATAATCAGAAGTTAACAGTTTTTAAATTTGTTGTATATTTTCATATGAATAAAAAAATGATTTGTTGTACATTTTTAAAATTAGTCATATGACTTTGATAAAAATGTGTGGTACATTTTTAATAAATTAGTACTCTTTCATTAAAAAAAATGTCGTACATTTTTATTAAACTAATACAATTTCTTAAAAATTAGTAGTATCCCTGAAAAAATTATTAATATTTCTTTAAAAAAATCTCTTTATTTGTAGAACCATATTTTCCAAATTATGGGTCATCTAGACAGTCATCCTAAGTTCCCAACCATACGGTTCATATTTTTATCCTTAGCCTATTGGGGTATATTATCCTTATTTACATCCTTACAACGACCGATATCTCCACAAGATTGGGAGTTGAAATGATGAAAACAATGTGATTATTTCTATGCAACCTCTTTATCAAGTTTTATGTGTCATTTAATTATTTTTCTAATTTAATATTGATTTATTATAAATATTGAATCTGACAAATTCGGCACGCAATTGTATAATCAATTAGACAATGCTATGCATATTAAATATTAGTTTTGAACTTAATTGGACCACATTATTAATCTTATTTTTCTAAAAAAATATATTTTCCGGAATATTTTGGGCTCTCTAAATAGAGTATCTTTGCATATCACCCGATACCGAAACCGAGTTGAAAATCGGGCGTCTAATAGAGGTGGATCTCTTAAACAGACGGATGAATTTATACTATCAGATACGTAATACCTATTGGAGATGCTCTAACATCACATCCTAACTAGAAGTAGCAATTAAGAAGATCGAAAAAGATATTTATAAAACTTTGTCAATTACTCAATTATCATTTCCAAGGGAGGGGAATCGTAGAGAAGATCGACTCGAAAACACAACTAAAGTCTGGAGGCAAAAATGCATTTATCTCATTGTTGTAGAATAATTTACCTTGAGGAATACTTTTTTAGTTGTAAACTGCTCCTACAACTCCTAAGAAAAGAGAAGGGAACAAATTCATTGACAACCTAAGATGACCAATACAGAAAATATATATATATATATATATTATCCTATGTACATTGTACATCCTAAGATATTAACTTGACATTATATATGACTACGCATATGGGTGAATGCCTGAAGCTTTCAACAGAAACATGAGGCATAACCTTCGTGCCTCTTTCATTTGGGAGCTTCAGCAATGAAAGTAATCTCAACAAGATGACGAACAAGAATCCGCAATTTTCCTCTTCAATAATTGTAACAAAGCTACCAAATTTAGAACACTCCCACTCTCCCAAACCCCACGCACCCCAACTCCCCCATTGCAGTCCCAGGAAAAAAGCGTACACGCAGCTCTTGTCAACATATCGATCCAATGGTTAATCCAGACAGGATATTGGCAGTTCTATAAGAGCTCGAACAATTTCGATCCCATAAAAAACAACCAGTTAGCAAACGGTAAGACATACCTGAATTTCTCACTTTACATTTCAACAATATTTTACTCACAGCCAACAGTTTCCCATCTGCAAAATATTGGAAAACAAATATCAGAAGAATAAATAAACAAATTAAAACCAGAAAAGCAGTGACTTAAAAATAAACGAGTACTAAACATTCAACTAACAGTGGCTACTGAAAATTTTTACTTGCGTATAGATAAAAGGCAAACAAATCGCAGTACAGGTAGTAGTCCAACAGTCTCTGTCTTCTATATTCAATATAATGTTGATAGATACTCGATTAGACAAGGGTTTATATTTGCATGCTACAAAAAAGATACTGTAGTTCTCCATGATATGTCTAGAAAAAGCTTTCTAGCCAAACTATTTCAGCATATCCAAGTCACTGGGGTCAAACAGAAACCATATTTCTCAGTGCAACTTCCGTTCAAACTTCCATGAAAAATTACCAGTTTTGAGATTCATTGAATATCTGAGACTGCCTACCTAACTGTGATAATGGTGGTAAATGGAAGAAGTGATCTATTGTGACCTGAAATGGTTTTTCTTTTTCCATCAATATGATAGCCTTGTTTTCCATGGCAAACAAGGAGTCATTCTCATTTTCCAACTTTTGGGTGCATTTTATAGCATTTCCTATTTTCCAGCTCACACTAAGGTACCACTAGCTAATGCACATTTTGATGATTTGCCATCATAATATTTTCTTTGAGGTGTGGGTAGGAAAAAAATTCCAAGGAAAATTGTCTTGGAATATATTTCCACCCTGTGCTATCAAACAGGCCATAAGTTCTCGCTAGAAAGTCATTCAAAAGGATCTACACTATGCATATAAACCTAGGGCATTTAAGGCTGTAATTGGTCTATATGAAATCCAGAGCTGATCGGCCCAACGCAATCCAAAACTAATCTAATCTGCAAGAGCTACAGCAAGAACTATGTTACTGCTCCTGTTTAGAACTTCCACATATCTGTTCGCATCTTTCCCCAAATGTGCTATCTACAAAAAGATTCGCATCTCTGTTCGCATCTTTTCCCCAAATGTGGTCTCTACAAAAAGGTTATTCATCGAATCTGGAATGAGAACAAGAGGGAAATATCGAACACGTCAAGTAGAAAGAAGAAAGCAATATTAATCTCACCATAACCCTACAATAACTAGTGACGTGACTGAACTCAACATAATAAGCCACTAGTGCAACATAACCAACTAGAAGTTTAAAGCTAACTTCTGGTACCCAAAGCATCTTTAATAAGGTAGGCATTGCTCTTATCCAACCTATAGATCCCATAAAGATCAAAGCTCGGATCATTTATCCAACAATTTCATAAAACATAGAAAACCAGCATGGAAACATAACTCGCCAGCCAAGGGGACCACCAGATCATCATCTTGAAGAACACGATTGTAACAATATCGACATTGATCATAACTAGAAAGAACTATATAACCGGTGCTTACAGGGTTTCACTAGGTCACCTTTGTGGCCTGACCATCTGAGAACTAAGAGAGAGAGACCACTGATAAACAGCATTGGTAATCACACATCGCAAGGTATGAAAGACAAATCTAGCACAAACCGTACATCTAGTAAACCCAGACATGTTTTCCACTCCTTAACCAGATTACGACCAGCAGAGCGGCCTGATAAGTTTAAAAGCTCCTTCACTAATCCGTACATCTAGTACACCAAGACATGTCTTCCACTCCTTACTCAGATTACGACCAGCGGAGCTGCCTGATACGTATAAAAGCTCCTTCACTAATATTGGTTCATGACGAACTTAGGGAGCATAACTCCTTGCACTTTTTCAGGACCATAACCATATCTTCATCATCAGCCAAAAATCCTTGGTTCTTGAGTCGTTAATCTGCTTCTGAGAATCCAAAACTTGGCCCTCCCTACCTCATGCAACCTGACACAGTCATCCTTCAATACCTGCCTAAACACACTGTTTAAGGTACTAGTGTTCTCAACCCTCCATCACTCATATTCTAAGGTTTTAAATTATTGTCACCATCAGCTTATCTCAGAGAAAACAGGCTACCCCTCACACCCACCATGGGTAACCCAGACTTCCTTCACTATCATCACCCCAAACTCAGAACTCACTATGCTCCTACAACCTAATATAAATAGCGGATCATCAACCAAACCATCTGAAAGAGTCACAATTGTCCGGCAATACAACATAATCAACAAGTTTTTGCACACACTGTCTAATCCCAACTCCTGTCACAATCCCAAGAAGAAGAACAAATCGAATAAGTGATGCAGATCTCCAAATTTCTCCAAAGATTAAGAAACTCAGCAGTATCGTATTATCTTTAAGAATGACACTGCAATTGCAATTCTGCGTATACTCTGGTACATGAAACAAATAGCCCTTTAAGAGAAACTAGCGATAGGAGTGAAGAAGTAAGAATAAATTCCTTTTGGGTAACAAATTTAAGCTAGACCAACAGTTATTCAAAGCAACGACTTCATCCGGTTTCTATTTGCAAAACTGCTATCTGCATCATCATCTAGCATCATGGTAATTAGACTTCCCCTTAATGGAAAGTAATTACCCTAGCCTAGGAAATCTCACCAAAGAAAAACAAGAAGGAGAAGAGAAGGGGCAGGGGGATGGACCTTCGAATAAGAACCTTTAACAGCTATATATATATATATATATATATATAGAGAGAGAGAGAGGGGTTCAAAAGTGAACCAAAAGAATGAACTTTTTAATGAACCTAATAAGACATTAAAAAATACCCCAATCAATTTTAATTCCTTATTGTAATTGGTCCGCGCCAGCGACAACGGACACGCGTGTTTTTTAATACGCACACACCTCACCTTACCCACCCACCCACCCCCACCACATACCATCCTACATCTCACCTTTCTCTCGCCTTCCTTTCCACGACCTGACTAACCCCATCTCCTGCCCACACTCCAAAGCCAACACAAAACGAGAAAACCCATTTCAACGCTGGCGACCACCTGCCATCCTCACCTCCGGCCTACTGCCGACGACATACCGCTGCCAAACCCTCACAACCCGAACCAGACCCGGCGACTCATCTCCCTAATCCAACCCTTTTAACCCGGCGACTCCATACCCGGAACCTTCAACCCCATACCCGGGGAGAACCCATAACCCGAACCCCCTAGCTGCCATTTCCAGCCAGCTACAAACCTGCCAAGATCCTAACCTGAACCAAAACGTAAGAACCTGCTCTTACCCGCCGGTTTAAACCCGAACCAAAAACCCAGCTGCCAAACCCGAAACCATTTCCAACCTCCTGCAAGAAAACCAACTCCGGCCAAGCCCAACTCAACCCGACATCTACCCATTCCAATCGACTACGAGTCAACCAACTTCAATTGTTTTCTTTTCAAAAAAATGCATGTCACACGCGTGTCCGTTGCCGCTGGAGCGGACCAATTACAACAAGGAACTATAATTGATTGGGGTATTTTTTTGTGTCTAATTAGGTTCATTAAAAAGTTCATTCTTTTGATTCACTTTTAAACCTATCTCCATATATATATATATATATATATATATATATATATATATATATAGAGAGAGAGAGAGAGAGAGAGAGTGAGAGAAAGCAGAAAAGATAACTAATCCTAGAAACCAGTTGTATATGACTAATGAAGCATAATTCTATCAAAACTTAACTATCAAATATATCTAGACAATTTCAGCATGATGTAGTCGACAGTGAGCATATCAAGGACAAAAACTGACTTGTAAAAGAAAATATATATAAATCCAAGAAGATTATGATCAATTTCCCAGAGAGAGAAACAAAGAGATCTAGATTCTACAGTGAACAAACACCTAAGTATAGACACAAAAAAAACAGCACATCAGGTACAATATCTAGCTTAAAAATTACAAAAACAGAGTCCAGGACCCATTAAACCCACTTATAGAGACAGAATACTTGCCTATGAAGTTGAGATCAGAAGTTAGCCCCTTGTCAAATCGCACGCCAACCATCCATCGGGAATTCCAGGCTGATATCAATGCACAAAGGAGCAACTCGTCTAGCATGAAGGTTGCCAGGATAACATGACGACTGATTGATATTGCAGAACTATAATCAAATGAAGAATTAAAAAAGAAAAATGTGAACCAAAACAAGCAAGGCAGGTATACTGCAACTGCATAACCACAGTCTAAAATGGATCAAAATATATCAAAAAAAGGTCATGTCATGCTCCTCAGTCTTTGTTTCAAGAAGGTAACTTTGGGATGCCACTATTTATCTCCTTATATGTTTCAAAACATATAAACAATCATATGGAAAACAATCATCCATAGGCTACCCAAAGAATTGTAGTTACATCAATATCATGCACCCCCAGCATGTACTATCAGATAGATCTACATATATCTCTGATGGAGAAAAGGACCAGGCTCAATAGACCAACTTCCAATGAATAAACATATGTCAAATCTTACATCCTTAGGTCCAACTTTCGAGTTACCGATACCCTATTTCCTCGACAATCCAACAACTAATCTAATGGCATTTCAACCAAAAGGATCACTTGCATAGTATATATCACGCAAGGAACATGATCACACTCCAAAGCTGATATAGGTTGGCTTCAATTCAGACCATTCATAGTGATATTCGTTTTTCATTCATCTAAAACATTTTTGTCAAACCCCAACATACGTAAAAGCCATATGAGACACATTGACACACTATGAGAAAACAAGAAAAATAAACACGTTCTCGCAACATTTGGTAAATCCACTTTTCTCTGTAGACGTATCATCCACCCTTCAAATGTCCGACTCAAATTGATAGGAGTTATTACTCGCTCACAATAAAGAGTGCAAGCAACTCAATGACCAATGTCCACAGGTCCAATGTGTAGGAAATGCTAGATGTACCTGATTTTAAAAGCCACCAGAATCCATTATCCACCCATTCAAGATGCTAATGCAGAGCCGTTTATCAACCCATGCAAACTAACCATTCAAACACAGAACACAGGAAATACAATTGGTCATGAAACTTCAACCAACCCTACAAACCTGATGACTAATATAACTCAACATGATATCTTCCCCATGCAACTCAATTAGTACAGTGAGAATGTTAAAGAGCTTTCTATTAACTCAGTACATGGATAAGAACTCATCCTCAAAGTCACTGAAATTGCTTGCAGCCCACTTCCTAGTCTTTGCATTTTAACTACATTTTACATAAAAATAATTGCTTGATTACCCCGGGGATCTCAGCCTTCCAAGTTTCCCAAGCATAGAGATTCTTTCCAGCATTGTCATGGATTTAACCTAATACCCATGGAACTCTTTAATCTCTAAAAGTCCAAAATAACTATATATATATATATATATATATATCAATAAGAATCTGCAGCCCCACAAATTGATACATCACTATACGCAGTTATCATTTCCCTGGCAATCAAATTCCATCCCCAGACACTTCCAGCCTACATGCAACTCAGTCAAGAGAATCCATCTCAGCTTCTATGGTCAGAAGAGGGTTTCTATATCATATAATTAAGATGAATAAACCCACTCATGAAACTAATTAGCTTCCGTAAATAGTTGTAGAATATATCAAGCACATATAATCCTAATACGAGATCTCAGTAAGAAAAGTGAGGAATAGTATGACCTACAATAGCAATGGCCACAGATAAGTAAAGCCGAATATTTAAACTATTATGTCATAATTAAAAAGGTAAAAGGGAACCACTGCATCGAACAGTTGAAGTAAAACAGTCCTAATTCTCCTATATATAAGACACTTCAGATGGTCAACAGAGTTCAATAAAGACTGCTGATGAAATGCAAACACTGAAGAATCGTACACTTCCAGCCCATTCTATATTGGATAGCCAACAAACAAGGAGTGCCTTCCTTCGCAAGTCAAACATAATGTAATCCAAAACTTAACGGCGAGTCATGCGAGGTTTCTCAATTCCTCCCCACGAAGCAGAAGCCGAGCCATACAGAGGAGCCTTGTCAGCAGCACCCTGAGAAATAATGATGGAGCATTAATCCAACAAAATAGAACTGCTCTCTAACCTGTTGTAACCTAATAATGGTTTAAACTTAACTTCAAACAAATATTAGCATCTATACCAGATGAACCCCATATCCATCGCCATAAGATGCAGGGTATCCCCCATCAGAACTGCTGAAATTCATCCCATATGGCCCACCTACGGCTGCCAGACAGAGGAGATCAAAAGCAAAGCATCAATAACCCCAAATAGTCATAATAATAATAGACACGCTATAACTCCCCACGGGAGTGACAGGAATTGATAATGATGTGGTGATACAAAAAAAGGACATGATGTTCTAGTTGTGCAGTCCTGAACAATAGATAAGACACAGACTTTGACATGCTACCCAGGCTAAGACTAATAGAAGCCATTTAGTTTCTAAGGACACAGAATAGAGACCAGAACATAACAAAGAGTTTGTATACAGCAACTACCATTTCAACCTAGGATACTGACGGAAGTCTTTAATTTGCTTCCTTCTCCTTTTGCCTCCACACTCCTCATCAAGTAAATGGATGGTAAGAATAAAATTCACGATTTTTTATACAAATAACGGAATAACATATCACGAGAAATTTTGTAATTGTGAATTTGCCCATTTACTACCAATCCTTTGATTTCCCATGAAAATTATCGAGAAATGTAAACTCTCTTTGGGAAGGAGGTGAGAAAGGAAAGAAAAATCATAGGCAGCTTAGGTGTGGGTAATCTAGTAAAAAGAAATGTCGCTTGTAGGAAAATGGTTGTGGAGATTCCCATTGTAACAAGATTCTCTTTGGGCCTCGATCTTTAGGAGCAAATATGAGGGAGGGATGCGAGAGTGGGAGGGTCTCTTCATAACCCGTGGCAATCTATTTCACTTGGTTTGGACTCTTTCCTTAAATATACTTGGCTTAAGGTTGGGAATGGTAAAAATAAATAGATTTTGGGAGGATTCTTCGAAAGGATATTCTAGTTTTAGTGATTAATTCCCAAGTTTCTATCGTGTTTCATCTACTCCTCCTATCGCGGCCATTGATTCATTTCTTTATTGAAATTCACCTTTAAAGTTCTCATGTGATATTACTTTTAGACAACTTCAAGGATAGAGAAACTCTTGAATTTACTTCTCTTTGGGATTGTTAGAGGGGGGTTTTAATATCTTAAGATAGGGGGGAAGGGGTGGGGAACTCTTCTGTGATATTTACATGCAAATCCTATCTCATATTCATATAGATTCTCCATCCCTTCCATTTCTTGGTCCACGTAAAAAAATTTGAAAAGGAGATGGATCCATGGTTTTTCATGGCTTTGATACAACTAAAGAGGCAAAAAAAATCTTTATCTCCGTCTGATGCATTCTTTGCAAGAAAGAAAACAAAAATATTGGTCACGTACTTTTTCATTGTGAGCTGGCTAGCTTTTGTTTGGCAAAGATTTACTCGGATTCTCAAGGATCTTAATGTGTAGGGGCTCTCCCTTCATCTTAGAATCAATGATTGAGCACGTTTGAACGGGAGTGAAAAGGTGAGAGCTCTTTGGAGATGTGTTGTGTTATCCTTGGCTTGGAATATTTAAAAGGAAAGAGATAACAGAATTTTTTAAGAGAAGGAGATGCCTAAAGAAGAAATATGGGTAATCATCAAATTCAATTCTTCGTTATGGGTTTTGACCTCAGTTTGTTTCAAGGATATTCCCCTTTCCTCCATTATCAATATTTGGGCTGCATGTGTCTTAAAATTGGGATGCTTTTTGGCTTGTTGGGGTGAGAGTCAAATTTTGAGCTGGTATCAGAATAGGGGCAGCACTGTTCAAGAGTGCTCGCTTCATTATTTTCTTCATTTTCTCTGATCTTTTTGTACAGATTTGTTTAGTTTGTTCTCTTTGACCTTATTTTATTTCTTGGGGACGACTGGTCCACTATAGCTTGCATCTTTCCTTCATTCCTATAAAGAAAAAAAGAAAAAAGGAAAAAAATCTAAGCAGTTATCCGTACTCCATAGTTTCCATATTTTACAAGGAGTGAACAGTCTCCAACGGCAATGAGCACAATAGGTTCTTTAAGCTTTTGAGAGATTGGGGACCAAGGGTCCTTGGATTTGTATTAATGGGCACCAGTTTTTGCATTGTTAAATTTGCTCACTATTGAACTAGAAGTACAATACTATGGGCTTGGTAATTGGTATTAGTAGCTCAAATCATTAAAGATGTGAAACTGTTCAAAATAAACTCGAACCCATTAAAAGTAAATTTAGAGATTTCGTTAGCGTAGTTAACAGATTGTATTAAGAAATGCCAGCCTAAAATACATAGATTGAATGAAAGTTCTTAAGAGGTAGTTTGAAAGATCAAATGCACGGATAGAATAGAGAAGCATGTAGGATGCCAGTGTCTGTACATCCTTAAAGTTAAACCAACTCCGGAGGTGGTTGGAAAATGGGTTTTAGCCATATTGCAAGTTGAATCCTAATCCTACGTGCTTACAACAAAATTCTCGCAAAGTCCACCTTTTGGATAATGCACTCTCGGGCCACAGGAGACCAGTCGCCCCAATGTTTTTCCTTTTTGTTTTTCTTTTTTCTTCTTTTGTGCGTGTATGTGGGGGTGGGGGAACGCAAAATAGCACCAACTATGAGAGTTGGACTTAAATACTCATTTCTTGGGCGACAATTCAATTGCCACCTGAAGAACTTGGGTTGGCCATTGGCACCAAATATGCACAAGCACATTCAACCAGTTTGCACTTTAGCAGCAGAAGTCATAATTTTACATCAATGTTTAAAAAGGCAAAAGGCGAGGCGAGGCGAGGCGTTTTAGTTAGGAGTGGCAATTTTAGAAACGACACGAAAAAACGACACGGAACGACACGAAATTAACACGATATGTTGTGTTCGTGTCGTGTTTTTTTTACACGAAGTCGTGTCGTGTTCATGTCTGAATTATGAGTCGTGTCGTGTTATAGTGTTTTTTAGGCGTGAAATTTAAGAAATTCTGGTATTCGTGTCGTGTCGTGCCGTGTTATTTTTTTACGAATTCGTGTCGTGTTCGTGTCCAGAAAAACCTTGCCGTGTCGTGTCGTGTCGTGTCGTGTCGTGTCGGCCCGAAACACGACCCGTTGACCTAAATTGCCACTCCTAGTTTTAGTCACGGCGAGGCGAGGCGAGGCCTAAGCCTCACCGAAAAGGAAAAAAAAAAGAGCAAAATAATATTAAAAAAATACCAATAAAACCATAAAAATAAAATAACAAAGAAATATAAAATAAAACTACAAAAAAAACATTCTTGAGAACTTTCTCACATAGTTAGACATTTTTTTGTTCCCCCGAGATAACTTTTAAAAAAAAAGTAATTTAAAGTCATATTAAAGTTAATTTGCAAAAAACATAATTTTTATAAAAGTGGAAAAAACATAATTTTTATAAATAAAAAAAAACAGCAACTTTATTTGGACAAATTAAAAAACAGAAACCTTTTTAAGTTATTTTAACAAATTAGTCACCCTTTTAAGTTATTTTAACAAATTAGTAACCCTTTTAAGTTATTTCAACAAATTAGTAACCTTTTGAAGTTAAAAAAATATTTTTTTTACACAAACAGTGATTAAAACTCAAAGATAGTAAAAAAACAGTTAAAAAACAAATTACAGTTATATAAAACTAAATTTATAATAAAAATATAGTTTCAAACAGTTATTTCAACAAATTAGTATTTTTAAGTTAAAAAAAACAAGATTTTTAAACAAACAGTGATTAAAACTCAAAAATAATGAAAAACAGTAAAAAAAACAAATAACAGTTATTTAAAACTAAATTTATAATAAAAATATAGTTTCAAACAGTTATTTCAAACAAATTAGTAACAAAAAACAAATTAAGAAGCAAACGATGTCCGGATTTCTAAGCTAGGCCAGACGAAGGCCGGAAAATGAGAAATGAGGGTCAAAATGGAACAAATCAGTGCCGGAATGAACAAAACAAAGTCGGAATCAACGCCGAAATGAACAAAACAACACCGGAAAAGAGGCGTGCGCCTCATCACCTCAAGGTTCAACGCCTCACCCAACAAAGGCGGTAGCCTCAACTTTCACCCATGAGTCTTGAGCCTCAAGGTTTTTTTCCTCCGCCTCGAGCGCCTTTTTAAACATTGTTTTACACCAATGCTTAGAGTTGGTTTTAATTGTAATGGATTTCAGAAAACTTCATTTCTCACGGTGTTTCGATCCCATAAAATATAATAATCTCAAATTTTAAGTCTCTCGCATCTAGTTTTCCATGTTCGAAATAGCTTTTGAGGCTCTAGACTCGAAGCCAAGACACGAGTTGGCATACAGGGCAAAGTGAACCTTTGAGGCTACATGTAAACCTTCAAGGCTATAGCACCAGGAGGATAGCCTCGAGGATAGTCAATGTCGAAGCCTCAGTTACACTTTTACACTTGCACTATATAATATATAAGGCCTTAATATGTATATTTAAATTAAAAATACATGGTACAAGTTTATATATACCTGTTTTACAACGACGGTTTATGATACCACATCTTTTTTGTGACTTATGATATGGTGATATCTATTATTTTCTTATGATGGGATATAGGGAAATGATAAGCTATGTTGTGTCTCGTTGACTTTGATTATGGATCTTTTGTCGTGATTGTAATAATAGATTAGTTTCGTTATTTTTTAATGTTATTTTTCTAGATTTTATGGGATCTTTTTCACAAATTGAAGATTACACCTCACTCCATCTCGAAGCTATAACATTGCCTCGTCCGGGGAAAACGCCTTGAGGCTGCTTTTAGCTTTTTTTTTAACATTGCTTGTTAAAATTCCATTTAAAATGCTACATGTTCATCTGCCTATTACTCCTTAGACAAAGTCCACATTTATTAATTCCAATGCGTTTAATACAAATGCAATCTTAGTTAACACACAGGGTGTCAAAGTCCTGTTAGAGTTAGATTGCCTAAACATTTTATATATAGCCATAGATTGCTTTCAAATTAAGAGATTGGTTTATATAATGTTATGAAGTTTTTGATCTTTTGGAACTGTAATACAAATCTAAGCCACGGTGGATATTTATGGGATCTAAAAGCGATGCCCAGATATTTACTTCTTCATCCTTTGACTTCTCTTTAATTTTCTGCACTTTTATGTCTTAAAACCAACAGACATAGCTGAATTGTTTTCCTTCTGCCCTATTTACCAGATTCCAACACATTCCTCCGTCAAGATCAATACGAGCACACAAAATTCAACTCGAATGGATCCAAGTTAGTAATCCTTAAACTGCTCACAGTACCAGATAGACCCTTAACATCCCCAGTTTTTGCCCAATTAAAGCGCAAGCCTTTACCACGTTCCTTTTTTTTCTTTACCCATTACAACGCAAAAATCCAATAAATTCACTAGATCCAGTCCACAAACCAACTATAATCAATCCCCAAAACCCTTTTTCCTTTTAGCCGACATTTAAGTAGGATATTGTTCCGCGTGCTTCTCCTACATCACAAGATAAGGAGTTTAAAGGTCTTGTTTCAAACAAATTAGAGGCATTCTAATCCTAATCCAGATCAGTGGGGAATCAAAATCGAAAGCAGAAATGCCGTCCCAACTCACAGGTCTGTCTGGGTCATAGTTACCAGGGAACGCCCAACACCCTAGTGATTCACTTATAGTACACGCGTTCCAAAACACGGTACACTTCCTTTCCAATACACTAAATTTGGCGATCCTAGAAATATATTCATATTTACTCCCTCAAATTTATATATTCAATGAAAAAAAATATTGAATATATAGTGATATCATAATTCGCTTCCATCTAAATATACATATATTAGCGATTCAGGTTGTATGATTACTTTTTTAAAAGTCTAGAATATACTTATTCAGCGTGTTTTACATAAACAATTCTTCTATAGGTGTATAGAGAACTTGTGTGTCTTAAGAACATCATTAGATATTTAATGACTTGTTTGACATATGATCTATATTATCCTACCCTTATTCAATGTTTAAAAAGGCATAAGGCGAGGCGAGGCGTTTTAGTCGCGGAGAGGCGAGGCGTAAGCATCAAGGAGTTTGAGGCGTAAGCCTCACCGAAAAGAAAAAAAAAAGAGCAAATTAATATTAAAAAAATATTAATAAAACCATAAAAATAAAATAACAAAGAAATATAAAATAAAACTACAAAAAAAAAACATCCTTAAGGACTTTCTCGCATAGTTTGACATTTTTTTGTTCCCCCGAGATAACTTTTAAAAAAAAAGTAATTTGAGAAAATCAATTTTAACATATTGGTTATTTTACAATATGACAATAAATTAATCAATGCAAAATCATATTGGCAAAATCATTTTTTTAGCTTCATTCACATATTGGTTATTTTATAATATGACAGTAAATTAATCAATACAACTTAACAAGCAAATTTATTCAAAAAACATTGATTTTCAAGCTAAGATTAAAAAAACAGCGATTTTATTAAAAAAATAATAAAGCATATCAACCTAAGTTTATAAAAAAAAACAGCAACCTTTAAAATATATTAGTTTCTTCAGTTTAGTTAAAGATAACATATTAATCTAAGTTGAAAACTTTTAAAAAAAAGTCATATTGAAGTTAATTTAGTACATTTATTTCAAACAAAATCAAGTTACAATAGTAAATAGTATAAGCCAAGTGCAGTTTTAAAACAAAAAAAAAAGAACAAGAGTTTTTTTTTTTCACGCCTCAGCAAAAAGGCGCGAGGCGAGGCGTGAGGCGCACCGAGGCGTAAGCCTCAAATTCAACCCTGAGGCTTAAGCCTCGAGGCATTTTTTGCCCGCCTCGCCTCGAGGCGTAAGCCTCAAACGCCTTTTTAAACATTACCTTTATTGTACCACATTTTAGCGTACCCAAACGATCCGCGTTTTAGGTAATATTGGTCTTAACGCACTAGATATAAAGCTCAATATCATGTTTGCGTAGCTGAAATCTGAGGAGCATGCGTTTGCAACTTAAACCAATGGGAGTAAATGACATATAATGCTCCCTGGCTTCAAGCATCATAATTTTGCAAATCAAGTAGATGTTATCCTTCAAGGCACAGCCATAATTATTTTCTTTTGATATCAGAGGAGTAAACGAGTAAAAGTCTGCTAATGACCAATGTAGAAGCTGTAGTCTAAGTATATTGTCAGTTGAATGTACCACTAAATATAACAACTAAATATGTTATAGGCTGTGTAAATTAATAACTATGCGCACTTCACTCGACTTGACCAATAAGAAAGAAAATTATGTAAATGGAGGATCACATTTGCTTTTTGTAATTTTGTCATTAGTAAAGGGATTACAGTGATAAAACATATTGGTTACTATAACAATAAATTAATCAAAGCAAAATCAATTTTTTTTCATTTACATATTGTTAATTTTATAATATGACAATAAATTAATCAATGCAAAATCAAATTGAAAAATTATTTTTTTTAGTTTTATTCACATATTGGTTATTTTATAATATGACAATAAATTTTTCGATGCAAAATAAAATTGAAAAATCATTTTTTTTAGTTCCATTCACATATTGGTTATTTTATAATATGACATATTGGTTATTTTTTTAAATTTCTTTTAACTTAAAATATTAAATAGTATATAAGTGAAGTGCAATTTTAAAACAAAAAAGGGAAAGGAAAAAAAAAAATAAGAGCGTTAAAACAGCAATTTTTTTAAGTTAAGTGCAATTTTAGAAAAATGAAGAATTTAACCTTTAAAACAAAGTGAATTTGAAAAGAAGAAATAAAAAATTGATCATTTATCCTTTTAAAAAAATAAAGTATGTAATTTAGTAGAATTATAACAAAATTGTTGCAGTATCTTCAAAGTATATATATATATATACCAATTGTCGACATATATTAAAATAACAAAAAAAAAAAGAGTTTTTGATGGAAGAAGAACAGTTTTTTTTTCGCGCTTCGGGGTGTGAGGCCCATCAAGGCGTAAGCCTCATTGCAAAATTTGAAGCCCCGACAGGAACAAGTGCAAAATTTGAAGCATGAGATCTCCATTGTTGATGACTCTTGTTTGTCCAGAGTCAATTTTTTTAAGAGAAGATGAAGTTGTGGTGTAGCATACATTGGAGAGCGGGTGGTGGAGAGATATCTGAACTCTTCTTCCGTTTCATTTTTGCGTCTGAGCAGGGCGCGAAAAGGATCTTGGAGATTGGTATCTGTTCTTAGATAAGTGGCATCCGTTAGGGTGTTGTTCTAAAAATGGTAGACTTTCGTCTAGTCGTTGGATCAGGATTGAGGGACTGCCACTTCATTTGTGGGGTATGGAAGTATTCCAAACTGTAGGTAACAAGTGTGTGTGTGTGTGTGTGTGTTGGGGGGGGAGGCTACCTGAATATAGATGAGGATACTCAAGCGGGGGTAGAGTTGAGGTGGGCTAGAATTTTGGTTAGAGGGACTGAGATTGTACGGGAGAAAATCCTTATCAAAGCGGGTGGATGGTTTTTTACACTTCTCGTCTGTGTTGAGATGTCTCCTACATGCTTTTTTGGAGGTGAAGGTGTATCTGAGCAGGAAAAAGGTGGAGCGAAGGAAAAGATCATGCAGGTGGATGGTCGTTACATGTCAAGACGGCTTCCCTCTCATCTAGTTGTTGAGGAGGTCCCTAGTCAGGTTGTCTCTCCGGCTTTAGAGGTTCACGCCCCTTTTAACTCGGTTAACTCTGGGAACAGAATTATCCACGGCGAGGAGGCGGTAGAGGTGGTTAGTGGAATGGCAATTGATTCCATTTCTGAGTCCTCTAAATTGCATCGCAGTAGCGCTCAGGGTCACCATAAGGTGTTTTCAGTTATTGCAACGAGTTAAAACTCCGGAAGCTGGTATTTTTTCAAAGCCTTCTAAACTGAATCGAAGTAGCGCTAAGGGGCACCACAAGGGTAGTGTTCAGGTTTTGCAACGTTCTAAAGCCCCGGTAGCTTCTTCCATTCTGGGCATGTCGCAGAGGCTTGCAGTTCGTGGAAGAGTACAGTGGCGTGGGTGTTTCTTGTGCTGTGGACAAGAACTCCGGTCGTCAGGTCACCGGAACTGTTGAGCAGGAAGACCGTTATTTGGGACGTGCGCAGTCTAGTGTTCGTGGTACTGGTATAGTGGGAGGTAGGGTGGCAGACAAGACCAAGGTTGGTGGCATTCTTATGTTGGTGTTGAAGTGGCCGAAAGTGATATTTTGGTTACTTCTTCTGGGTGTGATGGGTTTGGTAAAAAGGTGGACCATATTGAGAAGT